>OX387315.1:4574596-5204596 GCA_947562085.1 Eudonia lacustrata | reverse complement strand
AAGTCTAATTTCGTCAAAATCGCGCGGCGCGCGGCTGCTGCAGCTGCTGGTGGCCGACGGCGAGGAGGTGGACGGCGGCGCGCGCCGCGCCTCATTTATTTGAAAATCGAACTTATTCGAAAATCGAGCTGGCCACGCCACGGCAAGCCGAACGAAAAAAAATCAATACTTAAAACAAAAGCCGCGAGTATTTCAATACGGTGCAATCAGTATCAGACAAAACTGCAAAAGAAGATAGAATAAAACATTAAGAAAATGTCGAGTGACGAAAGTGATTTAACTCCGGAGTCCATTAAATTAGACGCCTTAGGTATTGTTAATAACCTACTACCAGAGAAGTCGAAGGAAAAATACTTGAAAGCTTACGACGATTTCCACAAATGGACAACTGCAAAAGGCGCAAAGTCTGTGTCGGAGTCAGTGCTTCTTGTTTATTTCGAGTATTTATCGTGTACAAAGAAGTCCAGCAGCCTGTAGTGTATCTATTCGATGCTCAGGTTAACAATAAGCATCAAACACGACATTAAGATAAATACATATAGCAAGTTATTGGCATTTTTAAAGAGGATATCAGATGGTCATCGAGCAAAGAAGTCAAAAGTATTGACAGCGCAAGATGTGGAAACTTTTCTGAATGAGGCTCCTGATCACGGCCATGAAAGTAAGTATGAGTACTGCCTACTTTTTAGTTACGTTTCTAGTACCTACCTATAATAGCTCTATAAAATAGTTAATGAATAAAAGGGTATTTAAATGGCACACATTTAAAAAATACACATTCTAAGGTTTTGTCGCAAGCTTTTTTTATAATATAAAGGTCAAAAAATGTAGTAGTGTTGCTGATTAACTTACCAGATACCAAAACAAATAGAGAACGTTCGTTCATAGTTCGTGAAGATTATGCAAGAATTGTTGAAAAGTACCAAGCTCTGCGCCCCTCTAATATAAACACCAACAGATTTTTTATCGGTTACAGTAATGGCAAATGCACCAGGCAAGTCATTGGCAAGAATAAAATCAGCGCCATGCCAAAAGAAATTGCAAAATACCTCAAATTGCAAAATCCCGAGCTCTATACGAGTCATTGTTTGAGGAGAACATCGGCAAGTCTGTTGGCAGATTCAGGAGCAGATATGGCCCAGATAAAACGTCATGGTGGCTGGAAATCCGATGCAGTAGCGGAGGGCTACATAGAGAATTCCATACAAAACAAAAACAAGATAAGCTGTCGTATTGGTGACAACATTCATCTGAAAACTACGTCCATTATTTATGATCCTTGGAAACCTTTGCCACCACAGCCATCTAGCTCAAAATATATCCCGTCAAGCCCACTGCCTCAAGCACCACCTTCCCCAACCTTTACTGTGCCAAACGACCCTCACACTCAAGGTTCTGATGTATTGGGTGCTGCTACTCAAATAAATTCCACCTCAACTAACATAAGCGTACCAAAAAATATAACAATATCTTTACATAACTGGACTAATGTATCAAACATCAATTTTAATTTTTAATTTACTTTTTATTGTTATTTACTGTGCCAATTATATATAATTAGTAATGAAAATAGTATTTTAATAAATAAAATACTTTTTCTAGTAGCCTTGGTTTTTATTGTCTCGCAAAAGGTGAGAAAAGTAGAGTATACTCCTCAGGGATAAAACTGATTTTGCCTTGGGCGCGCTTAAATCCTTCACTGCTCTCAGGACTCCATTTTAATTCCCTCGCTTCGCTCGGGAATCAACTCAAAACTCCCTCGCTACGCTCGGGAGTTAAATCTGGAGTCCTTCGTTACGCTCAGGATTCAAATATCGCGCCCGTGACATAATACAGTGCTTTATCCCCTTGGTGTACAATCTACTATTCCCTTCAATGGTTGCTTTTATACAACAAGTACCTAATAGTGTTACCTTTCTTTAAATACATCATTCTTCGCAACCGCACCTTATTATGACACCGTTCCACGTTGCTTTGATTACAACAACACTTTTATCAAAAGAATGCAGACGCGCATGTTGTTGTGTTACCAACTTCAAAAAGAACAAATGGCGATGGAGCGCGACCAATAAACTGTCGAGTCAATCAGCATGAAGTGGGCCCATAAAACACAACAGTCTGGCAGATATTGTCAAAGCTATTCCGCCGGGAATGTTCAGCTTTATCACACTGTGCTAAGTAATTTATAGGCTTTGTAGTGGCCATTGAACGGAAACTTATGAAAACAGCTATTGTAGTCGCTCTGAATGGCCTCTTTTGGCACAGGGCAAAAGTATGTCAGTATGTCACGAGAAAATTACAATTTCGCACGTTTATACGATAGAGCCAAAACAGTACTCGACCGACTGTCGTTGCGTACATCGTTCACGTATGATTAAATACATGCAAAGTGTCTTAAAAAAAGTAAAAGCATTAACTTGGGATATAGATGAATGAAAAATGTTACACTGACAAGAGCGTGGCGTTTAAGTTATAGAAGAGATACATATACGCCTCGGTGGCCGAGTGGCATATCTCTATTCTTCGAAAGGCATATTAAACCTTTAAACTGGTTGTTATCGTATAATGTGTGTAATCGTTTGGAGTACTTTAAAATGGATTCCCTCTGTAATAGAAGAGGCTTGCAGGATCACATGTTTCTATATAAAATAGTCAATGGTATTTTTGACAGTCCAAAATTTAAAAAAAAATCAAAATTCAAAATCATTTATTCAGTTTAGGCTACAAGTAGCTCTTGTGAACGTCACTATGCCATCGGTTCGTAAGTATACTCTGGGCGGGAGATCTTGTACTGAGAAGAACCGGCAAGAAACTCAGCAAGTGTCCAGCTCTTTTCTCCCTTACAGCGTCAAAAATATTGGAAAATACCCTACCATAGCAGGACACTTTTCATTACAAATAAACACAAAAAATATATATAAGACAACCACAAAATGTAAAAAAAAAAAAAAAAAAAATGTAAGTTAACAAATTTACATCAGATAATTATGTAAAAGTTTCAATTTCCACAATGTCATACAGCACCACTAAAGTACTCTAGTAAAAGTAAAGTTTAGGTAAAACAAAGTCAAACTATAATTAATAATACTAAAATTAAGATAAGTATGCAAGAGCAGACCAGCCTCCACAGGCGGCACCCGTTCACGAGCATGATATAGTCCTCTTCTCATATCCAAAATTAACATTAATGAACCGTTGAAACTTTCTCGTCTTTCAAAGTATATTCCTTTTGTCAGTAGTATTTCAAGAACAAATCTTGGCCATCACTTGCCGTTTATCAGAATTGTAAACAAATACAACGCACTGTTTAAAACCACTGATATAGATATTTTCTCGGAAACACGTAAAAATTTTAAGAACAAAATTTTGTTACAACCTATTTTTTGATTAATTTATCTTATTTTTCATTGTGTTAAATTTTTATATTATTTCGTCTCTAAGGGATGTCTGTTACTTGAGATTGAACTTATAATAATTATGTTATTTGCATGTAGTGGTACCTATAAGTAAAGTATTACTCATTTTTAACCGACTTCAAAAAAAGGAGGAGGTTATCAATTCGACTGTATTTTTTTTTTTTTTTTATGTTTGTTACCTCAGAACTTTCGACTGAGTGAACCGATTTTTATGATTCTTTCTTTATTTGAAAGCTGGTGCTTCCCATGTGGTCCCATTTTAATTTGGTTCAGTTCTGATGGTGGAATCCTTAAGGAATTGAGGGAACTCCTCAAATATTGTATGCATACCTATAGCGATTTTGGTATTTTCAGAAATAAGTCAAGCATTTGCATTCAGAAAGTATTATTTGATGAAGTGTAACTGATAAAAAAGACCACAGATTGCCAGCGGAACTCCTCAATGAAAAGTATTTCACGGGTGGCGATAAAATATCTCGATTAAGATAGTTAAGCGACTATGACGAAGCAAAAGAAGGCAGGCACTGGAACTCAGTTTTTGATTTCCTACTTTGAGATAGGCGTTTCTCGTTTTCTTCGCTTGTCTCATTTAAACGGCGCTGTCTCATACGAGCAGCGCGTTTAGTAGGTCTACCCATATTCGCTTTTGATAAATAGATCGAAACAAATCACTAAAAAGAGAGAAATAAACAAAAATTTTAACAAAAAAAAAACCGACTCCAAAAAAGTAGACTGATAAAATTGCACTAAAAAGTAAAAAATAAACGTTAGACTTATATAGACAATAATTTTATTAGGAAAACATATAGGTACAATTATTGTTATTTTGGAGTCGGTGCCAGCCAAGGTAACTTTAACATAAACATTTAACGACATACTATATATTAAAATCATAATAGTACATTCAATCTTAAGCATGAAATATTGACCACAAACGCGGACTGGCAGCGGCTTCAAAAACTTCGTTGGCTGGCACCGGCTCCAAAAATAACAATAATTGTACCTATATATTTTCCTAATAAAATTATTGTCTATATAAGTCTAACGTTTATTTTTTACTTTTTAGTGCAATTTTATCAGTCTACTTTTTTGGAGTCGGTTTTTTTTGTAAGATGCAATGTATGTTATAGTAAATTTTTGTGTAATTGCTTTGTTGGTTACCCCAATAAATAAATAAAATAAAATAAATAAAAAATAAATAATGACAAAAGCTAAAACCCACCAACTCTTAATTGATCAGTGTCACCGTGATACGTTATATGTCCTTTTTTATAATTCTATAGGCTTGCATTTGACTACTATATCACCTAATAGTAAGTGATGATGTAGCCTACGATGTAACATGCTTGCCTAGAAGGTACCGGTTCACTTGTGATTTGAAGACCCCAATATAATATTTGATAGGAAACACAAACTGAGGCAAGGAGTTCCACAGCTTTGCGGTACGGAAGTAAAACGTGGACGCAAAACGCTTCGTACGCACGGGTGGAATATCTACTGTGTAACTATGGCGTCGCGCAGTTTGTCTGGTTGTTCTGTGATAGAAAAGTGATGGGGGAATCAAATTGAACAATTGTTAAATTTGATGGAATTCCATTGCACACTCTCCGAAGTAAATCCGATAAAAAATCAAAAGACTTGCGACCTGGCGCCGATGTTCTAAGCCTTGCAGCTTGGCGTGAAACAGATCGTCATCGTCAATGAGCCTTCTGGGTGTTCTGCCGGTGTTCACACCGGGACAGGTGTTTACTCTATACTAGGTACTTCAGTACCTTCTCACCTTTGAGATGATACTCAGCTTTTTTGCGGCAAGTTGTGACTTCGATTCCAGGTAGGAGTAAAATTGTCGGGTCGATGACAGCTTCATACCAAGAAGCTCGAGATGGTCGCAAACGGATCACCTCGGAAAGTAGGAGTCAGGGTGAAAGGACTCCGTTTAGCGGAGAATAGACACGCCTGTGTTTTGGTGAACTTGACTAGGTTCACGTCACCCCAATCGAATACTTCCTTCAAAGATGAGTTCAAACACTCAACCATGGTCTCACTCAAAGACTGGATCTAAGCTCCACCAGTTTGTGCGTTGGATGTATAACTCTCTAAGACAGTGCTGTCATCTGCGTACTCAAGTATACCGGGTTTTAATAGGTCGTTGATGTGCAGCAAAAAAGTGTCGCAGAGAGTACTGACCCCTGTGGGATCCCAGCAGCGTTTATCGCAAATTGATCGGATGAGTAGTAATTGATGGCTGCTCATCCGATCAATTTGCGATATCGAATCGATCGATCTCGCAGGAAGTCTGAAATACAGGCACACAGACTCAAAAAAAAAATCAAAATCAAAAAACTTTTATTTCAGCACTAGAAACATTGTAACAAAATTATCACTTGGAGCCTCCTATTAGACAAGAAATTATCTGTAACAGAAGGCTCCGCTCTTCCATAATCATAACTTTATAATATTTCTAGTTTTAATTGCTAAAGTACCTACATAAAAGCTAAAATTATATAATTGCTGTTAGCATAAAAAACATGTGTGTGAGTGTGTGTTTGTTGTTTATATGTGTTGATATTTTATTAAATTGGCGTCCAGCAAATGCTGTTTTATTTGGTTTTATTCGAATAAGTGTTTTCTGTTTCCTTTTGTTTTAATTCATTGGGATCTAATAATTTATGTTTTTTTAATACTGTATGTAGTACAAAAAGTTTTCTTACTGAGAGCACTTTACTTATCAGGTATAGTTCTTGAGTAGGGAATCTACGACGCTTGAAGTACATCACTTTTAGGACAGATCTTTGAGTTCTCTCTAGATCTATGAGTTTCATCTTTGATGCACCACCCCATACAGGAATACAGTATGTAATGACAGACTGTACAAGGGCAATGTAAATAATTTTTATTAAATTTTTGTTTTTATTTTGATCACACTGCTTATTACATGAGGTTGGCAGGACATGCCTTAATGTTTTAAATATCCATGCAAATTTTCGTATCCTGTTAGAGATCTGTTCTACTTGTTTATGCCATGTCAATTTTTGATCTATAACTACTCCTAGGTATTTAGTGTGCGAGACTTTATCAATATTAGGGCATGCACACGTGTTATTCGTGTCACATTTGTGTATCTTTATACTAAAGTTTTCGTCAGGCTGTGTTCTTTCAGTTATAGTAAAGCAAATGTAGTTAGTTTTTCGTGTTTAGAGTAAGTAGATTACGGTCAAGCCAATCATTGATCTTTTTTAGTGTCTCTTCTACTTTCATACGCAAATCATCCCAGGAATAGCCTTCGAAAAATACAGCAGTATCATCTGCATAGGAAAGAATATGAACACCATTAGACTTCATGTTACATAGCGAATTTATGTAGATTAAGAATAAGGTCGGCCCTAACACGCTTCCTTGAGGGACTCCAAAGCCAACCTCTCTGTCAGTGCTTACATACTCACCAACCTTAACTCGCTGTCTTCTATTTGAGAGATAATCTTTAAGAAGCGCCAAAACGACCCCTCTTATACCACAACTTTCAAGCCTATACACAAGGGTTGGAATAGATACCGTATCAAATGCTTTTTGAAGATCAATGAAAACGGTTAGGCATTTTTTTCCTTTATCTAACGTTTCAGTAATTAGTGAACTTAGGGCCAATACAGCATCCTCAGTTGATCTTTTCTTTCTAATGCCATATTGGGATGATGATAAAAGGTCATATTTATCAAGAAACCTCAAAAACCTGTTATTTATCAATTTTTCTATTATTTTGGAAATAGAAGGTAACACTGAGATTGGGCGATAATTATTGATATCTTCTTTATCCCCTCCCTTGTGTACAGGAGTTATTACAGATTCCTTCAACAAGGCTGGAAAGACCCCGTTTTTAAAGCAGCAGTTCGCAAGGTGGGTGATGACTGGTACTACTTCGTCTTTTGCTAACTTGAGATAGCTAGAAGGAATTTTGTCCCATCCAGCCGAACTATCAGATTTTAAGCTCAGTAATATAGACCCTACTTCGTCATTATCCGTATCGAGGAGAACAAAAGATGATGGTTGAGATAAGTGCGTACTTGAGGTGTTTATTACAGAGGGTCCATTCCTCTTCAAAATGTTATCTGCAAGTTGCTGGCCGATTCCAGCAAAGAACTCGTTTATATTATTTACACTTTCTTGAGGAGACTGTTTCATATGGAGCAGTTCATTATTATGATTTTTTGTGTCTTGTGTATAGGTTATGTTTTTAATATTGTTCCAAAGACTTTTAGTATCTTTCATGGATGCCGCAATTCGTTCTCGTTCATTTTTACGCTTTAGCTTTTTTATCAATCTATTACAAAAATTACGGTACCTCCTATAGGTGATTTTTAATATTTCATTAGTTTTATCATCTCTAAGTTGTTTTTGCATTTTGTTTCGATTTCTTATACATTTTAGTATGCCTGGGGTTATCCAAGGCTTTATGTTGCGTTTAGATTTGGGTATATTTGTAACTGTCATATTTTCGTCTAAGGATTCACGAATTTTATTGATTAGTTGTTGAATTATTGTATCCGGATCATTACAAAATATTAAATCAGGTAAGTGTTTTCTTTTAACTATTTTAAAGCATTTTCATAATTAACAACTTTTTTGGATTTTAAGGGCTGAGTTTTGTTTTTTATTTTACTAATCATTAAGAAAGTGGTGAGGTGGTCTGTAATCGTAGTGTTGAGGATAGCAATTGTGGCAGATACTTTTTTAGTATTGATTTTAAGAGCAAAGTGATCAAGGCAGCTTCTGCCATGGGTGGGTAAGTTATGTCCAGGTAAAATACCATGTAACGTCAACGTATTTAGATAATTAACTCTGTTATGTTTTTCATAAGTACCTTCGTCATCATTAATAATGGTATTGATATTAATGTCACCGGTTACTATCAAGTTTTTGCTAGATTTTATGGTATCAAGATGATCACTCAAGTGCTGTAGGAAGATATCTGCGTTTTTGTTGGACGGTGAACGATAAATACACAAGGTAATATGATTAAGGAGATCCAATTGCAAGCATGAAGCATGGTGCAGTTTTATTTCTTTTACATGAGATTTTATGGATTTTTTAATGTAGCCCACCACACCATCGTTCTGATTCAAATGAAAAGTTGTTGAATACATATTGTAACCTATTAGTTGCGGAATGGGTTTTTCCGCACTAAGACGACATTCAGTCAGAATTATGACATCAATGTCTAGTTTTAAACTGTCTAATAAGATTACGAAGTCTTCAAAGTTACAATATACGCTACAGATATTCTGTGAGATGATAGTAAGATCACTTTTGTTAATACGTATATGGCTACAAAGCTCAGTATCATCACATTGTATTGCTTTTGCAATTTCTAAGTTGTCTATTTCTTTTATTCTATCGATATTCTTATCCATAAGGATGACAATGAAGATCAAAGATAACTTTCATAGATCATAATTTACTAGCATGTAATTCGATTTTGTGTGAATATGTTTCTGTAGTGTATATTGCATGTAAATAGTTTTTGTGTGTATATGCTTATGTCGTTTATATTGATTGTAATTAGTTTTTGTGTGTTTATGTAGTATGTTTTGCTTGTAATTAGTTTTTGTGTACACAGATTTGGCACGCAGATTAAAAAAGATCAACAATAAAAATATGAGGTAAGTGAAGTACTTTCATTATATCTATTTAAAATATGTAAATAAAAATGATAAAATATGCAAGGAGTTATGAGTCCTACAGCTTTCCTCAAATAGAGCTTAGTGTATATAAGTGTATAGCCGTGTAGGTGTGAGTAGTATAAGATAGTATACGTGTAGTGAAGGTGTTTGAAGCGATTAAAAGGTGAGAGTGATATAATATATTCGAGTGTGACGTTAATATATTGCATAAGTAGGTTTTTGTTTACGTGTCGAAGTAAATTCGAGTACATTTGTCCATGAAATAACTTAATATAGCTTTGAAATTTTATAGAAAACAATAAAAAGAAAACATAAAAATGAAAACTCAATTCAGAAGGAAAACAAACGCCCAAGAGTCATGCTAGCAGTAAGTTATGCACCTGTGATTCGTTTCTTACTAAAATTACCGGCGAATTCTCGTCTTTCCTAAGATACACACGACCGTAAGCAGTCCAGCAGAACTTGTAGTCTTTAGATTTTGCAAGATCGCGTGCGACAAAGTGGAGTCTAGCGCCCTTTGCAGTGAGCTGCTCGGAGATAAACACGGCAGTTTCTTAATTTTTAGTTGCTCCTAGGTGCTTCGCTCGAAGCTTTTCTTTGTTTTTAATGTTGAAGACTTTGCAGGTTTTAATAATTTCTGTTTTTACCATCGTCGATGACAGCTCAATGACTATTGGTGTATTTGATTTGTTAGCATCTCCTTTTCCTTTCATCCTATATATATCTTTATTATCTTCCTTTCGTATCTCACAATTTAGGGCTTTCGATAGATATAACACCATATTTATAAGGTCTTCTTTTGATTCAATAGGCTTTTTAGGCATGTTTTTAATTTCAATGTTAGCCTTACGGTGTTCCCGCTGCATGTCCTCAATTCTATCTTCTAGGATAAAAATATAATCTCTGTCTTTCTTTGACTGGACTTCAAGCTGTTCTAGTTTCTTCCTTAACTCTTCATTTTGCGCTGTAAGGAATGCAAGGCTACTTTCTATATTAGTGTCAGTATCTTTTATCTCTAACTGTACAGACGTAATTTTCTTCAGCTCGTCTTGTTGTGCCATAAATAATGACGTAATCATGGCTTTCATTTCGTTTCTAAAATCCAACAATTCATCTTCAAATCCATGCTCCCTAGCCCTTTTCTGACGTGGTTGTACATAGTTTGGCGACGAACTATCACCGAGTTGCTCTTTAGTGAAAGATTTCATCTTATCGACGCTCGGCTCTGATACACTGCATGATTTGGCCATTGGAGAGCGTTGTACTTTTGGCATAATTTAATACAAATGATAGGATCAAAGAGCTTAAAGGAATTTAATACAAATGACAGGAACAAAGAGCGTTGACACTTGCGGTCTAAGTAGAAGTATTCTTGGGCCAAGCCCTTATAAAATGACCCGCTATCGCTTCCGCCTTTAAGTTACGCTAAGCGACAAAGTTGTAAGACTCACTCAGCGGCTCCGTTCAGATGACGCGTGCACAGCGTGTAGCACACAAAATTGTTGTCGTCGCTATCTTTGTCCTTCTCTGTCGTATTGTGATGACGTCTTGCGCGCTATGGTCGCCTAGTACTTCAACAGATTTTCGCAGTACGAATTTAATAAAAACACTTTTTAAAATACACAATTTTGACATAGGTTCACACGTCTTAACGCTTTCGCGGTCCGAGGGGAAGACTAGCAGGTAAGCCAAATGATGGAAAAAAAACTCATTTTTTTTCAACATTTGTGTTTTTGTAATTTGTTCGCAACAAAATTTACGTTAAAAATTATATAAACATTTTACAAATGATGGAAGTTTATTGATAAGGCTGTCGTGCCAAACTCTGTCGAAAGCCTTAGAGATGTCCAGGGAAACGGCAAGCGTTTCTTTGTAATTCTCGATGGCGTCGCTACAGATGTGTGTGACGTATGCTAGGTCTCCAGTGGATCGCTTTCGGCGAAAACCGTATTGACGGACACTAAGGAGATCCTTCGCTTCTAGAAAAGTTAAGAGCCTGTAATTCAGAACACGTTCCATAGTCTTACAGAGAATGAAAGTGATTGATATTGGCATGTAGTTGGCGGGTTCGGCACGATTACCTTTTTTGGGCATTGGTTGAACGTTAGCCGACTTCCATGTTTTCGTCACTATACCAGTCTTCAAGGAAAGACAAAAGAGGCGTGACAGAATTGGTGCCAGCTCCGGCGTACATGTCCTCAGGACTATAGCTGGAATCCCATCCGGTCCGCTAGCTTTGTTCACGTTTTTTTTTTATGTTAAAAGGAGGCAAAACGAGCAAGCGGGTCACCTGATGGAAAGTAATCACCGCCGCCCATGAACACCCGCAAAACCAAAGTTATCGCAGATGCGTTGCCAACCTTGAGGAAGGAATTGGATCTTGAGGAGGGAGTAGGAATTGGAAGGGGGGAGGGGTGAGAGATGGGCCTCCGGTAAATTCACTCACCAGATGAAACACAACAGCAATGAGTGCCGTTGTTTGACGCTGATATTCTGTGAGAGGGTGGTGTTACGCCGGGCGAGTCGGCCCATTTCGTGCTACAATGCAGCGTGGCTCTACTCAGACAGTGTTACTCATTTAGCACCACCCAGGGGTCACGTGTAGGCTCTCAAGGGTAAACCTACGGACGCGAGTAAGTTTAACCCCCAGAAAGTTAAGATTGCGTAGTGTTTTACGTACCTCCATCTAACGTATGCGGATTTCCGACATGGTCGTTTCGCAAACCGCTATGCTTGGGGGTACGGCGCCACCAGCATCAAGCCGCGAAGATTCCGCGAAAAGTGTGGCAAATAAATTGGCCTTTTCAGTGTGTTCTCGTTGTGAGCCAGCAGCCCATCTGGTTTCAGCAGTGGAGGAAGTGAGGGCCGGCAGAAGTTCGCTTTGACCGACTTGGCCAGGGACTACAACGCTTTGCTACCCAAGGTATATGCAGCCAGTCTGTTCCCAATTCGACTAATATGATCGAAACGAGTCTTCTTTTGCGCCTTTTTGCTTGACTTGGCGGCTCGGTTAAAGGCTTTCTTCTTCATTCGGCTCCAAACCAAGGGCGAGCTTTACTGTACAGAGAAGCATCAGAGAATGGAATATAGTATTCCATTCCTTGACGCAAAACTTCACAAGTCGAGGGATCGCTAGAAGAAAAGCAGGCCTGCCGCCAAGGGTAGGATGCAAAGAAAGAACGCCATCTCATCCCAATCAGCTGACCTGTATCGCCATATCCGTCTTGTGCCTCCTTGATTAGGTTCAGGAGGGGAATAAGCTGATACAGTTTTTACCAGACAGTGATCAGGGCTACTTAAAGGATAAGAAACTGACTCTGAGTAGCGGTCTGGATCCGTTGTCAGCAGAATGTCCAAGCAATTGGATGTGTGGCTATCAACATCGGGCATCCTTATTACCTCTTGGACCAGTTGGGTGAGGTTGAGGTTCTTGATCCCCCAATGTGCTGTTATTCATGTAGAATGGTGTGATCTCAGTTATGGGTCGTTTATAGACTGATTTTAATGATGACGACGACACATATTTGAATAATTTTTCGTCTAATCATATAGGCCAATCCCAAAGATCTTCACAATGACCGCTTTGTTCTGCTTGCATCCAGCGGCTACCCGCGACTTTCACCAGATTCTATGATAAAATCTTATTATTTTATTTCATTATGATATTTTTCTGTAGACCATCTTAATTTATATTTAACAATAATGTTATCAAGTGCTTATTGTTGCTTTTAAGTAAATAAATGAACGATGCCTTATAAGATTAAACTAAAGAGTGGCAAAGAGCATTATAAATATTTTTATTATTTTTAATCCGCAACAAAGCCCTTTAGCATCCATTAAGCTGAAAGGGATTGCTTTTAGGAATAAGGTCGACTTTTAGCAATTTGGTTGTTATCTTTGAGTTGTATTTTTGTTTGGTCTACAAAAAAGAACAGATATGTTACTGTTATATGTTACAGATGTATGTTACAGATATGTGATTGTACACGATATACTTGCATGCACAAAACCTACGTCTTTTAAAAATGGTACAGTTATAAGCATAAGCATGTTATGATTGCTGAAATGAAACAGCTTTTACGGATCAACTCACGTTATTTTACATAGTTGATTTTACTCATATCGTTTCAAGTTCAATGAATTTCAATTAAAATAATTTAGTAGCGTCATTTTTATATAATAATAAATAAGCTGTAGGCAACCAAGTTTGTAAATAAAAATATATATATCAATATGTTTGTTTTTAAATTTTATGTTTAGATATTAGAATATGAAAAAAAAATTCATTGATGAAAATGTGTCACAAAAAAAAAACTCTGTTTTAAATGCAATTTTTTTTAGATGTGTATAAATATATTTACTTAGATTTTTCTTTGTTACAGTGACTGGGTGTTTGGAGTCAGATACTGTCAGCTGAGCAACTTTATTGCGAATGTCACAGTCGCTGCCAGCGTGTTCACACTTACTGGAATATCATTTGACAGGTGATAATTATACATTTTTATTGATTTGAAACTTTTTATATAAAAATACTCATGTGTGTTTTAGGGACTGTGACCCTTAAACATATAGATAGGTAAGGGCCTTACCAATAAATAAACAAGTATAAGCTTAGAATAGATTATTTCGAATTTTTTCCCGTCATAAAAACTTAAGAAGAAGAGACAAAAAACGAAACAACTTTTCGAAGCTTATGCTCGCGTATAATAAGGGCGATATTGTATACTCATATAGCAACTATTCAGTCGTCATCATCATCATTCTATTCTGAACATAATATTACATTAAATGTTAAAAAATTCATGGTCTTCCATTTGTTTCTGATGCATTCTTTAGCAAAAAATAATCCGTATGACGAAGCCTTCTGATCGGTATGATAAAACTACAGGTGATTTTTTCTCGTGTACCGGGTTCGATTCCCGGTTCAACCAGGCAATTATTTAAAAATGTATGAATGCAGTTTAAATAGTTATTAAAATTAAATAAAGTCTTCTTTTAGTAAAATGTTCCATCTACAATAATTAAGGTACTTTCCCTTCATGTGGCATGGCCGTGGGACGTCCTGTATAACGATAGATGCTCGGTTTGAAAACGAGGAATCGTTGTTCGTTTTCACTAGAGAGACGTGTCTAACGTGTAACTTAGGCCTAACAAAAGCATTATATGCTTTTTAGGTGGTTAATCTATATAAATAAAAATGAATCACTGAAATGTATGTACGCGCCTACTTCCGATCGACTGCACAAAATTGGATAATTCTGTTTTTATTGAGTTTGTTATTGTCAGGAAAAGGTTTGTACAGAAGAAAATTAAAAGAAAAAAGATATTTTTACTAAAATATGATTTTTTTAAATATCATGTTATATAAAGAGAGTGAGTGAATGTGACAGAATGACGTACAGTTCTTCAGCCAGCATTTGACAACTTCAAACGGACAATGCGTCAATACCGCTTCTTTTGCAAAAGTAATACCGGTGATTCGTGTGTTTGAAGGTTTATAGCTTAGAGCATTAAACCAACCTATTTATAGTAGTGTTATATAATGATGAGGCGTCAAAATATCGGTCGGCGTACGCGTAATGCAAGTCCAGTTCACAACACGGTCCATGAATCATGTTCTTCTTCAGTATTTCATACAATTCTAGATTTACTTCGGGAATTTCAGCGCAATTTATTGAGTCAATTTCATCTGGTCTTATTTTTTCGACCATCCACAGAAGAATATACGCATGAGGCAGTCCTCTCTTCTGCCACTACAGAGTACATCCAACATCGTACGTCTCCGAAGACATGATATTTTATAATGAAGTTCGTAAGCGCTTTGAGGTTCTGCTTGAACACTCGTGCTGTTATGTTATGATGACGATCGCTAGATGATTGACCGGATAATAACAGATTAGTGATTTCTATCCATTTTGGGTTGCACGTGAAAATAAATCTGGTCGCGACCGTAATGGCGCACGTAGGTCATAGCATCTTACGCATTATTCGTGTATGTGTCTCAGGCTTCCCACACACGTACAAAAATATACATATTTAAATATAGATAGATAGATAAAGATACAGTAATACGTATACATATTCTACACTGGCCTGCAAAAATAAGTACTACACTTTTAATATTTATTTATTTTCTAAACTATAGAATTTAGAGATTTTTAAATAAAAAACGTTTTGCAGCAATTTTTATCAGCTTTCTTTAAAACTAAAGTAAATTATACATTAGTAACATTTTCCTTTTTGTTTCGAAAGTATATCTTGTGTACTTAGAAAGTTATTGCAATTTTAAAAGTGTGATACTTAATTTTGCAGGCCAGTGTATCTTCTTTAAATATAAAAATCAATTGCTGTTCGTTTGAGTCGCTAAAACTCAAGAATGGCTGGACCGATTTGGCTAACTTTGATTTTGAAATATTTGTGGAAGTTCAGGGAAGGTTTAAACGGTGAGAAACATAAATTGTTTGTTTTGTTGTCATGCAAACTGTCAAAGTGGTACGAAGTCCGCCGGGTCAGCTAGAATGTAATATGTAAATATGTCGCCATAACATCAGTGTTTGTAGCATTGTTGTGTTCCCACTTCACCCGGGATCCTCACTAGTTGAGGATCCCGGGTGAAGTGGGCTTCCATCATTGGCCTTATCATCACTTAACATCAGGTGAGATAAAGGAACTGTGTTTACCCGTAAAATATTTAAAAAAAAAATCGCTCAGTGGTCGAAGTTCGACCGTAGTTAATGAAACATACCTACAATGTTTGTTCAATGTAATGTTATACATAAACATAGACATAAAAATGTATTTTTTCACTACATAAGCACATATAAATACATTAACAAAAAGCGATAAAATTTACAATAATTGTAAATACAACTGAATAAAAGACAAAAAAACAAACAATTCAATAACAACCAACATATAACAATATAATTAAAAGTGAATATTAATACATACATATATTTTCTCTTTCAGCATTCCTTATACATAATCCATTTAATTATAATTCTATTTAATTTATTTTAATATTTGTATGCTAACATGTTAGCTAAATGTGCGATTCTCAACCTCACACTTACCATCACTATAATGTACCGCATTTAATACGAATAAATGATTTGATTCTTATTTAACTTCCTCCGCCGTACGCTCCTCAGTGTACGCAGTGTGCTTAGAAAGAGGTTCTTCAATAGAATTTGAACTTTATGACCTAGATATAGATATGGTTGAAAATATATCGAAGAAATTTGAGAGTTTTGAATAGGTTGATGTGCGGGCGTTTGTACAAAGTTTAGATTTATTTATTTATTTTATTTTTATTTATTTATTTATTTGTCAAAAAAAATATAATTACAAATATCGGTTAGTAGTATCTTAAAGCCTATGTGAGGGTTGTCTAGATACTTAGTTCTCAATATAATAATAAGCAATTGATTTAGAAACAGTAAAATAATAATATGACGGTAAAAAACAAAAAGGCAATACATTAGTGAGCTAACGCGCTCAGCGATAACCATTCCATCGATGCAGAACTGACAGCGTTGCACAGCGTCACTGCGTGTGCGCGTGTACACAGAAACAACTTCCGTGTGCGTGCGCACTCGTACAGGACGCTCCGTTATAACTGGCGCTTAAAATGTTTAAATATGTTAAAATGTTGTAACATAGTGGTTTTTAATTAGTTTTTTAATATTTTTTTCGTTTATTTTATCTATAATATCACTAGGCAATTTATTAATAAGGTGAGGTATTAAATATTTTGAGGTTCTTTTACCATATTCGTTACAAAAAGTGAAATTAAAAGTTTTTATTAAAAGTTTAAAAACCTTTTTCTATTAAGCATTGTTCACGTCATGTGGTATTGTGAGCCTACTATGACATTTATAAGCTAATGATGATTAAAACCACAGCAGTTGTAACAAAGTTTCAAAGCACTAATAACAGTTACAGAACATTTAGTTCGGTGTGTTCTTGAACAACTAAGTCAATTCGAGCCCGTCAGTGATTCATCAAACGTTGACAGGTGCCTGGAGCAAGATGAAGTTGCCATCCCGTCTGGATAAACATGTTTGACAAACAGTTTGGTATCTCTGGATATTAAAAGAACAATGATTAAACTGAAGTACCTAAGAACATATTTATTTATTTATTTATTTATTTAATAGGTACACAAAACAGATAGAAATTAAAAAATAACAAAAGTGCACGATATATTGTATAAGAGCTAAATTCCTATCTAAAACACAACACGATTAATAATAACCGTCCATGTTAAAGTTTACCTAATCTACAACTATATCCAATTAAAAACTAATTAAAAACAATAGTATGGTGAAAAAAAAATATCTATATACAATGTTATTTTTAGTTTATACGAAACCTGAAAACTGTTTGTTCAGAATCAGTAATAGAATCAATTTCAATATTTTTTATACCATGTTATATTTTGACCAAATAATATTTACAAAATCTCAAATAAATTATTTCCTACTAAAAGCACACAACGGAGCAGCACAAAAAGCTTGTAACTTCGTGAGTTTTCAAGATATTATTTTAATTTTTTTTTACGGTTTCTTTAAATGAAAATATTTGACCCGTGTTTCGGTTTTCGTATAAATTAAAAATAAGGTTGTATATAAAAATCAATTGCTGTCCCTTAGTCGGGCTAAAACTCGAGAACGGCTGGACTGATTTGGCTACTTTTGATTTTGAAATATTTGTGGAGGTTCAGGGAAGGTTTAAGCGGTGAGAAACATAAATAATAAGTAACGGAAAATACTAAAAACGTTAATTTAATTTTCCAATACAAAATTATTTGTTTATTTCTTTGTCACGGAAATTGTCAAAGCGGTACGTACAACAAAATGTTCCTAGCTGTGAAACATTTGATGTCTTTTGTCACTTGGTTGGTTGTCAAATATTTATAGGTGTTTATATGGTGTGTATTGTGTATGTTTCATAGATGTAGCATGAGGTCCGATCTCTTTGGTCTGTTTTGTCGGAATACAAAACATTTCTGTTTCAGAAATAAAAATGTGTAAAAGTGTTAGTTGGTTGTCGTAAAAAGAAAATCCTCATCATCATCATCATCATCAGCTCATAAAGTCCCCACTGCTGGGGCACGAGCCTTCCCTATGGATGGATAGGGAGAATGGGTCATAAACCACCACGCGGGCCCAGTGCAGATTGGTGGTTGTTAACAACTACTAATGCAGCCGAAAAAAGAAAATAAATAAATAAATTTGAAGACGATTATTAAAATCTATCATCATCATTGTCAGTGCGCGAAATCTTTATTTACTGTATTACTGTTATTGTTTTAAAATGCCAAGGAGAAGAGGACATGACTTAGGTCGCAATGTCAATCAAATGTGTGACGAGCTAACTCACGTGCAAACCGCACTGACGACCAGCGAGAGACAGATAATGATAGCATTCGTTTGTATGGCAGAATTGCGTTCCACAGTGAATAATAATGAAGTAGATAGGCTTAGATTGGAACGAGTTCGGGCACACCAAATACAACAACAGCGAGCACGAGTGCACGACACAATGAAATAGAGAGATTCCGCAGACGCAGTGTTCCTGTAAACCTGGAACGAGTAGCATTCCACTACGACCCGGAAAAAAGATTATTGTGCCGTAACGATAGGGGAAATGACAACCATTTGTCAATTTTGTAAAGCGTTAAAATACAGCGGTGAATCTACTAGATTATGTTGTGTTGGTGGTAAAGTAAAATTGCCACAATTAATAATTTATCAAAAACAATAATTATGGTATACTACCTTGAAAGTGGGCATGAAATTTTCCTGTACAATATGCGTTGCGCCAAACGACGTCATTTGAAAGCAATTGTTATATTTTTGGATGTTGGCCAAGAAATGTTTAGAGTAATTTCCCACCCCAGCCGATAATGTTTAAGTTTTGACCATATTTTTCACCAATACATGTAGGTGATACGAAGTCCACCGGGTCATCTAGTAAAAAATAAAAATATAACAAATTGAAAACTTTTTCTAGGTTAATATTGACAACTTTATGAAGTTTTCTTAATAAGTGGGAGATGCCGAGCCTAGAATTTCATTGTATAGGCGGCACATTCTGACAATGGGATTGTAATATGATGTATTATTTTTATAGACATTTAGTACAAAAGTCTTTAGGCGCCCGGGTTCGATACAAAGTATTTATTTGAATTAAAAAAAGCAATTCAGGAGAATCGATTATTATATATTAAAAATAGCTCGAGAATTTACTGACGGTCTCTATGAAGTAGTGTAGGTACTCTTTTTCGATATATTCTAATCACAAATCGACAATTTGGCTTATTCCTAAAGGTCCATGACTCTGTGTATTCTAAATGAGTTTAAGAGACGGTTAACTTGGTTTCAATGATGAAGGCCTTTGTCCAGCAGCGGGTTAGTCATAGGCTGTTTACTTACCGACTTACTTACTAACAGTAGGTTTTGTTTTTGAAACATAAAATGTGACCAAAACCTACCTACAGTACAGTTCAAAAGTACATCCAACTTTAGCATCAAATTAAACTTTTCCTACACTCACACAATAATAATTAAAACACATATAAAATAATATAAATAATAATAATAATAATATAATATATATAACAAAAATAAGGCTTGGCAAAAAGACTCAAAATTAGGACTTGACTAATTATTACTTTTGCATTGCTTGACAAATCAGAACCAAAACACGCGGTAAAAACACACTTGACCAATTGGAACTTTCTTTCTGCTTGACAAATTAGTTCCTAAATCCCATCGCTGATTAATACTTCAATGTTCACAGTGTTCACAGTAGACCTTCGTTTTAAGTCAATTAACGTCGAAACTTTTGAAGAATAGTACCTACAGATAACACAATTATTTAGTTCCTAAGACCTTGGAACTTCAAACTGGATTTGTCAATTGCAATTATATATTATTTTTTAATTAATCCTTTATTGTATAAAGAAATTACATTTAAACACACGTTACACAGGACATAGGTATACAAAGGTGAGCTAATCTCTAGAAGAGATCTCACCCAGCTAACCCTAGCTGTGGTGTAATAAACAAGTATGCGGGACTAATGAATTGTAAATAATACTATACTAAGAAACATATTTTAACTAAATACCAAAGACATACCAAAGACATCATTATGGACCCATTTTCTGTTTCATTAAATGTATTAAGAAATAAATTAAAAACATTTTTTTTTAAATTTATTATCGGAATCAAAACATACATTACTTTTATAATATGGGGTACTACTTAAGCCTCTTGGGTTTGTGTGTAGTACCTAACAATAGTATTCTTCCACGTTATCAGAAAAACAATAAGTATATATATTAAGTTTACAACTTGCTTTACTTATAAAAATAAGTAAAGCAAGTTGTATGTTTAATCAAAGTAAAGCGTATTTCTGGAACTCTGTTTGATCATGTTGTGTCTACATATAATAGGTTGCAGCTATTGCACGATAATTTGACAACATTTATTCATATTTTTATGCTTGTAACCAGTTTTGTAGACATTTAATAAAAAAAAATAAAAAAAATAAATAAAAAAAAGGCATAACTAATTGAAAATAAAATATTATATTAATATATACGTACATATTTGTATACATATTATAATAAAAACTAATTATGTTACAACGGGATGTCAGTTATTAGCCGTTAGACAGATAATGCTCTTTGAGCTTGTGTTTGAAAGATTCTACCGATGAACTCTCACGAATGCTGGCAGGCAGTCTATTCCACATTTGAGCGACATATACTGTGAATGATTTGTGGTAAAAATTTGAATTACATTGGGGACATATTAGGGTTCGTGTGTCGCAGTATCGTTTGGGACGGGAAGAGACGGGTAAGCGCGTAAATTGGGAACGCAGTATTTTGAAAAGGAGGGAAAGGATGTGCATAACTCGACAAAGTCGAAACCGTATTGCCAGATATATTTTGGTATTGTACATGCGCCGACTAACTTCACTTACCTTTGCTTTCCAGGACAGTGTACGGTCAAAAACGAAGCCAAGATTTTTAGAGTTTTCAGCATATATAAGATAAAAAAACGAAAAAAGGCGAAGTGAGCACTGTGGCACACCCGCATTTAGAGGAGCCCAATCAATCACAAAAGCAGTCATCACTCTTAATTCTGTGGCAGCAATTGCAAAGGTAATCTGAGAACCAAGCGATTCAGCCTTCAATTACTATTCTATTTGACTAAAGTTAAATTGTAAACAAACGATTATCCATTGCATGTCGAATATCGTCTGTGTTAGAAAGGCGGTTACCGGATTGAACCTGACTTATCAAATTATTATGAGAAACATATGCGGCCAGTTGTTTTTGAACAGCGCCTTCAAGGACCTTGGAGAGGAATGGAAGGATAGAGATGGGCCGGTACTGAGACAAATTGGTAGGGGAAGCGGTCTTTGCTATGGGAATTACGTCAGCCTTTTCCAATAGGGAAGACGTTAGTTGCCAGCAAAGAGATAAAAATGAGTTTGTTTGCTAAAATTCAGAGCACATTAATTTATTTGCTTAATTTTTTTTATTGGTTAAAACTTCTTTAATGCCAATGGTTTCCCAAAAAATATCATCTTATATCGAGCTAGGTATCGGAATGCAGTTATTCCTTATCACCATCATTAACAGTTTAATTTTAATATCCCTAATGCTGGGGCACGAGCATTCCCTATGGATGTCTAAGGATAACGGGTCATAAACAGGCGGGCCCATTGCAGAGTGGCGGTTGTTAACGACTGCTAATGCAGCTGGGACCAAAGGCTTAAAGTGCCTTCCGAAGCACGGAGGAACTCCAGATGGTTGATTTTTGGTCACCCATCAAATTACCGGCCTTTGCGAAAGTTACTTAACCTTAGCAATCGCAGACCGGGCGCGTTTACCACTGCGCCTTCGAGATCCTCTAAATCCTGTATAACCAATTATTTTAACTCTTTGCTGTTTTTCTAAGATCATGTTGTTGTTGTGCGAATGGGTTAGTAAGTTAACTGCCTATAACTGGCAAAGGCCTCCATCATTGAAATCTAGTCATCGCTACAATTGTTAAGTAATGGCTTAATCACCACGCTTGCCAAATGCGGGTTGGTGACCACAAACCCGGAATATGCATCCAAAAATCCGAAATACATTTCGCCCGACCTGGGAATTGAACCCGGGACCTTCGGGTATCGGACCGAGCACTCTGCCACTCGGCCACCGAGTAGTAGAGAGTACTATTTGCAGATTTCAACTGACGCGTAAACCATTTACTTCCAGCTATTTCTATTAATTTGTAGTTATGTATCGCGATTTTCCTTACACGTGGCGGTATTCTTATTATATTTTCTACGTGTATTTATGTGTAGAAGGATAAAGTATCTAAGAAAACAAGGCACCATTTTCAAAAACTTGAACACGGCTTATAAGCAAACAATGTTAAATTAAGCAAGAAAACATCGCACTGAAACTTAAAACAAGATTTTTCTTTATAGGTATAATAGCTGACACGTGGTTACCAAACAAAATCGGGCCTAACAGCTAGCGATGCCATGTTTGTTTTGTTAGGTGACATGACAGGCTAAAACAAAAGGCGAGTGAACTTTGTTTTACGCCAAAAGTCGTATAACAAAGTTGACTGGGGCAGGCAACAAAACTCAGAACAATAACTAGGTATTGTTCTGTGCTACGAAATAAACATTATGGCAACGTCTGGTTCCGTCTTTACTTATTATTTCTTTTCGATTAGGGTATGTTTTGTGGCTAATGCCAAACACAATTCTGCCAAAACCACGGAGTACCAAGCAAAATAATAATAATCTAGCGTTGTTAGTGTTTAATGTGGTTTTAGGCAGAACAAAGACAACAGAGACTTTCGTCTTTACCTTAGAACAATTATAATTGCTCTGAGGTCTTTACTTTGATGAAACGTGGCAATGATGTGCTTGAAAGATAATTACTTAGTTTCCTTTATCATTTAGGCAGCTTTGCCATCTAGTCCCTACCCCTCTTTTTGATGCGGGTAAATTAAGGAGATAGAGATTTTTGAATAATTCATATTGAGGAAGATTTTTCCTGATTCATAGATGTGAATGTAAAAATGTACACACGCCTGCACGACTACTACAAACTGTCAAAATTCCAGACTTTGAACTTAATGTCTATGGCTTAAAGTTGAACATTTATTGAACAAATTTGACAGCTTTGGACAGATCGATGCGCAGGCGTGTGTACAGATGTACTCATGCGGACTTAATGCCTATGGCATTTTCTACCAGTCAACCATAGGGTGGTGCAGAAATGACATGCAGGGAGGTGCAAATTTGGAGAGACAATAAAAAGTAGAAAACAGTGTAACAAAAAGATTCAAACTTATAGTACATACATAAATATTCTATAAATTACAAAAACATAAAATACTTTTATATATTTATAAATATATCTATTTAGATAAATAAATAATTTATAAATAATTTAAAAATCGGTCGTTACTGAGATGATTCTGCCAAGATTTCATTACGAAAAAGTATGCGGATTTTCTTTTTAAAGACATCGGGACTTGTGGCCAACCTGATTTCGAGAGGCAGCGCGTTCCACATGAGAATGGACTGGATATAATAATAATAATCGGAGGTGCCGTACTATAAATACGCACCTGCGCCAGTACTCGAAAATGGTCATGCAACGCTCTACTGGGATCGCTCTATGATTACGGACAGGACTATTGTCGCCAATAAGCCTGATATAGTGGTGGTCGACCGATCCCAGCGCCGAGCAATACTGGTTGATATCACCATACCTCATGATGAGAACCTCGTGAAAGCCGAGAAGGACAAGCTCAGTAAGTACCTTGACTTGGCTCACGAGGTTACCGCCATGTGGGATGTGGATTCAACCATTATTGTACCGATAGTCATTTTGGCAAACGGTCTTTTAGCCAAGAGCCTCGATCAACACCTAGAGAGGCTCTCGCTGAAAGGTTGGGTCAAGGGTCAGATGCAAAAGGCAGTTCTCCTTGACACGGCACGTATTGTCAGGAGGTTCCTCACTCTGCAGCCCTGACCACCGGTAGCTTGGGCCCTGCCTCGCTGCTGAGATTATGTTTTTATAATGTTTTATTGTTTTTATATTAAAGTATTGTAAAATTCTAGTTTTAAGAAAGAAAATAAATAAAGAGTATAATAATAATAATAAGTATTTATTTGCCAAAAAAAACATAGACAAAAAAGTCTATGGCTCAGTGTTTGCAGAAGACCCACAAACCCTGTTATTCTGCCATAGCCATAAATTAATACATGGATAAAAACATAAATTGTAGCTATATCTAAACTTACAATAAAATGTAATTTAAATAATATGTAGTGTTAATTCCGCTAACTCACTCGTTTATACAGCTTGGATGCAGTACGCATGCACCGCCCTCCCGCCCGCAAAAAGTATGCACATGCAGGAGAAACAATGCGTGCAAGCGAAAATGCACACCAACACCGATACCCGACACGTGTTTCGCCCCTCCACGGGGCATCCTCAGGAGCTGTTGACTGGTCGAGAGCTGCGCACCGACTGTTACGGCTACGCAGCTCCCGGCCGCTTTTATAAAGCGCCATCGTTTGACATTTGTGACGTACTACCCGCGACAATACGTAATAATGGGGGTATGGGTATGTCGCGGGTAGTACGTCACATTGTTTCTCCTGCATGTGCATACTTTTTGCGGGCGGGAGGGCGGTGCATGCGTACTGCATCCAAGCTGTATAAACGAGTGAGTTAGCGGAATTAACACTACATATTATTTAAATTACATTTTTTTGTACTATGGATTTCCGCAAAATAACGCCTGATTCCATTAATTAAACTTACAATATTTAAACCACTTACAGTATTCCATATATTATTTACTTATATTTGTAATTAGCTAGTGCCAGCGCCTGCTCATGGAGCAGCCAGTTCCGATAACTCCCGCGAAACGTTGGTAGCGAGAGATTAATCCCTGAACCAACTGGCGGCGGGAGGTCATTCCAAATTTTGGCTGCACTGTGCTTGAAACAGCCTCTAGCACTAACCATTTTCAGTTTGGGGATCAGTAACTGATATCCCCTATCTCTTAAAGAATAAAACGATTCGTGTCTCGGGGAAAGCTTTTTGTACAAATAAGTTTGCCTTTTTGTGTGATGATGCGTATTCAGAAAGCACGCATACTTTAAGGTGGATTGTCTAGACATACAGAGAATGTTCTAATTGATTAAAATTGGTGTAATGTGATGACGTCTGTAGATAGAATAACAGAACCGCATACACGCGTTCTGCACTCTCTGCACGGTCTTCGCAGTCTTTTTAAACAAACACGGAGTGTAAACACTATCACAGTATGTAAGGTGTGATAATACCAAACTATTACACAACAAAAGTCGTATATCTTTTTTTAAGTATGCCCGAAACTGATACAGTTTTTTGAGTGCCACGAAACATTTACCAACCTTATTACGGACGTGGTGCTCAAACCTTATAAAAGGAAGAATGTACAAATCCGAAAGTATGGGAAGGACAGAGAAGAAGAAGATTATTAGAAGATCGGATAATGGCATATGTTAAACATTAATTGAAGAGATTCTATAGTTTTATTACACCAACAGTTGATAAGTATCCATATTCGGCAAAACACAAATGTCAATTGGTTATGATTTTGCACTTTGCCCCTCATACATCATAGGACCTATCGATGCATAAAAAACAAAAGAGAAATGCGAGCATGTTTCTTCACATTCCCGTCAAGGAGTCTTGACAAGTGGCTGACAGGTGACAGGTGACAGGTGACAGAGGTTACATGAATATTTCCAATAGGTACGCTTGGCAAAGAATGCATCGGGCTTACAAGACTCGGTTTTTAGATGAGGGCGGTGGCAGCGTGATAAACACGTGTATCATCATAACACTGCTAAGTTAAAGGGTTGTTTAGTTATAACTATTTGTTTGTTGAAGATCATGTTTGCTTTTTGTATTGTTATTGTGTGCTGTCTATTGGTCTTAGTAAGTAGGTACCTATATCAACAGTCCTTTAATATGGTCTTAGATAAATGATTGGCCTTGTGCGGTCGAGCTCGCGAGACCAATCATTTATCTAAGGGTATAGTATATTAGGTAGGTGTTTCAAACAGACAACAACAAACATAACAGGAGATGTAATGTTATAAAAGAGAGAAAACTAGAAACTAGACACTTGAAATTGAATTAAGGCGACGCATTGGAATTTTCCGTGGCGGAGATCTTGATTTTTCCCAACAATTACAAAACATATGAAAGTGATATTTGATGACATGATTTTTCATTTCACTTCATTTTGCTAGTTGCAGAAATACGATTTGTTAACTTTTATAACAGATAAAAAAATATCAAAGTAACCTCTTTTACAACATAGATTTGCATTTTACAAACAAACAGACCAGACCGATTTAAGCATCTAAATTTTCCTAGTAAATTAGTCTTAACACACACTTCAATATGCTAGTTCATTTTTTAAAGCTTATTTGTAGTTTTAATTGGAGAGAAAAAAAACAGTTTTTCTTATGGTACGGGGCGCAAACGCTCCGTATTAGATTAATTGTTTAGCGATGCGTTGCCTTAAATGCATCGATTCACAAGCCTGTCTGAAGTTAAAATTGGATGTAATCACATTCAATAATTATATTTTGTATTGTACATTTACCATACCTCGAAAATTACCGAGTGGCTAAGCACTAAGCCCAATAACCGGAGGCTCTGGACCCAAACCTAGGTCGGTCAAAGCGTTTTTCAGATTGTACTAAGCGTATCCCAGTTTTGTTTCATTACAAAGCCGCATTTGGCAGGCCTATGTCCAGCAGTGGACGTGTGTAGGCTGATGATGATGATGATGATTTAGCAAGCGTGGTGAATAAGCCAAAAATTTTTAATTGTAGCGATGACTTGATTTCAATGACAGAGGCCGTTGCCCAACACTGGGACAGTATATAGGCTACTTACTTTATATTTAAAAGAGTATGCATACATCCCAATCCTGTACAACCTTTGATCAATTATGTACTAGATACAGGATCCGGAACAAATATGCATCTCGAAAGTAATCCTGTTTGTTCATACATATACATTTAAATTTCGAACAACAAAATCTGAATAAACATTGGATAGCATCAACAACTTCAGCTAACTATTAACCTTACGTCTTAAAAATAAAGTTTTAATTAAGGTTGCATAATATTAATTGTACTTAGTATTTTCTGTTATCGCCACACACGTTATTGTGGCTTCGTGGCCCTAAAGCAGAGTGAACGAGAGTGCGGCAACAGTGCCGTGACCTTGAATCGACGTATAGAGCTATACATACAGGCTAGGGTTGAGTCACACATAGCTAATTTATTATTGTATGAATTTGGGTGTCTTCTATATTGTAAGCATCATACGCTGCCCGATCCACGTTTGCGGGGACAGCCCGCGTCATCGCGTACTCCTTTCCCGTGCTTTTTTCTGTGTGCTAATGTAGGTGTACGGGAAAGAATTAAGGGTTTTAATATTGAAGAAAAACACCTATCTTTCTGTGAGTTATTTTTTGACAACTGACTTAAAAAACAAAAGAACATTATAAAAACATAGACAACGTATCAAAAGAGGTATATAAACATAAGAAACTCCCCGACATCGTCCCCGCCGTGTAGCGTAGCTACACAGTTTCTTCGTTCAGGAGAGCCAACTTCTTTGTGGGTCTTCTTATTGTACCTCCTTTCGTTGCTACGTCGACAACACGAACAACTCCATCCTTGCCCGGGTAGACTTCCAGTACCCGACCCATGGGCCACACGCCTCGTGGCATGTTAGGGTCTACTACCAGGACCACATCATCCACTTTTAAATTAGTGTGTTGCTCACCTTGAGGTCTCTTTTGCTTGAGGCAGGGCAAATACTCCTTAAGCCACCTGCTCCAGAAATGCTCAGACAGGCGAAGCACTTTCTGTTACTCTTTCCTTAGCGAGAAAACACCGTCATCCAAGCGTACTGGTAGTTGCTGGGCCGATGAGGCTCCTATGAGGAAGTGGAAAGGTGTAAGGCTCTGGCACTCTTGATTTACAGTGACGTAGGTTAAAGGTCTCGAGTTAACCAGGGCTTCCGCCTCAAGAAGAAGGGTGTGTAGTAGTTCCTCTCTAGGGAATCTGTCCTTGAGCGTGACAAGAAGTGCAGACTTCACTGTTTTGACAAGCCTCTCCCAGCATCCACCCATGAACGGCGAAGCGGGAGGGATGAAGCACCATTCTATGCCTTTGTTAGCAGCAAACTCCTGTACAGCATCGCTATTAAACTCACGCAGGTACCGATTAGCTCCAACAAAAGCTGTCCCATTGTCTGATAAAATCTTATATGGCAGACCCCGGCGCGCAGCGAATCGTCGTAGACACATAATTGCCGAATCGGCTGATAGGCTTCCGACTATGTCAAGGTGCACTGCACGCGTAGTCATACAAGTGAACAGCGCTACCCACCGTTTTTCTCGTCGGCGGCCAATTGATACGTCAACAGGGCCGAAATAGTCCAGGCCAGTATTGGTAAAGGGGCGGCTGTGGTGCTCGAGTCTCACGTCAGGAAGATCGCCAGTAGGTGGGACTTGAGGTTTTGCCATGCGCTTAATACAGAAAGGGCATCTTCTTGCCGTCATGCGCACTTCACTACGGCATCGAAATATCCAATATTTCTTCTTGAGTTCGTTGACCACCAGCTCGTTGAATCCGTGAGCAGCTTTCACATGGTAGTGACGAATAAGGAGACGAACTGCAGGGTGACGGCTGTCCAAAACAATAGGAGATGTGGTGGCGTAATCTGAATTCTTTAGATGTTTAATGCGACTGTCCAATCTCAGGATGCCATCTTGGTCGAGTACTGGGGATAGAGCATATAATTTGCTCGTTTTTGGTAAGGGCTTGGCTGGTAGCAAACGAAATTCTTCACCGAAGCAGTCGATCTGTGCCTTTTGCAGAATAGCAATCTCTGCCTTGTGCATATCAGTTGATGATAGAGGTGAAAATGAGGGATGAGAATTAACAGTTTTAGAATTTTGGTGTTTGCGTGCCAAAAGTGACCGAAAAGCATTTGCGCCCTGATAGACGCGCGCGGTCGCACGAATCAAACGCAACCACTCACTAAAACGTGAGGGATCTGGCACCACCGATGAAAGTTTGCCCAGATTGATTGTCCCTACATGCACCTTGGAGGGCTTCAACTCTTCCAAAGTGGATGTAGCTTCGGACTTCGATGGTTCCTTGGGCCATTCTTGGGATGGCAACGATAAAAAATTGGGACCAGAAAACCACCGTGACAAGTCGGTATTAAGCTCTTTTAATCTCGTTGCGTCGTCAGCGACATTCAAAACACCTGGTACATATCTCCAATTGTTGACGTTCGTTATTTCCGTGATTTCGCCAACACGGTTAGCTACAAATGGTTTGAATGTTCGCGCGTCGCTGCGAATCCAACTCAACACTGTGGTTGAATCAGACCAAAAATATATTGAGTTTGGATCTATGACATGACCGATGCATACAGTGCTGGCAAATCGAGCAGCAATCAGGGCTGCCTGGAGCTCCAAACGTGGTACGGATGTGGGTTTTAGAGGGCTAAGGCGTGCCTTTCCACCAATCAGAGACAGCTTCACTGACCCATTCGCGAATGTGAAGCGCCAGTAAACGACACAGGAATACGCTTCTTCACTTGCGTCAGCGAAAACGTGGAGCTGCCTGTCACTGATGTCCTCATTTTGGAACCCACATCTGTACCAACGAGGAATTCTGATATTCGAAATCATAACCAGCTGTTCAGACCAGTTCTGCCACTTTTTAATTGCATCTGGTTGCAGCTCGGTGTCCCAGTCTATGCCAGTTCTCCACGTCTGTTGGAAAAGAATACGTCCTTGGATTATCAATGGAGTCAAGAGGCCGAGAGGGTCGTATACGCTCATCAAATGCGATAGTACTTTGCGTTTAGTTAATTTATTATTTTCAGGAAATAGGGGCCCATTTCGGAAACTAAAAGTGTCGCTCTGAGGATGCCAAATGAGTCCCAAAGTCCTGATGAAAGCTTCAGGGCCTACGTGGACATTATCTGGAAGAGGGGCGCGCAGATCCTCAGGAACGGAAGCTAATGCCGCGGGTACATTAGATACCCAACCGCGCATCTCCATTCTTGCGGCTTTGTGCACAGTGACTATGTCAGCTGCGAGTTGGGAGGCTTCTTTTATATCATCAACACTGCCCAAAAAATCATCCATGTAATGGTCGTGGATGATGGCTTTTGCTGCCTTGGGGTACGACTTCTGCAACTCTTGGGCGTTACGGTTTTTAATGTATAGCGCAGTACACGGGCTGCAAACGGCGCCAAAAGTTACGGAAGTCATCCTAAATTCCTTCAACCCGCAGCTGGGATCCTCTCTCCAGATATAGCGCAAAGCGTTGCGGTCTGTCTCCCTGATCCTAATTTGAGGAAACATTTCTTTCACATCCGCTGTCATTGCTATGTGTCCTTCACGAAAACGAAACAAGATATGGAGCAGTGGCTGTAGCAGGTCGGGCCCGGGGAGCAGAAGTGAGTTCAGACTGACTCCCGAGGTCCGCGCGGCTGCATCGTGAACGACACGAAGTTTTTTCTTCTGTGGATGTACTACTGAAAAATGAGGCAGATACCAGCGTATCGCTTTGTGAGTATCACACAGATTAAAACTGTCGTGGTGAGTGTGTCTAGGGCACTCCTCCGCGTAGCCCTTTTCCATCATGTTATTAATAAAATCACAATATTTTTTCTTAAAATCTAGGTCTCGAACCATGCGTCGTTCTAAGCCTAAAAACCTTGAAAGCGCTTGAGGATAACTGTCAGGTATGTTTGAACTTGCAGTGTCTTTACGCCACAATAAACCAACTTCAAACCTACCTGACGGCAGACGTTTGGCTGTATCATCCAGAATGTCCAAAGCGTATTTATCCTCCTTAGAACACAACGTCTCTGGCTTTGAGATACCTATAGAATCCAGGCGAAAGTAATCTTTGATCATCTCGTCCATGGCGGGCTCATCACCACCAGGAACAGCGACGTGGTTTACAAAATGGACAGGTTTAGTCCAGCTACTAGATTTGCCGTGTACTACCCATCCTAAAGCTGTGCGTGTAGCAACGGGTTGATTCCTAGAACCTTGTTTCACTTCACGACTCACAGTTAAATACCAGTGCTCAGCACCGAGCAGAATCTTGGGCGTGGCGTTAGTTAGTGTAAGAACGTCGATTAAATCAGTCAAGTGTGGATATTTCGACAAATCACTATTGCTGACAGTTTGTGTAAACAGCGAAAGTGTATCTATAGCCTTAGCGTTATTCACAGAAAACACCTCGTTAGAGTGTTTCCCCTTAATAGAGAAACTCACGTGTTCAATCGGTTTGTGCGTAGACATTCCGGCCACTCCGTCAACTTTGATGGACTCCCTTGGGCCTGATGCACCAATGTGACGTGCCACGTCCGAGTCGATCAAGGTTGCCGTGGAACCGTCGTCAAGTAAGGCGTAGGTGTCGTATTTTCCACGCGGTCCGCTCACCTCAACAGGGACTATCTTTAAATATACACGTGTCTGTATTATGTCGTTTAAGTCAGTCCGCAGCCGTCGACACCGCACCGTCCGATCCTGCAAGTCTTCCAGCGATGTGTCTTAGATTTTAAACATTTGTAACAGATTTTAGCTTCGCGCAACCAGCGCCACTTATCGTCTAACGTTAGGGATTTAAAATTCTTGCAATCTGACAGCATATGTTTATTAGCGCAGAAACGGCACAAATCTGAAACAGTATTACGTGTAGATGCCAAGTGAACGTTCTCACGACGTGCAAAATTGTGACCCAAATTATTGTGACCGACTGTACCAGGTCGCCTACCAAAGTCGGATGTTGTTCCAGGCCTTTTAGTGTATTCGTGTATTAAACCAAACCTGTTGTGTTTGATGGCCTCTATATCGAGTAATGCAGATAAAAGTTGTATTTTCGGTACAGACGGATCACTACGGTATGCAAAATCTTTGAAATGACTGTACAAAATAGGTGTTAATTTGCATAACAAAGATTGGAACAGTTCTACGGAATGTAAGTGCTCTTTTTGTTCTAGATTGTTAATAACGGCTATGCAATTACGCAGTCTACACGCAAAATAATTTAGTTCTCTTTGATCGTAACTTATCTTAGGGAGATTACGAACAAGAGTAATTTCCTGCAACACTATCATTTCGGGAAGCGCGAACATCTGCTCCAGCATATCGAATACTTCTTCAGGTCGCTCCGCCGTGTATAGCAGCGACGACACGCTCTCGAGGGCCGGACCACGCAGTGCACCGCTCAAACGCACGAGATTCTCGGCGGGCGTAAACAAATGTTGTGTGTTACGATAAGTACGTCTAAACATCAACCACTCCGTTGTCTTACCGCTAAAAGGCACCAGTTCTACCTTATGCGAACACCTATTAAAATAAACGTTAGGCTCGGCCTGTTTTGGCTGTGAGTAAAACTCCTTATAGTTTGAGTTAGTTGTTGGCCGCGTAAATGACGTAAAATTATTTGGCATCGACATATTTTGTGACTTTGTCATGTCGTTCAAAGGAATTTCAAATGTCACTGGTTTTTTGTAAACATGCTGAGAAATTTCATGATTTTCAGGAATACGTAATGATGTATGATTTTCATTAAATGTACGGGAATGGTGTTGTAAATCAAACATTTTTTTACCATGAAAATCATGACGGGTTGTGTTTTCTCGCGAGAAATGTGGTGCTTCCGTGTTGTTTTCATTATTTTGCTCTACGTAACGTAGCTGTGGAACCAAATTTCTCGCGGGATCCGAAACCATATCAGTGCCGTCCTTTCGTGTGAGCAATGATTCTGACACTGGTATAGCAGTGTTCTTGTCGCTCGGACGACTTGTGTGGTTTACGTCGTGAACCCATGATGCGGTACGTGAGTAAGCTTGACTAACCGAGCGAGCCAAACGATCGTCGGCTTCCTGCGCCGCCAGAGTGGCTTCCATCTCCAGCTGCTCGATTTGGTTTGCCTGCTGAATAAGCTTACGTTCGTGCTCAAGCCGTTGTTGTTCAATTTGCTGTTCGCGTTCAAGCAGCTGCTGTTCGCGCTCCATGCTTCGTCGGGCGAGCTGTGCCTCCGCGGACAACCTACGTGCCCTTATTGTAGCTGAGGACCGCGAAGACCCCGACAAACGTGACCTGGAACTTAGCGAAACATTACTAGGCTCTTCGATAGTTGTGGGACAGTGAAGAGGCATCCCAGAGTCAGGATAGTTAGTTGCGGAAGTAATATCACCCTTGCTTACAGTAGGGTCTGGTTTTTTGCACGGACCGAGCCCAGTATCGCGAGCCGCGGGAGTATCAGTGGCTTTAGTGCCTTCAGTGTCCATCTTCATGGACTGGCCGAGCCCACCCGCGACTGTCGGTGCTAAATTTCCTGCGGCTTTTGATCGCGTTAACATACCTTTCGAAGGACCAAAAATGTACGGGAAAGAATTAAGGGTTTTAATATTGAAGAAAAACACCTATCTTTCTGTGAGTTATTTTTTGACAACTGACTTAAAAAACAAAAGAACATTATAAAAACATAGACAACGTATCAAAAGAGGTATATAAACATAAGAAACTCCCCGACAGTAGGTGAACTACGAGCTTGTGTGCGTGCGTTTCGGAGCGCTTGTATGAAGTTGCCGCACTCTCGTTCACTCTGCCTAAAGTCGCCTACCGTTTTTCAAGCGCTTCTTGTCGGGAATCTAGTACATAATTAATCGAAGTGTACAACGTAATGTTCATGTGCGGCGTAATTCATATCGCTTGAATATTAACCAGACAAGTTGTGTTGGTCGTGTACAATATTCAATTTCGAGACAAATGGCGTGTATTACATTTATCTATTTAATTTGACGCATCGCCTGACAGCTTGTTAATCAGAATGATTGAAGACATGAAAAGCGTTTTTTCTTCTTTTTATTGATATTGGAGTATACAGAATACTTAAACGACTTTCTCAAATACCAATTTTTTACTCATAGCAACTCCGTTATAGCAAATGAAAGTGCTGATATACAACTTTAAAAGGCGTGCTTGCTGTTAAATGAAATTAACTCCAAAATTACACCATTTATTTTGTTCCAAAACGAACCGGAGCTTGTTCAATATAAATAGTTAACGAATAAACTACTTAAATTAATATCAATCGATTGAACAAATAAATATTGGATTATCAGAACAAAAAAATTAAAACCCTTTTTATCATTCAACACTACAATTGATGGCTAATGAATAATTACCACGCTTGCCAAATGCGGGTCGGTGATCACAAACCCAGGATACCAAATGCGGGTATAGGGGATGCGGGATAGTAGCATCGAAACATACTTTGCCATATCTTGATTTCAATGGTAGCGCCCAGCTGTAGGATAGTCATAAGTTATTACTTAACTTTTTTTTATTGTAACAATTTTTTTTAATAATTATGTACCTATATAGTTAAGGTTTCAAAGTTTCCACATATTATGATCCCGAGCCGGTCCTCCGGTTGACGCCGTGTTGGACGTACGGGACAAGAATATTTAACTTTTTCGTACGAGGATTTTTAGTCAGTCCCTTCCTCCAATCGTCCAGTGCTTTAGCGCTGAAATGGCAGGAAGAGTGAGTCCTATATAACCTCCTGCGGGTCACGTTAGGCCCACGGGGATGTAAGACTATCCCTGTCCCAAATAAAGATGTTGATCCAAACTAACAGAAAATATTGAACTAGCGTAGTGTCCGTTATATCATGGCGGAGATATCACTTAAAAACTTCGTGGGGCAAAACAAACCACACCACATTATATATATTCTTTATTGCACAAAAAAACACACATTCAGAGAACAGTTTACAAACAATGGTGAGTAAAGGTGGACTTATCTCTAAAAGAGATCTCTTCCAGCCAACCTAAGGTGGAATGGGAGCATCATGTTTAAAAGAAAGCGACAAAAGTGCAAACAAAAATATCTCAATTAAAAATAACAATATTTAGGTACAATATATTAATAAAAACTACATAAACATACATAATAATACTACATAAATATGAACATATACAATAATAATAATAAACATGGATATAATATAATATAGTGCCTATCATTGCGATGACATAAGTGACAGAAAGTGATCCTTGACTTTCTTTTTAAAGGATATAATGGACGAACTAGGATGTCCATCGGAAGCCTGTTCCATTGCTGCGCTGCTTTGACTGTAAATTAATTTAAGAGGAAGTTGGTATTGACTTGAATCTCAAGCGTCTTTGTTAAACAAGCACGTCTTGAGCGGCAAGGTGGGGGCAGGAGTTGGAAACGTAACGATTAAGGGTTTAGTAAACATTACCTACTCGATTTCCTTATCCTGTTTGTTAAATGTCCTATGATTATTGTTTATTACTATAAAACTGTATATACCTATTTGTATTTTATCTTACATATCTATTTATGTTGTTGACAATGATGTTCTTAGTTGAGTCTTATTTGCGATTAGTTTTTCTTTCTTTCTTGATACCTTTACTGGTTTACTAGTATAGAATGCCTCATGGCGTTGTCTGTTTTTTCTGTATTTTTGCAATAAACAATAGAAGTCTACAAACGTAAAAGATGGCGGTTAGGTACCCAATAACCTTAAGACATAACATAGAAGTGCAAATAAAAACTTTTAGGTGTATAAATTCTGATATCTATTGTCCAGGTATCAAGCTATAGTCAGGCCGATGCGTCCAAGGATGTCCAAGACCTGCTCGCTGGTCATGATTGCCTTGATATGGGTCAGCGGGATGCTGCTGGCCATACCATGCCTCCTTTACTCCACTACAAAGGAATACAGGTAAGCCTACATATAACTAATATTACGTCACGTTTTGAAAGACGTGAAAAGTTTGTCGGATTAAAATCTTTAGCAGTGAAAATGATTTGCTAGGAGCCACGAGCATTAATGTATATATGTTATGGACCAAGTGATAAATATGGCATTGTTTATCGTCACATCGTTTACATGTCAATGCTCGTGACTGCAGGTACTTCATCTGTGATCGATCATAGAACATGTAACAGCGGCAAAATATCGGATACTCAAGGATAGCAACAACGTTAAAAGGCCGACTGCTTCCCTTTAATGAACCGTACAAACGTCGCGTCTCGTCGCCTCAAAGACCTTTGTCTGACTCTCGAGACAATGACAAAGGGGCTGTTTGACAGAGAATCGAAATTTTCACTAGACTATGTAAATAAGCAATATAATTATTATTTTAATAGTCTATTAATGGTTTTTTCATGAATATAAAATAATATTTTTTCTTTACCTTTCATTTTCACGATACCTAAACGTTTCCAAGAACTCAATAGTTTTCTTTGTAAATAAATAAATAACATTTTTTAGATTCATCCGTTTCCATTCCAAATTGTGATACACCAGAAAACTCCCTGGAGAAAAAAAAGAATTCAGCTGTTGTTATAAAACTGGATCGAAAAATCTCGTTCCACAAAGTAGATTATGCCCGTTGAGAATACGAAAATATGCCTACAAAAAAGTATGAACATTCAAATCAATTAGGATTCTATTAAAGTCGGATGAAATACATTTTTCTTGTTCTGAATAAGTATTTCAATTTTATAACTTTTGTGTATTAGACCAGTGTCTTAAATACAAGAATTAATATGATATTCGTTGGCGGTTTTACCAAAATGAAGAGCTCTATGGCGCAGTGGTTAACGCACCCCGATCTGCGAGTGCTGAGGTTAAGCAACTTTCGCAAAGGCCGGTCATCGGATGGGTGAACAAAAATGTATCATCTCGAGCTCCTCCGTGCTTCGGAAGGCACATAAAGCCGTTGGTCCCGGCTGCATTAGCAGTCATTAACAACCACCAATCCGCACTGGGCCCGCGTGGTGGTTTATGGCCCGTTCTCCCTATCCATCCACAGTGAAGGCTCGTGTCCCAGCACTACCGTGTCAAGCCAAAACACTGTCAGTATGGGCTAGTGTTTCTTTCGCTTAATAACTCTTATTGTGATTACAATAAAGATATAAATCAAAAAATATTGTAACTCAAATGAAAGTGTTTTAACTTGACACATAAGAGCAATGGGGACATAAAATGAGCTGATTATGATTATGATATGATTTACCAAATTACTAAGGATAACTTAGGATTAATACTTAAGATCCTACTAATATTAAAAAACGCAAAAGTTTGTAAGTATGGAGGGATGTTTGTTACTCTTTCACGTAAAAACTACTGAATGGATTTTGATGAAATTCGGCATACAGATAGTTTATAACCTGGATTAACAAAGAATAATTTTTGTCCCGATATTCTCACTGGAACGGGAACCACGCGGGTGAAACCGCGAGCGGCCGCTAGTATTAAATAGATTTGTCTGTCTGCACGCGATGGTATAAGCAACATTATAACTTATGTGACAATAAGGCCGAGGATAAAAGCGCACTTCACCTGGAATCCTCAACTAGTAAAGAACTGGCTTTCCTTGTCACTTCCTTGTTACTTTCGTAACACAGCAATGATACTTATGTTTTTATGGGGACATACGTCGTTTGGATGGTGGGAGCCAGCCAGGCGGATTAAGAACAAGTCGGTACACCAAACGCCCGCACGTCAACCAACCACAAACTTTTTTACTTTTTATTTTCAAGTGCTAATTGCTGCACTGAAGCTAAATTAAATATTCATAAAATTTTATAAAATACAGTGAACAAAATTAAACGCCTACCCGACCCAGCCAGAAATGGGTCTTCCGCAATCCAAGCGACTGCACTGACCGCTATGCTACCGGGAAAGCTGACGTAAGCGCTATATTTTGTCACCGCTTTTTAAATTTTGAGTGCTAATAGCGGCACAGTGCGCCATCTATCCAACGGTTATTGCAACCGATGGCTATGCAGCTTCATCTTTGCAGATGAAATACCACAAATTTTATAAAATTTTATAAATTTAGTTTAATTTAATTTTAATTTATTTGGTAGGCGTTTAATTTTTTCACTGTATTTTATAAAATTTTATGAATATCTACCACAAACTGTCAAAGGAGGCTGGCGAACTTCTATGTACTTTCAGACCTCGATTTATATGTCCCGTTCATGGATGAAATCAAATGGTACTTTAAGAACTATGCTAGACTAACAAAAAAGTTTATTAACACAGAATTGAAATTTATTGAATTTTAAGAATTGAAAACAGAGATATGTTAAATAACCAAAAAATATAGAAGTTAGGGTAAAAATCATTAATTTTATAACTTTTTATTTAAAAACAACGGAAATAATTATTAAATGATAAAATAGATAAATAGGTAGGTAATAAATAACAAAGACAAATAACGAAAGTAATGATTATTCTATCAGAGACATAGTAGGTATCTACCTACTCGGAGACTCAGAGGGTTAATATACGGTACATAATTTGCAAATCAAAATCCAGGGGGCAATAAGGCAAGAATCTAAAGTCCATAAAACACGCGAAAATCCAAAGAAAAAAAACACTGAACAACTTATCTATCACAGAAAGAAACTGAAAATGTGTGAAGTCAAATGACGTGACGTGACTGACAGTCACGTCACTCATTGGTCAATGTCTGTCTCTAAATAAGAAAAGCAAAAGAATCTATCTTTATACAGTTAATTCATCAGCAGCTCATGCTTTATACTTCATTTAAAATGCGGACCTACCGTGTTCTATCAAAATATTAATTAGTTTTTAATATTATGATATGTACCTTCTTTGATGTATCTAAGTAAATAAAAATGGCCTTGGTTTACATGACTACTGCGTCAAATGAAACGTATTTAAGAGTATTAAGTGTTTTAATCGTTTAGTTATTACCCTATAGAAAGCGTCTTGTTCAGTCAATTATTTGCGATTTAAGAACAATTTATCTTTTTATCTCCTTCTTTAATAAATCAAACGTTCGTAAAAGTAAATTGTAGGAATTTAATCTAATTTAATTTTCATGTTTCCGAAAGTGTACTACTTCGTAAAATATTAGGGCGTCTCTCGCCGGTCTTCTTTCCTCAATAGACTTTGAGCTTTATATCTAAGGAATATGGTTGAAAATGTATTGAATAAATTTGACGTTTTGGATAGGTTGATGTGCTGGCGTGTGTACCATACCAGGTCTAATATTATATCTCCAACTGACGAACCCAGAGCTGCATCTGAGATCGGTAGTTAAAACGCAAGACCTCAGTCGCAGTTACTTTAGACCATCTTAAATAATATGTCGTCGTAACTAAACAACTCTTAGATATGTATACATTTATATATTTACTAGCGGCCGCTCGCGGTTTCACCCGCGTGGTTCTCGTTCCCGTGGGAATATCGGGATAAAAACTATCCTATGTGTGAATCCAGGTTACAAACTATCTGTATGCCGAGTTTCATTTAAATCCATTCAGTAGTTTTTACGTTAAAGAGTAACAAACATCCATCCATATTTACAAACTTTCGCGTTTATAATATTAGTAGGATGTTGCCAGCATTCTTGGGACCGTTCCATGAGCCCATACTTTGAGAATATCAATATTAGGTATTTATTTTTTAATTTGCTATTTATTTTTATTTGTTGGTCTTTTTTGTCCGCCTGGCTACCACCATCTTATCTAAATAGAGATAAGATAGCCAGTGCCTCACTCGTTGAGGATCCCGGGTGAAGTGCGCTTTCATCATTTGCCTTATCATCACTTAACATCAGGTGAGATCAAGGCACTGTGCTTACCCGTAAAATATTTAAAAAAAATATAATTAAGTTGTTTCTTTTTTGTGTTGTTATATTTATATTATACTTACAAAACTGTAAGTTTATAACAAAATAAATTACCTTGTAAGAGATAACACTTAAACTTTAATGTAGAAATAAGAATCCATTAAAGTTTTATTGTAGTCGCAGTGAGAAGATTTTCGGCTAATCCGATCCCATATTTTCTTAAAAATTTAAATATTTTTGAAAGCTTTTACACTAGATGTGAATTACTCTAACGGACATTCAACCCGCACCATTGTGGTATTTCTTTTCTGCATCAAAGTTTTCTTTCTATGAAACGATCAATACAAACTAATATTTGTTATGTTTTGTGTAACACAGGTGTAAAGAATTTGGCAATTGGCACGCATACGCTTTGTGAGATACCGTCAAACGACTCGCGTCTCTTATGATATCTCTTGAGTAATATGAAACGTGATTGGTAATTTTCAATGGCAGTGCGATATTAAAGTATATACCCTGTTTCTTAGGCAATTTTACATTTTGAAATCACAAAATTCATTTACAGAGAAATTCTTGTAGCTATTTAATCTATGTTTACTGGACCAGACATTGGCTAAGTGAGAGAATGCAACAACTTTAAAAAAAGTATTATTATTAATTTTATTATATTATTATTATAAACTAGCAGTCCTGGCAGACCTTGTTCTGCCCTATTTCTCTAAAACAAAGTTACATTGATTTTTATATATTAATAGCTGCCCCGACAGATTTCGCTCTGTCAAAAGTTAATTGACCTATAGAAATAAAATAACATTGAAATACTTTATTAATATCTAATGTGATGATATTTTTATTGTAATGCCCTACGGTACACGATATTTTTTGTTTGATTACTTCTAATCAACTTGAAGGCATAAGTACCAAAGATAATCCTATCGCACCTTTGTTTTGTTTTGATTGACGTCAAATATTAGACAGCTGGGGACAGACAGTTTGTATGGGAAAAGAAAATTGTTGTTTTTACTAACAAAAAAAAACCGACTTCAAAAAACAGGAAACATAAATTAAAAACAGCTCTAAAAAGCAAGAAATAATATTGAAATCATAATTATTAATTACCTATATACGCATGTCAGTTTTAAAAAATGTCTATTGAAGTCGGGTGGTTGGTGGTCGGCCGGGGGACAATTTTGTTTCATTTAAACTTTTATAGTTTTTTTTTTATGGTAAAAGGAGGCAAACGAGCAGGCGGGTCACCTGATGGAAAGCAATCACCGCCGCCCATGGACACCCGCAAAACCAAAGTTATCGCAGATGCGTTGCCAACCCTGAGGAAGGAGTTGGATCTTGAGGAGGGAGTAGGAATTGGGAGGGGGGAGGGGTGAGAGATGGGCCTCCGGTACTTTCACTCACCGGACGAAACACAACAGCAACGAGTGCCGTTGTTTCACGCCGATATTCTGTGAGAGGGTGGTATTACGCCGGGCGATCCGGCCCATTTCGTGCTGCAACGCAGCGTGGCTCTACCACTCGAAAAATTGTTCCATTATCTCCACTTTTTTATTGTAAAAGCCCCACCCGACTTCAGTAGGCATTTTTAAAATTGACATGCGTATCTAGCTTTCTTGCTTTTTAGAGCTGTTTTTACTTTATGTTTCCTGTTTTTTGAAGCTGGTTTTTTTTTGTTAAAAAATATTTTATCTTACGATTTTTAGTTATGGGTAGACGTAGACCTAACAAGGATGCTTCTCGGATGAGGAAACGACGGCCTAGTAGGTAGTGGTATTCCTATGTAAAACCTCAATCCTAATTAGGTATTATTTTTGTACGAACTAAACATTTTGGCATATTGAACCGTATGAAGTAAGCCCAACAAAAGGTAACTGCTGTAAATCGTTGAAGAATTTCCTCGACTGTCTATGGTCTTCATCATCAGACCTGTAATGGCATTTATAATTCATATGGGTGCAAAGTTCTTATCAATAGAAATGATTTAAACAAGAATTACATCATCATCATCATCATCATCAGCTCATTTTATGTCCCCACTGCTGGGGCACGAGCCTTCCCTATGGATGGATAAGGAGAACGGGTCATAAACCATCACGAGGGCCCAGTGCGGATTGGTGGTTATTAACGACTGCTAATGCAGCCGGGACCAACGGCTTTACGTGCCTTCCGAAGCACGGAGGAGCTCAAGATGATAAAGTTTTGGTCATGTCAGGTCAGCATGGTAGCGCTGTGATGAACGCTTTCACTTCTTGGGCTTCACTGGCTGCTTTCCATCAGGCAGGGTGAGACCATTTTGGCGTGCCACAATAAAAAAAAAATTATAAATTAAAAATAGGTGTTCTGCAATGTGTGTAATTATTTTTAAAAGTTTATTCTGTTAAAAGATGCTTCCAATATTTCCAAGTGGGCGCTTCCATTTAGTTTAATTACTTAATTAATAAATTTCTCTTTGCTCGTAGGTCGAAAGGGACACTGAAAACCGCGTGCCTATTATCATGGCCGGATGGTTTACCTGACGTCTCCTATATGGATTTTATGTAAGTATGTTTCATATATATATATACTTAAGTTATTAAGAAAAAGTTCCCAAAACAAACAAATCTGCTTTTCCAATTAAAACTTTAAAATCATAAATAAAAAAAAACAAGAGTGTTTTTTATTAATTTAAACTATTATTTAAGTACTTTTGCATCATTCGAACTTTTTATTAAGTTTAGGCTACAATTATGCTCCTAAGAATGGTTCGGCACTACGGTTCGCAAGTCTCAGGGCTGGAGACCTCGTACTTATGAGAACCGACAAGAAACTCAGCAATAGCTTAATTTTCACTTAATTTTGATAGTGGTCCTTAAAATTAAGGGTTTTCCTTACGTCGAAATTAGCACCGAACGTGTTACTTATTTAAGCTAACGTAAGCCAATGGTGGCTTAGTTAAAGCTAGATTTTTGAAGGTCCTGGATTTATTTTCCAGGTAGACAAAAGTGTATTTTGGATTTTCCGATGGAGAGTTTTTTATCACTTACCAGCAGCATTCAAGAAGCATGGTGTTGAAGCCAATATCCATCGATTGTAGTTTATTTTTGTTACTGTAGTTAATTTTAGACATAATTTTAATGATGAATGGGGTCTTTAGTGTTTAACGGGTCTCTTAAGCTCTTTTAAAATATTTAATTTAATTAAATGTTCTTGTGTGAATCAACAGTATCAATACACGAATAGCAAATGGCAAATAGCAAGAAAAATATTAAGCAATCAAAATACAACAAACTTCTCTATGGATACAAACTTTTCTTATTATTTTTTTTAAAGATTTAATACTATTTTTTTTTATTTATAATCAAAACATTATAATCGGCTTTCCCATAGAAACAATAAAAATTAGGAGATCAGTCCATAACTCATCGCGCTAGCCCAACGCGATTTAAAGATTGCCATTTTACGACAACAACCGGGATTGTGGGCTTAAGGTGCCTTCCGACACAAAATAAATAGACTGCAGAGAGTAAGCTTCAACATGACGCACTCGAGTAACGCACAGTATACAACGTGTAACTGAAAGGTGTGGTCAAAATGAAAAGATCCAAAGTGTATCCGATCTAGATCTTGTAAGTGTTGTTACTGAGACATAATGATTATCTTTAGTTTGTCATGTAATTTTAAATGAAATACTTATATTAGTAAAGTCATGTTGAAATACTTATATTAGTAAAGTTGGGCTTCACTGGCTGCTTTCCATCAGGCAGGGTGAGGCCATTTTGGCGTGCCACAATAAAAAAAAGAAAAAGTCATGCGCGTCAGGCGCGCTTATGCAAGCAGCAGTGATCATAAATGTTAGTACACAGAGGTCACTATACCGCTAGGTCTGTGATTTGTTTATTTTGTTGTGACGTCACAATTGAAATATTAAATAAAAAATATTAAAGTTATTAAATTATGGTCTAAGTAACTTTACATACAAGATCGGATACACGTTGGATCTTTTCATTTTGACCAAACCTTTCTGTTACACGTTGTATAGGTACAACCTCTCACGGACACGGAATCGGTTGACTGGTAGAGAATACCTCAGGCATTAAGTCCGCCATGTAATGTGTGGCGGCGCCACCTACCGCATACGCCGCACATTATTCGACACGAAGCAAACACCTTCTCAACCGTGTCAACAGATGGCGCCACAAACGCATACCAACGACGTCGCCATAATACTTCGACGATAAAATAGTATGGGAAGCCTGCATCGCGGTAATGAAATTTCACCATCTCCTTCGCTATATATAGCACCTCCAACTAACATCCGTTGGGCCTAGGTCCCCGAGCTATACCACCCAGCTCGGAGGAAGATCTCCCCTTTGCCTTCCTCAGTGTGGCATTCTACTTACCATAGGCTTCCTACAGTGGTGACCCCGACGTGATTACTTACCACTGGCCTACAGTGGCGACCCCTACGAAGCACAGAAGCACCTTAAATGTAGGTTGCAAAAGTTTATATAATTAAACCTCGCATCAGCTACGCTCGGGTTGTCGCGGGATACTATGTCCGTGGGAGCTTGTCTAATGTGTGCGTTATTCTAGCTCGTCGTGATGAAGCTTATTTATTTATTGTTATTTATTAATTTATTTTAAATTGTTCAGAACACCAACAGCACTTAGCCCGTTCCGATCCGAACCCTTCGGAGAAGCTAGTAGGCACGGGGACACGCACTTTTAAGTGTGTGATGCCATCCCCTATAGAAAACCTCCGAAAGTGATTCGTTTCACACGGCTTGAGGTACCCTTTACGTACCTCGACGCCCCCAAAAAGCCCGGTGACGCTGAAAATGCCGTAGGAGGCAATCAGCAATCTCTCACAAGAAAATTATACTCTAATTAATATTTATTGACTGATATAATTAGATGTTTTGTCAAAATATTTGCAGTTGATAAAATGTGACCTCATACCCTTTTGCAGTTTTCTTATGTTGTGCTTTCAAGCTTGGTGGAAGGCTCAAGATATTTTAATTTTATCACCATTCAGTGACCCGGCATTAACAAAGTGGGTTTAACTCTGGTTTTATACTTTGTAATAAACACAAACGCGAAAGCGGCCAATTTGATTTGAATTTGACTTTAAATAAATGTTGACTTTGGATCTTGTCGCTTTGGCAATAGCTAGGCCTTATATCCGTGGGAGCAAGCTCATATCTAAGCAATTTTTTTCTAGTTTTTAACATAATGGTAAAATAATTTTTTAAATCGGTCGAGTAGTTTTTGAGTTTATTCGTTACAAACAAAAATACAAAAATACAAAGCTTTATTATAATGTTAGTATACATAAATTATCATTTAAAAATTTGGAGTCAATGACTGTTTGAATTAAAGCGTTTAATTGTGCCTGTATAAACAAGTTTAATCTTTTGGAAATAACTTTTATTCATTAAAAGCATAGTTGGCAGCGACCACAGAAATTCTGTGGCAGCGACAGTGTGTTAATAATTTTGATAAAGACCACAGAAAAATGTGTTGTGGAACTGACATCCGTCCGACCTAAATAGTTAAAAACATTGTGTAGCGAACCGTAGCTAAATCAACATCATTTGTCAAACATTTTTTTTGCGTGTATTTGAATACATCTCTAATACCTTTAAACGAGCAATTCTTGTAACTAATCTGTATATTAATACGTGAAGCAAAAACTTTGTACCCCTTTTTACGAAAATTGCGCGGTCGGAGGAGTATGAAATTTGGCACTCTTATAGTTTTTATAGAGAAGGAGTACAGAATGTTAATTTTTTTTTCTAAATTATGCATAAAAAATACATTAAATCAATAAAACAAACATTACACACGCATATGTATTTGACACACACGAATATATACCTTTTCTTAAAATACTTTTATAAGATAAATTATATATCTTTTCTAAAATTTCAAAAATGGAAGAGGAGCGGCCGAAACCTGTCAATGCCAATCCAAACTCACATTCTTTTTTTTTTAATTTTTCATTGCTTGGGATACAATCCGTGCAGTCTTAATAAAATTACGGTCGAATTTCGACCACTGGGCAACCACTAGTACCTTTAAACGAGCAATTATTGTATATATGTATATAAACTAAATCTCGGAAACGGCTCCAACGATTTTCATAAAATTTAGTATGCAGGGAGTTTCGGGGGCGATAACTCGATCTAGCTAGGTTTTATTTTTAGAAAACATTATAAAAAAAAAAATAACGAGCTAAACTCGGTCATCCAGGTACTTTTTACTTATGCCAAAACTTACTTAACTTGATGAAATTCTTGCTTTCATCCTATTTTATGATAACTGACAGTGAAGTTTAAGTTGGAAAAGCACTTTACCTGGAATCCTCAACGACTAAGAGCCTAGAGCCCGTATTCATTCGAGACGTCGCCAATATTTAAGTAATCGCTAAGCGATCTTAGGTTAACCTAAAATGTCTTAAGGGTTTCCTAAAACTTGGGGGTCGTCGGTGAAATTGGGCTGAACTTTGTGTTATATTTTGTAACTGTTGGAACCCAATACTGTTCCGCTCGATCATCTAAATGCCACTACACATACAGAATACACTAAACATGTACACTAGTTCAGGCCCAAGACACTTTTTTTTTTTTTTTTTTTTTTTGTTTTTATTCTTTGCTCCCCGCTTCTTGGCAGGCCTTTATTTTCTTTTTTTGTCTTTTCTCTCTTTTCTTTGGGGTTAATAAATCGGAGCTTGAAGAGCTCTACTACTTATGTTTATTTTCTTTTCTTTTCTTTTTCTTTTTTTTTTATTATACTTTCTTTTTTCTTTCTTATCTTTTCTTTTCACAATATGGTCTTATCTAATACATTGTTCTTCTTCTTGTGTTTACATTACATATTATATACTACTACATATTTTCTTAATTAATATTTCTTATATTTAATGTTACATTATTCTTTTTACTTTTTATTTACATTCTTATTTCTTATTCTAGTTACATTTATTTTATTGCGTCTCATACTGAGTACGTATTTCTTATTAACTAGTTCCAGTATTTCTTTTATTGTATTTCTTATTTGTATGTGTACTTCTTAGTATATATTGTATTGCTATTTCTTATACACATTGGTTTTATAACTTTTAACATTTCTTTTGTCTACTTTCCGTGTAGTATTGTTCTCCATATTGTTTTTACTATTTTAGCTTTCCCCAATAAATTTCTGCCGGATATTTGGTCTTGCTTATGATGTATTTGTGTTTCCGAATGTTCCTAACCTGTGTGTTTGCTTTATGTGTCTTGTATGGATTATTAATTATGTACTTTATTACGCGTATATTGGCCGTTCCGCTTTTATAGCTTGGAGTTTTCGTGGTGTCGAACGAGACCACCGCTTGAGGAAGTACAGCCTCCACGAATGGAGGGTTGCAAAGTTCATATTTGTTTCCCTCATTCGTTTCGGCTGCCCTTCTTCTCGCTTCTGTGTGGTACTCGTTCTCTCCCTCATCAGGAATCTCCATATAAAGATTTCCGGCCAATATACGCGTCGACTCACTTGTATTACCATTTTTACTATCTGTATTTGACTGATTCGTTTTATTTGCCGTGGGAGCTGACGCTATCTTGCCTTTAGCATTTGTAAGCCACCTTATCTCGAGCCAGCCTGTCCCATTTGGCCCTTATCGGGCACACCTCGTTAAACGTGTTATGGGACTTGTCCTCCAGGCCGGCTCTCTCGCAGTTAAGGCAGCGGGCGGGACTTGCTTTCTCCGTACACGCGGCGTAGAGGTGGTTACCCCCACAGTGGCTGCAGCTGTCCAGCCGCTCCTGACAGACCCGCTTGATGTGGCCGTAGCCCAAGCAGCGGGAGCACTGGATCAGCGGGGACTGATCCTCTACCTTGGAGACTCCCCACTGTAGCTGAAGAGTCCCCGCCTCTGTCAGCTGCTGCCATATTACAGGGGCCACCCTGACCACCACATGTGCCACGTGCGGATTCCTAGTTTGCTTCTCAAACACTACCTCTATATCTTCCTTACCATCTTTGGTTTCCTTGATTCCAACCTTCCTCCTTATCGCTTGCTCTACTTGTTCTTTTTTCTTGTCCCCCCTTATATATCTTACAATTACTAGTGGATTCTTGTTCTTGGCCCTTTCTATTTTCAGTGTTTTTTCCTTTTCTAATTTCTTGCTTAATAGCTCCACATCTCTCTCCGTACCACACCCGATTATTACCTTTTGGTCTTTCGCTTTCCGAACTCTTTGGACCTGTATCCACTCCCCATCAGGATCGGTGTCCGCCGTCTTCCTGACCGTTTCCATTACCTGGTCACTGGTCAGGGTTACGTCGGTCGACGCCACGATGAGGGAGTGGAGAGTTCGGGGTGTGGGCCCAAGACACTTGATGAGAAGGCGCATTGTGTACATTTGAGATAAGTGCAAACCATGCCCTTCCTTCTTTTATTAGTAATTTCAGTGCTGTAAGGAAGAGCCTTGTGCTGTTTTAGTATCCTGTTTTTTTAAAATATTTGCCGAACTGTTAAAACTTTACAGGATTCATAAAAAAAGATGAGTAGGATATAGATAAGGACGGAAAGTGGACACCTTCAGTATTGCTCTTTGGGCTCTTTCGACAGTTAGAAACAGGGACTTATAAGTACCACCCCATGCAGTGATGCAGTAAGTTAGTATCGACTGACACAAGGCGATGTAAGCTTGCATTATTAGTTTGGTATCTGCAATCGTACGAAGTTTTTAAATACAAACATAAGCATACGCATTCTGTTACTTAAAGCTTTAATATGATAACAGAATGACAAATTCTCATCAATAATTACCCCAAGATACTTTATATTGCGAGTACTACAAATGATAGGGCAATTGCAAGACATGTTTGTGTATAAATTACAGCCATGAGCATACAAAGATGTTCTTTTTGGGAAAGTTGATTTTCGCATCGAGAATGTGATATATTTAGTTTTATCAGCATTCAGTGTTAACAAATGTTGATAAAGCCAGTTATTTACAACATTGAAGCCATTTTGCGCATTTGCATACGAGCTCCGTCGCTGCAGAAAAAAGTAGCGCAGTGTCATCGGCGTACGATAATATTTTACCGCCGCTTAGTTGTAGGTTGCAGAGGTCATTGATGTAAATTAAAAATAAGGTAGGCCCAATTATACATCCTTGTGGGACACCAAAGGAAGTGTTGCACCTGTCAACACTGACCACATTACAAAAAATGTAATTTAAATAATATGTAGTGTTAATTCCGTTAACTCACTCGTTTATACAGCTTGGATGCAGTACGCATGCACTGCCCTCCCTCCCGCAAAAAGTATGCACATGCGGGAGAAACAAGGGGTGCAAGCGAAAATGCACACCAACACCGATACCCGACACGTGTTTCGCCCCTCCACGGGGCATCTTTAGGAGGATGCCCTGTGGAGGGGCGAAACACGTGTATAAACGAGTGAATTAGCGGAATTAATACTACATATTATTTAAATTACATTTTTTTGTACTATGGTTTTTTATTATTTTTTTATTTTAAAAGGAGGCACCTGATGGAAAGCAATCACCGCCGCCCGCAAAACCAAAGTAATCGCGGATGCGTTGCCAACCTTGAGGAAGGAGTTGGATCTTTAGGAGGGAGTAGGAATTGCGAGGGGGGAGGGGTGAGAAATTGGCCTCCGGTACTTTCACTTACCGGACGAAACACAACAGCAACGAGTGCCGTTGTTTCACGCCGATATTCTGTGAGAGGGTGGTATTTCGCCGGGCGAGCCGGCCCATTTCGTGCTTCAACGCAGCGTGGCTCTACCACTCAGCAAAATAACGCATGTTTCCATTAATTATCTTAAGTCAGCAGGTATAGCAGAACAGGCTAAATTATACATTAAGTTTAACAGCTCCTGAGGATGCCCCGTGAAGGGGCGAAACACGTGTCGGGTATCGGTGTTGTTGTGCATTTTCGCTTGCACCCCTTGTTTCTCCTGCATGTGCATACTTTTTGCGGGCGGGAGAGCGGTGCATGCGTACTGCATCCAAGCTGTATAAACGAGTGAGTTAGCGGAATTAACACTACATATTATTTAAATTACAATTAAATTTTCAAATTATAGGCCTTTATCGATACTTTCCTCCATGAAAGTATCGATAAAGGCATATAATTTGAAATTTGATCTTTACTACCCGATTTATATACGGGAACAACGACAGCTTTTTTTACGGTTAATTTCCTAAGCTTGGACCTCCATCCACTCCAATTAGGAAACAGCTTCGGGATTAAAGTAGCCCATAATATATGTTAAACCCACAAGTGTTTTTACCTTTAACATACACGCAGAAATAAAATCTTCTATAAGGTAACGGTAGCTATATATCCATCGAATATTGAACTTTATTCACTCGACATAAGATTAAAAAGCATTGAGGATTTTTAATATTTCGTGTTCGCAAAGGGTAAGACGTCTTTGCTTTCTTGAATTTCGACACCGATTTCCATAACAAACAAAACGAAAGTAACAAATATATTTCACACAGTTTGATTTTTTAATCTATCAAATTATTGGAGCACTAGAGTTGTGGAATGGTTATTGGATTGTTCAATTCTAAGATATATGTTAATGTTAATGTTGACAGAAATAGCTTGAAATTTCTGCCTAAACTCCCAAGCCTGTTGAAATAGACTGGCTATTTTATTAATTTTTTTTTCAATTTTAATATTTTTATCAAACCGATACAAAATATTGGAACCGCTTTCTATTCAATTTATATTAACTTTACCATGAAGGGCGAATACTGAATTCCCTCAGCAAATATTGCGTGCGTTATTTTGATATTATCTGAAGCCATAATACAATTGTTTTGTTCATATCGGGTTATGGTTGGAATATATATTATATAGGATGCTAACATCTTTAAAGGGCAATACAGTAGATTACAATAACGATAACAGACAATACGCATTAAGCGAATTCAGAATATATATAAGTTTGCCTGTTTATTTAGTAATTGTGTAACCCCTTATTTCATAATTTGTAATAAAAAAAATCTATTTACTTCAGGCTGTTGCCCATAATATTGTTAGTATACAAATTACTTAAAAAACTATGTTAGTAAATACAAGTGACAAAGAAAACAAAAAAAACAAACAACAACACAAATCAATTAAGATATTTGCCGCCTTCTGGGGCTCCGGGCACACGCACTTGTGTTTGGACCCAGTGCCCCAGAAGGGGGCTGTCCAGCTTGTCGCTGAGCACGTTCAGGATGGTGTTGGCGCTCCCACGCGCGCGGCTCATCAGCGACGCGATGCGTCGCCGCAGCACGGTGTGGAAGCCGTCTGTAATACCTTGTACTGTTTTATTATGCGTTTTGTAGTTTTTCCTTTTTTTTCTTTGTGTAAAGATTATCTAAAATAGGGTTACTTATTAGTTCCAGTGCTATTAAGGCTGTTAATCTCAGTTGAAGGTGTCTTTTTTCTTTGGAGAGAGATTGCTGATTGCCTTTAACGGCATTTACAGCGTCACCGGGGTTTTTGGGGGCGGCGAGGTACGTAAAGGGTACCTCAAGCCGTGTTGAAACGAATCACCTTTGGAGGATTTCTAGAGGGAACGGCATCGCACACTTAAAAGTGCGCGTCCCCGTGCCCTACTAGAGTCTCCGAAGGGTTGGGATCGGATCGGGGAGCGGAACCACCCGAGGGCGCCTCTAAAGGCACGGACCTCGGCTCGGGTAGACCGGGCCGTGGAGGAGGAGAGAAGCGCCCAGGTACATGTCTGTACCTGGTATAGAGCGCGTGTGAACTGGTTCTACGTACCCTTGTTCTACGAGTACAGTGTCTTGGGTTGAAGGTGTCTGTTAAGCATAAAGGTGTCCAAACTTTTCTAGGCGTCCGTCCCTACTAAGACTAAATCTGAGTGCCTAACAAATAAACAAAGAATATGGTCCGAATTGTTATTGCGTGTTTTCTTCCTATCATTTAGACGTAATTTGAATTTAGAGCAAAGAGACAAAACACGGAATAACTATTTGGACCTTATCCTTTGTTTCTTTGTAAGGTACTTAGTTTGTATGCTATATCAAATCTTACTTAAAGGCCAAAAACTTTAAGCACGAAGAGCTGCGATTAATGTTGCACTTTGTTAATTATCATTAAACATATTGCTTTTTGAATTTTGCTATTGCTTTAATTTACTATTTCCTTGATTATATCGATATATATATATGGATCGATTTAAAAAAAAATCACCATTAGAATGCTATATTAGCGCTGTGTAACATAGGCTATATTAAGAAAAAGTACACCCGTGCGAAGCCGGGGCGGGCCGCTAGCTTTTTAATAAAAACATAATTAGCTAGGTACCTTATATTATTTTGAATTTGGCATTCACAATGCTATAAATAAAACAACATTTACGGATATTTTCGCGTTTATTTTATACATTAGTTTTAATTAATATTTTGTTCGCGTAAACTTTAGAAAACAATATGCTATTTATAGATATAACTATTTAAACTATCATGGTCACTTGCACTAGAGTAATTTATTAACGGGATTCTTACCAAACTCACCCGCATTAACTTCAGTAATTCCGTGATGATGGCGCATGCAACTGTGCCGAAATATCGGATACTCACAAATAGTAAACATGGTAAGAATCCCGTTAATAAATTACTCTAGCGCTATTTAAAGTTTCAAGATAAAATTGTACTAGAACAATTCAACCAGACTCAGGAAGCTTGAGTGGTAAAATAATATAAACTAGTGGTCACCCGGTGGTCGACATTCGACCCTGCACGGATTGTATCTTAAGTAATGAAAAATTAAAAAAGATAAAATGTGAGTTTGGATTGGCATTGACAGATTTCGGCCGCTCCTCTTCCATTTTTAAAATTTTTGAAAAGAGTACGTATATAAGCGTGTGTGTCAAATACATGGTAGTGTGTGTAATGTTTGTTTTATTGATTTAATGTATTTTATGCATAATTAAAAAAAATATTAACATTTGGATAACCTTCTCTATATAAACTATATGTGTGCGAAATTTCATACTCCTCCGTCCGCGCAATTTTCGTAAAAAAGTGGTACAAAGCTTTTGCTTCACGTATAAAATTACGTTTTTAGCGATTGAATTGAAAAATTTGTATGAAAAGTAGACGAAATCAACGTTTTGCTGTCCCCTGATTCCTCCTCCAAAACTGGAGCGATTTAATTACTTTTTCATTAAAAATTAAAGAAAGGCTTTGGCTATATCCTATGTTCCTTTTTTCATAAATGAATTATAAAAAAAAAAAACCTTTATAAAATTTAAAAATTAAAAATATTATTAAAAAACCTTTAAAAACCTTAAAAATTGGCCAGATTTTCCGCTGTGTTTTCCAAATTTGACGAGATTATAAAAAAAGGAAACATAGGAACACAGCCAAAGCCTTTCTTTATTTTTTAATAACAAAAGTAATTAAATCGGTCCAGTTTTGTAGGAGAAATCAGGGGACTACGAAACGTTGATTTTGTCTACTTTTCATACATATTTTTCAATTCAGTCGACCTTAGTATTTCCTCTTAAATACTTGCAAAAGTGTTCTTTTGACTGTGTGGGGGTAGTAACTTCACAGTGACGTAATACCGTTGGCTTGCAGCGTAAATCACAAGCTACTAGAAAAATTCAACAAGTCTTCTGGGGCCTCGGTAGCTCAGCGGTCAGAGCATTGGACCGATCCAAAGGTCGTGGGTTCGATTCCCACTCATGCTTTCTGAGGCTGGTAGATATTTTCTAAAAGCTTTTTATCTTGATATTTAGGTACTTATTTAGGAAGTTATTTCTAATGTTAATAGATGACTCCGAGTGCGTTCTTAATTTACCATGACCCAATTATTTCTGCCATGTAATTTGGTTGTTACTGCAGTTAACATAAATTTATTGGGGCACCTTTCTTTATTACATTAGAAGGAGGCAAACGAGCAGGCGGGCACCTGATGGGAAGCAATCACCGCCGCCCTGACACCCGCAAAACCAAAAGAATCGCGGATGCGTTGCCGGCCTTCAAAACCTTCTCTTAAGTTCAACATTTTGATGTTATTAAGACAAAAATTTCCTTAAATGAGTTTATGAAACGCTTAGAGAAAACCATTAAAAAATTGCGACTTTTCTATTTCATTCTAATCAGCATGTATTAATGCATTGGTATTATCACCATCGCCATCTAAAGTCATGTCTCCACTGCTGTGATGCGAGCCTTCCCTATGCATAGCGGTACCACACAGGAAAAACGGGCCATAAATATAATGTCTATTATATTTAAAAACCGTCAAAACTTTTCTGCTATTTGGCGTTTCGAAAATAGACTTGTCGTTACGAAATACCATCCGGCTCCTGACGTATTTATTTCGATCCCGTCTGTTCGGCTATTTCCATCCAGTTACGAGGTTTCATATCGAATTAACATTTCTATTTTAACAAGTTTGATATGAGGGTAAGAATATATAATTTTGGCATTCTGTTTATTGCTGTCAAAACTGTTGTTGCTAAAACTCCTTTTGGGTTATCTCTGTTCCATGTTACATTTACTTTGGCTGTGTATTATTTTCTAGGTATTTTAGGTGTATTATACCTAATAGTATAGTTAAGTTGTAAGATATAAAGCAAATAGCCTTTATACTATCTCACTGCTGGGCAAAGGCATCTTCATTGCTACCAAGATATCGCTACAATTGATGTCTATTTGGCTTTATTATCACTCTTGACAAATGCAGGTTGTTGATAGATCACAAACCCTCGATTCATCGAAAAATCCAAATTATTTTGGACTGGTTGTTGTTGTTGGGGTTCAGAGGCCAAACTGTTTTAAGGGAAGTAGGGCGCCTTCTACGAGAGTCATTCCTGATGCAAAGGTTGTCTATCGCTGTGCAACGCGGAAACGCGGCAAGTGTGTTGGGCACCTTTGCACTTGGAATGGCGCGGGAAGGGTTATTTGATTGAGCAATGGTTGTTTTTATATTTTTTGTTTTATTATTATTATCTCTTTATTTCTTTTTTTTCTTAGCCTAGGTTTGTTATAATATTAATTTATAAATTATTATTATTATTAAGTACGTAATATTTTCTTTACTATATTATATCTTTTTAACAAACACAGGATTAATAAAATATTTGAATTATTTTGTATTATTTATGTATTATTCGAAATTGTTTTTATTTTCCAATTTTGTGATACATCAAGCTCCCAATACAACTGTGGTAGTTATCTCTTTGAGACTCCAACTTACTACACCACCATTTTTTGTGACTATGAAACGCCTTACTTATTTTAAGTCCAGCAGCGGCCATTCAAAACAACTGAGCCGCACCTACAACTGAGCTAATAACTAATAAGCGACTGACTTTTGTTACGCAAAAGCTGCCTCATTAGTAGAAGAGCTTTCACTTTGCGCCTCGTACTGCAGATTGAGTCTTGAAGCGCTGCATCGGGTTTTGGCTAGCAGCCAACTCTGCGTGGGCACGTCTTGACAGACGACAGCCACGAAAAAATAAAAAGGATGAAGTAGACAAATCACTTTCGTGTTTGTTGTGTTTTAACCTTTTGACTGACAGTCGGCTATAATCGACGAACGATGGCGTGCCCTGGTACGCCACCGACAATGATTGACAGTACCGTATATAAAAACACAAATTAGAGATAAGTATTTGGAATTTTTGAAATCTCTTGATACTATCATTACCAATAGGTCTACTGCGCTGAATCTGACTAGGTCTTTAAAAAAAAGTTTGACCTTTCCAGCCACATATACGCTTAGGTACAGAGCACACGTTAGCAAACCAGTGACGTAGTCGGCGAGGGCATCTATATAATAGAAGTATAGTAGAGGAGCTTGTTGGCGCATTGGCTAACGCGCCCGGTCTCCGATTAGAAAAGTTAAGCAACTTTCGCAATGGCCGGTCGGATGAGTGACCTAAATTTATAATCTATCTCGAACTCCTCCATGTATCGGAAGGCAAGTAAAGCCATTGATCCCGACTGCATCAGCAGGCGTTAACATCATCCAATCCGCACTGTGCCCGCGTAGTGGTTCATGGCCCGTTTTCCCAAGTTATCCATAGGGAAGGCCCCAGAAGTGGGACACAAAATGAGCTGGTAATTATAGTATTATAAATATCTATATATAATATAACAGCCTATTCAAAGAAAAAATATAACAACAGTAAAATAATTTAACTTCAAATGGGGGATGAGGCATCTAAAATTTTCATCCTTTTTGTTACTCTCTTGGGGCCTTTTTAATAAACAAAGTGTGAGGTTGGAGTAGTTGCTCCGTGTTTTGTCTCTTTTACTCTAATATGAAATGAATTTTACATGACGGGAACAACTCACGGAGTAACTACTCCATGCTTACACTTTCTTTATTAATACGGGGGTTATACACCACCACATTGTCGATCTTCACTCAAAAAATATAATTGAACAGTACTACAATTTTTTCACTCAGGTTACAATACAAGAGTTACAAAATAAATACACATTTATATCTCACGGAGTGGGACAAAGTTGCACTGACATATAAGCTTTTTTTTAAAGATTTTTAGCCAATATAGTACTGTGTTACACCTTAAAACTTTCCTCTGTGAAAGTGATTCAGTATCAAAGAGTTCTTACACCTGTATTTATAAACAAGCAATTACTTAGTTCTTAGTAATGTCACTAAGATCTAATTTCATTTTATAAATAAGTAACGTTTATATTAGAATAGAAGTTTTCTTAATGAATTAAATAAACACATTGTAATTATTATCAAAATCATAAATTTTATATTATTTTAGACAAAACACAAACTTTCACACGGAATATAACCTCAAAACTAGCTTGTCACTATGAATTCTTTGAGAAATCTAACTAGATTGCTTGAGTAAAGATATTGGTAACTAGTGCTTGGCTAAGAATTCTAGTCTTTTGACGTTTATAACGTCATCGGTTACCTAAGGAATATAAAATTTTACTTAAGCAATTACTTTACTTCAGTATGACCTTTTACTCGTCTATAAATACGGGGGTTACAGTATAAGAAAACTCAGTCAAACAAAAGCGAAACGATTATAAAGTTTAGATGTAGAACAAACTCAGACAAATACAAAACCGTTTTTAGGTCTAAGATTAAATAAACCAATTGTATTCATAATCCAATCTTACTACAGACAAAATCAACACGAGACGACCTAGTAACGGCTGTCGTAAAATTATTATCGCAGCATTGTATTTAAACATTGGTTTGAGCAAAATATCTAAACAATATCACGGCCGCCGCGCAAAAAAACGCTTTTTGAAGATCGGCCAAACAAAGACAAACTCGTGAATTAGACACAAAGATAGCGATGGCGTTGTCTCGATCGTAAACTCTTCACATTTGCATAAGAACGATGACAATCGTTGTAGAAATAACAATAATTCACTGGCACCACTGGCACACTTAATTATTTGCATTTAATGTTTTACAATCTCGCCTTTATTGAGGTTCGATCGACGATCGACGTTTTATAGCCATACAATTAACTTGTAAGCGTTGGTGCTCGTTGCTCAGTATACTAAAGAGTACTTTATCAGATTTATCTAAAGACGCAGTGGAGTAGTAATAAATATATTAAGTTTTATTCGTTTATTATTTATATTGCGTCGTTCTATTTCATGTATTAGATTATTGAGGTTCGATAGACATTTTATAATCATATAATTTAGTTTATAAGCGCTGTATGTAATACTAAAGGGTAGACTATCTGATCTATATTATTATATTAAGGCGACGCATTGGAAATTTACGTGGCGGGGATCTCGATTTTCCCCAACAATTACAAAACATATGAGTGATATTTGATGACATGATTTTTCATTAAATTGACTTCATTTTGTTAGTTGCAGAAACACGATTTGTCAACTTTTATAACAGAGAAAAAAATATCAAAGTCTCTTTTAAAACATAGATTCGCATTTTACAGGCTAACCAGACCGATTTAAGCATCTAAATTTTCTTAGAAGATTAGTCTTAACACACACTTCAATATTGTAGTTCATTTTTTTAAATAATTTGTGCAAACGCTCCGTATGAGATTTATTGTTTAGCGATACGTCGCCTTAAAGATTCTACGACGCAAAACACTAGTAATAAATATATTAAGGTTTATTCGTTCATTATTTAAATTGCATGGTCTATTCGATGCAGTAGGTTATTGAGGTTCAATAGACATTTTATGAGTATAGCCATCTGATAAATGTTTATTTCTCAGTATACTAAAGAGTACTTAATCAGATTTATATTAATATCTTAAAGATTCTACGACTCAGTACATTATTAGTAAATAAATAAAGTTTTATTCGTTAATTATTTAAATTGCGTCGGTCTATTCCACCTAGAAGATTATTGGGCATTCTTAATTGCATATCTAATTAACCCACAGATATTATATTCATTTTCTGGAGACGTGAATTGATTAGGAAGATGAAGTTAATTAATAATAATTAAGTTTAATCATCATTTCATGTCTAATCTAAGAATATTGAGCCTCTCATTATGAGTATTAGTTCTATTCAATACAGGTTTCGTGACATCAACAATTATATTACTAGTTCAGAATTCTATTTTGTTATACCTACTTCAACCATAGGTAAAAATAATAACCCTAATTATTTTGCGTTGCGCTTTCTCCAAAATACTGAATCTCTTACCCACAGAAAAGTTTTGAAGTGTGATATCACTGACACATAATACTGATTTAAAACGACAAGACATAGATAGTTTTCTTTGATAGTAAATACTTTTAGTATTTATCCCGAGATCTGGAAGAGGGGTGCCTGATCGCATTATGGAAAGGTCGGCGTAGAGCGCGGCGCGTCGAGAAACAATTAAGACCTAGCTAACTCGATTAGATTCCATTCGATTTCCGATTCGATTCCCAGTTCAAAGTGTTCGGTATTGGTGGTTAGGCTTTTCCTTAACTGATCTTATTTGAGCCTGTCGCTTCAACAATATTTTAGCAGCATTTTTATTTACTGACTGCTGCCGTCGCGATGGTTCGCAGTCAATTAACACTAAGAGCTAGCAACAAGACCTTCGGTTTTCGATTCGGTTCCCAGTTGAAAGTGCTCGGTGTTGGTGGTGTTGCGTGTGTACAGTATAGCCGACAGACATGCAATTCCTTCAATAAAATAAACCTACTGTAGATGCACAATAATAAATATTAATGGCTATTGCGCCGAACTTTTACAGTGCTTAGTTTTTCCCTTATTTTAGTATGTCGCTTTAAAATAATGTTAGAAGAGTTCATCATCATCAGCTCATTTTATGTCCCCACTGCTGGGGCACGAGCCTTCCCTATGGATGGATAGGGAGAACAGGCCATAAACCACCACGCGAGCCCAGTGCAGATTAGTGGTTGTTAACGACTGCTAATGCAGCCGGGACCAACGGCTTTACGGAGGAGCTCGAGATGATACATTTTTGGTCACCCATCCGATGATCGGCCTTTGCAAAAGTTGCTTAACCTCAGCACTCGCAGACCGGGCGCGTTAACCAATGCGCCATCGAGCTCCTCATCGAGCTAGCAGAGTTGTTATGTACTAACTGCTGTCGTGACATAACGCCTCCGTTATCGCAACAAAGTCTTCATACACCGTCATATCCAAATACGATCACACATAACAGTATGTATGTGTTACGTTTACAAGTCTTTTTCTAGTAGTTAACCGACTGTAAACCAAAGTGAGGTTGTCGTTAGGCAAATGCTGGATTCCACGCTGCAGATAGTTTGATACCGTCTTACCGATCTATATTATTAGGACACCTAAATGCCAAGTAGTTGGTGTGAAAGCCAAATGAAAACTTTGTTAAATTAAATATATATAAAATTTACAAAATACAGTGAAAAAATTAAACGCCTACCCGACCCAGCCAGGAATCGAACCCGGGTCCCCCGCAATCCGGGCGGCTGCACCGACCGCCATGCCACCGGGAAGGCCGACGTAGACGCTGAACTGTGTGCAGCAATTAGCACTTGAAAATAAAAAAAGTAAAAATTTGTTAAATTAGATTTATAAAAAAGGTGTGTTGCTGGAGAACGTTAATTTCAGTGTTTCTTTGCCGTGTGGCAAAAATGTCTATTTGGTTGTGTTCCTTGAGCTTGAATACACGTTTTGTCTGCGTATTAATTTCCAAACTCAAGCCTGAAGAGCCAGCCAGCCCTTTGAACAACATACAGTCCACTTTATCACAGCTGTTGTTAAGGCATTGTAATTTGTTGCAGATACCAAGTGCTGTTCTTCGTAGTGACGTACGCCGTGCCAATGCTTGGAATGACCTTCTTTTACTCAGCGATGGGCAAGGTGTTGTGGGGCTCCCGGTCTATTGGCGAGCTCACGCAGAGGCAGGTGGATTCGATACGGTCCAAGCGAAAGGTATGTATAGACTGTGGTAAGACATCTGTTAGAGTGTATTCAACCGTTTACAACACAAATAAGGACAATGCAAAAAGTAAGATTCATACAAACGCTCATCTCCGGACACCCCGCTACACACTACTTTAAAGTTTATACTGACACCCCCCACCAACCTTACGGTTATAAAGTTAGGTGTCAGACATCCTTACGCAAGCACAAGGGACCATCTACGTCAGGTCATAACGCCAGATCAGAACACGCCGGTACGCATCCTTCATCCGGTACTTTTGAGATTAGTGTCTTGAGCTAGTTGCCCCGTGGACACGTATAGTCCACTTAATATCCAGATAGGTTACCGGAGCTGTAAGCTCGCTCACTTCTCGTTGCACTAAGTGTACAACTCGCAGATACCACTGCTCGGGTCGTCAACTCTAAAGTCGACTACCGAATGTCCTCTTTGGTGGCGGAGTTGGTAAGCCTACTCACTTCTCGGTACCCATCCAGGCACCTGATCAATTCCAAAATCCTACGCAGCTGATTCAACCGGAGACTTTTGCATCTAGCGGGCGCCTCTACTAGTTCTCCAGACTAATGTCGGAGATATTGGAAGCTTACTCAATGAAAACCACCGAGCAGAACAACCAACTATGGACAACTCACGTGCCCCGCAGATCCTTTCGCTTCAGGCCCCCTCCGGACCGCTACACGGACCCGCTCGCTGTGCACGAAATGGAAGCCTGGCCAGACCTCAACCAGGCAGACGAACACTCCCACTTCTACAGCTAACCACATGCCACCACGAGTCCAAACCACGTCCGGGACCTGCCGGAGACGTCCACAAAGGCATAACCGGCAGGGGGCCTAGGATCCGGAACTCCCGTGGTACCCTTGAAAAGACAGCCGGACCCGTAGTTTCAACTGACATACCCTACCTATCAGGGTCAGTAGATAAGGAGTCCAAGCGCAGCTGATGCGAGACTCCAGTGTCCGTGAGAGATTGTCTAAGTGTGAGTTGCTGAAGCGCTGTCCATCTTGTCTTGCGCCCACTCTTCTCCACAGCTAAAAAATAGACGTCCTGAATGGGTAGTAGGTAAAAAAAGTCTGCCCGCACTCAATTTGACGTCTTACGGTATAAAACATATACGATCCGTGCTGCATGCGACAATAACATTATTTAGTTTTAATAATAAGTACTGTTTGACGATGCTTTTAAAAGTAATTGTAAATAGTTGATGTTTTAGTTGTAGTAAAAGTAACCCATGTGACAATTCACTCGGAGACAGAGAAAGTGCTACGTGAGAAAGTAATAAAAATGGTTTTAGAACGGGTCAGAGTGATTTTTTTTTCATTTTGGAACGGTATCGAGTGATTGTTACTATATTATATACTAGCTGTGCTCGCGACTTCGTCCGCGTGGAATAGTGACTTTCGGCAGCATTTTTAATTTTTTAGGCTCTTTTCCCGTTTTTGCAACATTTTTCACTGATGCTTCGCTCCTTTTGGTCGCAGCGTGATGTTATATAGCCTAAAGCCTTCCTCGATAAATGGACTATCCAACACAAAAAGAATTATTCAATTCGAACCAGTAGTTCCTGAGATTAGCGCGTTCAAACAAACAAACAAACAAACAAACAAACAAACAAACAAACTCTTCAGCTTTATATATTAGTATAGATTTGTAAAAGATACTCCTACACAGTAGTTAAATCTATATTTTTCTTTCAAAAAGATGGATGATGTAAAAATTGCAATAATTGAAATACTTCCAAAATTTTCGAATAATAACAGCTCCCAAAGCAAAATAAACACTGACAACTAAACTGTCAGGTAAAATTTCTCGGTACAAAAAGACATTCATATAGGTACCTACCTATATTATAATTAATTAACTACCTTTTTATAATAAACGTTCGTACTGACTTTGTGTGAGTGATCTGAATGGCAATGAACGAAACGCATCACTAGTACAATAAATGTGGCAACATAATTTTACAATGTGACATTAGCATCTGTCAGTTTACTCCAGTGAATTAATGATTAGACTTTACATCAGATTTGATAAACTACAAATACAGCGAGTATTTGTGGTTTATCAAATCTAATGTAGAGATAACGATTCATCCCTAGGATGATACGCGAGGCTATTGAAATTAAAAAACTTCCTAATTTAAATAGAGAAGATGGTTAGAATCGGTTCACCCTTGTTTGGTATAACAACGTTTCGTAGAAAATCGCTTCGGCTAATTTTAGTTACAATAAAGTCATTCCACATAATTATTCATTTGATCGAATATTTGATTGTTATAATTTTATTTCGTATAATTATTTCTTTGGAATAATGTCATTTTACCGAATTTTCAAATGCGCTAATTTTATTTAAACTAATGTTTAATTAGACTAATAATGATTTAGTCGAAAGATCGTACTTATCGAATATTCAGTTCAGCAGAATATAAAGTTTAAGTTTGAAATTCATAACTATCACGATATATACCTTCTATTTTTTATATTTTTTTTAATTAGACAACAGAAAGCAAAAAATACCAAAAAGAAACTCTTTCTGTTGTCTAATAAAAAAATAACCTCGAAATTCAAGACAATCGCTACGCTGTGCTTCGCGACGACCTACAGTGATCACGTGACCTACAGCTAGTATCCTCAATCATTTTCTCTTCTCAAACTTATACATTGTAAACTTATACATTTTAATTGTAGGTACTGTAACGACCAGATTGGCCGTTACTTATTTTGGGGGCGTAAGACGTAATAACAACAGCTGAATCAATTAATATTATATTAGTATTTAATAGAAAATGAATATAACAATTAAAAAGAATGATGACGCTTCGGCGGATGAAGTTCAAGTCTCTTCTTCATTTATTTCGTCGCCTGACGTATTTTTCAAATACTATCGTCAGAACGCGACGGCTGCCAGTAGGTTCGCGCCTCCAAGCAGTCCCGATCACTACAGGAGCTACGCCCCTTCGGCAGACGTCGTGTTCTGTAACAAAGGTAAAACAGCTGAGAGTATTGCTGCCTTTCAGGGGAGGACGAATATGGATGCAGCTCATGTCTGCTAGCTAACATCACATTCTGCCAGAGGAGTACCTGGAAGAGGTACTTGAAGTTGACACGTGATGTGAGCTAGAGTCGACAAAACCTCCCCACACAAAGGTCGACTCATCCAACTAAACATAAGTTACAAATATAAGAGACAAAGCACATAAATCATTTTATTTATCACCCCCTTTTTACCTGCCTAACATCTAGATATACATTAGATTATAAACATAGTTTTTACACCATATAACAATCAAATGAAACCTAAAATTACACCCACTATCTAAACGAATCGTAAACATAACCGTAAATAACTATTAACATTTACTGCCTCCTGAGTGTGTTCGACTCGAACACCTCACCGGATTATATAAGTCCGTTGGTGAGTTTCAGTAAACGAAACAAAGTTCATAATTTCGACGGATATTTTAGCGACAAGTAGCTATACTACGGGCTTCGTTTTCTGGAACTCAAATCGTTAGTGCACACATCTAAACTACGTAAATATGATAATAATTATTAGTAATAGAGTGTCAACCATCACTTAGACACTTGTCATGACAACTTTTTCAAAACTTTATTAAGTTTATTTATCATTATAAAAACTCTTTCATATAGACATTGACTTAAATGACATCGTGCACCTTACACGCGTCATCGAGCAAAAATCATCAAAACTCTTTGCTCTCATCCCCCTCTATAGAAGGCATTTGACATCTGCTCAAATGACAACTCGATGTCAATCCTATGATGACAACAACAAATAAAACGAACATATTATTAAAATTACGACGCAATTATAAGCTACTAAAAGAAAAGATAATAGAAAATGCTAAGAAACACGAAAAGCTTTATCAAAAGACCTAGCTAAGCTATATGTTCGGCCAGTGAATCGCCCTGGGGTAAAGACCTTCTCCAAACGACCTGGACTGAATACCTGACCTGCAGCCTTTCTTGCATTGCGGATTTTCCGCTTGTGCTGCGTCCTCCTAGACTCCTTAATCCTATATAAATAAACCTTCGAAACCTTAAATCTACTAGTAGCTTGTAACGAAATTTTCTTCCTCACCCGACTCCTACTACGAACTCTAACATAATTCGTGACCTTCCTTTCAGCTTTCCTTTCTGCTTCCGGCAAACTGCACTTCTCCCGAACCTTGGATAAGGCTCTAGACCAACCTACATAACCAGCTGGCGATGCGTCATCGTGCGGCTCCAACAGCATGTCTGAAGACCTATCTCCTGGCAACATTATTACCTTACTAACATTTAAGCTGCCCACCTTATCTTCCAATACACCTACAACTAATAAAGCGCTTCCGCATCTGCTCGCACTATCTTCATGTAGATTAGTGACCTCTAAATTATTAAAAGCATCAGAACCTTTATTTTGCAAGTTCTGCAACCCGTCGTCGCAAGATGTAGTAGGAGCGATCTCGCTTCCTAACTCACCTACTAGGCTACGATTGTGACCAACTTCTATAACGTTCTCTACTTCTGAACAAGACACATTAAAAGAATCAGACACATTATTAGTAATAGACAAATTATTATAATTTGATTGGATTGGAGCGAAAGAGATTTGATTTTCTTTCATACCATCATCTACCATATCTATTTTAACATTTTCGATATCGGGACTTGGGAAAATGGGGGAATCAACAAAATTAGTCAACGTAACTTCTTCTTTGGAGCATGCGCGTTCTGGCGACTGTGCTCGGGGCTCGGAGCGTATCTCAGCACTCGAAGTTCGTGGCGGTGACTGCGTTCGAGACACTACGTGTGTCTCAACGCTCGGCGCGCGTTGGACCGGTGACTGCGTTTGGGACACAGTATGTGTGTCTACGCTGGGTGCGGGCATCGGAGACCTTGTTCGGATCTCGCACTCGGTGCGCAACTCAGCGTCTCCTCTTCGGTTGGCACGCCAATTCGACGCGTCACTATGCTGTCGTCCATCATGACGGCTGTAATTTCTTCGACTTGCGCTATTGAACATCGAAGTGTTAGTTTCACGTACTATGCGTGATGAAACTGTTTCATCTCTCGGAGGGTACGTCACGGGAGATGGCGGACAATAATAATTCACAGGGAATTCTTTATCAAGAATAGAAAAAATGTCATCTAAGTGCATTTCAGGTTTAAATATCATGTCATAAAAATGACGAGCCGCTCCTCTTAGATAAGCACGAAGAATAATTGGCAAATCTTTCTCTCGCCATTCGCAAATAGCAGCGACACGTTTAAACTCGCGAGCACCATCAGCGACGGATACACCATCAAATCCACTGAAATACTCAATATTCGGCATGGTTGCTCATTTAAAAATATTAAAAATCATATATCGCCTGTTCTCCAGTTAACGGCTTCTTCTGTGTGTGCGAGCGTCTCAGCACACAACTTCTTGCGCGGATTCTTCCGTGTGTGCGAATGTCTCAACACACAACTCTTGCAAAAAAATAACGGATCGTTGCACCCTGCAACGCCTTTTGCTTCTTATGCTGCGAAGACCTACTCTAAACGGTTACTGCCCGTGACTGGCCCTAACTAAGAAAATATGGAATGTATCCGGAATCGATATGGTGTCTCCACCATGTGTAACAACCAGATTGGCCGTTACTTATTTTGGGGGCGTAAGACGTAATAACAACAGCTGAATCAATTAATATTATATTAGTATTTAAATAGAAAATGAATATAACAATTAAAAAGAATGATGTCGCTTCGGCGGATGAAGTTCAAGTCTCTTCTTCATTTATTTTGTCGCCTGACGTATTTTTCAAATACTATCGCCAGAACGCGACGGCTGCCAGTAGGTTCGCGCCTCCAAGCAGTCCCGATCACTACAGTACTTATGTATTTGGACGATTATAGATTATGAACTTTATGGATTTTGGTTATTAGTTGTTCTAACCATTATATTTTTTGATTTTAGGTATTTTGAACTTATGCATTATAAACTTATTTATTTTAATTTTATACATTATGATACGTACCCATATTCGATAAAATACATGTTATACCACCTGAACATTTCATCAAATGAATATTCTATTTTACGACTTTTAGCGCAATTGTTGTTATCGCAAATAAATATTCGATGAAATGAAAATTATGTCAATCGATATTATACAAAGTGATTATTTTCTTAAACGTTGTTCGTATTAGTAAAATTATATCAAAAGTTGTTATATCAAACAAGGGTGAACCGTTAGAATCTGCCACCAGCCTGGGATCCTATCAAAATTCAAAATTCAATTCAAAATTCAAAATTCAAAATCATTTATTCAGTTTAGGCTACAAATAGCTCTTATGAACGTCATTTATGCCATCGGTTCGTAAGTCTATCTACTCTGGGCGGGAGATCTTGTACTGAGAAGAACCGGCAAGAAACTCAGCAAGTGTCCAGCTCTTTTCTCCCTTACAGCGTCATAAATATTGGAAAATGCCCTATCATAAAAGGGCACTTTCCATCACAAATAAAAACACAAAATATAAAGGACAGTCACAACATGTAAAAAAACACAAAAAAAGAAAAAATAAATAAATAAAATATTTAAGTTTGCAAAAACATCATTTACCAGTATAATTTTTTACAATGTCATACAGTACTAGTAAAAGTCAAAAACCTGTTTAAGAAAAAAAAACAAAGTTAAACTATAGTTAATAATAATAAAAATAAGTACGCTAGAGCAGACCAGCCTCCACAGGCGGCACCCGTTCACGAGTATGACATATGAATCAGCCATCGCTTCACTCAACCATATTTTAGGGAATGTAACGACCCGACGCACATGCCACCACCGCAGAGACAATAAAGAGAGCATGACACACCCAAGCTACTCTAAAATCAAAACTAATTGAAATGTTCAACGCAACGCTATTTGTTATCTTAGGACACTGTTTATAGAGGTTATCATATCAGTATAATTTGTTATTATAAAAAGTAGTAAAGTATGCGTTTTTTATTATAGCCAGGCTGTTTTATCATCTAAATATTCTTTGACTGTATAATGACCTTTTTTAAGTAAAGAAGACTTTACATGTTTTTTAAACTTATCTAAAGGTAATTCTAGTACAGTATTTGGTATTTTATTGTAATAGTGTATACCTTGCCCCAAGAAAGAACCAAGCACCTTCTGTAACCTGAACAGTGGCATTACAAGTTTTGACTTACTTCTAGTATTAAAATTATGTACGTCACCGTGTTTAGTAAATGAGTTGATATTGCAACGTACAAGAACTATACAATTATAAATAAATTGAGACGCCACTGTCAAGACACCAATTTCTTTAAAAAGATTTCTTAAAGAAGTTCGTGAACCTAGTCTATGGATTGTTCTTACTGCTCGTTTTTGTAAAATAAATATAGTTTCAATATCAGCTGCTGTTCCCCACAGTAAGAGGCCATACGACATAACACTATGGAAATAACTAAAGTAAACTGTTCTAGCAGTTTCAACGTCTGTTAACTGCCTTATTTTTCTAATGGCATAAGCAGAAGAACTGAGTTTGCCGGCCAATTTCGATATATGAGGATTCCATTGAAGTTTTGAGTCAAGGGTTATACCTAAGAAAACTGTTGAGTCTACCAAATCTAATCGATCGCCGTTTATTCTTATATCGGTTGGTTCATTCTTGACATTTGGTAGTCTAAAATTAATACATTTTGTTTTTTTAGCGTTAAGCTGCAAATTATTAACAGTAAACCAACTGAGTACATCTGAAAGAGCTTTGTTTACATCGTCGTAATTATTCTTACACCTAGTTACATTAAAAATGAGTGAAGTATCATCTGCAAATAATACGATTTCACAGAATTTCTCTACAAAGAATGGCAAGTCATTAATATAAATCAAAAACAGAAAAGGACCAAGAATGGAACCTTGTGGAACTCCCATTTTTACATGAGAACCAGATGATTTAGTTCCATTAATATCGACAATCTGTGTTCTAGAGCTGAGATACGACTTGATTAAATTTAGTGCGTAATCTTTGAGACCATAGTAATGTAGCTTCATCACCAGAGTCTTGTGCTCAACGCAATCGAAAGCCTTGGACAAGTCGCAAAAAACTCCAAGGGCGTTTTGAGATTTCTCCCAGGCATCAAATATATGTTTTATTAGAGCAACACCTGCATCAGTAGTAGAACGACCCTTTGTAAATCCATATTGTTTACTATGTATAAGGTTGTTTATGTTAAAATACGATATCAATTGTTCCAATATAACTTTTTCATAAATTTTACTTAGAGCTGGTAGTATTGAAATGGGTCGTTAGTTACTGGGGTCTTCTTTGTTTCCGGATTTGAACAAAGGTATGACCTTACTAAACTTCATAAGATCGGGAAAGATACCTTTATTCACACAGTTATTAAAAATTTCAGCAAGATATGGTGCAATAGAATATATAATTTCTTAATTCTTAATTACTTTTATAGAAATGCCCCACAAGTCACATGTGTTCTTCATTTTCAGTGATTTAAATGTTTTTATAATATCCATTGAATCAATATATTTAAAATGAAAAGAAACATTACATTTTGGTACATATTTTTGGAGTAATGTTTGTGCTGCTTCTGGTGATGAATCTAAATTTGAGGTTGTCAGCACAGGTACATTTACAAAATAATCATCAAAAATATTAGCAATTTGCAAATCTGAATTCACAAGGCTGTCGTTTACTTTTATAGTGAAAGTATTATCCCGTGGTTTTAATTTACCTGTTTCACGGTTTATAATGTCCCAAGTGGCTTTAATTTTATTGTTAGACTTTTTTATTTTATCTTTAATGTATTTAGATTTAGCTAATATGCACACTCTTTAAATGTTTTCGAATACTTTCTTACATATTCCGTAAAAATATCATTTTGGTTATATTGTCTTAAACTATATAACTCTTACAATTTATTTCTACTTTTATATATACCAGTCGTGGCCCAGTCACAGAATTTAAGTTTATGGGTAATTTTTATTGTTTTTTGTGTAAACACTTGGTCGTACTCAGTCTTTATGAAGTTAAAAAGATTAGTATATAATACATCTGGATCATCTTGTACAAATGGCAATGCATTAATTTTACACGCTATATTATTTTTAAAACACTCCACTCGCTCCTTTGTAACTGGTTTACAGTTCACTATTTTTGGCTCATCCTTAATATTAAAATCATAGGTCACCATCAAACCGCAATGGTCAGACGTAAGCTTACTAATGACTGACTTAGAAACAGGGTCATAGTCTGTAAAAACATTATCAAGACAAGTGGCTGAATGTGAAGTTATTCTAGTGGGTTCGAGAAATAGGTTAATGAGATTAAAACATTTAAACAAGGCAAGAAGACGAACACTCATTGAAGTGCTCTCTAGAATATTTATATTAAAATCGCCACATACAATAACAAATTTATTTTTTAATTTTAATTTTCTTAGTACGTCCTCCATTACAGATTCGAAAATACCGAAATTGCCTGATGGGGGTCGGTATACACACACTATTACAAAGCTATCAAACTCTACACATGATAGCTCAATATTACGCTCCACTGATAGGTCTACAATATCATTGCGATCTTTATATTTTATATTACTTCTTACTAGTATTAAAGAACCACCGTGAATAGCTGAGCTTCGCACGTACGCGCTTGCTAGTTCGAAATTATTTACATGGAATGATGTGTCATGACTTCTTAGCCAATGCTCAGTTAAACAAAATATATGAATTGTCTGACTTTTTGCAAATAATTCTAACTCTAAGTCTTTGCCAGCCAAACCTTGAATATTTTGATGTATAATAGTAATTAATGAGGACTTGGCTTTTGTCTTAGACCTCAGTTTAAACTTGAGGTTGTTACCTTATTACTAGTTGTATATGTTGCATTAGTAGAACTACTAATGATTACGTTGTTAGGTCGTAAAGACTTAGTTATAACACCTATAACTGTATCCTGTATATTATAAGCTAACAATTTAGCTATTAGGGTCCTACAATTCTTAGGAAGATACATAGTATCTGACGTCAAACTAAAGTTATTAATAAATTTATTAATATCGAAATATAAAATATTGTCACTATGACGACAAATCAAATTAAATAATAATAAATTTAAATCATAAATGCGCTTGTTTTGTTCCCAGGACAAATTTGTACAATAGGGAAAAGCGCTAATTATTAACTTACAATTTGTATCCTTACTTATAAAATTATTTATAATGTCACGTTTCTTAGTTGGTGAACTGTCACCACATAATACAATAACGTTAGTGGAACTATTCAGTGAGTTCTGTGATATATTATTTACTATAGCATTCAAAGATTGACCTGGGGTACAAATATTGGTAATTGAATGGTTAACATTTCCATTCATAAGCAACCCTAAGCCCTGACCCAGTTTATCAGAGTACATAACTGTGCTTTTTACTAATCTAACAACCTTAGATTTATTTATTGTTTGAGGTGATTGAGGTGAGGCCAATGTAGGACTGGGAACCAAAACAGATAACTTATGTGTGTACATATTAAAACTAGTCAGAAATTATACTCCGATACATTAACAAGTGTGTTATTATTTAACTATGGGAGCCCTGCAACAATTGGTGACCCCGACAAAAGTCACGCCTGGAAGAATCACCCAACGACAGTCACGCCCGGAAGAATCGCCCGACATAGTCACGCCCGGAAGAAGAACAACTACATCACACTGGTACGAATTAAATAGTATTTCTGGCTCATTTTCCACAATGGCTCCCACACTACCAACGGGCATCAGGAGCAGTCTTCTCACAGAAACACCGGAGATAGCAACAATTTCCATTGGCGACCGCGAGATGGCTGACAAATTTCTAGAGAACTCCTGGCTTAACTCAAGTTCAAGGTCGTCACAAGTAGACATCGTTACGCAATTAACACACAAGTAGCTCAAATGCAGTTGGAAATTGCAAGTTTGCGTAGCGAGCATAGCCGACGTAGCTCATTTCAGCGTAGGCGCTACGACCGACCGCGATCTAGGTCAAGAGGCCGGTCATTGTCAAGGTCCGCATCGAATGAAGTATGTTTTTATCATCGGCATTTTAAAAACCGCGCGCATAAGTGCATAAAACCTTGCGCCTGGGAAGCTGGCAAGCAGTCGGAAAACTAACTACAGTACGGACACCGGCGGAAATCTGTACTGTTAATCCTTCAAACCGCCTTACCGTCAGAGATACTGATAATGACATAAGGTTTTTGGTTGATACAGGAGCAAATATTTCGGTTATCAAGAGACCACATAATATTATAGAGCAAGTTGACATAGTTGATATAGCAGCGTCACTACTATTAACTCCCGCCTTCCGGATAGCGTTAGGCGGATCATTGAGAAGTACGCAGACGTGACCCGCCCGACAGCATTTAAGTGCAAACCAAAGCATGGAGTGCAACATCATATTGTAACGGAAGGCCCTCCAGTATATGCTCGTGCGCGACCTCTACCCCCGGATAAATACCGGGTGGCCAAGAAAGAATTTCAAACAATGATGGAGATGGGAATATGCAGACCATCCAAAAGCCCCTGGGCCAGTCCTCTGCATAAAGTGAAGAAAAAGAATGGCGACTGGCGACCGTGCGGTGATTATCGCATGCTTAATAAAGCCACAGTTCCAGACAGATATCCCTTACCAAGGTTAACAGATTTCAGGTACGTCGCACAAGGAAAGACTTTATTTAGCAAAATTGATATTAAAAAGCTTTTCATTGCATTGAGGTTGCAGACGTAGAAAAAACAGCGATAATTACTCCATTTGGACTATTTGAGTTTCCCAGAATGCCGTTTGGTCTATGTAATGCTGCACAGACATTTCAAAGGTTTATGAATTCAATATTTGGCGACTTAGAGTTCGTGTTTGCCTACGTAGATGACTTACTAATCTGTTCTACAGAATCAACGCATGAGGAACACTTGGAGATTATATTTAAGCGACTTCAGGAGAACAGCATTACAATAAACTTTGCGAGTTTAAAATGTATGGGCGCCGTGTTCCATCAAAAATGTAAACAAGGTTGGAAGCCGCTAGGATTTTACTCAAAAGCATTTACTACAGCTCAGATGAAGTATTCAACCTACGACCGGGAGCTATTAGGAATATTCGCAGCAGTCCGATATTTTCAACGACTACTAGAAGGTCGGCAATTTATTATTTACACGGATCATAAACCGTTGGTTCATTCATTTTCAAAAAAAGCTGTCACTAAATGACACACCACGTAGAGTGAGATACTTGGAATACATTTCGCAACTCTCTACCGATATACGTCACATTAGCGGTCACGACAACGTAGTTGCAGATGCACTCTCAAGGACAGTTAATGAAATAACTATACCGTCCAACATAGATTACAAAGAGTTGTCAATTAAACAGAAGTTAGATCCCGAACTCCAAGATCTTATTAAAAATCCGAGATTAAAAATGATTTTGGCCACATCAAATAAACACGGAATACCGGTGTATTGCGACGTTTCTACGGAAAAAACAAGACCGTTCTTACCTCAGGAATTCAGAAAAACCGCATTTGAAGGCATACATTGTTTAAACCATCCCGGAAAAAATACATCGAGAAAAATGATTAATACAAAGTTCATTTGGCCTTACATGAATACGGATATAAATAAATGGTGTGAGTCATGTTTACAATGTCAACGCTCAAAGGTGCTTAGACATACAAATTCGCCACTCGGAAAGTTTATGCCTGCTCAACGTTTTGCTCACGTTCATTTAGACATTGTAGGACCGTTACCTGTATCTCAGAATAAAAGGTATTTAATCACGATGATTGACCGATGCACTTCATGGCCCGAGGTTTTTCCAGTTGAAGACATTGCAGCCGAATCAGTCGCACGTCACGTGTACGGAGGATGGATATCGCGATTCGGATGTCCTGAGAAGATCACAATCGATCAGGGGAGACAGTTTGAGTCAAACCTTTTCAAAGAATTAGCCAAGCTAATGGGTATTCATAAGATACGAACTACTCCATATAATCCTAAGGCGAATGGCATGGTAGAACGTTTACATCGAACGCTAAAGACAGCATTGATCGCAAGAGGCAATACAACCAACTGGATGGAAGAGTTACCAACCGTTTTATTGGGACTTCGTGCTTGTTTTCGTCAAAATACTGGTTTCAGTGCCGCCGAATTGGTATATGGCGCCACGATTAAACTACCAGGAGAATTTTTCGGTTGCGAACAACAGGAAACGTTTAACGATTTCGTTACCAATCTGAGAGAAAATATTACAAAAGCAATATCTATTCCCAAAAGAGAGAGCTCGAATAACAATACTTTCGTTCATCCTTACTTGTCAAAATGTTCACATGTGTACGTGAGATGTGATCGTTTGCGTCCTTGTCTCAGTCCTCCATACGATGGTCCGTATCAAGTCATTGACAGAAGTGATAAAAATTTCGTAATATTGCAAGGCTACAAACGCGTAAGAATCTCTATAGACAGAATCAAACCAGCGTTCGTACTGAAAGCCGATCAAGAACCACTGACAAAGCAGATAGTAAGCACACGACCAGATAAGAACGTTATCACACGAGCCGGTCGTATCTCTCGACAGCCTGTAAGATTCGCTTTATAATCACGTTGCCAAGAGTGTTATAAGTCGCACCTATCATATTATGTCACACATTTACGTTCAGAATAAAGATGTATTATCGGCGCTAGCAAACAGAACAAGACGCGGAATCAGCATTATTCATTTACGCGCAGTCTGCAAGGTTGCAATTACTATTACTATACCACTAAGTTATTGTTCGTAATTTTAATTAGGGTTCTTTGCATTGTTTTTATTAATGTTATTTTGTAATTTATATATTATTATTTTTTTTTTTCTAAGGGGGAAGTAATGTGCCGTCAGCACAATATTCATAGCACGTAATGTTCGTGATATTTAATAGAGATAATTAATAACGTGATTTAATATAGAGACATTTTATGTAAATTAAGCAAAACTTATTAGTTCCTGTTTAGTGACTTTCTACAGTCAACAAATCTCCCCCGCCAATTTCTTTGTTTATAGATTAATATATATACTTGTATTTTTACATATTAAAACTAGTCAGAAATTATACTCCGATACATTAACAAGTGTGTTATTATTTAACTACGGGAGCCCTGCAACATGTCGCAACTATTATCAATACGCGTTTGGGAACTAGTTTGCGAGTGTACTCTTAGCGCGACGGGGAACGACTGGCGATGGCATACGTGGCTGTACGTACGCCTTTGCAATTCAGCGCGATTACATTGTATTACCACTTACAATGTGTTATGTCCCTACAACAATAATGTGTTGTGTTAGAGTAAAGATAGTTTCTCAGTAGCTGAGAATTTCGTGCGTTTAGGTTTTTTTTATCACTAACCGTCAATTAAAATAAAGGCCAAGCTCTTATCCGTTTTAAAATAACAGAAAAAAATACTTTATCTCTTCTTAGATTTTTTTACGTTACCTACACCGGACCCAGATCTTGCGATAAATTTGCGTAAATCTAGTCTTACTTTCCACAAAAATCTCTATACATATTATTACCTATAGCAAACCTTGTTCATATCACGACCTATCACGACCCATTTTTATAGGACAGGCTAAGTCTGAGTTATTACTATAATATTAAAATAATCCAAGTCTGTATAAAAGATGCATAATCTCTCGGATTTATATAAATTACTTTACCGGCTTAGATTGTTACTTATAATCGGTAGGTATCGAACCCTCGTCAAACTAACTTAATACTTTATTGTGTTACAACAGCTAAAGATAAGATAGCTAGCTTCTCAGTAGCTAGGTAGTTGGGGCTCGGAAGGGTCTACTACGTTTCGCGGCGACGACGCATTGGACATTTACGTGGCGGGGATCTTGATTTTTCCCAACAATTACAAAACATATGAAAGTGATATTTGATGACATGATTTTTCATTTAATTGACTTCATTTTGCTAGTTGCAGAAACACGATTTGTTAACTTTCATAACAGAGAAAAAAATATCAAAGTAACCTCTTTTAAAACATAGATTTGCATTTTACAGGCAAACCAGACCGATTTAAGCATCTAAATTTTCTTAGTAGATTAGTCTTAAAACACACTTCAATATGCTAGTTCATTTTTTTAAACTTATTTGTAGTTTTAATTGGAAAGATAAAAAACAGTTTTTCTTATTGTACGGGGGCGCAAACGCTCCGTATTAGATTAATTGTTTGGCGATACGTCGCCTAATCTTTTGGAATAAAGCGCCTGGTCTGCGATTGCTAAAGGTGAGCAATTGTTGCAAAGGCCGGTCATTAGATGGGTAACCAAAATTAATCATCTCTAGCTCCTCCGTGTTTCGCGAGGCGTTGGTCCCGGCTGCATTAGCAGTTGTTAAAAACCGCCAACCTGCACTGAGAACGCGTGGTGGTTTATGGCCCGTTCTCCTTACTATCCATAGGATAGGACCGAGCCCCAGCAGTGGAACGTGTATGAGCCGGTGATGTTGATGAAGTTTGAAATTACATTATTATATTATATATATTTTATTTACAAGCATTATACTTAAACTATCGTCCCACTCCTAGGTAGAGCTCTCAACAAATTATATTAAAGATGATAGTTTGTAGTTTAAAGCGCTCTTCAACCAGTATACCCTATAATTGGGCTTCGATTTTACCATTTTAAAATATTTACAATAGTCTCTTTTGTCAGATTTTGACATTTAGACTCCATACTCTCCATCAGTATCATTCCACTGACATACAAAATCAAGGCTCTGTCCTCAAACAACCATGATAATGTACATATAATTTTACGCAAATATTGTTGCGAACAAATTACAATTTGAAAAAAGGCAAAGTGTTGAAAAAATTCCACGAACTGGATCCGAACCCGCACTCTATGACAAGCCGGGTCAGGTGCACTGCCAACTATGGTATCGTGGCTCAATCCAACTCGCCGAAATTAATCAACACTATCTACTTTTTACTTTATAAGCCAAAGGAGCCCTATTTAATGTCGACAACTAGTCGAGTTGGATTAAGCCACGATAGCATAGTTAGCAGTGCATGTCATGGGGTGCGGGTTCCCATGCCGCTCGTGGAATTTTTTCAACACTTTGTCCTTTTTCTCAAAAAACTACTTAATTTCAGGTTGTCAAAATGTTCATCTTGGTCATCATCATCTTCGGCCTCTGCTGGCTGCCGTACCACAGCTACTTTATCTACACCCACTTCAATCCCACCGTGCTCTACATGAAGTACGTCCAGCATGTCTACCTCGGCTTCTACTGGCTGGCCATGGCTAATGCTATGGTCAACCCCATCATCTACTATTGGATGAATGCCAAGTAAGTTGTTTTTTTCATATCACTTCATTTATCGTACTATTTAGCTCCGGCCTTCTTATATAGGTAAGAAAAGTAATCATAAGAAATGCATTATTATGGGTTGTAATCAGAACAAGGTCTCTTTTTTTTATAGCTCGGCAAATAACGCCATCCCACCTGATGTTAAGTGGAAATGGAGTCCAGACGCGAAAATAACTGATGCAGCGTGGAAACATACGTAGCATCAGTTAACCTCACTCTGCCAGCCCACAAGGTGATTCTTCACGCCTCTTTTGAAGGACCCCATATCATAGGAAGGAGGGAAAACGTGTGCTGGTAGACTATTCCATCTTCTGGAGGAGCGACAAAGAACGAGTCACCAAATTTCTTTGTGCGCGATGGGATATTTGAGACAGTGAAGCGGTGACTCCGAAGAGCATCACGTGTACTCCTATGAAGGAACGGAGAAGGTGGGATAAGGTCAAAGAGCTCCTCAGAGCACTCGCCATGGTATAAGCGGTAAAACACGCTGAGTAACGCAACATCTCTACGCATTTGCAGAGATTCAAGAGTATTTGCCACTTCTGCATTGCCGATAATGCGTACAGCGCGACGTTGCAATCTGTCCAAGGTTTCGAGAAGGTACTTTGCGGAACCATCCCAGGTGTGAGCAATACTCCTCGCAAGACCGTACCTGTGTCTTGTATAAAAGGCACAACTGGTCCGGCGTAAAGAATCGCCACACTCTGTTCAGAATTCCGAGTTTTCGTGAGGCTGTTTTGATCACGGCTTCGATGTAGTCCCTTTGGTCCAGATCGCAGCGTATCGTCATACCGAGCATGTTGATAATGCTCTGCAGACGTAGAGATGTACCCTGAGGAGGTGGAAAGGGAAGGAATGGTGACTTTTTTGCCGTGAACGCATATACCTGTGTTTTCTTGGCATTGAACTCAACCAGATAATTGGTGCCCCATTTAGATATGAGGTCCAATACCCGATTAAGCTCAATGACATGATTCACTCGATTCACTTCGGTTTTGACCCGCCCTGCCGCTGGGTGACCGTTATATCCCCATGCACCATGCTATCATCTGCATAGCAATGAATATTTTCAAGTGGAAGCATATCATTGATATGCAGAAGGAACAGCGTGGGGGACAGAACGGAGCCTTGTGGGACCCCAGCGTTTACTGACATGAGCCGCGAAGCGCATCCACCAGATAGAACACGGATTCTGCGCTCATGCAGGAAGCCAGCGACCAGAACTAAGCAGGCAGACCGTATGCCGGGAGCTTGGAGAGAAGAGCTTTTTGCGAGACCCGATCAAAAGCCTTGGCTATGTCAAGACTAACAGCCACTGACTCACCACGCTTGTCAATACACTCACCCCATAGATGTGCAACGTACGCTAGAAGTGATCTTCTGAAGTGAACGGGTGATCCCGTTGACCGTTTCGGCAGAAGCCCGTATTAGCGATCGTGAATTATGAAGTGTTCTTCTAGGTAGTGGACAAGTTGTTTATTTAAAATGCGCTCCATTACTTTGCACAAAACTGAAGTTACGGGTATGGGGCGGTAATTCGATGGATCTGACCGATATCCTTTTTTGGGGACCGGTTGCACATTAGCCTCTCTCCAAGATTCCGGCACACAACCTGAAGAGAGCGAGATATAGTAAAGGCGCGTTAACGCGGGGGACATCTCCGTGATAATTTGGAGATTGTACCAAATGCTATCACGCTGGCTTAATGTTGGTTAGTGGGTCGCCATCTAGTGACGACAACCGGGATCAATGTCATCATCAAATTGTTTACCTACTGAAGCACGGGAAACTCGACCGAACATGACGAGAGCTGCTTGACTTTCACGATCGTAATCTAAACGTTCTCGTTGCTGTCAGGGCTACCGAGTGAGTTTGCTAAGATCAATTACATTTGTAACAGTTCTGAACAAAGCCGGCCTATTCTTAGCTGATCCTTGATATTTATTAAAATCGTTTGTCAAGCGGCGTAGGTAGTCGTTGTTATTGAGACTCACTTAGTCGGACAAAGTAAATGGATAGTCTTGACTTTTAAACACCTTATATTAAAATCTTTGTTCATTCGTCAATTAACTTTATTATTTTACAAAAACACAAATGTTGAAAAAAATTCCACGAGCAGACAACATTTTTCAATATTTTTTCAGCATTAAATTTGTGTTTTTGTAATTTGTTCGCAACAAAATTTGCGTTAAAAATTGTATGATCAAAACAAAAACATTTTATTATTTTACTTTCGCCCACGACTAGGTAAAGCCGATTTAGATAGTGGGTTTGACCAATTAACTATGGGTACAAATGGAAGCCCACATCTAACAGTGGGTTGCTGATGTTAACTACTGATAATGATCATATCAACCGTTACATATTTTATTTGCTGTCTAGTTTAAAGAGATGCCTCTATGGTCAAGTGGCAAATTCCTGGGTTCAAATCTCAGGTTAGGCAAAGTGTGTTTGTGATCACCAACCCACATTTGATTGATGACTTGATTTCAATAATGGAGGCCTTTGCTCAGGGTGACATGTATTCAGCCGATTACTAATTAACTAGTAAAAACACAGAACTCTATTAATCAAAATGCAACGTAACCCTTAGGGCTCTTCGCGGTTTCATAAACGCCAGCCGCGCGTCAGCCGCACGACCGTTTTACTATAGAACGCAGTGGAAAAGGAAAATCAACAACCGCCTAATTTGAAAGTGCCCTTAGGCTTTTAGACAGTGATCGCAATCGCATCAAGATTGATGATTGAACAATCAGACTAAAATAATATTTAGCTTCAAAGACTTCGGTTATTAAGTCTTTACTCTTCACTTTAGTACCTACACTTTACAATAATACTTTTTATTCTCAATTGGTTTTCAATGTTTTTGCAATTACATTGGGATCAATTTATAGGTGATTTTGATATGGCCATTTCTTTGTTGGGTCTAATTCCTCGAAATTCAATGAATTTATTCCCACCACCTCCACATCTATCATTTTGTAGGAAAGAAAATATTATTTGATATTTCAATTCAAATGGTCGTGGAGGTCGTGATTGCATGAGATTTTGCTTTACAAGAATAGCTCTTTCGTATTCTATTTCTACTCTTCATAGGCCACAATTTCACCAAAATAAAGCCTTTATTTGATTTACAACCTTTCTCATGTTCTCTCAGACATCATACCTACGTCTGGAAATCAAAATGATGCCGGCTATATAGGCTATGTATATTTACTAGTATGTAAAGAAGTCTTAGATGTTCAAATGATAAATGAACGTCTTTACATTTGTCTGTTCAAAACTACGTGTAGATACGTGACTGTTCTGAAATACCGGAATTTGAGAGACAAAATCGTATTTCATTAATATATCTATATTAGATTTTCAGCGTTCTTTATTTAAACGCACGCTCTGAATGAAGATTTCATCATAATTATTTGAGTTACTACAGTGCTTTAGTTCAAAGGTTATTTTCATTTTCGACTGGGTTACTTAGACTTTTTTAGATACTAGGACTCGTTTTGGTTAGGGTTTGTGTTTTATATAATGTGTTGACAATTTATATCTATATCACAACAATAAAGTGCTTTACTATCATCTCATAAGACCGAGTGAAAACCCTTTCACTAGGAATCCTCAACTACTAAGGTATTGGCTATCTTATCTTTCACTGTTACACAACAATGCTACCAACATTGTTGTTACGAGATAAGATGGAGGTAGCTCACTAGATGTATAGTCGACCATGAAATTGCTTTATCACTTTTGACAAAAACTTCCATTACAATAAAATTTCGCTAAGGTTCATTATCAATGATGATAACGTACCTGTCACTTGGTCTTTTAAACTAAAATAGAACTTGTTGTTTTATTAAATGCAAACAAAATTCACTTCTAAGGTGGTAAAGCAATTTCATTGTCGACTATACCTAACACGAATCTTACAATTAACTGTACAGAGTACAATAATAAGTATATCGTGTTTGGGAATCGTACACAGACCTCATAATCTAAAACCGGTGGTCTAACCAGTAACAAGAGACGTGTTTTTTTAAAGTTTTAATTTGAATCAGAAGCACATTAAGTTTTTTGTTAACATACAAAATAGTAAGTCAGATAAAAGCACAAAGGGAAAGAATGATTAGAAAATACTAAGAACAAAGAACGGTTAGAACAAAGTAGCGAAGAAGAAGTATCATCAGGAGAGAAAACTTCGATGTCTTAAATTTATTACCATCCGACATTGCCTTTTGAAATGAATTCAATTGAGAATGATTAAAGATTTGTCTGGAACAGTAAGATTTTTTGTAATACAAAATAAATGAGGGGTCATTTATTTTGTTAAAAGATTCAAAACCAATAAGATTAATAATTTATTGACTGTTCCAAATGAATTTATCGACTGATTAAAGCGCTAACGTAATGTGATATGATATATACGCACTTCGGTAGGGCAGAGCGTAGTTTTATGGAAGGGCGATTCCAGACTGGCGACTTTTCGGCGTGCCTATGGTATGAGAGACCATTAATCACACTATCAATCAATCAATCGACTACTTAAACAAAATTTAAACGGGGATTAACGCAAACTAATTAGTAAAAAGATATCATACCTCCTTTATACCCGACGTTTCGACCGAGTTACAACGGCCGTGGTCACGGGCGGACTGCTGTCGCGATGTTGCGCCTCCGTTTGCGCGTCAAAGTCTTCATCCACCGTCACATTATTTTGCCAACTACCGCCAAACACAACACTAACGGTGTCCCTATTACGTATACAAGCCTTATTCTGGTTGTTTACCGACTGCGAAGAAAAACGAGGATGTCTTTTTGCAAATACTGGATTTCACGCTGAAGATAGTTTATGGCCGTCTTCCCGATTGAAATTATTAGGGTGCTTCTTTATTTCAATCGCTTCACGCACTACTCTTGAATAAAAATGGCGATCTGTGGAGAGGACTTGCGTACGGTAAAATTCAATCCAGTGATTTGTGCCTCTTTCAAGTAGATGTTCTGCAATCGCTGATTTATTAGACTGCCTGTTCTTTACAGCTGCGATATGTTCTTTGACCCGCTCATGTAATCGAATCGCTCATGTAATGGAAACGTCGGGTATAAAGGAGGTATGATACCTTTTTACTAATTAGTTTGTGTTTATCCCCGTTTAAATTTTGTTTAATTATGGAACGCGAAAGTTTAAAAGTGTATATAGCAATCGACTACTGTCATGAATTTATAACTAACACAGGTATGAGATTACTCAGTGGGTTAAAATTATTGATAAAAGATACCGCTATTTAAAACCCTATGCCTTATGGCACTTTGGATGCGTTTTTGTAAGATCACGCATGCCTGGTGTGTGAGGTACCATAGTAGTTGGAGGATATAATCCTAACTAATATTAATAATACCATAAATGAAAAGGAGTTTATTTGTTTGTTTGTTTTTTACGCGTGAACTATTTAATGATTTGTTTATTTTGTTCTCATAGAAACTGTCAAAGCTAAGCGGTACGAAGTCCGCCGGGCTTAAGTGCTCTTCTAAGCCGCTGGGTCAGCTAGTAGTATAATTTTCAATCAATAAATTTTAACAGATTCCCGATGAACGTTTCAAAAACGGTAGGCGATTTTGGGGCCACGGAACCACAATGAAGTGAGTGGCGATGACAGTAAATGTTAAGTACAAATATTTTGCAACCTGAATTTATTTGAAAAAAACTTCCAAAACAACTATGCTATCGTAGTTGGCAGTGCACCTGACCCGGCAAGTCATGGGGTGCGGGTCCGGATCCCGCTTGTGGAATTTTTCAACACATTCTTTTTTCAAATTGTAATTTGTTTGCAACACTAATTGCGTAAAATTATATTTAAATAATCATAACCTTAATTAATCTTTATGGTTAAGATTTAAGGTTCACAATAAGCTGAAGTTATTGATGCTATCTAATGTTTTTTTCAGATTTTGTTATTCTAAATTTAAATGTAATTAAGAGGAAACAGGATCACTTTCGAGATGCATTTTTGTTCCGAATCCTTAGGCGCTGCGCAAATGTAGACAATTTTGTGTCTTGTGTGGAATACAAGCTACCAGTGAATATGAAATCAGCCCTCCCTGCGCAGACGTAGACACTTTTTGTGTCTAGTTGCTTCCACCTGACACTGATACAGCAACTCGGTTTCCTTTTATGGTGTGCCGTGTCGGTATCAAAAAGTGTCTACGTTTGCGCAACGCCTTAGGCGCTTTTTTATATTTTACCGGTAAGCACAGTGCCTTGATCTTGTTAAGTGATGATAAGGCCAATGATGGAAGCGCACTTCACCCGGGATCCTCAACTAGTGAGCCACTTGCTATCTTATCTCTACCTGCCGGAACACAACAATGCTACAAACATTGATGTTATAGTGACATATTTAGATAAGATGGTGGTAGCTAGCCAGGTGGACAAACAAGCTCTACCACCAACCAAACCGAGTACACAAACGTGTACCCCCACTGGGAATCGAACCCGGGACCTCTGGGTCAAAGCCGGTGGTCTTAACCACATAGGCAGTTAAGTACATTATTGATCGAAGAGTATATTAAAGCAAATGTGTTGTCCCCAGGTTCCGAACGTACTTCCGCACAGCCATCCTGTGCCGGTGGCGGGACGCGTTCTGGCGCCGCAAGAGGCCGCTGCCCGATTCGCCGCCGGACGGCATCTCACAGTCGGGCAGCCGATCCCGATCAGGTTTTTACTCGTTAACGTAATTATTGAAGTGATATCTTTGGTATCATATTCTCTGCTAATTCATTTTGTTTATGTTAAGAATGATTACTCGTTTTCTATAACCTTTATATCTAGTATATAGAACGCAACGTTATCGTCACTAGGCGTTTATTCAGCCTCAACTAGTGAAGTTATTTGGAAAATTATGTTTCGTTTTACAATAAAGCAATTGACCTTTAGCTAACATAATGTTAAGTGGCAATAAAGTCGAAGATTGCGCACTTGACCCGGAATATTTAATTACAAAGGAGCTGTCTGTCGAACTAGCTCCTACTGACGGAAAACGAAAATGCTACGTTGTTGTTATAGCAACGGACTCAGATAAGATGGTGGTAGCTAGCCAGGCGGATTTTAAAGAAGCCTTACCATCAACTCAACATATATACCTCCAACATACCTATGTACCTCCGCTGGGAAACGACCCAGGGGGTAAATTTTTGAACCGGTGACTATTTCTCACGATATGATATCGATTATAATTACTTTCTTTTTCTCTTATTCAAGTCACTGGTAAATCACACTAATATTATAAATGCGAAAGTTTTTGTGTATGTACGTATGTATACCGGAAGACCCAGGTTCGATTCCTGGCTGGGTCGGGAATTTTTTCACTGTATTTTGTAAATTTTATAAATATAAATGTGAAGTTTGTGTGTATGTATGTGTGTATATTTGTTGCTTCTTCACGCTGCAACCGATGGATGGATTTGGATGAAATTCGGCATACAGATAATTTATTACCTGAATTAACACATAGAATAACTTTTTATCCCGATATTTCCACGGGAACGGGAACCACGCGGGTGAAACCGCGAGCGGCCGCTTTTAATTTTATACACTGAACATTCTCGAGCGGTATGTATTATAAATATCATTATCATAATAATTGCAAATTTTTGCAAAAAATATTATATTTTAGTGTATTTCATGTCACTTGTAAGTTCAAGATCACCCACCGGTGAAGTTCAAAAATCGCCCCCTGGACCTTTTGAATGAATAAGTTGTGCTATACTGCAAGGTATAACGCCTCGGTGGCCGAGTGGCAGAGTGCTCGGTCCGATACCCGAAGGTCCCGGGTTCAATTCCCAGGTCGGGCAAAATGTATTTCGGATTTTTCGATGCATAGCCCGGGTTTGTGATCACCAACCCGTATTTGGCAAGCGTGGTGATTAAGCCATTACCCATCAATTGTAGCGATGACTTGATTTCAATGATGGAGGCCTTTGCCCAGCAGTGGGACAATTATAGGCTGTTTACTTACTATACTTACTTACTTATACTGCAAGGTAGTCGTATGTGACGGTTTGTTTGATGCCTAATAGTTTTAAGTCTGCCTGATTAGTCACTACCATATTATCTTAGTTCTGTCGCCATAACAAGTCATATCATTGTTGTGTTTAACATTTTTTTTTTAAATTTTATTGTGAGATTGGCTTGCTCTAGGCCTCATTCTAATCCCTAGGGCTAAGAAGAGGCCGACGATGGAACAAGCTTGCCCAGAAATAGCCTATTCACTTGGGCTTTAAAAACTTTAACATTTAGATTATCAGTTCCTCAGTAAATGTGGGTGTCTGGTGAAGTGCTCTACATGGAGGCCAAGCAATTTACCGCATTGTGAAAAAATATTAAAAAACTTAGTTGTGAGTTGCAGTTCAAAACTTATGTAAATTGTCAGCAAAATGTCCCCGTAATATTCTTTGTTCTTAAACAGAATAGTCAATTGTCTGGAAAGCCTACTCTATTGAAACACAAAAGCAATAAATCGCTCTTAAAAGAAATTTAAGTTTATAGTTGAAATATGTACATAAATTTTGTAATTTACCTAAGACCAAAGCGATAGGAACATTTGTTTTTATTTTTGAGTGACAATAATTACCTATCTCCTTTCAAATTGTATTCTTTAAGTTTTATTTTCATAAGTTGACGTCTACATAACCATTTATAAGTATGTGGAGTTTCTAATCTCATATTGGGCAAGTTGCCGATATTTTTTGATTTTAAATTGTACTGAGTAAATGCAGCAAGACGCACGACAAATTATTGAAACGCAGTCCTATTCAGTTTTATTTCTTTGAGTTGAGGTATAAGCAGTAGTGAATTAGTTTAACAAGTAGTAGTATAAAAATTCTATGAAAGACATATTAGAAATAGGTAACCATTATTTGTGTCTCAATTTTAGTACAAAAAATTATCCCTTTTTTCAAAAAGCGTTTATTTTCTTTACAGCCATAGAATGATTATTGTACGGAATTGACATAAGTCAACGATACGTATAAAGGACTTTTATGTCAATCCCATACACTATTCTATTAGCGTTTTGCCACTTGTCTAGGTGGGCAGGAATGGTTAAACAGAGGTAACCTTATAAATGTTGAGTAAGAAAAATATGGGCACAAAACCGCTTTGTTACAGTTCAGATCATTACACCCACTTGCTATTGGCCTCTGTGGTCTAGTGGCTAAGACTACCGGTTTAGACCCAGAGGTTCCGGGTTCGATTCCCAGCGGGGGGTACATGTTTGAGCTAGCTACCACCATCTTATCTAAATATGTCGCCATAACATCAATGTTTGTAACATTGTTGTGTTCTGGCAGCTATAGAGATAAGATAGCCAGTGCCTCACTAGTTGAGGATCCCGGATGAAGTGCGCTTCCATCTTTGGCCTTATCATCACTTAACATCAGGTGCTTACCCGTTAATGTAAAAAAAAAGAACTAGGCGACAACAAAATGGATATAGAACTTAATTGTTCCATGCAGTGTGACTTTCCGACCCCTTGATTGTTTCATGGAAAAACGACTGGTCAATACTCACTAAATTCGACATAAGAATACAAATAAAAATTGCGTTGTTATAGTAACTTTTGCGCGACTTAACAGAATGGATCTAAAACAAGGCTGGTCAAACTTAGGCCCGCGGGCCATAGTTCCCATTTGTCCGGCAACAATACAGCCGCGACGCGATTGGTCGTAGATACGTGAATAGTTATGTGAAAAAAATACCGTACTTAGCTCAAAAACCTCTTCATAGGTGTCATTGATGTTTTGTGGGTAGTTTTCTAACTGTAATGTAATTATTAATTGCACATTCCAATATTTGTATGCTGTAATAGCTTAAAATTAGACATCTTTGTAACAAACTATTTCATGCAAATAAATGATTTATATGTTTCGATTGTAATTAAACTATGAAATACAATCAAAACATATCAATTTGTTAAATTTAACGCTTTATTTAATTTAGATCCCTATCACAACTGTAGGCAACTATAATCTACTATTCCGCCCGCCGCCGGCTGACATTGGAATTGATATTATAGCCCACCTCCTAAATTGGTTCGGCAGCCTTAATCTAAAACGTAACTTGCAGATTATTGTTACAACACCTTGATTGTTTTTTTTTGAGAGATATTGCTGATTGCCTCAAACGGCATTTTTAGCGTCACCGGGCTTTTTTGGGGGCGGCGAGGTACGTAAAGGGTACCTCAAGCCGTGTGAAACGAATCACCTTCGGAGGTTTTCTAGAGGGAACGGCATCACACACTTAAAAGTGCGTGTCCCCGTACCCTACTAGATTCTCCGAAGGGTTCGGATCGGATACCCTTGGTTGTTTGATGGAAAGACGACTTATCAATACTCCTTCAAATCTACTTATGAATACAAAAACAAAATTGCGTTGTCTAAGTAACTTTTAGGCGACAACAGAATAGATCTAGAACGTAACTGTTCCGTGCAGAGTACGTCTACAACCCCTTGATTGTTTGATGAAAAGACGTTGTCAATACTTACCCAAATGGAAGGGTAGATTAATGAATCAATAGTCACATACGAAACGTGAATAGAAAGACTAAGAATCATTGTGAACTTCTCCGAATACGTAATTAACGTTTCCTAATTCTTAGGATCTGGAATTAGGTTCTGTATTCAGTTCAGTTCGCCTCTTAGTGTAAGGAGAGCTTAATACGAAAGGCAGGCAGAACCAAATGAATGGATGTGACAAATGTATTTTATGCCAGAGTAGAGTTACTTGTACGGGATGTTGTCTTGAAAGATAATTAGTATAAATCGTTAGTTAGATTAACGGCCGTACTCTAGCATTGATGTAGTTTATAAATGAGTTAAAAAAAAGTTTTCTTCTTTAGAATCTATATAAGTGCGTTGTGAAAGATTTTTGTAAAGTAACGTGTAGTTTATATCGGTACCGTATTATTATTTTCTCCTTTATAAGCTTTATTTATTAAAACTTTCGTGAATGTGGAATGTAAATTACCAAGCCTGCCTAATTAGGCATATTATTAATTAATAAGAATTATTTGAAATACTTAGCTTTGCAAAATCCGACGACAATAGTGAGTGGGTAGTTTTCGCACATTTTAGGCATTAGTTGAATAGTAATAAGCCTCAATTACAATTTTCGAAAAAAAAACTTAATGTGAGCAAGCAAATTCTTCAAGTATGATTTTAAAATAATAATTATCAAATTTAAAAGTATTATATAAAAATCATTACCAGTATTAGTTTCAACTATAAATTTACATAAAACTAATAATTAGGTTGTCGTAACTTACGAGTAGAATATTGTTATATAATATTCTAAAATATTGTCGATTGAATAGATCGTTTTTAAAATCTTTCTGATACAATACACATCAATATAGCATAGGTCCGTACTTGTTGTCGAAGAGCCGGAGGACCCGGTTCACATGCGCTTAATCAGGTAAAGATAATATGTCCACGGAAGACCAGGGTCAAGGTGTTTCTTTAATGTACTGCAATGTACACATGCTGAGTGAAGGCCTTTTTAGTGCCATGCTAATCATGCAATATGTACAATGTTGTTACATTTATCTAAAAAAAAAATAATGTCTCTGCGGGCTTTTCCCCTCCTCCCGACTCGATCAACCCGAACTGAGATCCTGGCCTTAGCGCTTCTCCGCGCCTTCGGGATTACCGCTCTTGTTATTCGATTCGAACGCTCCGGAGAATCCATTAAAGAACGGAGACACGTTTGCATGCTGTCACTAGCCTCTTGAAAGTCTCAGGGGATTGTTCGGACACTACGAATTCTGAACATTAAGTTTTTTGCCACCCACAAACCCGGTTACGAATGGAAATGTCAAAGGCGAACTTCGAATCCGTTAAAAATACAAAAACAATAGCAAAGCTTTAATCACCGTTGCAAGCAAAAGGTAACAAGTGCGCAATAGCTCCCCTGCTCCGTGTTCGGACAAAGAGGAACTAATATGGCTTCTATTGCGTCGCAGTAAACAAATACGGTAACAAAGAGTTTGCATCGAGGACGGGTGAAGGCTGTATCGGCGTACTAACGTAGCGGAAAAGAAAAAACATACCAGCTGTTATTCTATTGGAGTTTACCACTGGATATTGAAATTCATTTCTCCGTTTAACATAAGGTCGACGAAACATTTGGCCTTCTTATTACTGATCGAACAAACAACTGACTAAAATATATTTTGTCGATATAACCATTGGGTCTTCTATCATTGGTCGAATGAACGTTTGGTCGAATAAACGTTTGGTCGAATGGATGAATAGTAGGAGGAACTGTAAGCTTTTCCGTCGCTTGTCGAATAGATCTAAGACCTATCAATCGTAATGGGATTGAAAATATTGAGGTTATTTTTAATTTGTCATAGTACGTACTTGCTTAATGGAGTTTATAAAATTGTGGGTAGTTGTTAATAATGTGTCATTAGCAGTTTTACAACTAGATATTTACAAAGCACATTAGTATTTTCATAGATTTCTCTCAGAGAGGAGCTAACAGTTCCTCCTATCAAACGTCCATTCGACCAATCGTGTATTCGACCAAACGTTTATTCGACCAATGATAAAAAAGTTAATAACAGTGGATTATTAAGTTTAAAGTGTTCGTAAACGTCCCTAAATGTTGACAAATGATGCAAAATAGTGCAGTGTCACTTTTTAAATTGTCTCTAGAATTAAGCGTGAGTCGCAGTAAAGTTGTCAATCTTTTACCGTTTTGAAGATTGTGGTATTATCATTAATCAACTTTTAGGTACTTACTATTCATCGACTATCACGCGTTAACAATCAAATAAACTTTTACTCGGGACTGGTTTGGCTGTACGGGGTGGGTTATTCGTCGACTTGCACACTTTAAACTCGCACAGGTGTGCGAGATGGCACCTTTTGATTTTACCTATTATTTGTGTCGTCAACTCGCACATAAGAACAAAGCACAGCCGAATAAAAAATTGGAAACAAGATTAATTTAATAACTTGAAAATAACTAACTGTTTGCTACTCCAAATAAGTATGCGGCGGGGGCGCCGCCGGCGCCGTACCGGCCTGCGCTGCAACTCTGCAAGATATAATAATGCTACTTTAAAAATGAATAAGATGCATACAAATACGTTATTACTAAGTAAACTAGAAAATCTTGACTATGGGGACTTGCATTAATGGTAAATATAGAGTTCGCCTGATTAACTCTTTGCATAATCCCTTACAAAAAAAAACAATAAAATAGATGGGGTATGATTTTGTTGCGCTTTTTGTTTAGAGAGAGCAGAGAGAAGCTCAATGGCGCAGTGGCTAACGCGCCCGGTGTGCAATTGCTTAGGTTAAGGGTATACGGACGCATTGGAAATTTACGTTGCGGGGATCTTGATTTTTCCCAACAATCACAAAACATTGTGATAGTGATATTTGATGACATGATTTTTCATTTAATTGACTTCATTTCGCTAGTTAAAGTTAGAAAAAAATATCAGAGTAACCTCTTATTGTTTTCTAAAGTTTACGCGAACATTACACATTGAAATGAAACAGGTGTTGGTCATCTCAGTCTCCCTATGACCACGGACCCTGCAAAGGGTTCGAAACGTCAGGATAAACATTAAATAAGTAATGTGTAAAGTAAACGCGAGTAGATCCGTAAAAGTTGTTTCATTTCAAAGTAACCTCTTTTAAAACATAGATTTGTATTTTACAGGCAAATCAGACCGATTTAAGCTTCTAAATTTTCTTAGTAGATTAGTCTTAACACACACTTCAAATTGTTAGTTCATTTTTTCAAACTTATTTTTAATTGGAAAAAAAAAATCCAGTTTTTCGTATGGTACGGGGCGCAAACACTTCGTATTAGATTAATTGTTTAACGATGCGTCGCCTTAAGCAACTTTTGTGAAGGCCTCTCATCGTATGCGTAACCAAGTGTATCATCGAGTTCCTCCGTGTTTTGGAGGCTCGTACCCCAGCAGTGGGGACGTAAAAGAGCTGGTTATGTAGATGTTGTGCGCATATCTGCGAGAGTTTCTGTGTTAATACACCATTACTTTAAGGCTTCGGCAAACCAAACGCAGGTCAGTAGCAGCGCTGGAGTCGGCGTTAAAATTTGGTGTAACGCAGTTCAAAGAGTTTCTTGTATTACAACTTGCGCGGGCCCGCATTCAAACTGCGCTGCGTGACCTGCGTTTGGTTTGCCGAAGCCTTTAGAGCTTGGTGCATTCAACTCAAGTGCAAAGATAATACTCAATGAATAAAACAGTCAATACAATTAATAATTGTTAGTGACTACAAAATTTGTTGCCTCTTGAGTAGACGCACGCAGCCGTCGTCAAAATAAATATCGTTATGTGTAACATATTTACTGATCCGTGAAAAATATTATTACTCTTATACAGTTTTGGCCTAGATGTAAGCCTGAAGGCAGATACATTAAGCTTCGTCCCTGTTTCAGTCGTAACTTAGAGTCATTAACGGCAATTCATGAGTATAGGAATCGCCTGTGAGCTGTTACACACAATAAATACGTACAGAAGGGCGGCTACTGCCAATAGCGAATAGAAAGATTTTTTTAAATTAAGCTTATTTGTAGCGCTAGCGTTAACCTACCCACAATGTTGTGATTTGTAAGGATTAGGATCGAATGGAAAGAGCAGCCCGGCATGAGACACTCCAAATCCTTCCTAGGCGAAAACGCCTTATGACAAAGTAAGTTCATATGCGGAGGCAGTAGAAGGTAGGCCTGATTAACCATCGGTGCCTTGACAGGGCACTATGCCACAATACAAATGCTTCACAGAATGCATCTTTCAACAAATTGATTGTGTAGGGCATGTGGAGAGGAAACTGAGTCAATGCAGCACCTACTGTGTGATTGCGACTCTCTGGCTAGGAAAAGAATGGGACTCCTGGGGTCAGCCTATCCGAAACCGGAGGACTTCAGGCTCTTTGCTCTTATGGATGTTGCCAAATTTATGGCATCTATCTTTACAGTGGAAGAAGAGTGAAAAGATGGAGTTGCACAAAATATTCCGATGGGTCGAAGTGTTACTGAAGAGGGATACCTCAGCAGGCCCCACTAAGATAAGATAAGATAAGGATCAAGAATTTGAAACAAAAGCAATAATATCAGCTTTGTTTCCATTTATTTAGTTTAAAAAATTCCTCGGTGAGTTATGCGCTTGGCATGACACCCTAAGGTCCCGGGTTCAGTTCCTAGGTCGGAAAATCGTGGTGATTAAGCCATTCACCCATCAATTGTAGCGATGACTTAATTTCAACGAATGATGCCTTTGCCCAACAGTGGGACAGCCAAGTGGGAAAGGCTATTTACTTTACATAAATAAATAAGCAGCAGCTTTTTTGAACGTCGTCGATTCATTGTAACAAAGTGCGCGTGACGTCCCAGTTGACTCACGCACGACTGGCGTTGTCTCGCTTCTGTCGAGTATCTATAGCTGAGATTACCGTACGAATGCGTCTATATATCGCTCGCTTGCATAGAGCTGACCTTCTGTACCTATTTATACTGTGGCTATAATGTACTCCTTTGGCACAACTAATAAATGAAAGACAAATGACACTAATAAAGATCGTGGCAGTAGACTATTAAATAAGAAGCAAACTTAGTAAGTAATGTGATATCAATTAACCAATAGTATCATCCAAAATGTCTGGCCGTAGCCGTTAAGGAAAACCAACTTTGACCTCCGTGTTGCGGCAACCGGCTACTCGTAACTAGCTGTTTCCATATAACCTAAAGAAGAAAATAAATAAATAAATTTGAAGACGATTATTAAAATCTATCAGTTTGTCAGTGCGCGACAACTTTATTTACTTTATTACTGTTATTGTTTTAAAATGCCAAGGAGAAGAGGACCTGACTTAGGTCGCGATGTCAATCAAATGTGTGACAAGCTAACTCACGTGCAAACCGCACTGACGACCAGCGAGAGACAGATAATAACAACATTCGTTTGAATGGCAGAATTGGAATGAATGGCTTAGAATGGAACGAGTTCGGGCACACCAAACACAACAACAGCGAGCACGAGTGCACGACACAATGAAATAGAGCGATTCCGTAGACGCAGTGTTCCTGTAAACCTGGAACGAGTAGCATTCCACTACGACCCGGAAATAGATTATTGTGTCGTAACAATTGGGGAAATGACAACCATTTGTCAATATTGTAAAGCGTTAAAATACAGCAGTGAATCTACTAGATTATGTTGTGTTAGTGGTAAAGTAAAATTGCCACAATTAATAAAATATCAAAAACAATAATTATGGTATACTACCTTGAAAGTGGGCATGACATTGTAGGATGCGGATGGTATGGTAGCATGCCACAGTGAGGAAGGCCAAAGGGAAGATCTTCCTCCGAGCTGGGTGGTATAGCTCGGGGACCGAGGTCCAACGGATGTTAGTAGGAGGTGCTATATATAGCGAAGGAGATGGTGTAACTTCGCTACCGCGATGCAGGCTTCCCATACTATTTTACGTCGTAGTATGGCGACGTCGTTGATTTGCGTCTGTGGCTCCATCTGTTGACACGGTTGAGAAGGTGTTTGCCTCGTGTCGATTAATGTGCGGCGTATGCGGTAGGTGGAGCCGCCACATCACTCCCCCCCGAGACCGGAGGTCGATATCAGTGAGTGTGCTCAGCAGTCAGTGCGTCAGAGCTTGCAAGTGCCAGTGGAGAGTGCTGCTGCAGGATGCCCCAGTCTACGGTGAGTCGAGACGGGTGGGGTGAAGGCGTGTTGCCAGTGATGCAGTGTGCTGTTCCTGTCTGCGGTGAGTCGAGACAGGTGATGATGACGGTGGGTCCGAGCTGCTGGTGTGCAGGGCTGCCACGCCGGAGTGATGCGGCCGACATTGATGCACCGGTCGTGGGCTGCGGAGACACCAGGTCGGGATGATGCCGTCGAGTGTGCCGGAGGTCCAGGAAGCGTCGTCCAAGATGCTGCGGTGGAACCTTGTGGCTCGATTGCTGGCTTGCTGTGACTGCTGGCAAAGGTAGATGATGGATGTGCAGTGATGGATGGGCGCTGCTGCGACGATGTTGAAGGTGCTTCTGTGCTCCGTAGGGGTCACCACTGTAGGATGCGGATGGTATGGTAGCATGCCACAGTGAGGAAGGCCAAAGGGAAGATCTTCCTCCGAGCTGGGTGGTATAGCTCGGGGACCGAGGTCCAACGGATGTTAGTAGGAGGTGCTATATATAGCGAAGGAGATGGTGTAACTTCGCTACCGCGATGCAGGCTTCCCATACTATTTTACGTCGTAGTATGGCGACGTCGTTGATTTGCGTCTGTGGCGCCATCTGTTGACACGGTTGAGAAGGTGTTTGCCTCGTGTCGATTAATGTGCGGCGTATGCGGTAGGTGGAGCCGCCACAACATTTTCCTGTACTATATGCGTTGCGCCAAACGACGTTATTTGAAAGCAATTGTTATATTTTTGAATGTTAGCCAAGAAATGTTTAGAGTGATTTCCCACCCCAGCTGATAATGTTTAAGTTTTGACCAATTTTTCACCAATACATGTAGGTGATACGAAGTTCACCGGGTCATCTAGTAATAATATAATAATAAATCATTTATTTCGGAATTAGTTGGTACGTCTTCCATATTAAGTTAGTAACAATGATGACTTATTAATATGTTAATTTAGTACCTATACAAGAAAAACTTTATTTATTTATTTTGCAGCCAGGTTCAAGGGCTCGACCTGGATTGTAGTCCAGTGTTTTAAAATCGCCCCCTCGAACCTTTTAGCCGTCACAAGAACCTTACTCTGGATAAGATGAGCGAGATGGCTGACAAGATTCTAGAGAACTCCAGGCTTAACTCAAGTTCAAGATCGTCACAAGTAGACATCGTTACGCATTTAACATCGCAAATAGCTCAAATGCAGTTGGAAATTGCAAGTTTGCGTAGCGAGCACAGCCAACGTAGCTCATTTCAGCGTAGGCGCTACGACCGACCGCGATCTAGGTCAAGAGGCCGGTCATTGTCAAGGTCCGCATCGAATGAAGTATGTTTTTATCATCGGCATTTTAAAAACCGCGCGCATAAGTGCATACAACCGTGCGCCTGGGAAGCTGGCAAGCAGTCGGAAAACTAACTACAGTACGGACACCGGCGGAAATCTGTACTGTTAATCCTTCAAACCGCCTTACCGTCAGAGATACTGATAATGACATAAGGTTTTTGGTTGATACAGGAGCAAATATTTCGGTTATCAAGAGACCACATAATATTACAGAGCAAGTTGACAGTTATAATTTATACGCAGCTAATGGCACCCCTATCAAGACATACGGTGAAAAGACGCTTTCGCTCAACATAGGGTTACCACGCTCCTACCGCTGGACTTTTATTATCGCAGACTTAAATATGTCAATATTGGGCGCAGATTTTTTGGAACATCACAAACTTTTGGTAGATATTCATGGCATGAAATTGATTGATAAACTAACACAATTATCAACTCCAGCCACTGTTTCTCGAGCGGAAGGATATAGCAGCGCTACTATTAACTCCCGCCTTCCGGATAGCGTTAGGCGGATCATTGAGAAGTACGCAGACGTGACCCGCCCGACAGCATTTAAGTGCAAACCAAAGCATGGAGTGCAACATCATATTGTAACGGAAGGCCCTCCAGTGTATGCTCGTGCGCGACCTCTACCCCCGGATAAATACCGGGTGGCCAAGAAAGAATTTCAAACAATGATGGAGATGGGAATATGCAGACCATCCAAAAGCCCCTGGGCCAGTCCTCTGCATATAGTGAAGAAAAAGAATGGCGACTGGCGACCGTGCGGCGATTATCGCATGCTTAATAAAGCCACAGTTCCAGACAGATATCCCTTACCAAGGTTAACAGATTTCAGGTACGTCGCACAAGGAAAGACTTTATTTAGCAAAATTGATATTAAAAAGCTTTTCATTGCATTGAGGTTGCAGACGTAGAAAAAACAGCGATAATTACTCCATTTGGACTATTTGAGTTTCCCAGAATGCCGTTTGGTCTATGTAATGCTGCACAGACATTTCAAAGGTTTATGAATTCAATATTTGGCGACTTAGAGTTCGTGTTTGCCTACGTAGATGACTTACTAATCTGTTCTACAGAATCAACGCATGAGGAACACTTGGAGATTATATTTAAGCGACTTCAAGAGAACAGCATTACAATAAACTTGGAAAAGTGCAAATTTTGGAAGAAAGAATTGGATTTTTTGGGCTACCGCATTTCAAGCAAGGGTATCAGCCCCACAAGTGAGAAAGTGCAGGCGATCAAAGATTTTCCTAAACCTAAAACTATTAAGGAGCTTAGAAGATTTTTGGGCATGGTCAATTTTTATCGAGGAAGCCTACGTTTAGCTGCCCAACATCAAGTTCCTCTCAACAACTATTTAAAGCAAACAAAGAAAAACGACAATTCCATTATTCAATGGACGAAGGAAGCGGAATCGGCATTTTCGAGTTGCAAACAAAACATTCTGGATGCCGCAATTTTGACGCACCCTTCTCCAACAGCTGAACTTGCCTTATTGACTGATGCGAGTTTAAAATGTATGGGCGCCGTGCTCCATCAAAAATGTAAACAAGGTTGGAAGCCGCTAGGATTTTACTCAAAAGCATTTACTACAGCTCAGATGAAGTATTCAACCTACGACCGGGAGCTATTAGAAATATTCGCCGCAGTCCGATATTTTCAACGACTACTAGAAGGTCGGCAATTCATTATTTACACGGATCATAAACCGTTGGTTCATTCATTTTCAAAAAAGCCGTCACTAAATGACACACCACGTACAGTGAGATACTTGGAATACATTTCGCAATTCTCTACCAATATACGTCACATTAGCGGTCACGACAACGTAGTTGCAAATGCACTCTCAAGAACAGTTGATGAAATAACTATACCGTCCAACATAGATTACAAAGAGTTGTCTATTAAACAAAAGTTAGATCCCGAACTCCAAGAACTTATTAAAAATCCGAGATTAAAAATGATTTTACAAGACCGTTCTTACCTCAGGAATTCAGAAAGACCGCATTTGAGGGCATACATTGTTTAAACCATCCCGGAAATAATACATCGAGAAAAATGATTAATACAAAGTTCATTTGGCCTAACATGAATAAGGATATAAATAAATGGTGTGAGTCATGTTTACAATGTCAACGCTCAAAGGTGCTTAGACATACAAATTCGCCACTCGGAAAGTTTATGCCTGCTTAACGTTTTGCTCACGTTCATTTAGACATTGTAGGACCGTTACCTGTATCTCAAAATAAAAGGTATTTAATCACGATGATTGATCGATGCACTTCGTGGCCCGAAGTTTTTCCAGTTGAAGACATTACAGCCGAATCAGTCGCACGTCACGTGTACGGAGGATGGATATCGCGATTTGGATGTCCTGAGAAGATCACAACCGATCAGGGGAGACAGTTTGAGTCAAACCTTTTCAAAGAATTAGCCAAGCTAATGAGTATTCATAAGATACGAACTACTCCATATAATCCCAAGGCGAATGGCATGGTAGAACGTTTACATCGGACGCTAAAGACAGCGTTGATCGCAAGAGGCAATACAACCAACTGGATGGAAGAGTTACCCACCGTTTTATTGGGACTTCGTGCTTGTTTTCGTCAAGATACTGGTTTCAGTGCCGCCGAATTGGTATATGGCGCCACGATTAAACTACCAGGAGAATTTTTTGGTTGCGAGCAACAGGAAACGTTCATCGATTTCGTTACCAATATGAGAGAAAATATTACAAAAGCAATATCTCTATTCCCAAAAGAGAGAGCTCGAATAACAATACTTTCGTTCATCCTCACTTGTCAAAATGTTCACATGTGTACGTAAGATGTGATCGTTTGCGTCCTAGTCTCAGTCCTCCATACGATGGTCCGTATCAAGTCATTGATAGAAGTGATAAAAATTTCGTAATATTGCAAGGCGACAAACGCGTAAGAATCTCTATAGACAGAATCAAACCAGCGTTCGTACTGAAAGCCGATCAAGAACCACTGACAAAGCAGATAGTAAGCACACGACCAGATAAGAACGTGATCACACGAGCCGGTCGTATCTCTCGACAGCCTGTAAGATTCGCTTTATAATCACGTTGCCAAGAGTGTTATAAGTCGCACGTATCGTATTATGTCACACATTTTACGTTCAGAATAAAGAAGTATTATCAGCGCTAGCTCACAGAACAAGACGCGGAATCAGCATTATTCATTTACGCGCAGTCTGCAAGGTTCCAATTACTAGTACTATACCACTAAGTTATTGTTCGTAATTTTAATTAGGGTTCTATGCATTGTTTTTATTAATGTTATTTTGTAATTTATATATTATTATTATTATTTTTTTTTCTTTTTCTAAGGGGGAAGTAATGTGCCGGCAGCACAATATTCATAGCACGTAATGTTCGTGATATTTAATAGAGATAATTAATAACGTGATTTAATATAGAGACATTTTATGTAAATTAAGCAAAACTTATTAGTTCCTGTTTCGTGACTTTCTACAATCGACAAATCTCCCCCGCCAATTTCTTTGTTTAAAGATTAATATATATACTTGTATTTTTACATATTAAAACTAGTCAGAAATTATTATTATTTTTTTTATTTTTTATTTAAGGACAGCTAGCAAGAACATACACCAAAACAATGCATTGATACACTTCAAAAGTACAAGCTATAGTGTTGTCTTATTTATAAGCTGCCACGACATGTATTACTATGCAACCAGAATCCAATTAACTAAGTTCAGAGTGAAACAAGTTCAACAAGATTATAAATCTAAATTCACAAAATATAAGTTTACAGGCTTTAAAAATGCTAATAATAGGCACAGAGTGAACCAACTAATATACTTATCAATCCGTAAAAAGTGAAATAATTTAACAAGTATTAACGAAATTAATAGAAAGTTAGTTAACAAGGAACTCTACAACGACCGGTTTTGTGCTGCTCGCACCCAGCGGCTTTCCGCGACCTTCACCAGATCGTCGGTTAACCTTGTCAACAAACAACTAAAAACTATAGTTATCAAGTACGGAGCAAAACAAATCTTGACAAGTTCAGAGTGGAACAAATTCAACAAGGTTATAAGTCTGCAATTCACAAAACATAAGTTTAAAAGCTTTAAAAATGTTAATAATAACAGGCATAGAGTGACCCAACTAATATAATAACTTGTACAGAGTGAATTAATTTAATAAGCACTTACCAACTAAATTCACAGAAAGCTAGTTAACAAGCAACTAAAACCAAAGTTATCAAGTACGGAGCAAAACAAATCTTAATAAGTACAAAGTGAAACAAGCTTTAACATGTACAGAGTGAAATAAACTATACCAGTAGGTATTAAACGAAGTTAACAGCAGGTTTGTTTACAAGCAATTAAAAAGTTAATTAACAAGTACAAAAGTATTAAAGTGAGATAAAAAAAAATAAAAAATAAACTTAACCTATACTAATCGTCATAGACAGTAGGCAAGTTACACAACAATGCTTATAAATGCACATACACAGTTGTAATATATTTAAGAGCTTGAGCTTAACTTATATATATAAATATAAACTAGGTAACTAAGGGTACGACAACTATTTCATATTTAAGTTTTTAATTAAAATAGATTTGAAAGTTACAAATTTAGAATTAATATCTAACTCAGATTCTTTAGCGAGAGAGTTGAACTGAGACTGAATTCTATTCATAGGAGAAAAATGACCCAGGTTGCTTTTGAAAGATTTTTGGGAAAACAATTTAAATCATGAGCTCCTAGCAAGCTTCATGGGAGCATTAAAGTTGATTTGTTTGAGGAGAAAAGGACAATCTAAGGCACCACTAATAACCTTGTGAAAAAATAATTGATCTAGAAGTTGTCTTCTTTTTTTGTAAATCGAGTAAATTGAAATAAGACAAACGTTCTCTGTAAGAAGGTAATTTTTTGGCCATTTTGTGTTGAAAAGCCAGATGCCAAAGAAAACGTTTCTGAATGGATTCTATACGCTTAACATGAATGTCATAACGAGGAGTCCAAATAACACTACAATATTCCAAAGACGATCGTATCAAAGCATTATAAATGAGGATTTTACTGTTAGGACATTTAAACGTTTTTGTGTTTCTTATTACAAATCCAAGAGTTTTGAATCCTTTTTTGACCGTTATTTCTAAATGCCTGTTAAAATTTAACTTATTATCAAAATGGACACCCAGATCACGAATCTCATTAACATTGCACAAATTCTGATTTTTTATTTGGTAAGTGTAAGGAATACATGTTCTTTTCCGAGTAAAATGAATGAAATTACATTTGTTTATATTTAACGACATGCGATTTCGGTCGCACCAGTCGACAAATCTATTTAGGTCATCTTGCAGAAGTATGCAATCCGATTTATCCTCTACATGTCTAACAATTTTTAAATCGTCAGCATATAGATAAAATGAACTGAACCTGAAACACTGTGCCACGTCATTGACAAATAGATTAAAAAATAGGGGACCCAAATGGGAGCCCTGCGGTACGCCGGAGAATGCATCCAAAGTATCGGAAGATTGACCATTAATGACTACCTTAAATTTACGATTACTGAGATAAGAAACACACCATTTTAGAAGACTACCATGAAAGTCAAATTGAGACGACAGTTTTGAAATTAGGACACTATGATGGACTTTGTCAAATGCTTTGCTGAAGTCAGTATATATGACATCAGCAGAGGCTCGTGAGTCAACTGCGGCAACAAAGTCAGAAACAAAACCAGATAAGTTAGTACATGTGGATCGACCGCTAATAAAACCATGTTGTTGCGGTATTAGTTTTTGTTTGACATGCCAGTAAATAATGGGATACACCAGAGACTCCAGAACCTTTCCGAAAACAGGAAGGATATAGATATGTATAAGAATGTTTGACTTATCACCGTTCTTAAAAATAGGCACAACTAGAGCTTCTCTTCATGCCGTGGGAAAATGGCCACAGTAAAGACTTTTGTTGTATATCTCAAACAGTGGAAGCGCAAGTGCGTCAGCACATTTTAGCACAAAAACAGCCGGGAGTCCGTCGGAACCTGCACCCTTTCTCCAATCCAATTTCTTTAGAGCACCCTTGACTTCGTCAATGGACAAGTAAATATAGTATAGTGTAGAGGTGACATTTTGTTCTTGGGAAACATCATATTTCCTATTATTGAATAGATCATTAGAATTATTATAAGCTGAAGAAAAACATTCTGCAAAAAGATTACACACATCCTTAGAACCCGTTACAGATTTACTATCAAAACTCATCCGAGATGGATACGTACTCCTACAACACCTCTTTTGTTTTATAAAAGACCAAAAAATTTTAGGATTAGATTTAATATTAATTTGAATAAGTGAGATATATGATTTATAGCAGTTATTAACCAAACTCGTAGATCTATACTTAAGTATTTGATATGAGATTTTATTTAGGGGGTTCTTGTATTTTGAGTAAAGTACTCTCAATTTATTTTTTTCCTTTAAAAGTCGTATCAGATCTCTGTTAAACCATACTGGATATTTTCGAGAGCGAGGTATGGTTTTAGGAACATATTTTGTGATAACTTCATGCAATATTTTGTAAAAGTTGTCAACCATATCATCAACATCCTGATATACAAGGAATAATTCACACCAGTCAATATTTTTTAAGTGATCAATTATACTATTGTAGTCTGCTTTGAAAAAATTATATTTTATCACTGTTTTATCACATGAAAATTCGGAGGTAGTCATAGTGTTGCTGTTAAAAACAAAACTAAGAGGAGGGTGGTGTGAATCTACATTTGTAAAAGGCACGGCACAGCGCTTCAGATCAGTCAATGGAATGTCACAAAGAACTAAATCTAAGATTTTATTGTTATTATTGTGTATACAATTATACTGATTTAAGTTTGAGAATGATATAAAATCCAAGAGTATGTTATTCAATTTACTATTGCAACTAGAAGAACCGATAAAGTGGGATGAGTCAGATGCTCTCCAAAGAATACTACACGAGTTAAAATCCCCCAAGATAAGTGTTGGGCCATCACTTTCAAGAACACGGCAAGTATTATTAATAAAAGTATCCAGAATGTGTTCCTTAATTGGAGGGGGTAGGTAAGTAGCGCAAATTCTTAATCTTACAGGCTTATTATTTATGCATACATGTACAGCCACCCATATGTCTTCACACTTGCTCTCAAAATAAGTCAAGCGATAAGAATTAATTTTATTTGATACCGCTATTAATACACCACCTCCAGACTTATTATGTGGAACCCGCTAGATGCCCTATCTCGCCTGTATACTGTATAGTTGTCACTAAAAAGTTCAGAGTCCAAAATATCAGAACCCAGCCACGTTTCGCTTAAAACAATAATATCAAACTCTAATAAGGACGAATTTGTATATATATATCTAAGGTTTTTGTGCGAAGACCTCGCACATTTTGGTAGTAAACCTTAAATGACAGCATTTTATGTAGTGAAAAACCAAAATACAGTGAGTGCAAAGAAAATACAATGAGTACAAAAAAGAAAAAATCCAAACGTTTGAAAAAAAAGTAAAGAGCTTACGTAATCCCCCTCAAAATTTCGACATCACGGACATAGATAGGTTCACAACTTTCTGACTTGCGCAAATAAATTCGCCCGTTACGAACCCAAACAAATTTATAATTCAAATCCCTGGCACGAAGTCTGGTTGCTGCATGCAGGTTTTTGTTCTCCGGAGTAAGGTTTTCCACTACAAAAACAGGTGTCTTCTTATCGTCTATACCCAGGGTGCTGGTGTTGAGTTTGTCTTGAGGATGCTTTTTATTATAGTTCATTACAGATGCGAGAAGTGTGTCCCTAATCCGTGGAGAGCTCAGCTTTAGTAAAATTGAGCGAGGCCTGGAGCTATTTGAAGACAACTTAGCAACTCTTGAGCAAAACTGGATATCAGAATCATTAATAGGATTGTTGACAACTTGGCCCAGCTGCTTAACCAGGCTAATAACATTTTCTGATCGGTGATCAGGCACACATTGTATCTCCAAATTACTGGAACGACTAAGTTGGTCTATTTGCTTCAATCGGAGATTCATAGAGTTAACTTCATTCCGCAGGAACTCATTTTCTTTCTTTAGACCCTTTATCTCCTCGTTATGAGAAAGAACATTATATCTTAGCGAATCAAATTGGTCACTCAAGAAATCAATACCGGCTTTAAGATCAGAGAAACGCTCGTTTAGTTCCTGCAGATTGGATTTCAATGATTTATTAAACTCGGAGATACAGCCTTGAATTGCCATCTTCAATTCGTCGCGTATAATATCTCTCAATTCAGAACGTTGAACGAACTCTGAGGTCGAAGCAGCCAGCGTGATATCAAGCTTATTTTGTACCTTACGACGCGCTCCAACAAACGTAATGTCAGCAAGGCCTGTAGGTGTAGACGGTCTGACCAGCGCGTTCGAATTATCACCTTTTGGCTGTTTATTCAAACAGTTTGGACACAACCAGTTGATCTTATGGTCGCTTGGAGTTGAAGTGTCACTGGAAGCATGGTAGTTCATACATAAATAGTGATAGAAATCTTTGCATCTCGAGCACTCAAAGCAATCTTCGCCACCAATCGTTTCACGGCATGCTGCACAGAACTTATTCATTGTTTTTGTTGACTTTGCATTTGCAGTTGCACTGACAGTTGACATTAGATTATACTCCGATACATTAACCAGTTGTGTTATTATTTAACTTCGGAGCCTGCAACAAGTATCATCCAAAATGTCTGGCCGTAGCCGTTAAGGAAAACCAACTTTGACCTCCGTGTTGCGGCAACCGGCAACTCGTAACTAGCTGTTTCCATATAACCTAAAGAAACTGCACAGATATAACAACTTTAGCTGCGACTTTCGATGATCATTAGCCGTCGTTAACAACCACCAATCCGTTTATGGCCTGTTCTTAATATCCGCCCATAGGGAAGGCTCGTGCCCCAGCAGTGGCGACATTATGAGCTGGTGATGAAAGAAACTGCGCAGATATAGCAACTTTCGATCATCGACAACAGTTTTCAGTTGCTGTAGCTGGAATTGTACTAGTTAAGTCGAGTTGCTAGTTTCCCCAACCGGTAAAGACTGACTGTTGACTAAGAATTTGCAAAAAATATAAAAATTCCGGCATCCATAAAATGTTGCTGAAACTATTAACGAAAACCTGTTAAAAGTTGATCATTTCTTCAACTTAGTTGAAAATTCAACTAATCTATATATATAAAAATCAATTGCTGTCCGTTAGTCGGGCTAAAACTCGAGAATGGCTGGACCGATTTGGCTAATTTTGATTTTGAAATATTTGTGGCGGTTCAGGGAAGGCTTAAGCGGCGAGAAACATAAATAATAACTAACGGAAAATACTAAAAACGACAATTTAATTTTCCAATACAAAATTATTTGTTTATTTCGTTGTCATGGAAACTGTCAAAACGGTACGTACAACAAAATGTTCCTAGCTGTGAAACATTTGATGTCTTTTGTCACTTGGTAGGTTATCAAATTTTTATAAGTGTGTATTGTGTATGTTTCATAGCTGTAGCACAGTGTTAAAAACTTTATGGACTGTGACTGTAGTATGAGGTCCGATCTCTTTGGTCTGTTTTGTTGGAATACAAAACATTTCTGTATCAGAAATAAAAATGTGTAAAAGTGTCAGTTGGTTGTCAGTTGGTTGTAAAAAGAAAATCATCATCATCAGCTCACAAAGTCCCCACCGCTGGGGCACGAGCCTTCCCTATGGATGGATATGGAGAACGGGCCATAAACCACCACGCGGGCCCAGTGCAGATTGGTGGTTGTTAACAACTACTTATCTCGATTAATCAAAATTTTATCTCGATTCTTATAGATTATAGAGAGACCAGGACTTCGAGAAAGTTGGTCTTCAAGCCCTATATGATCAATAAATTTTGATGCAGCCGAAAAAGAAAATAAATAAATAAATTTGAAGACGATTATTAAAATCTATCAGTTTGTCAGTGCGCGACAACTTTATTTACTTTATTACTGTTATTGTTTTAAAATGCCAAGGAGAAGAGGACCTGACTTAGGTCGCGATGTCAATCAAATGTGTGACAAGCTAACTCACGTGCAAACCGCACTGACGACCAGCGAGAGACAGATAATAACAACATTCGTTTGAATGGCAGAATTGGAATGAATGGCTTAGAATGGAACGAGTTCGGGCACACCAAACACAACAACAGCGAGCACGAGTGCACGACACAATGAAATAGAGCGATTCCGTAGACGCAGTGTTCCTGTAAACCTGGAACGAGTAGCATTCCACTACGACCCGGAAATAGATTATTGTGTCGTAACAATTGGGGAAATGACAACCATTTGTCAATATTGTAAAGCGTTAAAATACAGCAGTGAATCTACTAGATTATGTTGTGTTAGTGGTAAAGTAAAATTGCCACAATTAATAATTTATCAAAAACAATAATTATGGTATACTACCTTGAAAGTGGGCATGACATTTTCCTGTACTATATGCGTTGCGCCAAACGACGTTATTTGAAAGCAATTGTTATATTTTTGGATGTTAGCCAAGAAATGTTTAGAGTAATTTCCCACCCCAGCTGATAATGTTTAAGTTTTGACCATATTTTTCACCAATACATGTAGGTGATACGAAGTTCACCGGGTCATCTAGTAATAATATAATAATAAATCATTTATTTCGGAATTAGTTGGTACGTCTTCCATATTAAGTTAGTAACAATGATGACTTATTAATATGTTAATTTAGTACCTATACAAGAAAAACTTTATTTATTTATTTTGCAGCCAGGTTCAAGGGCTCGACCTGGATTGTAGTCCAGTGTTTTAAAACCCCCTCGAACCTATTTGCAACCGTTTGCAGAATGCTGTTGGGGCTGGCGCGTACCCGCCGCCATAAAGATGCAACACGTTTGCGCATCACACCATAAAAATCGTCCGTGCGCGCTTCCGCAAACATACCGAGGCACTGCAGTATCGCGGCAACCCCATCAGTGCCCTGAATGCGTTATTATACTGGATACGCAGGACGCTGTAAGTCTTTTTAGTATATTCGATCCACAGGCTGCTTCTGTTAAATGACTGGCAAAACGCCCTGGATGACGTCACTTTCACGTCTTTAGTACACTTTGCAAACCTGCGGATCAGCATATTGCTTCTAACTGCCAGCGCCTTACGCTCCCTCTCCACGTCTATCTCGTCGTGCTTATTTGCAGTGACCCAGTGTCCCAAGTATTTAAATTCTGATACTACCATAAGTGGAGTACCGTATAAAAAGTTGCTCTGTCTATTATTTTCTATCTGCTATTCTGTCTGCAGAGCGCATAAAGAATGTAACAAAATTATATTGAAACACCTCATAGTCCTGTAGCGTCGTAGCGTCGTAGCGTCGTAGCGTCGTAGCTTCGTAGCTTCGTAGCCTCGCGCCTCGTAGACTAGTGGTGGTGGTACGAGGTAATTAATGACTACGCTCCACCGTAAGGACGAAGCGGAGTTCAGCTTAACCATCGCTGATCACTACAAAGGCAGCTATTGAAGCAGGATTATGTCTCACTAGCTTTTAAGCTTGATCCCAGCGTAGTTATTGTTTTTGGGTTGGATGAGGGAAGGCCTTGTTCCTCTTAGAATAAGGCCTTGCATCACTGCCATCTTTAATTTGCCATCTCTGCCTAACCTTGAACTACAAAACAGCTCCTAGCTACAAGTTAATAGCTCTCAATGGGACTGCACCTTAAGAATGAAAAACCATTTTTTACAGCCCACGAAGGCTTCATAAAGTAATCCCTGCGGAAAAAAAGTCTGATACACGATCCAGTCGTAAATTTTCGTAACTCGTTAGCAGAGGAGCGCTTTATAGCATATCATTATTTTGAACTGCTTATCGATGTCGCACAGAGATCTTTTAAATATCCAATTTGTAAAGAAAAACCTTTTTGTTTTACATAAAGTAACATGGGGCTTCTTGGCGGGAAATTGAAGAGTCATTTTCGAATTTAAAAAATACTCATATTTGTGTTTCTTTAAATAATTAAGTGTTCGTGCCCGTGCATGAGTGTTGGCAAATGAAACAAAACAGTGTAACATCACGTTTTATCAAATTCTCTCAAGATGTCTGCGTGAGATCTCAGTAGAGTCCTTGTATAGTCGACAATGAAATTGCTTTACCACTTTAGAAGTGAATTTTGTTAGCATAATAATAAAAGAACAAGCTCTATTTTTGTTTAAAAGACCAAGTGACAGATGCGTTGTCATTATTGACAATGAGCCTAAGCGAAATTTTATTGTAATGGAAGTTTTGTCAAAAGTGATAAAGTAATTTCATGGTCAACTATACATCGTTACTGAAACATAATTTATTATTAAACATTTACTAAATACTGGCTCCCATATTACGGTTTTTACTAGCTTGGGAGCCAGGGTTTCATAAATTTGATATGTAAAATAAGTTTATGTACCTATACCTATCTATATAATATTAAGTACTCATAAACAAAGATAATGTTTTACAATATCTACCTGACATCGGCTAATTATGAAAACCAGCATCAATCATCATCATCATTAATCAAGAAAAAAAAGTAACGAGAGATCACTACGTCACATACTTGTAACACATCATTAGACTCGAATGCTCCAAACATTCTAATAAGTTACGGAGACACGCTAGCATTATGCCAACCCTATAAAAGCCGTAGGGAGTGTTTGGTCGAGACAACTTCTAAAATAAGTTGGGCTATAGCGTCTGGGCTAGTTCAATTTTAAAACCACACAGACGGCACGTCTTCCACCGGATTATGAATAAACCTTTTTAATCTTTCATGATTACGCAATGCGACTAATGTTAGCTTTGTAAAAAACATATGACTTTCTATATTTGTCTATGGATAAGCACTTGACCTTCATCTAGACTGATGGTTAGTGATGATAAGGCTGAAGGCAGAAGCGCACTTCAATCGTAATTCTCAACTACTGAAGAACTGGCTTTTTACAACTAACTTTCGGAACACAACAATGTTACTTAAGGGTGCGCCGACCTAAAAATGCCGTAAATGCAGTCACGGTTAAGTTGATATAATTGAAAATACTATCGTATTAAATAAACAAAATATATATTTACTATCAAAGGGAACGTGTTTACAATTAGTCCGATTCAAAAAATCATAACACACTATAGTTTTTTCTACAATATCATTTAAAGTTGGGCAAAAATCATGAAAACGAGTAGCGGCGTTTAGTTGATATCTTATAGTTTATCTAAATTACTGTATCTCTGATTTGGTATAAACAATCACCAATGGTCTAAACTATAAATCGTCCGTCTCACATTTTCGATTTATCAAGCGGTTTTTTATATTATTATTTTTCAAATTAACACGTTAAATTCCCCATACCTACAAATTTAGTATGGCCGTGCGGCATCAAATAAATATGGACGAAGACATTTCAAATAAAATATATGACATTTGTCACTTACGGACGGCGCACCCTTGAGTGGATGATTTGACGACGTGTTTTAATTGTGGTTGATAGCTAGGCGGACCTACCATCTCTGGGTCTGAGACAAAGTTAAACATTCAGAACTAATAAAAAAATCATCTGTTAACAGTTTATAGTGTAGAGGCTTATAAAAGTCAACAAAAATATTTAATAATGTTTACTGAGATGTAATTTGGGTATTGTTGCTATAAATTAAACTAAGGGAAGACATGCCAATACTTCAATGTAAATTGCTGATACACTAACAAATGAAATACCATAAACAATGCGAATAGGTTTAAATTTATCAAAGCGAAATTACTCTGTATTTAAAAAAATATCATTTATTCATTGACAATACAAAAATTAAATTTCCTAGGAAATGTATACAATGCCAAAAGTCGAAATTTAATATTTCACATTTTACATTACATTAACACCTTAAACGCCATATTATTATGTTCGAAAAACAATTGAATTTCTATTGTGCCTGGGAACGACCGACGGCGCGGCGGTCAACTTGTTAATAAGAATGGCTAATTATATAGTCGGCACAGAACACAGAAAATAGTCGGTACACAACAAATAATATTTAAAATGTCGACATCATTCGATACAATTAATTAATAATTTTATTTATCATATTAACATTATTCATAATTTGAGACAAAATAAATGTAGCGGAAAACGTCCTTTGTATACCCACTGTGATGCATCCGCTTTTGTGAGATTAATTAAACAGCTACACAATAATTACGTTCGAATTGATAATATTAAATTAAACAACTAAAAAAATAATCGCAAAATATTGAAGTACTAATAACATCAAGGCACAATAATCCAAAACATTAACATTTTAGATTTTGACTCTCAAACATATTTCTGTAACCAAAAAAAGTGAACAAAGAAATTAATGGGGATCAACGCATATTATTAATATAGGTATCATAGGTATACTTATTTTATACCTAAGATTTTTTTAACAAATAATACCGGCCGTGATAACGAGCTGACTTCTTTACCGTCACAATACTAATCAAATTTACTACAAGTATCAGTGTGTGGCATAATCCCAAGCTGACATGTACAGTCGGCGGCAGATCAACCTACCCAAATCTGTCAAATTTTGTCCAATGAATATTGATCCTTATAACCAAACGATAAAGTTCAAAATTGATTGTAGAAATTTGACAGTTTTGGGTAGGTTGATCTGCCGCCGTGTGTACAGTTTACGGCTTGGTGTTGAGTATTGGGACAACCTATATATTATTTTTTTATTATTTTATATTATTAGTCTGTATTGATTTCCTCTTGTTTGTTACGTGTAGCGTTCTAATTACTTTCTTCTGAAGTTCGTTAAGCCGTTGGTCTCGGCTGCTAACAGTAGATAATAGACACCAAACAAGCCAGCCAGAGGGTTGAAAATGCGGCCAGAAAGCTCTGTTATCAGATATACTATTAGGCCTTATACTAGATGACAGCGGAAGCGGCGAGCAGCGCGGCGAATATCTATTACCCGTTTTCGTACGGTCGTGACTGTGTTGCTATGAGCGACAGCTAAGTACATGCGACAACTCCATCAGTAGAACCCTAAGCCTTGCGACGTGACATTGGCTACTGTGCGTGTTCCACCGCCTGTGTAATAAAGCATGTTTTGAGGAACTTTTTGGTGCCCTCTTCCTCCTTCTACCATTGCACAGCTCGCCATTGAAACAAAGCACAGTAGGCTGAAGCCACTGTTAACTTTAAACGGTTCACTTCCAGAAGAGCGTTATCCCACGCACTATCCAACTGTGGAATGAGCTGCCATCCGAGGTTTTCCCATTGAGCTACAACATGGTCTCTGTCAAAAGAGGTGTAAAGAGGTTTTTCTTATGTAGTAACACGGTGGGTGACGATGACCAATCACGATCAGGCGGCCAGCCTGTTCTTAGACCTTTTATATAAAACAGATGGTTTAAGCAATTGTTTAGAGTTGTTCGAAGCATGCAACGAGTCACAAAAGTATTTCGCCAAGTTAATCGCTGCAGCGGCAAGCCGCTATAAGGCAATTGTATAGTTTTAAAATAGCAGATTCGAGGCTCTAGTATGTTAATAACTATCTATACATTTAAACGCTGTCATTTGGGACTATGAGATTTTTTTTTAAAATTTGAACGATGAGACGTTTTAAAATAGTAACATTTAAATGCCTCCGCCTAACGCGTCGCTGCCGCTGTCACTCAGTATGTAGCTACATGGCCCATATTCAAAGGTACTACAACTTTATCGCTCCAAATTTAATTATACAATCGAGTGTTTAATTCCGAGCGTTGGACTTCCAAAGTTTTTCCAAAATCCATCTCTAATTTGGAGTGATGGAGAGGTGCAAAAGAGTGCCCGTGAATGGGGCCTTTATAGCGTCCGCTGCTTCAAACGAGCGCACGCGTCGTTCCTGTTTCGTGTAAATTCATAGAGCATCGCTGCATGAGGAGGATCGCCCGTCACAACAGCGCAACTAATTTACATAAAACAGCACGCCGCACGAACGCCCATGCCGTGCGCCCGCTTAACGCAGCGGATGCTCTTACGGTGAATAAGTCGATAAAAAGCTTACATACATCACCATCATTATTGTCTTGACATCTAACAGTATAATTATAATCCATTTGAAGTACACGGCTCTACAGGTATCGAGGAACTCAAAGACTCAAGAGGAAATGCAGCAGTCGAATGGCCGCACTCGTCATTTCGGACTCAGGCCGACCACCGGTCGCAGAGACTGGCTTTGCTTGCTAGCTGCCCGAAGTGCCCCCACTGCACTTACTACAATGGTGAGAACTTCAGAGTGCCTAGTACGTATTGACTTAGCGACTTTGTAAGCTTCGAGGCAGTTACTTAGCATTAGCAGGTAGTTCCAACTTTAAAAGATTACTTCGTAGTTCATCACTAGGTATCACTGCATCAATTTAATTCAAATTGTAGATAACACCGTGACCTAGACTTTGTAAGGTATCGAAGCAGTTTAACAATCACGAGCATCACATCTAAACAACAGACTCAAAAATACTCAAAAGTGTAAACATGTTAATGCTCGTTACTATACAAGATTAAACTCTTACCTAAAACACGTCACTAGATGGCGTTGCTTCCTTCTAATAAAAATAGTATAGAACCAAATAGCTCAGAACCACGCAATCATTTATTTATTTAACCTTTTCACCGCCCAACTATCCTGCACGCGATGTCCCGCTGTACGCCAACGTATAAATGTATTTTAATAAAGTAGGTACAAAGAAGAACTTCTATAGAAGTGCTGGCGTGAGCGGCACGAAAATCTCGAACTTCTATAGAAGTTGTTGGCGGTAAAAAGGTTAAGGACAACCAACATAACAAACGCTGTACACATTTCATTTTACAATAGATAGGTTATACTTATAGGTTGCCACTACATGTACAAATTTAAACTATTAGAAAGCAAACTAAAAACAAACTAAAAACACCCTCTTTTTAAAGTATTTAAACCATGCAATAGACGCATTCGTGTCAAAACTATGGTTTTGACATACCTACATAATGTCTACCAACATTGATTTTAAACTTGCGTGGTGAATAAGACATGTCAATGTTAACTGAAGCTGTTACAGACGAACGTGACAAACGACTTTAATGTGATTGGCGGAGAAATGTACAAGATTGGTCTTTGAGCTCTTGGCTTTAAATGGTAAATACCTTGACAGACGAGTCAACTATATGGTACATTGTAATTTACATGCTTTAATAAATCCGAACAAACTAGATAACTATTATCTACTTTATGTAAGAACAACTAAACTACTAACTAACTTCTCAGCCTAGACAATAGTAGACAGATGCTTGAATCACGCATCTGTCTTCTATTGTCTAGGCTGAGAAGTTTGAAATGGCTTAGGCCACATTTCCACCTGCAAGAAAACTTCCGCGAGATATGTCTGATAGTCTGTCTGTCTGTCTATACACTTGTAAGCTGCTGTCGGATAGACCATCGGACATTTCTCGCGGAAGTTTTCTTGCAGGTAGAAATGCGGCCTTAAGCGTGAGTTGTATGAGGGAAGTTGTTTGGCCATTCCACATTGAAACGATAAGGTAACTCATGGTAGTGCGAGTTTTAGATGTCATTTGATCACGTTCACGAAAACGAGTTTTATTTTTATTTTTATACCTAGCACGGCAAATGACTCCATACCACCTGATGTTATGTGGAAATGGAGTCCAGAAGCGAAGATAACTGGTGCAGCGTGAAAACAACGCAGCATCAGTCAACCTCACTCTGCCAGCCCACAAGGTGCTTCTTCACACCTCGTTTGAAGGACCCCATATCATAGGAAGGAGGGAAAACGTGTGCCGGTAGACTATTCCATCTTCTGGAGGTGCGACAAAGAAACGAGTCACCAAATTTCTTTGTGCGCGATGGGATATGTGTGAAAGTGAAGCGATGACTCCGGAGAGCAGCACGTGTACTCCTATATATGGAGGAAGGGAGAAGGAGTTTGCAGTAAAAATCACACTAAGCATGAACACAGTTCTAATGTGAGGGGTAGATTCGGGTACCGATTTGCCAAGTAGCCAGTCAGCCAGCAATGAAAGTTGCTTGAAACTTTTGGATTCTGTCAAAGCAAACAAAGGTTCATGAAAGTCCCTGTCAATTTCCTGTAAAGTTACCATGACATGCTACTGAAATATTCAGATATAATATATCCTGTCTTTGCTGGCTATATCAGATTAGTTTGTGTTTCCAATCTTCAAAGTTGTTTTTGTCATACATCACACAGTGAGTGTTACGATTAGGAAATCACAGTATCTTTTTGACATATTTTGTCTTTATTTAATAAATACAACGCATCTGCGATTCCTTTGGTTTTGCGGGTGTCCATGGGCGGCGGTGATTGCTTCCCATCAGGTGACCCGCCTGCTCGTTTGCCTCCTTCTAATATAAAAAAATAAAAAATAAAATTTGACTTTAATTAAATATATTTACTGGTTTATAACTGCCCGTTATCACTGCCTGTGCAAGTCAATTGCTGTTGGGTATAAAATGGTATACTTAGGAAAGGTGTTCCTAGGATACCTATTATATGGACTAATACTAAATACTTAAATATTTATGGCGAAGATTATAAATCTTGGTAAAATAACGTGGTAACAATTCTCCTGGAAGCTTATCAGCAGGCTGTCAGTAAGTCTGTAACAGAAAATCTGTGTAACAATAATAGTTTAAAGTCGACACGAAATCTGAATGTTTAACAATTCAATTGTGTCTAGACTCATTAAATTGAAGCAATTATTTATCAACGTTCACCATCGAAGTTTAATTAATTTCAATGTTTTCCTTTTACATAATAATATAGGACCGCCAGCCGACAAGTTTCGGCAGCCGGTGCCACAACTTCGTGAAATACATTAAGTTTAATATACACGAGACACGATCCTGTTAAGACACCCTTATCGTTTTACCGACATATATGATCACTACCATGACTTTCTTACGTACTTGCAGAATACAAATTTTTCCTCTTTCTTTATTAAGGTGAGTCCACATTAAGTTACGTGACATATGGCATGTTACAAAGCTGAAATATAAGGTTGTTTTATTGACACGTCTTATCGTTCTCATTAATAAAACATGCTATCTACATAACTATGTAAATAGCATGTCTTGTCATGTAGTCTGGATACACCTTTAGAGGGCCAATTTGAATAGGTTGCGAAGTGACTAAAATTTTATATAAGTTCAAACGATGATATTGTGGATTAGTACGAAACTAAATGTGATAAATATAGTTTAGTAACATTTTTTCTTATATTTGTCCATTGAAAATGTATTTCTCCAAAAGTCCACATTTGGTCACCATTGTCTGACCATTTTTTCCTGTTTTTGTGCAATAAAGAACATACATTTAAGTGAAATAAGTAGGTAGTATTTATTTAGTTTTTTTTTTTCGTGCTCAGTGGCGTGCACTTGGAGAGGCCTATGTCCAGCAGTGGACGTGTGTAGGCTGATGATGATGATGATTTATTAAGCCTTTTTAAGCCAATACATGTATGGTTATTGTCAATTGGTAATTGATAGCAATTGTAGCGATGACTTGATTTCAATGATGGACGCCTTTGCCCTGCTGGGCAAACTGTGGGACGGTCTACAGGCACTTACTTACTATCTTTAATGTTCACTACTTTGGTCAAAACGTATTACCTACAATAACATTAGAGATATGTTCTTTTGACACCATGATGGGATCAAACCTCAGATATTTGAATATAACATAATATTAATTTTAAACCAATAATATCTGATAATATCTTTTTGTTGCAGCGTACATACACGGACGCAAAGTGTAAGAACAATATCTAGGTAAGGGGTTTCATTGTTATTCCAAAAGTGTGATTCAGTGTATGAGAATCTGCTTCTATGGCGATAGTGTTATAAAATAGCAGAGTCGACCACATCTTAGGAACGGTGCTAAGCGCAGTGGCAGCTCTGTACATATGTAGCCAAAGAAATAGTGCATACAATTATATAAATTATCTTTTAAATTCAGTGCAGTGAAGTATAAATGTTACCTAGTAATACTTATATTATAGTTTATATTATAATGTGTTCGATGGTTCGAGGAACAACGCACTCGAAATGACTCTAGAATATCCATTAGATCGCTCTCATATAAATCTGTATGTTTATAGAGCTTTATATAAAAGAACTTGTAACAATAAAATAAAAGGTATTTGAAACACCTTCAAAATTTCAAGACATAATATGTGTCCGTCAAAGTAAACATTGTAAATATTTATTTATTAAAAATAATTAATAATAAGGTTTTTTTAAATTTAAGAATAAGATATTGACAAATCCGGAAATCAGGATATTGTTAGCAAGTAATTATTATAAAATATAGGTACTATTGTTATTCAGTTAGTTCTAAAATATCTTGGTCGAATGTTTGTGAAGCTCTCAAAAAATGTATATCACTATTTGTTAGTATTTGTGAATATCTCTAAACATTTTCACTATGTGACTTTAATGCAGATTAAATTACCTTAAAAGTATTAATAACGTTAAATAATGACATTTCGGTAAAAGAATTTACACTTGTCAAAATAATATAAAGAAATCAGTGCAAGAAGATCAAGTCTATTAGATAATAAACGATTCATCATCTCAGCCACAAGATGTCCACTGCTGGACAAAGGCCTCCCCCAAAGATATCCACAGGTGTGCATATCATCATGGGGGGTATTTGCCGTAATCGCCACGCTTGGCAGGCGGGTTGGCGATCGCAGTATGTTGAGGGTAACTTTAGAGAGATGCTGCTGCCCATCCTCTGGAATGGTCCCTTAGTCGGCTTTTACGACACCCACGGGAAGAGATGGGGTGGTGCAATTCTTTATCCCCGGCACCACACAGGGCAAACGATTAGACATTTGTTATTTGATAGGTATTGTCTCATTTGAATACACGGAAGTGTCGACCCAAGTTAAAGCCTTCAAAAGAGTCTTCGGGGTTCTCCGTTCTCGATAACTGTTTCGAACGGCCCGGAGAATCTAATAAATTATGCAGACACGGTCACGTGATGCCTTCCCTAGAAAGCCTTTGGGGTTTGATGGATTACAGCAAATTGAGGAAATACTAAGTTTCTCGAGAACAACAATATACAAATGTTTATATAATTTTTTAACGCAAATTTTGTTGCGAACAAATTACAAAAACACAAATGTTGAAAGCCAAAGGCGCCCATTCAATGTTAACAACTACCGTCATTAACATCCGATCATAATATTAAAAAATTATATAAACATTTATAAATAGCTTGCCTACTTCTTAACTGATCTTTAGTATTTGTAAAAATATTATGATCGGATGTTAATGACGGTAGTTGTTAACATTGAATGGGCGCCTTTGGCTTTCAAAGTAAAAAGTAAATTTTTTCAACATTTGTGTTTAACAATATACAACCTTATTTTTAGTTTATACGAAAATCGAAACACGGTTCAAATATTTTCATTTAAAGAATCAGTAAGTACAAAAAAAAATCTTGTAAACTCACCAAGCTTTTTGTGCTTTCTCGTTGTGTTTTTTAGTGGGGTATATTTTATTTGAGATTTTTAAATATGATTTGGTCAAAATGTAACATGGTATAAAAAATATTGAAATCGATTCTATTACTGATTCTGAACACACAGTTTTCAGGTTTCGTATAAACTAAAAATAACGTTGTATTATGGGAAATTAAATGAAATGAAAATAAATAAGTAGGTACTTTAAAATTATCTTCTCGTGTTTCTTCACGTATCCTGAGACGTTTCAAACATTTTCCAGGCTCCATAATTACGTGGTCATATGGAAGTAACGGAAGTTAAATAAAAATAATTATGAGACGATCAACACCTTAGTCAAAAAAAAAAAAAAAAAAAAAATAGAAAAAAATCTTAATTGCAATCACACATACTTTCTGTCACCACGCCCTGTGAATCGTTCGAAACGTTCAGGATATTAATAAATTATGTAAAAATTAAGCGCTAGGAGGTTCGTTAAAAACGTTTTAATAATATTTAAAATATACGTTCACCAAGAATGATAATAGCACAACATTAAACAGTACATTATGTGCTAGAGCTTTCAAATAGCTAAGACTATGTATAGCTTTTACCTTCCAAGAAGATATCTATTCCTTCCTTGTGAGTTCACATTGTTGAACTACACCCAACTAATTAACAAAGTTGCTGCAAAAAGCTTACACAGTCAATTCTGCGGTCTGGTGGTTAGTACGGACCTTAGACCTAAACGTCCCGTCTTATTATTAGCGTGGGACATTGTCTTCACAGATGAAATTAGTCCTTTTCTCTTTCCTACAATATCCGAGACAGGATAACAGCAGATCTAGAAAGGCCATTGGACAATTCACATTATTTTCCTACTATGATTACTATTATCAATATCAATACGAAATTTGAATACCTACATGAATTGTATTGAATTTGAATATGAATCTCAATAATAAACGACTATTCTCAGTTTAAGATATTGTTAAGGATCTACAAGGTTATCTGAATAAGAACTGATGTAAGTAGTATTGCTAATAAAGCCTTTTTAGAACACCACTTTCCCGAAATTCATATTCACACGTCGTATTGTGTCACAAGAAGCCTCTTGTAAATATATTATGATGTTAACTCGATTGAAGATGGGTGTACAAGACATATATTATTTGCATTGAATATTGAATGTGTAATAAGGGTGACCTACATTTTCTAGTCAGTCAGAATTAACAAACAACTTGTTATAATATTAATGTTAAATTTGTTTATATGTACTTATTTATTTTGTAAGCGTGTTGTTTTGGAGCTCTCTCTACACACAATCTAATTTAAGTAATTTGTTAAATTATTTAATAAATTTACTAAAAACATTTGTAACAAATTGATTAGATAAACGAACAAGAAAATGTTATTAAGTTTTCTCTAAACGTCAAGTAGTAATAGTTAAACTATTCTTAGTGTTTATAAAGGATATCTTGGCTCAAACTGGTTCAAACTGGAACCTACTAGGTGTTACTTCACTAGTTTAGATCCTTACTTTGATAGTTGTAGGAAAAACTATCACAATTGAACATGCAAAATTACAAGTAGCTAGCTAAAAAATTCTTTCAAAACAATTATGTGAGAGCAGAATACCTTGAAAACGTCTACATTTATTTTCATCGAAGCTGAAACTCTCGTAAAACGAGATTATCAAATCAAATAAACCGCATCAAAGTTTTTTTTTGAGAACGACTATGCCTCAGACAGACATTACAAACATAAGGCTTCAAACGAATTACACGCCTCTTGCTTTGCGTTAGGAACGAAAATGTAATGTAAAAGGTGACATACCACAGACATTTACACGCACCATTTAGGCTTACGCTGAATATCAGCGCTCCACTGCATTAAAATGCGCTGTAGCATTTCGCTTAGCGGGAACAAAGCGGTGGTTTGGTTGTTAGTATTTTAATGTTAAAAGAACGCCTCGGTGTACGAAGGTCCCGGGTTCAGTACCCAGGTCGGGCAAAGTGTGTATCGAATTTTTCGATTTAAAGCCCGAGTTTGTGATCACCAACCTGCATTTGACAGCGTGGTGATAAAGCCATTACTCATAAACTGTAGTGATGACTTCAATGATGAAGGCCTTTGCCCAGCGTTGGGACAGTCATAGGCTATTTGCGTGCTTAAGAAAGTGGTAAATTAAAATGAAAACGTGTTTGTCGATGTGACAGCTCAAAAAGCGTTTAGTAAATGTTATGTATCGATTGGTATCGATTGTTGTACCTAGGTAAGGCCTAAGGAGTTGAGATGTTTTAATATAGGATTTGTCATTATGAAGGGTAATCGTCAACGACTTTAAATTAAACTAGATAAGTTATTAACTATGTGAAGCTTTGTAAAGTAATTAAAATTAGATAGAATTGAAATGTTGAGTACCTTCAGCCATTATAATTTTTTGTTGTTTTTTCTGTATAGTTATAGACGAACAGTTTATTCAATAGAATTACTTAATAACAACTTCATCGATGTCGTGTTATTCGTAAATTCAGTCACTTTTAATCGACTTTCCAGTTAATAAAACATAGTCTAAAAAGTTACATTATTCCAATTCATATTAAAAATATGCAGCTCTTGATATTCAAAGCTATTCAAATTACAATAAACTAGTTTGAATGAAGTGGCTAAGTTCTTTGTAAAGATTACAAACCCCTAATTTTTTTGATTTTGTAGAGTATTGTAAATAAACGATTATTTTCTAAGTGTGGTAATTATTATTGTATGTAATAGAATAAATTAAAAGGTTTACAATATATGTCCAACAATATTTTTCGACCAAAAAAAAGACCGAATTCCTGAAATTGCAGTTTTATTTCAACATTCCCAATTATAATCCATTTGAAGCTTATCATGCCTATTTTGCTGTATAACAGCTGAGTCCTGCACTGATGTATTCATTATTGAAGGGTATAAGATAAAGTTAAACTACAGTTGGTATATAGGTTGTATAATTAAGCCCTCAGGGGCGATTTTTGAATCTCACCGGTAATCTCGAATTAAAAGTGACATGAAATATACTATAAAATATTATATGTTTTGCATTATTTACAATTTCATTATTAAGTTACTCACACTGTTCGAGGATTTCGGTGTCTAAAATAAGTTAGCAGTATCTTGTTAAAGAGAAAAAGGAGCACTATATAGCAAGACCGCTTAACTGAGTCCTCGCCTGCGGTAGGTAGGTACTCGGGGCGGGAAGTACGTAGGGCCTCTGCCACGAACACGAGCGACTTGCGAAGCGACGAACGGATTTCTAGTTCATTGCGCGCTATACAACGGCAGTCATATTCAACGGTTATAGAAATAACGTAATGAACTAGGAATCCATTCGCCGCGTCGCAAAACGCTCGTACTCGTGGCAGAGGCCCTACGTACCTCCCGCCCCGCGTACGTACCGCAGACGAGGACTCAATTACGCGGTCTAGCTATAGTAATTTATTGATAGAATTGCGTGAGAATTAGTCAGCGATTCAAAAACCGCTCCACAGGATCGGCAATATCACGGATAAAAGATAACTAAACTGTACTTAAATTGTTGAAACGAAAAATTACATGATTAGTTAAGTAACAGACTTGTAGGCAAACACAAAGATTTTATATTAACAAAATAAAAGACTACATAAAATTTTATTAGTAAAAATCAACCAGTCTCAGTCGAAAGAACACTTGCAAGTATTTAACAATCGATAAAGACAAAATTCCTTTAAAAAATATAAATAAATAAATAAACTTTCCTACGCTCACACCAATTATTCTAGCCCAAGAGAGCTCAAGCTTCGTTATGAAACTCGTCAAATGGTTACTAGACAACGGAAAAACATACTTAAAATACTTAAATACATACTTATTATACAAATAAAACAAAACTCCAGACCCGAGACAATTTAAAAAAACAATAATTGCTAAATTGACCCGACCGGGGATCGAACCCGGAACCCCAGAGAGGGCGACACCATGAAAACGGGAGTCCAAACCACTCGACCAAGGAGGTCGTCAAATTTTCTTGTAACTATTAAAAATAAAAATAAAAGACCATTAATTAATTTTATAAACAATTACTTACCTACCGTACAAAATTACCCTCAGAGTGAATAGTTCAGTTTGGGGCTGTAGTCTCAATAGCGCCATTCATTGAGCCCACTAATTATGCCCAACGGAGGCCAAAGTTGGTTGAGTAGCTGCAGCATTAACCCTTAAAATGAACGTCATTAATCATCAGAGCATTATATACTAACCTAACGCTAACTGATACTACCGTAGGTATTAATAATATAGAGTTTACGCATTTTACCTTTTACGATATCGTTTCGTTAAAATTATGAGATTGTAAACTCAAATCGGTTTATGGGGTAATGAAGTTATAAATAAATTTTATTCTAAAATTCGCTTTGCGAAGGTCTCTATGTACCTATAACTCAACCTGGAATATGACGAAAATAAAACAAAATTTGTGTGTGTAAATTATCTGGCATTTTAGAAAAAAATACATGCACATACCTATATTTATGACTAACACTGTCAACATCAACGCCTCGAGTGAAAAATGACTCGGGGCTCCATAAACGGAGGTCTGGCTTCAATTACCAGTGTGGCAAAGTGTGTTTCGAATTTTTTGACGCATAGCACGGGTTTTTGATCACCAACCAGCATTAAGCAAATGTATTAGTGGGCCAATAGGTACCCATCAACTGTAGCGATAACTTTATATATATAATGGAGGTATTTGCTAGAAAGTGGGACTATTTATAGGCTAATACTAAATAACACTTTGGCAGCGACTTAAGGCGACGCATCGCTAAACAATTAATCTAATACGTAGCATTTGCGCCCCATACCAAAAGAAAAACTGTATTTTTTCTTTCCAATTAAAACTACAAATAAGTTTAAAAAAATGAACTAGCATATTGAAGTATGTGTTAAGACTAATCTACTAAGAAAATTTAGATGCTTAAATCGGTCTGGTTTGCCTGTAAAATGCAAATCTATGTTTTAAAAGAGGTTACTTTAATATTTTTTTCTCTGATATAAAAGTTAACAAATCGTGTTTCTGCAACTAGCAAAATGAAGTCAAATGAAAAATCATGCCATTAAATATCACTTTCATATGTTTTGTAAATGTTGGGAAAAATCAACGTAAATTTCCAATGCGTCGCCTTAAGGCTTAGGCTGTGTTTGCACCAGTGCTGTGCGAGGTAGCTAAGAGGCGAGCGAGGGAAAAATCCACCAATAGGGTTACTCCATTTTACACCGCAAGGAAGAGGAAGTAATCTTATTGGTGGATATTTTCCTCGCGCATCGACTAGCTACAACGCACAGCTCTGGTTGAAAAGCAGCCTTAGTTGAAGTTACTTCGATAATGCCCCCCACCACCCCAACCCGCTTGTTGTAGCGGCTGCCAACTATAATGTTGAAGGCCTTCTACCATCAAGACGGTACACGTCCAGGCGTCCTAAGCACGTCCTAACCGAGCCCGATGACCCAACAACAGTTGCGAATGCCCCCCCGCCCGATCCTCCAAATGACAGCACACATTTACAGAATACACTAAACATGCACACTATTTTAGGCCCAAGACACCGTACTCGTAGAAAAAGGGTACGAAGAACCGGTTCACACGCGCTCTACGCCAGGCACAGTCATGTGCCTGGGCGCTCCTCTCCTCCTCCACGGCCCGGTCTACCCGAGCCGAGGTCCGTGCCTTTAGAGGCGCCCTCGGGTGGTTCCGCTCCCCGATCCGATCCGAACCCTTCGGAGACTCTGGAAGGGCACGGGGACGCGCACTTTTAAAAAAAAAAAAAATAGTTGGTGTGTTGCAATCTATGTGGTGCTAATTACAAGAGTGAACGAGAGTGCGGCAACTTCATACAAGCGCTCCGAATGCACGCACACAAGCTCGTAGTTCAGCTACATTAGCACACAGAAAAAAGCACGTGAAAGCAGTACGCGATGACGCGGGCTGTCCCCGCAAACGCGGATCGGGCAGCGTATGTTGCTGTAGTAACGGAGAATAACAAGTATGTCACTGAGCGCTGCCGATCAGTATACACGTATTTTTCTTGGTTTGGGTGTCGCGATTGCGAGTTCTGTTGCATATAGGTGGGTGCCTATTGAAAATATCTGGAAAAATACCTGTTGTGTATGAGGATGTCTTAACACACACAACCATAATCCCAGTTTGTCCTTTTTTAGTAAGGTAAGTTTACAATATGTACAAGACACCCAAATTCACACAATAATAAATTAACTATATTTGACTCAACCCTAGCCGGTAGGTACAGCTCGGTACGTCGATTCAAGGTCACGGCACTGTTGCCGCTCAATGTTTCATGCGTCTTTGCCCTGTAATTTCGCTAGATTACTATTATACAACGTGTAACAGAAAGGCGGAGTAAAAATTAAGAGATCCAACGTAAATCCGATCTAGATCTTGTTTGTGTTGTTACTAAGACATAATTATTAACTTTAATTTGTCATGCAATTGTATTGTGATTGTTGATTGTGACTCAACCCTAGCCGGTAGGTACAGCTCGGTACGTCGATTCAAGGTCACGGCACTGTTGCCGCACTCTCGTTCTCTCTGTAATTACTATGAAGATAAATGAATCTTTATACAGGGCATACGCTTACAACTAGCATTAGGCCGCGCACGGACCCCGCGGCACGACGAACCGCCGATGTGGTTTTGTGGTTAAGACCACCGGTATCAGACCTAGAGGTCCACGGTTCGATTCCCAGCGGGGTGTAGATACATGTTTGTGTACCTGGTTTGGTTGGTGATAGGTGGTTTGTCCGCCGGGCTAGCCACTACATCTTATTTAAATATGCCGCCAAAGCATCAATGTTAATAGCATTGTTGCGTTCCGGCAGCTAGAGATAAGATAGCCAGGGCCACAGCAGTTCAGGATTCCGGGTGAAGTGCGCTTTCACTTTTGGCCTAATCATCACTTAACAGTAGGTGAGAATGAAGGTCAAGGTGCTTAAGTAAGTAATTTTAAAAAAGAACTGTAGCGCGCAAATCCTTAAATTGATGTATGCGCGCTTTTGTTATTTCATTTTTTTTCAAAGTCAAAGTCGAAAAATTTTTTTTTAAACGATTACGATGATGGACTCCATAACATATCGTTGGGATACGAGAATCTCCAGCGCGCAAGTTAATTAAATTCAAAATAAAAGTGACGTACCTTTTTAAGTGTCCGTCTGTTCATATTCAGTGGTATTCTAGTAACAATTGATTAGATGCTATTATTTCTTTAGTTCCCTATGAAGCTGTATGGAACAATGGGTCCCATTATTCTAAGTTCAATATTATTCTAATAATAATTTTCTACGCTTAATGAAAATAATTTGAAAAGAAATTTCATTTGAAAAATATTAAAGCTTATAAGCTTTAATATTTTTCAAATGAAATTTCGGGATAACGTGATGCGTAAAGCCTCTTAAGCAGCTGCAAAAAACCCTTACGTCCCTGCTCGGTTTACCGATTATTATTAAATACCGTTTATGTAACGCATGATTCACAAATAACACCAATTTATTTTTGATCTATTTAATAATGGTTTCTAACTAATGCAGGATATTTGTGTTACGAAACGGGAAGTTGTCCAAACGGGAAGTACCAATTATAATGGATTAAGCGTGTGAGTAATTATTCCGTTTATACACATATATCCCACAGCCGGGCAAAGGCTTACTACATTATTGTTTATTGTTATCAAGTCATCACTACTATTGATGAAAGTTGGCCTAACCACCACGTTTGCCAAATGCGGGTTGGTGATCATGATAAGGTAACGATCAGGGAATCTTACTTGACTTAAGAGCGTTTACGCCGCACACTAGCGCCACTAATGAAAAAAAAACATATCTAGTAATTAGAGATAGAAAATCAAATTATGCTCAACAAACTATTTGAATGAAGTAATTTAGCATTTTTACGTCACCTAATGAACACCTCACATGTTATGGTTTGGTTAAATAAGACGTTACGGCCACTTTTAACTATAACGCCATATTTAACTAAACCATAACATGTCAGGCGGCGTAAACGCTCTTAAGTGCTTGCGATTTTGTGAGAAGATGCATGAGTATATTAAGGTAATTCTTAATGCACTTATGCTCTTATTTTATTTCATTTAAATTTTAATATATTTAATTTTTGCAATCTGTTATGGAACCGTTTTAATTATATAAATAAATAAAATAATGATGATAAACCCGAACGAAGCATCGAAAAATCTGAAACACGAATTGAACCCTGGGCCTGTTGATATTGGGCGGGCGCTATGCCACTAGGCCACCTAGGCTGTTCCATTTACTAGCGAAAAATAATTTGTACTCTTTATAGAGGTAAGAGACTAACTAGGTAAATACAAATTTTTGGCCAAAACATTATTTACTAATAAATGGAGTCTATTTATTGTCACAATGTAAACACTAGAAATAATAAAAACAAAGTACCTTTACATACTAGGCTTCACAAACTAAATAATTCATTTAGAGGCCTGTGTGTACGTTTTTACAATAAAGTAATATTCAAATACTTGATATTAATAAATTTGAAACCACTATTAAAGAAAAGCTTTATAAAAAAGCTTATTATAAAAAGTCTGATTACATGCATTGGAGACTTCAATCACTCCAACAGGTGTTTCTAATTAAAAATATTGTTAAGTTATTCTAAACTTGTAGAACTTGGTAACGGCATATATTTTGTAAATGCTAAAAAATAGATGTCCTCAATGGGTACATACATACATATAATCACGCCTCTTTCCCGTAGGGGTAGGCAGAGACCACTTTTTTCCACTTGCTACAATCCATACATACTTGTTTCGCTTCGTCCACTTTCATTATTTCCTTCATACATGCTCTTCGGTTTAGGGTGCTCTTAACCTGGCCTTTTTCCAAGATGTCCCTGATTTGGTCTCGAAACGTCCGCCTAGGGTAGTAGGTAAAAAAATGTTTGACCGATTCATAAGAATTTTTCTAAAGTTTCATCATCATCATCATCATCTCAGCCAAAAGACGTCCACTGCTGGACAAAGGCCTCCCCCAAGGATCTCCACAACGACCGGTTTTGTGCTGCTCGCATCCAGCGGCTTCCCGCGACCTTCACCAGATCGTTTTTTTTCTAAAGTTTATTTGAATAAAAATATTTGACTTTGACTTTGACTTGACTATTATTTTTAAAGTAATAACTATCAAAATTAATATTTTAATCGATCTATAGATTATTCAACAAAAACAAAGAATGACGTGTTTTAAAATTTTTCGAAAAACCTCCCTAGAGAGGTGAAATAGAGGTGGAAAGTTTGTATGAAAATCTGACATTTTTAAAGTTTAATATGAACGTACCTTTAATAAGTTTGGCTTTTATTAAAAACAATCCACGTCGAGAGCCTACGAGAGCGAAGTCGCGAGCAAAAGCTAGTATTTAATAAAATACTTTATCTTTTTTTGACAATTCCCTTGCCTCGTTCTTTCCAAACAAAAGAATATAAGCCATACATTTTATATAGTTACTTTATTCTGTATTGTTTTCTAAAGTTTACGCGAACACTACATATTGATTACACTAATTTCTAATTAATTAAGTTTCATCCAATCTAAGCGTATGTAGTTTACCATCGCTAGAGCTAATAATTCTATACAAATACATCTAATAATCAGGAAGACCGTGTGGACAACACACTGTTTGTTCCAGTCGTGTTTACTTGACCCTTTCGTGATGGGTCAATGGGTAGTTAGTTAAAAAAAAACAGGACGATTAAAAAGCACTTTCTAAAGTTTATTTGAACAAAAATGTATGACTTTGACTTTAATGTGTCGTTGTTTTGCTGACAGACACTATAAAGCAGAATACCCACTAGAAGGTGTAGCCCGTAATGTATCTGATAGTGTATTAAGATAGCAGCGACCCACCGGCTGGCAGCTTTTGTGCGTTCACAAAGGCGGTCGCAGTTGGCTCGTGGACCGATACGCAGCTTGTAGAGGTGTAGCATGTAATGTATCTGATACTGTATCACTTATAAGTGTGTATGTCTCGTCTATGAGCACACTGCGAGCACCTTTGTGTTCGCACAAAAAACGCCAGCCGCTGAGGGTCTCTGAGTGCAAGCTGCGATCCTCTAACGAGCTCGGCTCGCAGCGGGCTCGCGCTCGGCTCGCTTCGTACTCACTTAAAATAGAATCATATATTACTGTATTGGATAAAGTTGGATAGAGTTTATTGTAATGTGAAGTGTCCCTATAAGGGATAGCATTTTTCAATATTTGACGTTGTAAATGAAAGGGTAACCCTTGCTGAGTTTCTCGCCGGTTCTTCACAGTACAAGGTCTCCAGCCCTGAAGATTTACGAACCGATGATGGTATAGTGACAATCATAACATCTTAATTATTGTAGCCTTAACTTATTAAAATATATATAGAATTTTGTTTTCTTAAGTTTACGCGAACACTATAAACATTGAAATAAATAATAATTACTTTTTACTTTACTTTACTTACTCGTACTCGTACTACGTGTAAAAGAAATGCGAGTAGATCCGTAAAAAAATTTTAACAAAATAAAAAACCGACTCCAAAAAATTTGACTGATAAAATTGCACTAAAAAGTAAAAAATAAGCGTTAGACTTATATAGACAATAACTTTATTAAGAAAATATATAGGTACAATTATTGTTATTTTTTGGGGCCGGTGCCAGCCAAAGAAGTTTTTGAAGCCGGTGCCAGTCCGCGTTTGTAGTCAAAATTTCATGCATAAGATTGAATGTACTATTATGATTTTAATATACTATGTCGTTAAATGTTTAGGTATATTAAAGTTACCTTGGCTGGCACCGACTCCAAAAGTAACAATAATTGTCCTATATATTTTCCTAATAAAGTTATTGTCTATATAAGTCTAACGCTTATTTTTTACTTTTTAGTGCAATTTTATCAGTCAAATTTTTTGGAGTCGGTTTTTTATTTTGTTAAAATTTTTGTTTATTTCTCGCTTTTTAGTGGTTCGTTTCGATCTATTTATCAAAAGCGAATATGGGTAGACCTACTAAACACGCTGCTCGTATGAGACAGCGCCGTTTAAATGAGACAAGCGAAGAAAACGAGAAACGCCTATCTCAAAGTAGGAAATCAAAAACTGAGTTCCGACTATGACGAAGCAAAAGAAGACAGGCACGTCTTCTTTTGCTTCGTCATAGTCGCTTAACTATCTTAATCGAGATATTTTATCGCCACCCGTGAAATACTTATCATTGAGGAGTTCCGATGGCAATCTGTGGTCTTTTTATCAGATACACTTCATCAAATTATACTTTCTGAATGCAAATGCTTGACTTATTTCTGAAAATACCAAAATCGCGATAGGTATGCCTACAATATTCGAGGAGTTCCCTCAATTCCTTGAGGATCCCATTATCAGAACTGGACCAAATTAAAATGGGACCACACGGAAAACACCAGCTTTCAAATAAAGAAAAAATCATCAAAATCGGTTCACTCAGTCGAAAGTTCTGAGGTAACAAACATAAAAAAAAAAAAATACAGTCGAATTGATAACCTCCTCCTTTTTTTGAAGTCGGTTAAAAATAGTTTCATTTCATATGGAATTTTGATTTTTGATACATTCAGGTATGGTCTTGCGTGGAGTATTGCTCGCACATCTGGGACGGTTCCACAAAGTACCTTTTCGATGCCTTAGACAGATTGCAGCGTCGCGCTGTACGCATTATCGGCAATGCAGAGGTCACTAATACTCTCGAACCCCTGCAATTGCCTAGAGATATAGTGTCACTTAGCGTTATCTATCGCTTGTACCACGGCGAGTACTCTGAAGAACTGTTTGACCTTATCCCCCCTTCTCCCTTCCTCCATAGGTGTACACGTGCTGCTCTCCGGAGTCATCGCTTTACTGTCTCACATATCCCATCGCGCACAAAGAAATTTGGTGACTCGTTTCTTTGTCGCACCTCCAAAAGATGGAATAGTCTACCAGCACACGTTTTCCCTCCTTCCTATGAGATATGGGGTCCTTCAAACGAGGCGTGACGAAGCACCTTGTGGGCCGGCAGAGTGAGGTTGACTGATGCTGCGTTGTTTTCACGCTGCACCAGTTGTCTTCGCGTCTGGCCTCCATTTCCACTTAACATCAGGTGGTATGGCGTCATTTGCCGTGCTAAGTATAAAAAAAATAAATTAAAAAAAAAATTACGTGCTACACCACCAAGTGAGTTATCTGCTTTAACTATGGAGTTTAATTTACAGGCCCTTTTAGGTGAAAGTTAATCAGAACCCTTTTGGCTTCAGCTCCGGGGCAAATGTGTCCTCGAGGATCCGTTTCGCAAAATACGGTTATTAAACTGATCACTGTCGTAAATTAAATAGTAGGCAATTGAAATATCAATTGCTTCCACAACCGACGGATATACAGAACATAGAATCTCGAATTTAAATTGTATTCAAATCAAGTTATAATTATTCCTTTGACGGAGTTGTACCCTATAGGTAATTTGAGAGCTTTTATACAATTTGGAAGTATCTCATAGAAAATTCAAAGTTAACAAACCTTTCAAACCTAAAAACTTTATGTGATTAAGAAGATTACCCTTATCTAATTGTTTGTGAATAACATAAAAAAATGTTTATTCTAATTATGAATTTATGCAATATAAAATTCATTACGTAGTCCATTTTTGTTTAGTCTAGTAGCCGCTGGATGCGAGCATAAAAAACCGGTCGTTGTGGGGAGGCTTTTGTCCAGCATTAGACCTCCTTTATTTAAGCTGATGATGATGATGATGACGATGATGATATTGATAATTAAAGTCCATTAAGTAAGATTGAAAATCACATAAAATCAGATGAACAATGGTTTTATAGTTAAATGTTTTCTACCTTCCATAATCATAGAAAAAATGTTTCAAATTGGATTGCTCCTAAAAAAGTACTCTTTAGTTTGTACTGGCATGTATAGGATACTGTAATTAATAAATGCTGTTAAGTATTAAGGAAGGTTGTTACGTGAAAGCTTTTATCGAAAATTACAAGAGACATTCCTCGAGCTTGATACTTATTATAACTTATTCTACTTACATGATAAATTGTGCTATCTAAAATAATCTTGGTAGAGTGAGGCCAATGTAAAAAAAACATGGTTGCAAAGTATTATTTATCATGAAGGAAAGAGCCACAGAGTAAACAGAGGCTTGCACTGCGCCATTACAAAATTATCTTTTCACCTAACGACAACGTTTCCGATACTTCAAATGAAAACTAGCAAAAGACTTTATGACCAGAATACTTTGAGTTCGTTTGTTGCGTTTGCACGGTAACAGGAGAGCTACGGTCATAAACGGCAGGCAGCGTGCTAAGTATCTTTCACGTTCATTGCGGCTCTCCAACAGAAGTCTTGCTCAACGAGAGAGGCAAGCAACCAATGATAAAACAACGAACCCGTTGCGCCGCCAACCCGAATTTATAGCCGCACAGCTAAATTGCTACCACATTCTTTCCTTAATTTTATTAAGTTTCTCATTTGGTTTTTCAAATTGCGAAATCTACAGCTCATTAACCTTTTCATTTGGCTGAAATGCCTCATGCTTTGTTCTCTGTGTTCTTAATTCGCGAAACAGTTTTTGCAACATTAAACGCGTTTGTTATTCCGAGGTCTTGTGTACGTCATGCATGAACTGCTTACAAGATATAAATAAAAGAAATGTAGATGAACTCACAATGTCCCAATAGTATAATTAATGAGTATCATCATTTTTAATGCAGACAGCTCTAAGGAGTGGAATTCCCTTTCAGCGGATCTGTTTCCTGAAACGTACAACCTGGACATTTCCAAGGTAAGGGTGAACAGGCATTATCTAGGCAAGTATGCTACATCGTAGGCCACATCATCGCTCACCATCAGGCGAGATTGCGGTCAAATACTTGCCTATAAAGAATTAAAATATATATATATATCTATATATATAAAATTCTCGTGTCACAAGTTAGTTGCCATCTACTCCTCCGAAACGGCTCGATCGATCTTTATAAAATTTTATATATTTTATTTGGTAGGTCTGACAATCGGTCGTAGTCTATCTTTTATACCCCTAAGTGATAAGGGTGGGCCACCCCAAACATTTTTTTCCAATACAAAATTTTCCAGTATTTGTTTGTTTTGTTGTCATAGAAACTGTCGAAGTCCGCCGGGTCAGCTAGTATAAATATATATATAGCACTTTGAATATTTCCAAGCGTTAATTAACAAATGGTATAACACCTCGGTGGCCCAGTGGCACAGCGCTCGGCCCGATACACGAAGGCCTTGGGTTCAATTCCCAGGTAGGGCAAAGTGTGTTTCGGATTTTTCGATGCATAGCCCGGGTTTGTGATCACCAACCCGCATTTAGCAAGCGTGGTGATTAAACCCATCAATAGTAGTGATGACTTGATTTCAATGATGTATGCCTTTGCCCAGCAGTGGGACAGTTATAGGCTATTTCATTTACTTTACTTAATTATCAAATGGACTGAAGAGAAAAGTCCTTAAAATAATCTTAAGACTAACGTTCCCTTTAGAAGTTTTCAAAAAAATATTTAGAGCCAAAATCGGGACTTTTTATAATTGGACAGCTGCTGTAGTTTAAAAAATCCTTCAGGACGAATTCGTCCACTTTCCTAAGTCGTCCATATTCCCAACTCGTCCATTTTTCTAAATCGTCCCCCTACAATTCCTACCTTGTCCACTTCCCAACTCGTCCATATTCCCAACTCATCCATTTTTCTAAATCGTCCCCCTACAATTCCCACCTTGTCCACTTCCCAACTCGTCCATATTCCTAACTCGTCCACTTCTTAACTCGTCCATATTCCTAACTCGTCCACTTCTTAACTCGTCCATATTCCTAACTCGTCCACTATTTAAACGACTCAAATAGTCCTCTTTTCTTTCTAAATCGTTTACATTGTTAGTCGTTTTACTTTACTATTTCATTGTTTTAAGGGACCCGTACCTCAAAAGCAAAAACAGAACGGGTCTGTCTGTCACGACCCATTTTCTCAGAAACTGGAAGAGGTGTCGAGTTGAATTTAATACGACATTACCAAGGTCTGCGATCTCATAAAGTTGTACAAAACTCAAGCATCTGACAACGCAATTAAAACATACGGGCATTTATGTCACATTGATAGTTGAAATTGATTTAAAACATTCTGCTTAATTTCAATTTTATACCTCTACCCGTTTCTGAGAAAATGGGTCTTGACAGACAGACACGGAAAAACGGAGAGATGGACAACATTGTGATCTTATAATGGTTTCGGTTTTCTATTTGAAGTAAAAAACACTAACAATTGAAAGAAATAATCCCCAACTTATAATAATTTAATTAACACAAACAGAAGATAGCATTACGCTAAAAATAAACATCAATTTATTATGTATAATTTTTTTCAGGAACATTATAAGAGATATTTCATTCGCAATGATTTGTTTTCGTATCTGTGCTTATTGTTTGTCAGAAAAAAATATCTATCGTTCTTCGCTTTTTTGGAAATGGATGAAATATGGTCCTCATTATTAGATGGTCAAAATGAATTGCCTCTTTTTTTTAAAATGCTGTATCTATACTAATATTATAAAGCTGAAGAGTTTGTTTGTTTGTTTGTTTGTTTGTTTGAACGCGCTAATCTCAGGAACTACTGGTTCGAATTGAATAATTCTTTTTGTGTTGGATAGTCCATTTATCGAGGAAGGCTTTAGGCTATATAACATCACGCTGCGACCAATAGGAGCGAAGCATCAGTGAAAAATGTTGCAAAAACGGGAAAAGAGCCTAAAAAATTAAAAATGCTGCCGAAAGTCACTATTCCACGCGGACGAAGTCGCGAGCACAGCTAGTATGTAATAAAAAGGGTGTCCTTTTCCTGAGATTTTCTGATTTAATCTTCGATGGTATCCTTCGGCAGGGTTGGTTGTTCTATGTTTATTTTGTGCAGAACTTAGCATATTATGATCTTTTCTAAACCACTGCTCTTCGAAGTATTTCTTAATTTTATGCCATTCTGATGAAATCGGTGCTATATCCGTAATGGATCGCCAAGCTTCAGTTATGTACGTTGCAGGTAGTAGAACAAAAAGCGCACGCAGTCTCGAAACATTTCTTCCTTCACTCGTGCAGGTTAAGTTGCATTTATGTGCTTGCTTCCACACCGCCTTATTAAAATGCTTGAAACATCCGGTAACCTCAGCTTCGGGAAATATGGCTCGAATTGCATTTAATTGTGCAGTTTCATAATCACATTTAAAATAACCTATATGTAACTTAATTAGCTTTTATTTGTCTCAAAAAGACGTTTATATGTCTTCTCCGTTTTATTAGCAAGCATAGCAAATATAACAGGAAATATATTCACGCCTTTGTTATTCGAGTAGTAATTTAGATGAATAATATAAAGTTGGTAAAATGGCTTAGGTGCTGACCGAAAAGTTCCATCACCATAGTAGGAGCATTTTTTTTCTTATTTGTGACTTCTTTAGCCAAAGAGAGTAAAATATCATTGTTATCGTGTTCAATTACGTGAAAAATTTTTCAGACATAACTTTCGGCACTTTAACTTCATGTAAATTATTAAACAATAATTTGTCAGCACCTAAATGTATTTTTCTAGCTCTGTATAATGTATTTTTTACTGATCTATACAGTGGAATATCTCGAGAATTTATCGTATTGTTTATTTTCGCCCCGTTATCTTCATAAATTTGTTGTATCGAACTTAAATTATAACATACTTCGGCTTTAGCATTATTTATCAGGTATACAATCAAAATATTGATCATTTGACGAATTATTATTGATTACCTTTGCTTTTTCCGGTTCATATGCGTGTATTTTTTTACGCAAAATCTTGCTTTTAGTCACATCCAGTGTTATAGCACAATGTGGTTATTGTAGCTGAATATGTAGTTCGATTAGTGCATCTCCACCGCGTATTACCATTATTATACTGTCTTTGCAATGTTAATAAATCATTGCCTCTTGTATTTTGTGAAAAAATATATTTCAGATTCAGATTGAAACATTTTTTATTTTTAAATAATTAGCCTTCAGGACGATTTGAGAGAATAGAATTGCTTTGGCTGTGTTTTGGCAAATGTCACTGTGTCAGTAATAAAAATATAAAATAATAATAATAATAATACTCTAGGATTAGGTTTTTATAATGTTTTATTGCTTTTATATTAAAACATTGTCAAAATCTAGTTTTAAGGAAAAAAAATAAAGAGTATAATAATAATAACTCTTTATTTTCAGATATACATCCATAGTGTGTTAATAATACAAAATACAATAAAAACTTATTATGTTAGTGTAATTTAATATAATAACTTAACACTTAATTAGCAGCCCAAACCCCTGGCATCACGTGCAACGTGACCCAGTGTCTCAGCATTGGGCTGTCCACCCTCTCCGCTACAGTATTCAGGAGGCTGTTGGCACCGCCGCGCACCCGCCCCATCAGAGATGCAACTCGCTTGCGCATGATGGCATGGAACCCGTCTGTATGCGTCTCAGCAAACATCCCCGATGCACTGCAGTAACGCGGCAACCCCAACAGCGCCCTGAGTGTATTATTATATTGGACGCGTAGGGCGCTGTAAGCTTTTTGAGTATAGTTGATCCATAAGCTGCAAGTGTAAAATGATTGGCAGTATGCCTTAAACAACGTAATTTTAACATCTTTAGTACACTTAGCAAACCTATGAATCAACATATTACTCCTCACTGCCAGCGCCTTACGTTCCCTCTCTATATCTAAGTCATCGCTCTGCGATGCAGTGACCCAATGCCCCAGATATTTGAACTTAGACACAAATTTAAGAGGAGTGCCATCCAGTGTGATCGGCGGTACAGACGGATAATGTTTAGTGCCAGCCCTGAAGAGTAGCAACTCACTCTTGCTGGCATTATATTTGAGCAAAATTAATATTGATATTTGAGCTGGCAAAATACTCAAATGAGGAAATACTTCTGTCACACAATATAAGTGGCCAGTTACACGTAAATACCCTTCAGGACGACAGGACCAAGAAGTTTTGTATAATTAAAAGTAGTTGGTTTTGGTTTTGTTGAATAGGGAATCTACACAAAAAACGGGAGGAGCTCTTTTAGGTCACACAGCCGTTGATTTAAGGTGAAACGTCTATATCAGCGAGCCGCTTTTAATGTTAAAGATTGAAATGAAAACCTCATCACGATTGACTTCGTTCGAAATATTTGATATGTACCTTTATCAGATGACAGCGACTAGTAGTAGTTAGTTTCTTGTGAACGACTTAGGAAAGTGAACGAAATAGGAAGTCGACGAGATATGAAGTGGACGAGATATGAAGTGGACGAGATATGAAGCGGACGAGATGTGAAGTGGACGAGATAGGAAGCGAACGAGATAGGAAGTGGACGAGTTACGAAGTGGACGAGATAGGAAAGTGGACGAGTTAGGAAGTGGACGAATTAGGAAGTGGACGAGATAGGAAAGTGGACGAGTTAGGAAGTGGACGAGATAGGAAAGTGGACGAGTTAGGAAGTGGACGAATTAAGAAGTGGACGAGATAGGAAAGTGGACGAGATAGGAAGCGAACGAGATAGGAAGTGGACGAGTTATGAAGTGGACGAGATAGGAAAGTGGACGAGTTAGGAAGTGGACGAGATAGGAAAGTGGACGAGTTAGGAAAGTGGACAAGTTAGGAAGTGGACGAGATAGGAAAGTGGACGAGTTAGGAAGTGGACGAATTAGGAAGTGGACGAGATAGGAAAGTGGACGAGTTAGGAAGTGGACGAGATAGGAAAGTGGACGAATTAGGAAGTGGACGAGATAGGAAAGTGAACGCAGTCGTCCTGAAGGAAAATAATTATGTCAGCAAAACAAGCGCTACCACCAACCAAAATCAAACACAATAAATGTAGCTCGCTGTGAATCCAACCCGGGATACCTGCGTCCGATACCGATAGTCTTACCTATACCACAGAGGCCGTTGATTACGTAGAACTTATTGAGGTTTCTGTTACAAGTTTTAACGATTTCCTTGTGTTTGGCCTTTCAGCATAAGTCACGGGACTCGTAGATGAATCATTCATGGAGAGTACGCGTTTGTGATCTTCCTGTATCGTTATTTATGAGCCTTTACTATTGAGTGTATTGAATGCCAATGGTGTTACATCGCTGTTGGGCCAAATATCCAAATAAGTATGTATGGAAAAGAGGTGACTTGTTTCAGCCGAATAAGAATTTATTCATTGGGTTTTTGTATGTTCTGCAATGTGTGATGAAAGCAATAAAAATGGATCTGTGTCAAACATAAAATCGATGTTTAATTTCTTTTCCACAATTCAAACATTATTTCTATATTTTTTCACAATTTCAATAAACAAGGTACCGGCTATTACACTTTTTCCAAAGTAAGAGTAGATGGTGTTGGTTACTTTCGGCGGGTTGGACAGAGCTACGATAGCATAGTTGGTAGTCCACCTGACCCGGTATGTCTTGAGGTGCTGGTTCGAATCCCACTCGTGGAAATTTTTTCAACACTTTCTGAAATGACAATATTTTATGTTCGCAACAAAATTTGCGTTAAATTACAAACACCGATCTTTTTTAACCGTCTTAGACCCGCAGGTGGATTGTTCAGACCATGAAACTGAACAACTTTCACTAAGAAACATAGGTCAAGAAACGAGTTTTTTTTTATTTTCCCCTGCAACTGTTCGGTCAATAGAGGCTTTGTACGGAAAAGTAAAAAAAATAATCTCGTTTTTGACCTATGTTTCTTTGGGAACGTTGTACAGTTTCATGGTCTGATCAATCCACCTGCGGGTCTAAGACGGTTAAAAAGCACGGCGTATAACCATAATTATTACACTATTACTTAGATCAAATACCAACCAACCACTACCAAACCGCACCGCACTGGGCTCGCGTGGTTGTGTGTGACCCGTTCTCCCTCAAGGGGGACATGAAATAAGATGATGTTGATACATAAAATACAATTGACTTCTCCAAGCTTCAAAAGTCATATTACAGTAAAAAACAAGTTGGTTGCAATGTGACTATATTGTCGTTTCTCTAAACTCTTATAACTAGTGGATATTAATTTAAATTAGCCAAAGTCAGGGTAATACCACAATATAAAGAGACTGCAGAAGTTAAGCTTCACTCATACATCTCGCAACAGCCGCGCTTGGACTGTGTAGAGACACATTAGGTTAGTATTTTTATTTCAGTACCTAATATGATATTTCTACAATTGGATGGAAATCGGTTCTCGCCCGCAGTCACACGGCAAGCGCGGTCGGGAACACTGTTTTGTATACCTACTCGAACCAAATATATGGATTTTACGTAATACTTATATAAATGAAGTTTTAATGTGACATCCTGAAACAACACAGTACCAGAAGAGGACATAATATGAGACACAAAACTTTAGGTTAGTATTTTTATTTTAGTAATATGAGTTTGCTCGAGCGCGCTATGTATGAAGCCAGGGGGGTGTCACTCCGCGCACAGTTTAGGTACGTTCGGCTGGCGCGCCTCCCAGGCAGGCGTATGGCTGTAGGTTGCCGCTCGGCTCGCACGCTCCACGTCACGCGTCTTCGCGCGTAAAACGTACGATCATTTCTGTGATTTTTGCCGAACAATGACTACGAATCGATCTTATAATCCGTATAAAAGGTACTGTTGTGTTTACGGGTGTCTAAATAAAAGAAAGAACAATGAATCGAAATTAACATTTTAATACCTACTTAAATATATCCATGAGTGGGAACCCTGCGCTCCTGACGTCAAATCGATATCGAGTCAGCGTTACCTAACGGAATATGAACGCTCGAGTCACACGATAAGTTTCAATTTCGCGTGAAAGTCGTAAGAGTAGGCAATTTTTATACCTAAACTTGGCTTTTGTTAGAGAGTGAGTCTTCTGCGGTAGTACTATTAGTTATTCTGTGACGAAGCTTACCTTGTGCAGTCTCCTTATTTTGTGGTAACACTGTAAGTTAATTATAGCTAGACCGCTTAACCACAATACACATAATATACAATAGTTTAACTGGGCCGTATTCTTGAGTTAAATACCTACGGCTAAGCGGAGTGCTAGGGTTGGCGCCTACAAAAATAAAGCAGACGTGTGTAGATTTGTATTGTAAGTGCCTATGTGTGGAGTTTTAGGTTCAGGAATAAAACATAATGTACATAATAACATTTAATAACATATTTATTTCGCGCACATTTCGTGGGAGTTTTCGATTCAGTGCAACAAAGTGTTAGAATGATTTGCCTCCACCAGTTCGGAACTCACGTAGTGTTTATTCATTTAAGATAGGGTTTAAGAAGCATTTACTGGATATACAGAAGTCGGATGTGTGAAACGTTTTCGCCGATAGTGTTCATACGCATTGTGTCTCATTGGGCCCCACTCTATTAATTGTATTCTATTTTTTTTTGTTATTTGTATTATATATTATGTATTTTGTGTATACACAATAGTTATTTATGTATTTTAGTTTAAAATTTTATTTTATTTTAATTTTAACTTATTAGAAAAATAACGTATCTTACTAGTTTATGATTTTATAGTGTTCAGTGTCAGTTACCTACTCCCACGTCATGCAAGGGTTGTACTGAAAATCAGCGCGACGGATAACCCGTAACTCATGCTGAGTGCAGACCCTGTTGGCGACACTGTGCATGCAGCAACGTATGCATATGCATAATAACTAGTGTTTATTTTTTTTTTAACATTTTATTTTCTTTTTGTAATCTTTTGTTTATGAATGTTGAGTGTACAGTGTTAGTCAAATAAATACCTATTCTATTCTATTCTATTTATTAATTACATTATTTATAAGTTTGTAACAGAAAAGTGTTTCAGCAGGAAGTTCAAAAAATGACGTTCTTGGTTTTGTCACTGTTGTGTTTAGGCATCCGTTAACACAGCAGTTTGTATAATATTGTCGTGACGCCGCCATTATAACCACGTTATTAAAAAAGAAACAAAAGGTGGGCGGGCGGACAGCGCGCAAGCAGAGCGGCGCGACGACGCGACACAACCGACAGTTCACTCGACCAGTCTCGCCGGCGCACGGCGTGGCGTGGCACTGGCACTGCGGAGTTTTGCCATCTACAAAATAGCTTAGCGGCCGTGTAAACGACGCCTGTGTGTGCGTACGTCGAGTCGGGCACTTAGTATGAAATCAAACTACTGTATATTATGTGTATTGTGGCTTAACTGAGTCCTCGCCTGCGGTAGGTACGCGGGGCGGAAAGTACGTAGGGCCTCTGCCACGAATACGAGCTACTTGCGACGCGGCGAACCGATTTCTAGTTCATTGCACTCTATACAACGGCAGTCATAGTCAACGGTTATAGAAATAACGCTATGAACTAGAAATCCGTTCACCGCTTCGCAAGTCGCTCGTGTTCGTGGCAGAGGCCCTATACGTACCTCCCACCCCGCGTACCTACCGCAGGCGAGGACTCAGTCTAGCTATAATTCAGTTCTAGATTATCATAACTCACACATCAAAAATGTCTAGGGTACAAGTACATTTTTAAGGTAACGTTGCGTTATAGAATTATTATTTTAACTTTTTTGGATCGTTATTGATTTTTTTTAGTGAATTTCACGATATAAATGAAAAAAGTTGTTTTTTTACGTTGTTTGAATATGGAAAATTAACTGCCAATCTGAATTCCTATAAAAGAGTGTAAAAGGCAATTTTACAAAAGCAGTACAATTTCTGCACTGGAAGTGAAAAAAATTGCAAGGATATGGAGCGACGGCGTCATTTAACAAGGTGTAGTATTCACTTTTTTATAACATGTAAATAAGATAGAGGATAGAGAAAGGTTTGTGTAAATACGAAAATACTTACGGTTTTTTTATTGTTGCTAAGCATGTTTTTATATGAATCTCTTGTAGTCACATTATTTTTAGGTCCAGTTGTTTCCTTCTATCTTTCTAACAAATTATACATAGTTGTCCTTATTTTCTTACAATACTTCTTTAGATATTATAAAATAACTTCCATTCAATGAAAATTTATAAACAAAGCCTTGACAACCATGTCAAATGTTTTGATGGCAAAGACAATATTTTCTTTTAAAAAGTGCAATGTAAACTTTTTATGTTATTCTTAATTTGTATAAATTTAAATTAAATTGTGTTCTACGGGAAGGGTATATAAGCGTCCTGTCCTGCGGTCAAAGGCCAGTCTAATTACGAGTTCCGAACAAGGAGTAACTAATTACGGAACCTCTGGCTGACTATAGAACCTCTGGCTGACTGCGGAACCTCTGGCTGACTGCGGAACCACTGTCTGACTGCGGAACCTCTACCTGGCCTGACCTCTACCGGTCTGACCTCTACCGGTCTGACCTCTACCAGTCTGACCTCTGCCAGTCTGACCTCTGCCGGTCTGACCTCTGCCGGTCTGACCTCTGCCGGTCTGACCTCTGCTGGCCTGGCCTCTGCCGGCCTGACCTCTATCTGTCTGACTCCAAGATCCTGTGCGGTGCTGCTGAGCCAGTCTGACCCCGAGATCCTGTGCAGTGCTGCTGAGCCAGTCCTTCGCTACGTATTGCTGAGGTAGCGCCATCTGGCGCTGATAGATTCCTCATCATTATCATCATCGGCCTATCTTAGTCCACTGCTGGACATAGGCCTCCCTTTATTAGCTGATAGATTATTGTATATAAATTGTTTTGTATAGATATTTTTGTAAATATTTTTAATTATTAAATTTCATTTTGCCTTCTTCTTTTATTAAAATTGTTGCTTCATAACAAAGGGTAAGATGTTGAGAGCCGTTGGAATGTTGGAAGCTGGTTCCAGGCAACGTACTGTGGCTGCCGCCATTGGCACTACACAGAGTGTCATAGGCCGCCTCTGGACACGCTATCGTATCACGGGCAGCGTGGCCGAGCGACATGGAGGAAGATCAGTAGGCTTAGCCAAAGTAACACTAAGAAAACGATAGCAAAGTTCGAAAAGAATAAAATGTATGGGATTGACATAAGCCGCGCAAAATCACGTGGTCAATGTTATGTCAATCCCATACATTTTATTCTTTTGAACTTCGCTATCGTTGTCTTAATCACCACTCGAAGACAAGACCGGTAAATCCAAAATCTGCTCGACGGAATCGTACCATGACCGCTATGATGTTGGCCACAAGGCTCTACAGAGCGCTTTAAGGCTTGCTGATAAGCGACCAAACCATCCGGAATCGTTTACGCGAAGTGCGTCTGCGTTCCCGAAGGCCGCTGAGGGTTCCACCTATAGCACCCCACAATCGTAGGGCCCGTTTACAATGGGCTCGCGAACACCGAAATTGGGAGGAAAAAGACTGACGCTGTGTTTGCTTCTCTGATGAATCACGTTTCGGTATGAGGCCGGATACCAGACGCACCGAGTTTGGAGGACCTCTGGACGTCAAGAGCGCTTTAGATTTATCATGGTTTGGGCCGGTATTTGGATCGGTGGAAGAACCGATCTCATTTGGATCAATACTCAAATCTACGCAGAGAGGATTGTTTCAGATGTGATCATCCCCTTGCGAGGCCGATTGGGTGATTCGTTTCGTCTAATGCATGACAATACACACGGCTAGAGTCGTAACACGCACTCTTGCCGATTCTCATATCAACGTCCTGCCGTGGCCTGCTCAATCACCATACCTCAACCCAATTTAGCATGCTTGGGACATGCTCCAAAGAAGAGCTCTACTAAGTATGGATGCCGTGCACACCCCACAACAACTTTTTGACTTGTTCTAAAGAACGTGGGCGGCTATTCATCAAAGTGATTTGGGTGAACTGATTTTATGCATGCCAAATCGCTGTGCTTGTGTGATTCGTGAACTGGTAGAAATACCGTTTTTTTTAAATAAATAAATTTAAAAAAATCTACCCTGTTCTTGCTTTTTGTGCCAATTAAATATACGACCTTTACGTAAGCTAATTTTCCCCAATTTGTTAAAATTGCATTTGTTATTTAATTTTTTCAATATAAAGATAAAATTGTTTACTAAAACATAAAAAAATAGAGCAATAAGCCAGTCTGGAAAACCAGATTAGGTAAATGTTATTAGGGGGAGGCCTATGTCTAGCAGTGGACTGATGTGGGCTGATTATGATGATGTTGAAATGATTAGAAAACATTTTATAGCTAAAAATGTCCTACTTGACCCCTAGACATTTTTGATGCGTGTATTATCTTGTTATTGTCACAGACACTATTGTTTTGTCTGTGGTTAATGCTTAAGTCTATTAGTAATTAGATAGGTACTTTATGGTAAATTTTGTGGATGACGCAATTAGTCTCGTATTACTAGAGGTCGCCCAGTGGTCGATATCCGATCGTGATTCGCAAAATATTCAATGTTGATACAATTTAATGTAATTTCAAAAAAGAAGTGTTGAAAAATTCTACGAGCGGGCTTCGTACCCGCTGCCCATGACATGTCGGGTCAGATGTACTACCAACTATGCTATCGTGGATCTGTCCAACTCGCCGAAATTAATCACTGTTTGCGTAAAATTATATTGTATCATAATTATAAACGTAATGTAACACATAATTACCTATACATTTTTTATGCACTCCTTCACTATATACAAGGTATGAAAAAACCCTTACCGAAGCCGTAATATACGCATAGTCTACATCAAACTAAGAAACATTAAGTAAAAATAAAAGCAGGGAAACGACTTTTATTTTTGGGTATCAAAAACAGGTGTTATTTATGACACGCAATGGAACGCGTGCAACTTAGTGTGCATGTAGCATACGATACGAGGTAGCCGGCCGCGAGCCGCCGCATCATTGTGTCCCTTCGAAAATCATTGCGGTTTGTAACTTAAAACGTCTCTTTTTAATTGAAAATGAAGAAAAATACTAATGTTCCTTAAGAAGAAAATTTACTAATAACCTTTTTAAACAGATTCCGCAAAAACCGTAAAAAAAATGTTTTGACTTTGTTCCTCAATAACTCCTTAACTACAAAAACACAAATGTTAAAAAAATCCACGAGCAGGGTTTGAACCTGCACCCTTCTGACATACCGGGTCAGGTGCTCTCCCAATTAAGCTAACCCGCCAACACTATTATTCAACATTATTTACTTTTTTACTTTGAATACCAAAGGCGCCCATTCAATGTCAACCACTACCGTCATTAACATCCGATCATAATATTTTCACAAATACTAAAGATCAGTTAAGAAGAAGGCAAGCTATTTATAAAATGTTTTTGTTATGTTTATATAATTTTTAACGCAAATTTTGTTGCGAACAATTTACAAAAACACAAATGTTGAAAATATTTCCACGAGCAGGATTTAAACCTGCACCCTTCTGACATACCGGGTCAAGTGCTCTCCCAATTAAGCTATCGTGGTTCTAATCTGGTGGTGGTGGTGGTGGTTGAATGGGCGCCTTTGGCTTTCAAAGTAAAAAAGTAAATAGTGTTGAATAATTTCGGCAGGCAGGTTAGAACCACGATAGCTCAATTGGGAGAGCATTTGTTCCGATGTGTCAGAAGGGTGCAGGTTCAAATCCTGCTCGTGGAAATTTTTTCAACATTTGTGTTTTTGTAATTTGTTCGCAACAAAATTTGCGTTAAAAATTATATAAACAAAACAAAAATATTTTAACTCCTTAACTATCAGGTTCCCAGGTATGGCTCCATACAAGAAAGTAATAGTAATGATGGGAACAATCAGAATTGTTTGTTTTTGATAAGCTTCTTTTCTTACCCTGTATGCTTGGACGCCCAATATATCCACAGTGCCATAGAACAATTGAATTTCCATTGTGTCTGATTTAAGAACAACTGAGTCGATAATAAACTTTATTAATTTTTTTTATTAGGCCTATATTTTGTCCCACTGCTGGGCAAAGGCCTCCCCTCTGCGGCTCCACTCTTCTCTATCATCGGCCACCTCATACCACTATGGCAAAAAAGTGGTCAAGTCGTAATATAAACTTTAACAATGCCAAATCACACACACTATAATGTGTATACAATGTGCTAAAAAAAGACTACAAAATTACAATTGTTAATATTAATCTATTTAGAACCATTGATCATTTACTCCCAAAAATATTTTTTTTTCTATAAGCCCCTTATTACGTGACAACGGGACGAACCGCAAAAGGTCACAAAAACATGGTAGAAAATAATAAAGCGCTGTCAAAATCCCTAGCTTTACTCACAAATACTGCAGAAGGTAAACTTTAAACATACCGCGCTCAAACTACACGCATATACAGGGTGTTTGGTAATACCTGTATAATCCCGAATGGCAGATAGCTGGTCGTACGACCCCGGAAAATTATTACTATTACGATTTTCTTGGTCGAGTGGTTTGTACATCGGTTTTCATGGTGTCGCCATCTCTGAGGTCCCGGGTTCGATAAATTCGGGTAAATTTAGAAATTATTGTTTTTTTGAATTGTCTCGGGTCTGGGTGTTTTCTATGTATAACGGATAAACATACTTAAAATACTTAATGCTGAATGTCTCCCTTAATACTGATCAATGGGACCTCGTTTCTCTTTCCATTCAGAACGGTGGTTTGGGCTTACGGCGTGCAAGGGACGTGAGTCTGCCGGCCTTCCTGGCATCAGCTGCTGGGATCGTTGACCTTGTTACTGAATTCTTTTCTTTAGATGGTTGCAAGGCTACAATACCGTTCGCTTCTGATGCACAGGCCGCTTGGTTGGCACTCAACCCTGGTTCGAGCGTGCCCGAAAAACTAGACCGTCAGCGCTTGTGGGACCATGTAGGGGTGAAGCGGGTTTTTGACTGCCAGTTAGAAAGGGCGTGGGTGTGGATAGGTCAAGGCTTATTGCTGTATCAAGGCCAGAGTCCGGGGCTTGGCTACACGCGCTTCCCTCTCCACATCTGGGAACTCTCCTTGATGACGACTCTATGCGGGTCGCCGTGGCTCTCCGCCTAGGCTGTGATGTTTGTGAACCTCATATATGCATCTGTGGCACTATGGTAGAGAGCAACGGTCACCACGCCTTGAGCTGTTACCGTTGTGCAGGGAGATTTCCGCGCCATCATGCCCTCAATGACATCATCCGGAGGGCGTTAGTTTCAGCAAACATTCCCTGTGTGCTGGAGCCACCAGGCCTTAGTCGGTCAGATGGCAAAAGGCCTAATGGCTTAACCCTTGTGCCTTGGCAAAAAGGAAAGTGCCTGCTCTGGGACGCCACATGTGTTAGCACTTTTACCGCTTCACACGTTAGTCGCACCATGAGGATGGCGGCCGCAGCTGCTGAGGTGGCAGCTCAAAGAAAGCACGAGAAGTATTCGGTACTCACAAACTATTTGTTGGTACCCCTTGCAGTAGAAACAACTGGTTGTTGGTGTTCAGAGGCCAAACTATTTTTCAGGGAAGTGGGGCGCCGTCTACGAGAAAGGGGTCTTGACCCTCGCTCCGAGTCATTCCTGATGCAAAGGTTGTCTATCGCTGTTCAACGCGGAAACGCGGCAAGTGTGTTGGGCACCTTTGCACTTAAATAAGATTTGCACTTTAAATACATACTTAATGTATTTAAAGTATTTTAAGTACTTTTATCCGTTCTTTAGTAACCATTTAACGAGTTTCATAACGAAGTTTCTCTTGGGCTAGATAATTGATGTGAGTGTAGAGAAGTTTATTTAGTTTAATATTTATTATAAACATACCTGAAAAGCACCATATGGCCAAGATATTAAGGTTGTTTGTTACTAAGTAAAATTGTAAAGTTACAACCCTTGGTCCAGCTGATACATTGTTCTTGTTCGTCAACCTCATGATCCAAACTAAATAGAATTTAAAACATGTCAGGGTTGAACAAAAATAATGTAATTAAATAAATTTGAGTTTTTGTATGGAAAAGTAAAAATCTTCATATATATGATTTTGCATGTAACCACTGTGTTATTTATACTTGGTTGCATGGCTATGTGTGAGGAGCTTGGGTGGATGAAACCACCTGTAACTATTAAGGTACATTTATTGTGCTCAATCTTGTTGCAGCCGTGAAAAGAGAATGAGTGGCGGGCGCGCAGGGCCTTATATATTAGCAGACTGTCGCTGTTTGCGGGAAATATAGGAACTACTCATAAGTGATACATTGTCTAGATTGATTGCAACATTATTAGTTTCCCTTTATCGGTGCCAGATGGCGCTAAATATACAACACTATGTTTGGGGATTACACACATATTACCAAACGTCGCGGAACAGCTCGGAATAAACGAGCGCAGCTGTTCCGTGTCCGTGAGAGGTTGTATATGTGTGCGTTACGAAGCTTACCTTTTGCAGTCTCTTTATTTTGTGCCTCATTTGACTTTAACCAGAAAAGCGTTAAATTGGGATTTGCTCTAAGCGGCACAAGCGTACCGGCTCGGTTGATTTATTAACTGCAATGACCGCACTGTTCGAAGTAATAAACTATAAGTTTCAATTAAATTTATTGAAAACTTTTAAAAAAAAGTTATAAAGTAAGTATACAACGTGTTATAATATTGTCTACTTTTACAAGATAAATTGTAATATTAATATATCTTTATTATTAAAAATCAGCTAAAAGCTTTTGCCGAGATACGGTGGACGAGGTGTTGTGGAAATTTTAAGGGGAGGCCGCTGCTGGACAAAAGGCTTCTCCCAAATGGCTGATGATGATAGTGAGGGTGATCATGATGATACGCACGTTATACCCATGGTGATGCAAGCGTCTTAGGTTGCGGTGACCGCGTATATACATATTTAATTCGACCTATATTTTATTTTATAAGAGAATAGCCGACTCAGCCGGGCTCAGTGGCATACACTGGGAGAGGCCTATGTCCAGTGGACTGATGCGGGCTTAAGATGATGATGATCGCATCCTATCATCAGTCGAATTAAAAAAGATACGTTTCATCAATGCTTACTTGTCACTTTTGCGTGTAACATCGTGAATCGGGCGTCAACTTGTAGATCTAAAGGAGATAAGACACGAAACCCCTACCGTTTATAAAGTTTAAACAACGTCAGCTTTCCATAGGTACACATTATGAAAGGGTTTAGAATATGAAATGGATTCTCATAAATTAGGAAGTATAATTGACCTATGGAATATGGTCGATAGGATCTCAATAGCCAATATATATTTCGGCATCTGTACTGTATAATCATCATCATCATCCGCATCTTCATCATAAAAGGCAATGCAGAGGTTACTAATACTCTCGAACCCCTGCAATTGCGTAGAGATATAGCGTCACTCAGCGTTTTCTATCGCTTGTACCACGGCGAGTGCTCTGAAGAACTGTTTGACCTTATCCCACCTTCTCCCTTCCTCCATAGGAGTACACGTGCTGCTCTCCGGAGTCATCGCTTTACTGTCACACATATCCCATCGCGCACAAAGAAATTTGGTGACTCGTTTCTTTGTCGCACCTCCAAAAGATGGAATAGTCTACCAGCACACGTTTTCCCTCCTTCCTATGATATTGGGTCCTTCAAAAGAGGCGTGAAGAAGCACCTTGTGGGCCGGCAGAGTGAGGTTGACTGATGCTGCGTTGTTTTCACGCTGCACCGCTGCACGCGTCTGGACTCCATTTCCACTTAACATCAGGTGGTATGGAGTCATTTGCCGTGCTAAGTATAAAAAAATAAAAATAAAATTGTAATTGCTTTACTAGAAGGTGACGAGCGCCTGTATCTTATTAAGTTTTGTTTTTTTGGTTTGTCAAAGTAATATAGTAAGTAGTAAAGTAAGCTCATTTATATTTGCTACTAAACACAGTAGTTTTAAAAAATATTTTTTGTCTTTGACAGCTAACGCTTTATATAATATACTAGCGGCCGCTCGAGGTTTCACACGCGTGGTTCCCGTTCCCGTGGGAATATCTGGATAAAAAGTATCCTATATGTTATTCCAGGTTATAAACTATCTGTATGCCGAATTTCATCCAAATCCATCCATCCGTTCCAGCGTGAAGAAGTAACAAATATACGAACATACATACACACAAACTTTCGCATTTATAATATTAGTAGGATGAAGCATTATATAACAACATGATCAATTATTTTATTTTATTTAATTCAGAAACAAACAGTTAATACACATTATAGGGTATTACATGATTCTATCTCGTGTCTAGACCTTTAGTTTCCTTAATTAACTTATTTATGAATAACAATTAACACAACAAAAAAAGTTGCATTTACACTAACATTTACAGGGATACAACAAAGCTTTTAGGTTTGTTTTAAATTTTCCTAATGAATTTTGAAATATGTCAACATCCAAAAATTTGCTATTAACGTAACGTTAGTTAGATTTCTTAATGGAAAAAATTAATATTCTTAACACAAGACCTTTCACGTTTCCGGGGCACTTTGAAATGTATCTAATTAAGTAAATGTGTACAGTTTATCTTATTAATTATTATTTTAAACAAATTGACTACATCTTTATAATCACGAGCTAGTGGCGGAGGAGGTCGATGGCACAGTGGTTAACTCGCCCGGTCTGCGAGTGCTGAAGTTAAGCAACTTTCGTCATCGGATGGGTGACCAAAAGTTTATCATCTCGAGCTCCTCCGTGCTTCGGAAGGCACGTAAAGCCGTTGGCCCCGGCTGCATTAGCAGTCGTTAACAACCACCAATCCGCACTGGGCCCGCGTGGTGGTTTATGGCCCGTTCTCCCTATCCATCCATAGGGAAAGCTCGTGCCCCAGCAATGGGGTCATAAAATGAGCTGATGATTATGATGATGATATAATCACGACGATTACAAAGAAATTCGACTTTGTATTTGCTAGCAGACCGCTCATATTGAATATTGTCATGACCCATCCTGTAATCCAGAGCTTTAATGAATTTCCTTTGCACTCTCTCAATTCTATCAACATGAATATTGAAGAAAGGATTCCTATTATTAGGAAAAGAAGAAAATTAATAGTTAATATTATATATTATTGGCAAAATGAAAATATTTGCGATAAAGGAACACCTACTTTTCTTTCGCTGTATTTTTATCCAGCTATCTTTGTAGATATAAGTATGTTTCCGATAATCCTACGACATTTTATTTATTTATTTATTTATTTAATTTTATTACACAAAACAGATTAACAGAAATAGACGTTCAGTATTTACGTGGTTTTAGTAACATAGGTAGACTGCAACTCCACAGATATGTGTAAACAACATGCTTAAACATTAAATCAAATCATTAAAAAGGATAAAAAACACATAAAATTAAATTAAATTGTTAAAATTATACAATATTACATTATAAAAATCAATATGAAATAATAAGGATGAATAAAAATATGAAAACTAATACAATTATTAAAATATTACAAATTAAAATAAAAAAAATAATAATAATAATAAGCAAATAAAATAAAAATGGTTTATTTACAAAATTACACGGCATCATGCCAGTCTATTGAGACAAGCCCATGCAGCGACGACTTCCACTTGAAGAGCGACGAAGCGTGCATATCAGGCACACCGCCTAATTTGTCTAGTAAGGTGTTGTAATCGCGGCACATTCTGACGATGGGGTTGTGAAATGAGACATTATTGTCGCTGTTAGTTTGGACTCGTTTGATCCGTCTTGACGAGTACTTTGGTGCCAGATGGTAACCAGGGTCTGATGATGGAGCTGTAAGATGGCCATAGGAACTCGGTAATTAAACGACACAACCCCATCGAGTTTGGGCTCGTATGATTCGTCTTGACGAGTACTTTGGTACTAATATGGTAACCAGGGTCTGATGATGGAACCGGAAGGTGGCCATTTATAGGAACTCGGTAGTTAAACGACACAACCCCATCGAGTTTAGACTCGTTTGATCCGTCTCGATGAGTACTTTGGTGCTAGATGGTAACCAGGGTCTGATGATGGAGCTGGAAGATGGTCATAGGAACTCGGGAAAATAAGTTCGTTCGTTTGTTCGTTCCGTTTGTTATGAATGTGGATTGTCTTTGATAAGAAGGATTAGAAGGATGACCCAATGCCAAGATGAGCACGTGCCGAGGGCTGAATGGTATGAGGGTGTGTACAAACATGTCAAACATCACTACTACCTCAATATGGGTAGCAAATGAAAGGGCTTGATTAGCAGAATAGTTCTTTATGAAAATAAAATAAAAAATGAAAAACTAAAAACTTGAAAATAAAAAATTTAGTAAAGTATTTTTTTAAGTTAAATGGTTTTATTGAAAATAAAGACTTAAAAAATTTAAAGAAAAAAAAACATTAAAAACAGCTTTTTTAAAAAAAAAAGAACTAAAAAGTTAAAAATAATTTAAACCTGTTAATAAGAAAAAAAGCGTGTTACAATGTAGAAAAATAATGAAAGTGTATTATGCTTAATGTTCTTTATTGCTCCACCACAATGTAACACGCTTTTATTTATAAAAAAAAAATCTCATAATCAGGTTTAAATTATTCTTAACTTATTAGTTTTTTTTAACAAGTAATAAAAGCTTATTTTCAAAAAGGTTTTTGTTTTAATTATTTTTTATCTTTTAATTTTATAATCTTTATTTTCAATAAAACCGTTTAACTTAAATTTTTTTTTTACTTAGTTTTTTTATTTTTTACTCCATTTTGCCGCGTACCAGTAAATTATATCCCTACTGTGAGATCAAATACAAATGTTTACGTAAAAATTATTGTCGAGCTCGTAATTGATACATAAATGGAACACAAACTGTATAGGAGCTCTTTAAGATACTATTTGTAGCCACATCTAAGATAATAATTATTTAGTTGAATCTACATAAAAAAGTAGTAAAATTCTGATATTTTTGTACCTTTATAAAATATTGGTATAGTTCACTGTATATGTTTTTATATATACCTTAATTCTTTCTCTTGGCCTTAATATCCCCTATAATCCACTTCACTCAGAATCCTCAAATACTGAGGAACTGGCTCTGGAACTCTAGCTGTCGGAACACAACAATACTTCTGACTGAAAATGCTGGTAGTTAGCCAAGCGGGCTCAGGCTTCTAACAACCAAACCAAACATGTACGTTGGGAATCGAACCCGAGACCTTTAAGTCTGAAACCGGCGGTCTTAACCACTACATCATACATAAAGTAAAGTAATTAGCCTATAATACTGTCCCGCAACTGGACCTTTGCCTTCATCATTGTATAATCATCATCATTATAAATTATCATCATTCAAATCAAGTCATGTAAGTCAATTTACCAAATGCGGGTTGGTGATCACTGATCACAAGCCAAGCTTGAATGCATAGCCTAAGCATTAATCCAAAATAGCGCACACAAATAAAACACATATTTTATAGTATACTAGCGTCCCGCCCCGGCTTCGCACGGGTGCTGTGCTGATACACGCAACCGCTATCTATGCTTCTATGTCCCTGCATTTTAAATCTATAATATCTTCGCACATATTCATTTAAATTACATGCTGTAAAAGGCCATATTAATCTATATTAAATGCACAATGTATTGTTACATTTGTGATTTTGTCCCTCATGAAAAAAAGGAAGAAAATCCCAAATGCCAACTTCAGTGGGTGTGCGAGAAAGAAAACGAGAAAATGATTTTCGGCTAGGCAAATATATTTATTTTCTTCTCTTATTAACAATATTCAACATCACAAATTCATAAATATAGTCCAGGCAAATTTGGGTCAAACGTGACCTGACAGGTTACTGACAATAATATATAAATAAAGTTACATTTAAATTTAAGTTAATTTGACTATATAATTCCTAACCTTATAGTTTAACACACCCTAACCTCTAAAAAACCCTATGGGTCTTAGGGACCCAGCAGGTTCCTGAGATGTTATAAACCTACCTAACCAGCCAGCCTATATTTCAGCGGTAAAAGCTAAGGTCGTGGGTGGTTGGGATAATGCCAGTTCAGTTATTTTAACTACCTACCCGAGAACACCGTGGGGGTATATGAGATTATAATTAAAATAAATGGGCGCCAGGGTCGTATAATCGACCCGGACCTGGAGACGACGATGACGATTGAGAACGTTTCTGGTCGAACTCGAAGATCCTTATTGAATTATACATCAACCTACCAATCTGTGGTTGTGTGGTATGGTTCACAGACCAAACAAATATATTGTAAATTTAAAAAATTAAAAGTGGGTTTTATAAAATTTAAATAAATAAAAAAAAACCGTCCACGCCTGCCCATCCGCTAGGCGGAGTCAGCCGTGTCGCTGCTTATGACCAGCCGAGGAGACGGGTCTCGCGTCCAGGCTACAGACTCGTAGCCGGCTCTGAATCCTGGCTGCGAGACGATTCAACTCGGGTTCCTGTAATTGACAATACAATAGTATGATGACTAGTGGCCTGCTCGCGACTTCGTCTGCTTCGGAGAACACCCGTATCCCATCGAAAACTTTTATTCTTAAGACACAAACATTTACAATTTACAATTACGAACGCAACAAAAAATAAATCAGTCAAATCGGTCAAGCCGTTCTCAAGTGATGCTGTGACCTGCATGGTAGCATTTGTTTTTTATATAGATAGATAAGCAAAGAGAGGCCTATGCCCAGCAGTGGGTAAAAAGGGGCTGATGATGATGATGATGATGATGATGATGATGATGATGATGATGATGATGATGATGATGATGAATATAGATAGATGTGTGCAATAGGACCGAGGCTCAGCGATTGATTTTAATGTGTAAGCAAAGCACTGCACTGCTATTCTGCCACAAACCGGGGAATGGATGAAGCGTTGGTATTGTATAGATACGTATATAGTCAACCACACGCAGTAGCAGTATTTGCGATGCAGTTACAACTGATGTGGAATAGTTGGATTAGCAAACACAGCATCTGCGGTTATATAAAACAATTGGTGATTTTATATAAAATCGAGAAGGGAGTAAATTGGTGAATTCAGAACACGTCGTAGGCTGTTTTCTGTTTTACGACACGCACAGCTGTAATTAGCGCCAAGAGGCTTTTAGACGGTGCTCGTTATTTATGGCGCTGGGAGATCGCATTTTGTTTTCCGGATTTAATTTACATTTTCAGAAAAACAGTGGTTTTTTTTCCTCGTGAAATCCTCAATTGTGACTTTTATTGTGGTCTTTACAATAAAAAGCGATTTCCTGATGAGACTTAGGAATCACGTTCGAGTGACTTTCAGTATTGAATAAACTATTTGATTTCCACTGCAGCAATTATTTTTTTTTTTTAAAGTTCGCTTGCTTGCTGTGGCCCTTACAGTCAGTGGGATGTATATTCCCTCTATATTTTGAACACCACCACATCCATAGCGAAAGCTCGTGCCCCCGCAGTGGGGACAACAATGAGTTGGTATTGGTGATGAATAGTGATAATGCTTGTTTGCATGCAGTATGCCCGCTTTTTAGCATTTTACCCGAGCCGAACGCCTCGGCAGCCGAGTGGCAGAGTGCTCGGTTCGATACCCGAAGGTCCCGGGATCAATTCCCAGGTCGGGCAAAATGTATTTCGTATCTTCGATGCATAACCCGGGTTTGTGATCACCAACCCGCATTTGGCAAGCGTGGTTAAGCCATTACCCGTCAATAGCAGCGATGACTTGATTTCAATGATGGAGGCCTTTGCCCAGCAGTGGGTCAATTATAGGCTGTTTACTTACTTACCCGAGCATCTATCGGTTCTTCTACCGTCGCTTTAACTTGTTATCCCGGTTCAATAAAAGGTACCCGGGCATGCAATAAAGCAAGTCGAGCGAGCGAAGCCACGGGCGGAACCTTGCTCCATTGCGCATTGGAAAGCTAATCTCGCCGTTCTATACGAAATTGGTAAATACTGGTTTGGTACACAATCTTTGAGTTGTTGTTTGATGTTGACTATCAATCGCGCTGGAAACTTTCTTCTTTACATGTTGTTTACATGAATTTAGTAAACACTTAATTATTTAGAATCTTTCTTTTTTAACAAAAGAAATACCAATTACTTATTTATTAATTTACTAGCTGTCCCGGCAGACCTTGTTCTGCCCTATTTCTATAGAACAAAGTTACATTGATTTTTTTATGTTAATAGCTGCCCCGACAGATTTCGTTCTGTCATAAATTATTGGCATGTCGCAGTCTAATAGAAATAAAATAACATTGAAAGACTTTAATAATATCTAATGTCAAAAAAACACAAATGTTGAAAAAAATTCCACGAGCAGGATTTGAACCTGCACCCTTCTGACATACCGGGTCAGGTGCTCTCCCAATTGAGCTATCTTGGTTCTAACAAGCCTGCCGAAATTATTCAACACTATTTACTTTTTTACTTTGAAAGCCAAAGGGGAGAGCACCTGACCCGATATGTCAGAAGGGTGCAGGTTCAAATCCTGCTCGTGGATATTTTTTCAACATTTTTGTTTTTTTGTAATTTTGCGTTTTGCGAAAATTTGCGTTAAAATTATATAAACAAAACAAAAACATTTTTTAATATCTAATGTGATGATATTTTTATTGTAATGCCCAATGGTACACGATATTTTTTGTTTGGTTACTTGGCGCGTAAACAAATAAATCTGAAGGTTTTCCGACGCGGGAGCACGCAACATACAACTGCCCATGAGAGAAGCTTGGTTTTTCAATGTTAACGCCGCAAACATTCAATGACTGGCCGTGAGATTTATTTATGGTCATAGCGAAAGCAAGCCGCACTGAAAATTGCAGTCGTTTGTCAGTAGGGATACCATTGGGATGCGGGGGGTATCAACACATCTTCTCCCTTACATTTTTCCTTTAGAATGGTTGCCTCGATCACATTGTTCAGTATTTTTTTCACTGCTAGCCGTGTGCCGTTACAAAGACGCGGTTGGTTGATATTTCGCAACATTATGACCTCCGATCCTACATTTAATTAAAGATTATGGGGCGGCAATCCTAGCAAATCCAGCGAGTTTAAAAATTCTGGTGGATAGTTCACGACATCATCTTGGTTAGTTGCGCAATCAATTGATTTGTATGTCCTTAATTCACCGCCAATTTCGTTTTGTATTTTGAAATTTCATTTACATTCGTGTTTTTGGCATCTAATATAGCTCGTTCACTCAACCAACAATCATCTCTGTAATTTACAGCGACGTTTGGGAACACCTTTAGTATAAGCTCAGTTTTTGATTCAGTAAACTGACAAACATTGACAGGAAATGTAGTCAAAACGTCTACAGGGACACATACATACATTAAAAATTATTATTAAACAAATTTTAGAGAAAAATATATATAGTTCCGTTAATATCAAAAAAAATATTGTATAAGTGGAAAATTGGGAAATAGTATCTTAAAGCCTAAATATTATATAATACTTAGTAACAAACAACCTTAATATCTTGGCCATATGGTGCTTTTCAGGTATGTTTATAATAAATATTAAACTAAATAAACTTTTCTACACTCACATCAATTATCTAGCCCAAGAGAAACTTCGTTATGAAACTCGTTAAATGGTTACTAAAGAACGGATAAAAGTACTTAAAATACTTTAAATACATTAAGTATGTATTTAAAGAATAAGTGTTTAATTTAAGAATAATAATAAAACAAAAATAAATAAAAACAACCACTGCTCAATCAAATAACCCTCCCCGCTCCATTCCAGGTGCAAAGGTGCCCAACACACTTGCCGCGTTTCCGCGTTGAACAGCGATAGACAACCTTTGCATCAGGAATGACTCGGAGCGAGGGTCAAGACCCCTCTCTCGTAGACGGCGCCCCACTTCCCTGAAAAACAGTTTGGCCTCTGAACACCAACAACCAGTTGTTTCTACTGCAAGGGGTACAAACAAATAGTTTGTGAGTACCGAATACTTCTCGTGCTTTCTTTGAGCTGCCACCTCAGCAGCTGCGGCCGCCATCCTCATGGTGCGACTAACGTGTGAAGCGGCAAAAGTGCTAACACATGTGGCGTCCCAGAGCAGGCACTTTCCTTTTTGCCAAGGCACAAGGGTTAAGCCATCAGGCCTTTTGCCATCTGACCGACTAAGGCCTGGTGGCTCTAGCACACAGGGAATGTTTGCCGAAACTAACGCCCTCCGGATGATGTCATTGAGGGCATGATGGCGCGGAAATCTCCCTGCACAACGGCAACAGCTCAAGGCGTGGTAACCGTTGCTCTCTACCATAGTGCCACAGATGCATATATGAGGTTCACAAACATCACAGCCTAGGCGGAGAGCCACGGCGACCCGCATAGAGTCGTCATCAAGGAGAGTTACCAGATGTGGAGAGGGAAGCGCGTGTAGCCAAGCCCCGGACTCTGGCCTTGAAACAGCAATAAGCCTTGACCTATCCACACCCACGCCCTTTCTAACTGGCAGTCAAAAACCCGCTCCACCCCTACATCGTCCCACAAGCGCTGACGGTCTAGATTTTCGGGCACGCTCGAACCAGGGTTGAGTGCCAACCAGCGGCCTGTGCATCAGAAGCGAACGGTATTGTAGCCTTGCAACCATCTAAAGAAAAGAATTCAGTAACAAGGTCAACGACCCCAGCTGCTGATGCCAGGAAGGCCGGCAGACTCACGTCCCTTGCACGCCGTAAGCCCAAACCACCGTTCCGAATGGGAAGAGAAGCGAGGTCCCATTGATCAGTATTAAGGGAGACATTCAGCAGACACTCAACAGTCTCCTTCAACATGGAGTCCAAGGAATCAATGTGCGTGGGGCATTGCCAAGTCGGAACCGTGCGCAAAAAATAGTTTAACTTGGGAACTGCAAAGCAAAACCTCAGGAAAATCAGTGCAACGTGTGCTGGAAGATTTTTAAGCCTTTCCTTAGCAGGCATGAGAAGCTGCCTTCTTACCTCAAAAGCTTCAGGAATCGCTACCGGGAAAATGGGAGATCCCAACAGAGTCAAAGATCAAATCGATCATTTGATCTGATAACTCTTTAAGACCCGGAAGAATTTTAGAGCACTCGTTATATTATTTTTGAAGACATACCAAAGATAATCCTTACGCGCCTTTGTTTTGTTTTGATTGACGTCAAATGTTTGACAGCTGGTGACAGAGTGGTTTGTATGGGAAAAGAAAATTGTTGTTTTTACCATTTTCCTCGTATTTTTTACGTTTTTTTCTCTTCATAGGAACTTTCCTCAGACTTCATCAAACACAACACAAAATAAATCAGCCAAATCGGTTCAGCTGTTCTCGAGTTATGCGATTAGCAACACATTTAGCGATTCATTTTTATATTTATAGATTATACATACTAACAGTGTACATATTATTTGACGCCGTCTGCGACAACCTATCAATATTCAATGTATTTATAAAAACTCATTTATTATCGGGCAAGGAAATATTTCACGTTGCATTCAACATTGCTCAAATTGAATTCTGGAATCGTAGAGCTTGTTTTTTCTTTTCAGTTTTTTCTCTTTTTGCAGTTATTTTTTATGTTAGTCCGGTTTTTACAAGTATATAATTGTTTTTACATAGTTGTTTTAGCAGTCGGGTTTTTTGTTTTATTTAACTAATAATTTGGTTTTTTTCAATGTTAACCCTCTTCGAAATGAAACAACTTTTACGGATCTACTCGCGTTTATTTTACACATTACTTATTTAATGTTTATCCTGACGTTTCGAACCCTTTGCAGGGTCCGTGGTCACAGGGAGACTGAGGTGTTGGTCGTCTCATAATTAGTTGGCTTGTATACCCTCATTTAAATTTAATCAGAAGCGTTCCGTTTTACGCAGAAAGAGCCTAGAGTATCTTTTGGTCTGGCAGGCAAAATTGGGATGTTTTTTAATTTCAATAGCCTCGCGTATCATTCTAGGGATGAATCGTTGTTCTCTAGCGAGTATTTGTGGTTTATCAAATCTGATGTAATGGTTGGGCCCCTCTAGCGAATGTTCGCATACTGCAGACTTATTGTTGCGCCTATGCTTGACGTCGACTATATGTTCTTTAACGCGGGTTCCTACACTTCTCTTTGTTTGCCCGATGTAAGAGAGCCCACAGTCGCAGTCCAGTTTGTACACGCCTGCATCTTAAAGTGGTATGTTGCACTTGACAGGTCGTAAAAATTGGTTGATCTTCTCAAATCTTCAATTAATAAGTTATGTATAAAATAAACGCGAGTAGATCCGTAAAAGTTGTTTCATTTCAATGTGTAGTGTTTGCGTGAACTTTAATCCTCTTCGTTTGTCACCGGAAGGCGTTTCAATGCCATACAAATTTTCGTTTTTGTAAACAGTTAACAAAGCTTGCACTAAGCATCTCATATTATGTCATACTATTCTATCACAAGGGCATATTAATTTGTTCATTGCATATTAAATCCATGAACATTTAAATTGAACTCAATTGCCATACAAATTGCAATCACCGACTATGAGTAATGTAGATAATGTACATTTGTCGTTGAAACGACCAGCCTTAATGAAAAATGAACTGTTCGCTTTGTAAAAATACAATTCCATTGCGAATTGTTATAAACATAACACGATTACGTTTCTAGTCTCGTCACGTAATATACGCGACGGGAGCAATTTAAAGATTTACCTACTCCATTGGTTATTAAGTGTTGCTATGGAAAAACCGGGATTTCATGTTTTTAGTAAGTAAGTAAGTAAACAGCCTATAACTGTCCCACTGCTGGGCAAATGCCACCATCATTGTAATCAAATCATCGCTTGATAGTTTAATCACCATACGCTTGCCAAATGCGGATTGGTGATCACAAACCAGGGCTAAGGCTAGGCTAGATATGCATCGAAATATCCGAAATACATTTTGCCCGACCTGGGAATTGAACCCGGGACGATCGGGTATCGGGCCGAGCGTTCTGCCACTCGGCCACCGAGGCGTTGTTTTTAGTATGTCATCATCATCATCATCATCATCTCAGCCAAAAGACGTCCACTGCTGGACAAAGGCTTCCCCCAAGGATCTCCATAACGACCGATTTTGTGCTGCTTGCATCCAGCGGTATAGTATTATGTATGTAATATATTTGTTTTACGAAATTTCCGACGTTTAAGCCGAGCCGCACCGGCTGTGGTCACAGATTGACTCAACGCTGGAATCAGGGCATAAAACAAGGAGTCTGCAGATGGTAAACTTCACACAAACGTGCTCGAGCGAACGTCACACAGGCCCGGCACAGGCCCTGCCAGAATACCAGCGCCGTTGCGATGTGACTTTCTCACACCGTAGCGGCATATGCTGAGGTAGGGTCCTGATTGGCTCGTCACACTGTTGTGTTTGTTAGTTATTTTTTTGTTTTTGTATTTCATGTCTTTTTGAGTAAAGATGACTGCCTTATATTTGGCAATGTCTTTATTAATTTATTTATTTATTCATTTAAGCAACAACGACTCATTTGTTAGTAACAAAGGAACTTAAGAGCTATTGTTAGATATAATTTAATTTATAATTTAAATTTGACACACGTTCACATAATACAACTTAATAATTTGATTATATTATAAAAATATATTAATAATAAAACAAAAATCAATAAAAACAACCACTGCTTTTTTTTTTTTTTTCTATTTTTAATGTGAGAGTCCTTTCTTTCTTTCTTTCGAGCACACACAGGCTACCTCTCGCGGACGCGGAATCTGCCAACAGCTGCGCTCGGACTGCAATGCTATTCTTATATGAACTCGCTCATAACTTGCAGACGAATTAGTTATTACTATATAAAAGTATAAACAGACCATTCCAAAGGGTGGGCAGCAGCATCTCTCTGAGGCTACCCTGAACCTTTTTGCATTGTCACTAGATCTCACTCAGCTTGTAAACTGTGCGACGAGAGTGCCAGATGTCGACTCACACACTGCCAATTGCTTGGACCTTCTGCTGACCACAGATCCAGACAGATACTCAGTAACAGTTTCTGCTCCACTGGGTACTTCTGATCATTGTCTGGTTAAATTTGTATCTGTTTATTCCCCACCTGAAAATTGCCCTTGTGGCCCAAGACGGGTGTGGCGATACAGGTCAGCAGATTGGGATGAAATGCGTCACTTTTTCTCGTCCTACCCTTGGCGGAGGGTTTGCTTCAATTCAGGAGATCCGACGAGCTGTGCTGAAGCCGTTACCGCGGTGATACGGCAGGGTATGGAGTATTTTATACCGTACTCGGACGTAACATCACATGGCAAAGCTCGCCCGTGGTTTAATGTTGACTGTCGTAGTGCTGAGGCGCTGAAATTGTCTGCTTATTCCGCATGGGCTGAAGCTCGAGCACGCAAGTCTTCGAATACTCGTTTTCTGAAGAGAGCCTTTAACCAAGCCGCCAAGTCGTGTAAAAGGACACTACGCAGAGCTCGATTCAACCACATAAGCCGGATCGGGGCTAAATTAGCCTCTTACCCCCCAGGTAGTAAGGTTTTTTGGTCCCTGGCAAAAGCGGTTGAATCCAATTTCAGTCGGCCATCCCTACCACCATTGCTGAAGCCTGACGGTTCTCTTGCCCACTCTGCGGAAGAGAAAGCAAATTTATTTGTCTCTCTTTTTGCGGAGAATTCGCGTCTGGACTCTGCTGGGAAAACTCCACCAATCTCATCTCGTGCTGACTGCTATATGGCAGAAGTGCGCATTCACCAGAAAGAGATCCTAAAAATCCTGCAGACCCTGGACGTGAACAAGGCGAACGGACCTGATGGCATACCAGCAATAGTTCTGCGTTCATGTGCTCCCGAGTTGTCTCCACCCCTCACACGCCTGTACCGCCTCTCACTTGAAACAGGCATTGTACCGGAGTCATGGAAGCTTGCTAACGTGCAACCCGTGCCCAAAAAAGGCAGTCGAGCTGACCCTGCTAATTATCGACCCATCTCAGTTACGTCCATACTCTGTAAGATAATGGAACGTGCACTGAATAATAAACTCCTGGCTCATTTGGAGGCGCGAGTTCCATCCCTATGTTGTAGATATGCCAGCTTGTCGCACGAGCCGATTCGGTTCAACTTTCTTAGTGCGTACAGCTAGGGAATGGAACGCGCTGCCTGCGAATGTGTTCCCTGAAAGGTATAATCTGGACCTCTTCAAGGCTAGAGTGAATAGGCTATTTCTAGGCAGGCATGTTCCATCCTCGACCGCACCGTCACTTAACATCAGGTGAGGTGTAGTCAAATGCCTGCCTATAACCAATAAAAAAAAAAAAATAAAAAAAAAAACCTACTGCGATCGCCAACCCACCTGCCAAGCGTGGCGATTACGGCAAACACCCCTCGTATCCTTGGGGGAGGTCTTTGTCCAGCAGTGGACGTCTTTTGGCTGAGATGATGATGATGATATAAAAGTTGGTTGAAATCCGTTTGCAAGTTATGAGCGAGTTCAACGTCGAGTTCGACGCTGTTTTGCTTAGAGAATAGCGCTACTGTTCCGACTGCTTGCGTAAGGATGTCTGACACCTAACTTTATAACCGTAAGGTTGGTGGAAGGTGTCAGTATAAACTTTAAAGTAGTGTGTAGCAGGGTGTACCGAGATCAGTCACAGTGTGACTGTGCAAAAGGTCTATGCATGAGTTGCTCTGGCGCGGTTTTAGGTCTCTTAGGGTTTTATTATCCACTAGCGGCCCGTCCCGGCTCCGCACGGGTGGACATTTCTTTTTTTAATATAGCCTATGTTACTCAGCGCTAACGTATACAAGTAACATGGTATATCCGTGGCCAATCAAACATACCAAGTATCAATAACAATTAATATTAGGTTAAATAAAATAAAAGTTAAGTTAAGTATTCAGGGGTCCATATTGGCTCACATAAAATTCTAAATCCTATTCTTTGTCTTACTACCGATTTCTGTTAATAATTATCACTCTTCATAATTTTATTTTTCATACTTTTTTATTCATACTTTTTTATTACTACCAACGGAGCTCATATATAACAGTTAGTGATCATAATTTTTTTATTAATACTGTTACTACCAAGAACCAGTTTAAATTTATAATTTTTTTTTCAGATCTTTTTCTTCATAACATTCAATGATCATATTGCTTTAATTAATAATGTTGTTACTAAGAACATACTTCAACTCATAACGTCGTTGTTCAGAATAGCTTACTTTATAACGGACAATTATCATAATTTTTGTATTAAGGCAATACTTAGAAAATATTTTAACTCATAATGTCATTTTCCACAATAGTAAATATTGAAAATAATTTTAATTTATTAGTAAGTAGTAGGTAGGTTAGGAAAGTACCTAGTAGATATTAAAATTGTCTACTTTTCTAACAAAAAATAGTTTCTGGCGCTTCGCCGGCCGCTGCCGCGGTACGCTCGCTACGCTCGCTCGGCTCGCGCGTTGTTGGGGTCACACTTCTAACCTAACCTAACCTACTTGTCTGGTAGCATCTCGTTTTTGGTAGCAATTTGATTTGCAGTGGAGTCGCATTTTTAACTTAACACTTTATGATTAAAAACTATGAAAATGTATTTGTATGAAACAAATGTATGAATATAGTGTTTATGAAGCAAACAAGCGTTATATATAACGAACTTTGGTTTATTCGAAGTACATAATACAGGCGAGTATATAGATTTAATGGACGGCGCGCGCTCTGGTCGGCGGTCGTTGGGCGAATGCCCGGCGGCGGGGAGCCGCGCGCGGGCGCGGGCGACGGGCGGTGGCAGCTCCGTAGATCACGCGTCGTGCGCGTGAACATCCTCCCCAGGGTTGGAAGCTTCCCTCCAAAGATGATCAATCGCGGGTAAAAGGCACATCTTATTAACGCCTCGTCTGATTGTGCCTCTGGTAGTGTAGACGTCAGCAACTCTGCATATTCCGTCCCGGCCTTCGTAAAGCTTAGTGACTCTGCCCATTCTCCAGTGAAGTGGTGATAGGTTTTCCTCCTTTAAAATTATAAGGTCTCCGACTTGTACTGGTGTCTGTTCTTGTCTCCATTTCGAGCGATTCTGTAGCTCCGCCATGTACTCCCGACGCCATCTATCCCAAAATTGCTGCCGGACTTGCTCGATGCGCTGGTATCGGTTAGGTCTCGCTGAGCTGACAGGTAGTGACGGTACAGACGTCAGCGGACGGCCAATTAAGAAGTGCCCGGGAGTTAAAGGATTTAAATCGGTAGGGTCTGATGACAAAGGAGAAACAGGACGGGAATTGAGGATAGCCTCTATTTGAGTGAAAAGAGTAGCCAACTCCTCAAACGTTAAGGCGGCGTTGCCCGCAATGCGTTTCAAATGAAATTTAGCAGATTTGACGCCTGCCTCCCATATTCCACCAAAATGTGGAGAATAGGCCGGTGAAAAAATGAATTTAATTCCCTCATTAGCAGCGTAATCCGAGACTGGTTGACGGCTGGATCGTAAAACTCTTCCTAGCTCATTGTTGGCCCCGACAAATGTTTTGCCGTTATCGCAATAGATCGAATAGGGTTTGCCTCGACGTGATACAAATCTGCGTAGGCATGATAGGAAGGCATCAGTGGTAAGGTCACTGACAACCTCTAAATGTAGGGCCTTGGTGGCAAGGCATACGAATACGCAAAGATAGGCTTTTGTTATGCGGTTACCCTTTCCCTTTTTAGAAGATATCATAAACGGACCCGCAAAATCAATACCACATGAATTAAACGGAAAGTTTGGATTGATTCTCACATAAGGCAAGTCCCCCATTTTAGGCTGTATGGTTTGACCACGCATTCGCGAGCAGATAACGCATTTTTTAGTAATGCTGCGCGCTAAGTTTCTGCCACCTAGTGGCCAAAATCTCTCTCGCACTGATGACAAAAGTAATTGGGGCCCTGCATGAAATAAACGCAAATGTTCATACGACATTAACAATTTTGTTAAACTATGCTTAGCATCAAGTAGGATAGGGTGTTTCTTATCATATTGACAGTTAGACTGAGCTAATCTACCTCCCACTCTTATGAGACCATCTGAATCTATGAAGGGGTTCAGAGGTAATAATTTACTTTTATAGTGCAGTCCTTTTCCGTTTTTAATTTGTTTTAAGTCTTTGGAAAATGAATCTGCTTGACTGAATTTTATTAAAAGAGTTGACGACCGTTCGAGTTCATCTGCTTTCAATGGACCGGTCAGTTTAACGTTATCTTTTTTAATGTTATTTATAAAACGCAATACATATGCATAACTTCTTTTTAACTTTAAATAATTGGAATGATTCTTAAAGTTAATGACTGAATTAACATTCTCGTCAGAAGTACCGCCGTCGCACAATAAAACTTTGGTTTCGGGTAAATTACTAAGTGTTGTGTCGGGACCAGTAGGCCACGCTGACCGATTCTCCTTCAGAAACGAAGGCCCCTCCCACCACAAAGAAGAAGCCTGCAGATGCTGAGGGTCGATGCCCCTGGAAGCCAGGTCTGCAGGATTCAACTCGGTTGACACGTGCTTCCACTGACAATCGCGAGCGACTTCATTCACTTTATTTACTCTGTTACGAACAAATGTTTGTAAGGTTTTATTTGAGACTTTGAGCCATGCGAGTACCACTGTGGAGTCGCTCCATATGTACTTTTGAGCGATCTTACATGGTATGGATTTTAAAACTTTATCAACTAGTGTAGCTCCCAACAAAGCCGCAGTCAACTCCAGTCTTGGAATTGTAAGTGACTTAATAGGCGCGACTCTTGTTTTAGCACACAACAGCCTGACGACAATGTTATGTTCGCTATCAGTTGAACGCATGTAAACACATGCCCCATAGGCTTTCTGAGATGCATCTACAAAGCAATGCAACTCAACAGACTGAATGTCTTGACTGTCATTTAAAACAAAACGAGGTATGACAATATCTGTTAAATGATGTAAGTTTTGTAGGAAAGAAATCCATCTTTTAGCGAACTGATCTGGTACCGGGTCATCCCAGGCTAATTGGACACTCCATAAGTCTTGGAGAAGAATTTTAGGTTTTATTATGCAACAGCTGACTAGCCCCAACGGGTCAAAGAGCTTACAAGTTGTAGAAATAATTATTCTTTTAGTTATTTCGGATGGGACCTCAACACCACTCGGAAAATGAAGTTTGTCTGAAAGAGGTGACCATTTTAATCCTAAAACCGTGGCTTCGCTGTGCAATTCCAAATCTAAACAATTTGAAGATTTTAATTTATCCCAAGGTATTTGAGGGCAATTTGTGCGAAATTTCCTTAGTGGAAAACAAGCTGAGTCCAGCACTTGGGTGACATTTAAATATATGTGTTTTAACTCATCAACAGAAGAAGAACCGGTGATCAAATCGTCGATGTAAAAATCGTTTTTGATCACGTTTGATACAACCGGATCTTTACACTCGTTAGCCAGTGTCACCAAACACCTGGTACTCAAAAATGGAGCAGAAGCCATTCCAAAAGTTAATGTTTGGAGCTGAAGAATTTTAATAGGTTCATCCACTTGATTCCTCCACAGCACCAGCTGTAAATTACGCTGGGACTCGTTTAAAGCCACTTGTCTATAAAACTTATCGATATCAGCAGTTAAAATGTACTTATGGACTCTAAACCGAAGAAGAATCGAAATTAAGTCGCTCTGCACAACTGGTCCTACAGCTTGGAGATCATTGAGGGATCTTTGAGAGCTAGTTTTGGCGGAAGCATCAAAGACAACCCTCAGCTTTGTGGTTTCACGCTGTTCTCTTATAACACAGAGATGGGGTAAGTAACATCCAAATTTAGGCTTATGAATTATTTCCTTTAAATGTCCTAAATTGCCATATTCTTCAATAAAATTACTATATCTTTCTTTAATTTTGAGATTATTATTTAGCTTCTTTTCTAGATTTATAAAACGTCTCATTGCAATAGAGAATGAGTTGCCAAGAGCCTGCTCAGGATTCTCCTTCAGCGGCATCATGACAGAAAAGCGACCGTCAGGTAAGCGACAAGTATTTTTTATAAAATGAGATTCGCAAAACTGTTCATCTGTTGAGTAGGTATTAGCATCTGTAGGCCATTCCTCAATCTCCCAGAATTTCTTAATGGAATCATGTATATCTTGAAGTGATACCATGGAATCTTTTTGCACTAAATTGCATTGGATTTTATTGTTATTATTAAAGTAGGATTCCCCAATGTTTCCAGCTACTAGCCACCCCAACAGGCTATCTTGTAATATGGGTTTATTAGGCCCCAGTTTAATTTTATCATGACTTATCAAGTCAAAGAAGTGATCTGCTCCTAGCAAAATATCAATTTCAGAAGGTTCGTAGAAAAATGGATCAGCTAGAACAATATTATTTGGTAAGTTTAATGTCTGAACGTCGACTTTAACATTAGGTAGGTTTCCAGTTATTTTAGGTATTACCAAACAACTCACATTTACACTATAGGATCCGACTCGGGATTTTATTAAGAAGCCACATTTTTCTGACACTTTACATGCAACATTATTTATACCAGACACATTAAATGAATTTATTGGTTTTGTTTTTAATCCTATTTTTTCTTGCAGGTTTTTGGTGATGAAGGATGACTGGCTCCCAGTGTCCAACAAAGCACGGGCAAGGTAAGTACATTTTTTTTGTTTGTTTATAACCTCCACTTGAGCAGTACATAGTATAACTTGACTTGAACACACAGTTGATAAACTAACCGGAACATTACCAGCTGATGATGAGTCAGTTTTTTCAATAGTATCGGTAATTATGTTACTAACTGTATTATTTCTGTGTAATACTGTATTATGTTTTTCTCGGCAGATACGGCACGAACCCTTCAAAGTACAGTCTACATTTTTGTGGCCACTACGAAGACAATTGGTACACAACTTGTGTTTATATACTTCGCTTAACCTATTGTCTACGCTCATGGCCTTGAACTTGGGACACTGATGAACATAATGATGCACCTTATTGCAGATAAGACATGCTTTGTTGTGAGAACCTTCCAAAACAGTAAAAGATTTTAAATTATTTTTATATGAATGATTATCTTTACCATGGTTATTTCTATTTTCATAATTAATGCGGCTACTGTTAGTGGTTTCCAAAACATTGGCACGGTTTTCAATAAATTCTTTAAATTCCACAAGGGTAGGTAAGTGCGATAAGCGCCCTTTGTGTTCCTCCCACTTACTACTAGTTTTAGGATCTAGCTTTGCTGCTACTAAAAATATCACTAACGGATCCCAACCAGTCGTAGGAACACCCAGGGTATTAAGCGCGTTTAGGTTTTTATAAAGTTCATCACTCAAATACCTTAAGGCTCGAAATGATTCCTTCTGAATAGAGTTAAGATGCACCAGCGAGTGTAAGTGATTATTAATCAAAATATTTTTGTTATTGTATCTATCACATAAAGCCTTCCACGCATTTTGGTAATTCCTCGCGGCAAACTCAATCGATCTTATTACAATACCAGCATTCCCTACTAAAGAGTTTCGCAAATAATGAAACTTGTTGATCGGTGCAATCGAGTCGTTCTCATTGATGAGAGAATCAAAAGTGTCCCTAAATTCAAGCCATTTTATATAGTTGCCATCGAAAGTGGGCAAATTTATTGTAGGTAGCTTAATCGAACTATTCGCTGCATGACAACAACTTGATTTCACCGATCCATGATGAGAATCCTTATTTTTTGCTGAAAACGAATTTATTACTTCTTGCGCCAACGCGATTTGGGAATAAAACTCCCTTTCCGTAATTTCTCGTTCTGCAATTTGATCATCTATATTTTGAGAAAGTTCTTCAATTTCTGTTTGTACACTATCAAAACTAGACATTAATTCTTGCAACTGAATTAATCTTAACGACAATTCTCTAATCTCCAAACTTGTAATGTCAGCCGATTTACTATCGTGGTATTTCTGAATAGCATTTTTATGCACCGTTAGTCTGCTTCGAATACCACCGCGTTTCCTAGCTAACGTTTTCAAATGGTCGTTAGAATCAGCTGATTCCACATTTAAAATAGGAATAGGACTTTTCGATCTCAACTTCGATTCAGCCATTTTGAATTCCATTCAAATTTAAAAAAAAATAACGACGTGTACAACAATGAGCAGGTTGGGTTTAGTTAAATAATAGTGCACTCTAACCGTTATACCATCCAGCCGCCACCAGCCCAAACCACAGCAACCGCCGAGCTCGCCAACAGCACATGCAGCGCTCGAAGAGCACGACTGACCGCTGTCGCCGAGCCCGCCAACGGCGCCTACTACGCCCACGGGACGCAGCGACGCGGCGAGGCGTGAGGGCTTTGACCCGCCAAGGGCGCTGGAATTGTTCGGCAAATAGGCGTTGAAATAGAGCGTTATAATTAAAGTGCACTTTACTGGGAAGATTTTCTTTGTATCGAATCCAATAGCTAAGTAGGTTACCGTTATGTAGGTCAACCGTTAAGTAGGTCACCTTAATAAAATTTAATTGAAAAATTAATATTGAAATGAAACCCAGAAAACAATATATGAAAAATGAATAACTTGTGATGTAGCAAAGTAATGAGAATGACAGAAAGAAATGATAACGTCTATTTTTTGAATTTTGTCCGTGCAATTATATAGGCAAGGATAGTACGCATATAGCAAGATACCACCTTAAAGTGCTGCGAAGTAGCTAGGCATATACACAACAAATAGAAGTTAGCAATTAGAGATATAAGGAAATAAAGGAATAGGCTTACTTGCTTTGGTTGACTGGCGCCGACACTATACCGTTCACTCACTGCACTGTAATGACTCGGCGTTTTCTTACGAAGACGATTAGTACCGTAGATTGCAGTCCTGTCACGGTCGCCAAAAAACTTGTTTATGAAGCAAACAAGCGTTATATATAACGAACTTTGGTTTATTCGAAGTACATAATACAGGCGAGTATATAGATTTAATGGACGGCGCGCGCTCTGGTCGGCGGTCGTTGGGCGAATGCCCGGCGGCGGGGAGCCGCGCGCGGGCGCGGGCGACGGGCGGTGGCAGCTCCGTAGATCACGCGTCGTGCGCGTGAACATATAGACATTATGACTTTTCAGTAATATGGATAAAAACAATTATGATTAAGAAATTTATAAAAACAATTTTTAGAATAAAACACATTTATGAATATTATAGTTATGTATTCGAATGATTATGAGTTTAGATCATTAGTATAAACAAATATATCAAAACAAATATTAGTAAAAAATAAGTGTATAATGAGTGATATTATGAATGTAAATGATTACATTTAAAAAAAAAAGTTTTTAATTTTTTTATGAAGAATGATCATTATGATTTTAAATGGTATGAGAAATATTTTCGGACCTCCGATGATAGGAGTTAAAAAGTTAAGTGAGACAATGCGCACCCAGTATTCAGTTACGTTAAATAAACGTTAAACAACAATTTGGTACCTAACCAAAGTAGATTCGTAAAAATTGTTTCATTTCAATCGACATTGTATTGTGTATGGCAAAATTTCAATTCACCCGTCCTGGTTTTGTCACTTGTTAACATAAGTAGGAATATCTTCTAAAATAGCAGCGTACATAACCTGAATGCAATGCAAAAACATTGTCTAAATTAATAATTTTGTATTGGAAATAAAATTGGCAGTAATACATAATAAAATCTTTATAAAAAACTAGATAGATGTGCCGATCCAAGCTATAAAGATGAAAGAAATTCTATGAATTATAGCACGACCTACGCCCATTTAACTCCGTAGTATGCTAGCAATGGCGTAGAAAATTACATTCATAAAATGTTTACTACGTTCATTTTATTTGCAAGAAGGTAATGTACCAAGTTTACTTTTATCTGAAGCGTGTTACAGTGAGCCCTTTGCCAAACTTTGCTTGTCACTCTGTAAGGTGTCTAGACTTTCTTCTATCATTTAAGTTAATAAAAAACTAATATCTGTCTATTGTATTCCAGTTTTACTAAACACCAAGACATGACTCTTTACTATAGTTGTATTTTTAATTCATCTACGGTTAGACAAGTACTGTTTTCATTCATCTCGCCTAGTTGTAGTATGTTTTTGACTTAAGTTGGACCATAGCCCACTTGTCCCAACACCTGGCGTTTGCGTCCAATCATTTTTCTCAGGATTTTCCCAAGCCACTGCTAGGTAAAAGCCTTCATCATCGGTGAGTAAGTGAGTGAGTTAGTAAGTGATCATTCACTTACTTGCTTACTTACTCACTCATTCCTTTACTCACATGAGTGAGTAGTGAATAAGTGAGTAAGAGAGTAAGTAAGTGAGTAATTGAGTGAGTAAGTGAATTAGTCTGTGAGTAAGTGAAAGAATAAGTGAGTGAGAATGTGTGTGTATATGTGCGTGTAAGTCTTCTATTCAGTTTGATAAAATATGAACACAATATTTTCTGATCCGTGAGTTTGAGCGTGAATCTGAGCTAACATAATTATGCCATTTAATGAGTTTAAAGCCCGACCTGAAAATATCCACGCTTAAATAATTACTGTTTGTATACTCGTAGGTAGTAGTGCAACTCTAATGGAAGGGACGCCATTTCCAATTATATACTTAGTTCCTGTTTCGGGCGTGCGAGTTTCAGGTTGCAATTCTACGTACTTAGATATGTATATGTAATGCTAATTGTTTGGTATTTTGGCCGGGTAAGACATTAAACTGCAATTAGGACACCATCAGATGGTCATTTGTAAATGGCAGTATGTACAACTTGTTTGTAATAATTGTTACATGTTTGAGGGGATTGGATCGGAAGATGTACAGTCACGAGCTTTAACATGTATACACTTTTGGTTAGTTTATTTTGTTTTTTTTTATTTCTTCTGCTTTGGTCTCGGGAGATCAAGCATGCGTAACTTGACTTAATGATGACATTGATAATAGTCGACGCTACGGTGTCCTATTGGCAAAGCACTCCGGAGGTTGTGCTTACGTTCAATACCCAAAACTAAAAATCTAAAAATGGGAAACACACATATCCCGATCTGATGCATTACCCGGGGTTACCGATTTAGCAAGCATAGTGATGAAGCATAATACCCTGATGGGTATCATGCATATCATGGGTGTCATCGCTAAAGTTGATACTTTAGCGATGACTTTATCTCAATGACAGTGGCTTTTATGCTGCTGTGGAACGAGGTTTTCCTCAACACGACTCAAAAAAAAACAGATTTGGTACAATTGAGAATATATTTATTTATACCATACCTACTCTAAAAAGCTTATTTTATTCACGCAAAACAGTGAATAAAAAGGCCTTTTATTCACTGTTTTGTTTTTATTCACTATTTTGGTGTTTGAATTTGGAACACAAAAATATATCCGGTCTCTATTTCAATGCTTACACAAACTCCTTGCGCTAAGATTCGAAATTCAAAACTCTTTGGTGCAAATAAATACTCGAGATTTGATTGGTCGATATTTGCGACAAGGAGTTTGGCATTAGATTAATAAATATTGTTTCACAAGTTGACCACTCTAATGATAATAATAAGAAAATTACGCTTAATTTCAGTCATTGCTACTGTGCGTTTCTCACGTAATTTTTTACCACGAACTACAGTGCTGTGGAACCAGCTCTCAGCGGCGGTATTTCCGGACCAATATGACTTAGGAATCTTCAAGAAACGAGCCTATTCCTTCCTTAAAGGCCGGCAACGCATCTGTGATTCCTCTGGTTTTGCAGGTGTCCATGGGCGGCGGTGATTGCTTTCCATCAGGTGACCCGCCTGCTCGTATGCCTCCTTTTAATATAAAAAAAAAAAAAATTGCTCTAATTTTAATGTACATTTCAATTAATGTAACAATTCTTATTTCTTGATTAAATTTCTATTTTCGCTTAAATTATGTCTTTTCTCGTAGTCATGGTATAAAGTATAGTATGCAACTCCTGAATAAAGTACGAATTTATATCGAGGGCCATGAACCACTCGCGTCGTTCAGGATTCTAACAGTTGAATCACTCGCTGCGCTCGTGATTCAATCATTAGAATCCTTCACTTGCTCGTGAATCATCTACGGCCCTCGCTTTAAATCCGTCCTTTATTCACTAGTTGCATAATATACTATTTAACGTATACTTTTTATTATTTATATTATTTTAGCAGGTAATAAAATATGTTATATGGTAGGTATTTTTCTTTTTGCAATAGGTAAATGCCATTGTGTGAATTCCTTTGTTGAAATTCGAATAAATTATTCAAGTCTACAACAAAGATTATAATTAAAAGCTATAATAAAGTGTAGACTATTGTGCATATTATGCTTAATGAGTTACAGTGTTCCAATAAAACATCTAATCTCTTGCAAAGAAACAGCCATCATTAATTTAATCTAAAATTAACTACCAATCGTCTTTGTTGATGAGAGTGAGAACGTGTCGAACAAGATCTGCGTTTGAAACCTTTTAATTATAATGCAAGAAAATTATTTATTCAGAGTAATAAAGAAAATCGCTCAGATTAAATAAAGCGATTTTTTTTTTAAACTGTTGCGTTCAATAAACAAAGTTTTAAAACGGGGATTAACGCGTTAGCGTAGTTGTAGTAGTATGGTACCTACACTAAGGCCCGTATTAATAAACCGCTCTCAACTCTGAGTTCGATCTTGAGAACGAACTTGAGATGCTGTTCTAATTAATAGACCAAACTTGAGTACGGTCTTGAGTAAATCATATCAACTGAGTGACGCCCATATTAATAAATCAAACTCAGCACTTAAGTACTCTCTTAAAATGCATCTCGAGAGCTCATTTCCCAAGTGCCGTCAAACCGTGACTTGAGATACAGTTTTACTGCGACGAACGCGCGAAGTGTTGGTGTTTGTACTTATTAATATTATTTTATTATCTTATTATTATGGAATTAGAAAATATTTTGGATGAAATTAATCACTACGGCAAGCTAGATCACTATGATGGTATCTTTTGGCCAAATACCTACCGCATACTAAAAACTTACCTACACGGGATGATGTGAAAAATCCTTTATAGATGGAACCCGTGAAATTTAAAAAGATGTCGATTTTATCAGGATTCCGTGTTATATATCACATTTTTTTTTTATTTTTGGTAAAAAATGACTTGATAAAAATGGACTAAAGAGGTCTTCCAATTTCCCCTGAATTAGTGGAACTGACTGAGTAGGACTATGTGACTGACTTTGAGATTTTATGCAACAGCATCATTTCAGGTAAGTTTTTGTTACTTAGACAAGTTAAGGATAATAAACAGTTCACCAAAAATATACTAAGATGTACATCAAAAATCGCTCCACTTGATCTACAAAGACACTTCATCAAGTTGCCCACAGAAGAAGAGGCTTCACTTAACAGGCAGCTCTTTAAAGAATTGAAAAGATGTGGGCGTTGGCCTGGATTACCAGGCATTGATGGAGCTATCGATGGCACACACATTAAAATTCGTCAACACCAGGATGCCAACATCTTGAAGTGTATCGTAACAGAAAATGTGACTTCTCAATCAATGTCCAGGTTATTGTTGGACCTAGGACAGAAATATTAGATACAGTAGTGATATGGGCTGGTAGTATGCATGACTCCCGCATTTTCCAAGTGTCATCAGTTTTTATGAAATACACACGGGAATATTAACTTGAAGGCTTGTAGGCGACAGTGGATACCCTACATTGCCATTTGTATTGACACCTATTAGGCCACCCCTAGAAGAGTACCTTCAATTAGATATAATAGAGCACAAAAAAAACAAGGAGCATCGTTGAAAGAACCTTTGGCATATGGAAACGTAGGTATCCTTGTTTATCAAGAGGTCTTGGAAACAGTTTTACATAACATAATTAATTTTAAATGATGTTATGACTTCTCCTGATGAGGAATATCAAGAACCACGCAATGGAGACAGTGATGTACCAAGCACTAGTGCAGGCTTTCAACTTAGAAATGCACTAATAGAAAATAATTACCATTAAGTAGCTTTTAGCTAGGGTGGTATTAGACTTAAAAAACAAGATCTTGAGTTCATGGTCTTGAGATAAATCTCAGTTGATACGCTCTTGATGATGATTTATTAATTAGTCACGATCTTAAGATCGAAGAACTATCTTAAGTGTGATTTATAAATACGGGCCTAAGTAGTTGTACTTGTTTTTAGTGTAGGTATCAAAGACATACCTTTAAACCCGACGTTTCGACTAACTTGTACCGGCTGTGGTCACGGACTGTCTCGAATATAATCACACTAATATTATAAATGCAAAAGTTTGTGTGTATGTCTGTATATTTGTTCCTTCTTCACGCTGCAACGGATGGATGGATTTGGATGAAATTCGGCATACAGATAGTTTATAACCTGGATTAACACATAGGAAAGTTCTTTATCCTGATATTCCCACGGGAATCACACCATAAATATACTAAAAACGACAATTTAATTTTCCAATACAAAATTATTTGTTTGTTTTGTTTTTATGGAAACCAAAGAGAATTTAATCACTTGATGGAAACTGTCAAAGCGGTACGAAGTCCGCCGGGTCCACTAGTAATATATAATGTCGTTTCCGGTCATGATAACGAACACAAAATAAAACGCAAGCGCGAGCACCGCCGGCTGGCAAAACCGCTGCAACTTTGTTTTCCTGAGCTTCGACAGAGCCGACAGAGCCAATCGTTGCCGCCGAGCGGACCCATCGTCACTTTTGATCGAGTTGCTTCCGAGTGAAGTAGTCTCACGGAACTGTGCCACGTTTCGTTCAGTGTCTACTATACTCATCTATTGTAACTGTGCACCTAATATATTAAAAGTTTGAAGAATATCATCTTCTCATTGCACGATTCCCTACGTCTGTCCGCATGATGATAGATAATCCTGACGCTTCGTCATCATATAAATGTTATAGAGGTATACCGATGATGCCTATGATACATAAACCAAGTAGTAAGCGTGAATCTCCGTTATATCACTTATACTTTTTGAAGTGAAAACTTCATTAGCGGCGTTGTACACTTTTTTTTGTTATGGGTAAAAAATGTTAAATTTGCGTCAGGACACGTGACCTGATCGAAATATCGTAAGACGGATGGAGAGTAGACAGTCGGCGCGGCGTAGGAGAGGAAGTATCCCCCTCTCTTTTTACGGCGCGGCGAAAATCTATGCCTGCTGTTTCGTTTAGGCGGCGCAGGGCGCTTGCGCGAATAAATAGTCATGTTTGTGTACGATAGCGCAATAAATAAATATTGTATTCTACCACATAAATGATAGTACTTTTATACTGATAATTGAAGCAATTCGTGCAAAATTATTCTCTAACCATTCCAAAATATCAAAAATGCACAACGTTAATATTCAAGTTTTCACTTCTGCCGGCACTCCCGGAGTGCAACCCGTCGTTTTTTTTAAAGTTTTTTTTTACCTGAAATTGAAACATTTTTTTACTTACATAGATAAGTGCATTTAATGACATTTAAGCTGTGTAGATTACATTATGAAGGTCGGCGTTGTAAAAGGTAAACATTGATAAGGTTAATGGCTGCCAATTTAGCCTCGTAATATACTAATTAAATGAATTATTCTCGCTGCAGCTGTTTTGTTTTTTGTAGTAAAACATAAATAACAAGATTCAAACTTGTATTTCTGCAGATATTGGCTGAGAACATAAATCAATATTAGGCTTTATTTTAGTCTGGCGTTTGTTAATGAAAGTTGGAAATTACAAGGCTTAAACTAATTAAAAGAAATTCAAATTGTGTATGCATAGCATTATTTTTACATTATTAATAATCTAAAATTAACGCTCCTATAAAGTTGCCGTACACATCAGCAGTCTTTGGAAGCTATGAGGATTGGCACTACGATTTCCTGCGTTTAACTCGAGTGTTTTTTTAATTACGCTTTTTATGTAATAAGAAATTTAATTTAAAAGATTGATATTAATATTTGGTTTTACTTCAGATAGGAGTAAAAGCTGCATACTTCTCTTTGCTTTCTAGTAACAGAAACCTTTTTTTTGCATGAATGTATAAATCGTACATCGTCGTATTGTCATTTTCGTGTTCGGCTTACTTTCTTTAAAATCTTTATGTTGGCAGAAGACGCCATTTACAGCGTTACCATGTTGAATGAACGGCAATTAATTTAAACAGTATCAAAAGATATCGAACCAATAAAAACTTTGCATGCTTTCTCAGAGTCATGAACGTGGAAAACATTAAAATCATTTACGATCTGGTGAAGGTCGCGCGAAGTCGCTGGATGCGAGCAGCACAAAACCGGTCGTTGAGAAGACCCTTGGGGGAGGCCTTTGTCCAGCGTTGGACGTCTTTTGGTTGAGATGATGATGATGATGATGATGATGATGATGATGATGATTCAGTTTAGGCTACAAATAGCTCTTATATAAATAAGAAATAAAAGTATGAATGTATGCTCCGTTAATAATGACGTCGTTCGGCCATTAATTGTTAGGAAACAATAGGAAACTGTTCCTAACATCCTTGAGTTTTAATGGTACACTCGTTATTATTCGTATTGAGTTCTACCAAAGTAAGGGAGGGATGTTAAGCCGTTGGCACTGGCTGTTAAATAGTAGTAATTGTCATTTAAGCGTCGTTGGTAGCAGAACGGATAGATGCTCGGGTGCGAGAAATCGTGTTTAAATTCCTATCACTTCTTAGTACTATTGACGTGAACTCATTCCTAAGACAATAGTATTAGTTAGCTTGCTAAATTGGTTAAGAATACTATTTTTAATTAGCTTTGCAAAAGAAACTTAGAATTTTGAACTTCGAACTTCGAAGTTTGTATGAGTCATGAATAAATAAATCTTTCTAGAAATAAACAAAATAACATCGACTTTTAAAAGTACCTCTGTGGACTTAGGCCTTTCTACATGATTTGGAATAAACTTAATGAAACTCTCCAAAAGATAACTATTTTTGGAGATTTTTTCGTAAATATTGAAATAGTTGGTGAATTCAAATTTGGTTCTAGCTAATTGTTAACTTTCATATTCCTTACGTAGCTGTTTAATAAATCAAAAGGATTGGAAGGTATTAAGGTGTCCAAGTTCAGGTAGCTTAGAAAGACAAATGGCGGTAGTGTCGCGTTGTTGCTCCTAAACTAGGTATGCAAAACTACAAAATGAAGGAAATTAGAAATGCACTATAATATTGCACACCTTAGCAGAAAATATATCTGGCACCTATATACAAACAAACTCTTAACTGCATATTATTTCAGTGATTTTATAGTGATCGGACTTTAAGACGAGAGTTTTACATTATAATAGTTAAACAAAACCAGACACTGAAAATATTAGATAACATCACATTACATTGTTCTGAGCTAAAGCACTTGTACCAGCTACGGAGGTCGTCAAAACTGAAACACTAAGGGGCTTATTAATAAACAAAGTGTAAGCTTGGAGTAGTTACTCCGTGTTTTGTCTCTGTAGGGGAAATTAGGTTAAAGTGTATCAGCATTGGCACAGTATGACGCACGCACACTCGCGCGTGTCTAGGTATAAAACCAAATGTGTTTAATCAATAAATCGATTCTTTATATCAACGTCTCGTGAATATTATTTCAAGCTTCCTTACCTGCACATGCCCGTAATAGTACATCAGTTACATCTCTTTTACTCTTATATGAAATGAAGTGTAGATGACGGGAACAAAACACGGAGTAACTACTCCAAGCTTACACTTTGTTTATTAATACGGGGGTAAAAGATCTATTGCTCCTAGGTTTTCACAATTTTTTTAATTACCTGTGAATAAGCATCTGGCAAAAGTTGGAAGCGCACTTCATAATCTAAAAAACATTGGATGCATCAACTTCAGCTTACTGTGAACCTTAAAACTTAAACATAAAGATTAATTAAGGTTGCAAAATATTTGTACTTACAAGCGCTCATCGGGAATCTAGTACATTGATGTTTGAAGATCAAAACAAGACTACTAAGATTGATATTCTAGCGAAATATTACATAAGATAGAGCTCGCCCTAATAAGCACTCAATCTGAGTACTTAGTACAACATGTGTCTTTAACTGCTTATTACGCATACGTGGAGTCAGTACTCAGATACGGTTTGATAATCTGGGGAAATGCCGCGGACATCCACAAAGTTTTTGTTGCTCAAAAGAGATGCATACGAGCCTTATGTGTCATAGCACCAGATATCTCATGTAAACCTTACTTTAAAACTCTTAAAATATTATTATTGACCCTTACTTGTATCTATATACTTGAGATTGGGAAATTCGTTAAAAGCAACGGACACTTGTTTCCACAAGCAAAACAAATAACAGCCCGAAGTCTTAGACACCCTAACAAACTTATCCTAGATGCTGTTCCAAAAACCAGGCGTTTTTTGAGGAATAGTTATGCTATGTGTAAGATAATATATAATAAAATACCAGATAACATTAAAGAACTCCCAGTTAACATATTCTACAAATCATTGCGTAGATGGCTACGTGACAAAGCATTCTATTCTATTAATGAATTTTTAACCTTTAAATGAGGGGAATATTAAAATTATTTTAATGAAATCGATTTATTTATTAGTTTTTATTTAGTGATTTATTATTTATTTATTAGTTTAAACGTAGTCCGGTTTAATTTAATTCAATAATGATATTACAAATAAAAAGGTATTGTAATTTAATAAACACTTATTTCTTATGTAAGTAATTAACGAACGAAAATGAATGTTAATAAATGTAATATAATAATAATGTAATAAATGAAAATATTATATTAATTTCCATATTATTATATATGACTAAATAGGTTATAAGCTACTTTACATAATATCTTGATAACATCCACATTGTAACCACCCTATTTAATAGCAAATAAAGTATTTGTATTTGTATTTGTATTTGTCCCCCGCTGGGAATATAAATGTAAACGGACGGTAAAGTGTGAAGATTACATAAAATGCCCATTATTTTATGTAATCTTCACACTCAAAACATAATCTAGTCTCAATTTAAGCTAATTAAGAGTGTAGAGATAACAAACATACATAAATACGGCCTACTGAGTCTATTTATTATTCAAGTGTAACACGAAATATTAAGTAGCTCCTGGGGGGAATTGATACCCAATGTCAACAATCGTATGATCAACGTTTAAATAATCAACGCCCTAATAGCAGCAACTTAAAAGACCAACGATTCAAAGGTCGACAGATCAAAATATCAACAGTTCAAAAGATCGACAGTTCATTTGATCAACAATTCAGGTATAATATAAAAATTGTTTTGATCAACATATTTTTCACTATAGGTGGGTACTTACACTTGAATGATTTAGGGTGATGTAAGATGCCGCCGTTCATTTGTCAGATGTTTCATTCAATAAACCGGTGTATTTGTTGCCGTCAATACCTAACTACACAAATTGGAATAATAATAAGTGCCATAACAAGAAAGCTACCAAAAAGATGGCTGATGTTCTTAAATAAAACCCATTTTCAATTGATATTTATTTATTGTTGCAAATAAACAGGCATTTATTTTTGTTGGAAATAAAACTTTGATTTGTATTATGGACGGATCGATTTGGGAATCGATTATCGATGTTCAATTTATTTAGTGGCATAATGGCCCCATCACTAATTGTTTTTTTTTGTTGGTACACTTGTCTCGGGAAGGCAACAATGGCTGGTTTATAGGTTATCGTGTGTTGATAATTAAATAGATTTTAAGCAGTATTAAGGGCATTTGGAGCCGTATTACTCTAATTAAGTGTATTGTGCAACCTGTGTTTTGTGTGTGTGTACGTCGTAAGCGAATCGCATCGGGAGTACAATTCGCCGCTGTCGACGTCTCCGATGCTGGAGAAAGCAGGTATTTCCTCGGGGGAAAAGTGCACTTGGGGTAGTTTGGGTGTGATTAGGGAGCCCGAGAAGACCCGGACTCGGATTCCGGCCCCATCAGATCATATGGATCCCGTTCTGGACGGCGGGAGCGGCATGGAACTGTGAGTGGATTTTGTAGATTTTAAGGTGTAACCTAATTTTAAACAGTAGCATAGTGTGTGTTGTGGGTTTTCGCAACAATTTGGTAGCAGAGCGAGGTTACTACCGGACCTCTAGGTTAATCGGTGTAATTTTGTGTATTTTGTTAGTTCGTAATAGGTTAAGCTCATTTCGTGTAAAATCGCACTTCCGGGACAGGTGCGGTTGAATTGTAAGGTTGGTAGTACCGTTGTATTTGGGCTGGGACATTTCTCGGAACGTTAATTGTTATTCAATTTCTTTCAATTGAAAGCATCGAGTCGATTCGGGATAATCGGTTCCGTGTTTTCGTTGACTCGTTTTAATTTTGTGTTTAGGTTTATTTAGTTTAAGTTATTTATAATGACAGCGTCACGGCAGGAGTTGGCTCAGCAGCTCCGGTGGTTCACCGGGCTGCTTGCATTAATAGATCGGCCTAACCGGGAGAACGCCTTGGAGACGCGTTCGAAAGAAATGCAGGGTCGTTTCTTGTTGGCCGAGCGGTCGGTAACCGCTCTATTGTCAACCGACCCGGTCGGGGAGAAGGAGCTGGCCCTCCACGCCCAATATGTCAAGGATCTGGAGCACATCCAAGACATCTACGACGATGTCCTTCAGCGGGTGAAGGACATCGAGCGACTGCGGGAGGGGAAGCCTGTTGCGCGCCCCGCTTCGCTCCACACCCCTGGACCCAGTGCCATGGGAAGATTGGGTGCCCTGGAGGTCCCGCATTTCACCGGATGTATGCGGGACTGGGCTGGATTCCGGAACATGTTTTTGGCCTTGGTGGATACTCGGAAGGATTTCACCAAGGCCGAAAAACTGGCATATCTCCGTTCCTTCCTAGACGGAGAACCCAGACAGCTCGTACAGCATCTGGAGCTGCAGGATGCGAGCTACGACACCGCCATGCAGCTGCTGGAGAAGCGGTACGAGAAGCCGCGTCTTCAGGCGGACGCGCACGTGACCCATCTGCTGGGATTGCCGAGGGTCAACCATAGGGCTCATTTGAGGGCGCAGCTGATCACCCCGCTCACCGTGTCCTTAAACGGGTTAAGGACGCTCGGACTGCCCGTCGACCAGTGGTCCTTCCTTCTTCTGCACATCGTTCTGGCCAAGTTGTCGCAGGAGATGAGGGACAAGTTCGAGCGGAATCGACTGGTCCACAAGGATCTCGGCAGCGTTCTGCCCTCGATAGGGGAACTTCTGGAGTTCCTGGAAGAGGAGGCTGGCCTGCTGGAAAACCAGCTAGCCTCCCAGGAGGCTCCGACAAGTGCGCCGGCCCGCACTTCCGGAGTCTACGGCGCCCAGCCGCCACGCAACCCAGGGAAGGGTCGCGGCAGGCTGGTGGCTGCGGCCGCCATCAACCCCGGTTCTGGATGCCGGGTTTGCGAACAGCAGCACTTGGAACAGCTATGTCCAGCAATTCTCGGGCTGCCCACAAAAGAGCGCCGAAACCTCGTTCGGACACGAGGATTGTGTTATGCCTGCCTGGGGGGACATAGGTATAATGAGTGTCCCCAGGCGTGGCCTTGCGATGTGTGCGGCGGACCGCACCATCGCTTACTGTGCACCCGTAGTGCTGAGGGCTCAGCACCGGTTCGGGAGAGGGGATCTCCCACGGGTGGCGGTTTGGGGCCGGGGTCAACTCTGCCTCCGGAAAGACGGAGGCCGCCACGGCCGCCACACTACAACCCCTCGTACACCCCGGCTCAGGTGAGTTGGGGACCGCCGGAACGGAGCCAGGTTCTGGCTACAACCCGGCACCCGGCGCGACCTTTACCAGGAGTTGGTGCCTCTAAGGGCCACTGGGTACAGGGAGCCCCACCTCCGGACCCAACACCCGGATACTCGTACGCGTATCCTCCGCCGCCGTTGCCGGAACAACAACGACATGAGAACCGTCGACAGTTCTCACCGGTACTGCACGAGTACCCGAGGTTGGAATACCACCCACCCTATCACTGGTATGGTAGGGCAGCTGGATACGCACCACCCCGGATGGTGGCCTGCACGCGTCCGACTTACTGGCCGAGTCATCACGGTTCGACAGGGTCGGCTGCTGGCTCTGACGCGTGACTAGCCTGTGGTCGGGCTACGTCGGTACCGAGGACGGTTCTTTTGCCCATCGCGCAGGTACGCGTTTGGGGACCTAGGGGGGACTTCGTCCGGATACGAGCCCTCCTAGACACTGGGGCACAGGGCTGCTTAATTACTACGAGGGTAGCGAGGCGCCTACGTCTGGAGTGCGCGCCTCCCTCAGTTCCGATTCGGGGAGTCGGAGATACAGAAGTGGGGGGTCTGTCCGGTCAGACCCACATTTTCTGTCAAACTGTTGTGCCACGTGCACAAGGAACTGACGTCTACGGTGGACATCCGGAATGTCTACGCCTGGTCTGACAGTCAGGTAGCTCTGGCATGGCTACGCGGGGCACCTCACGTATTGGAAACGTTTGTGGCCAATCGGGTATCTCAGGTACAGAACTCGGGCATCGAAATTTGTTGGAGGCACGTTCCCGGCCCCTGGAATCCTGCCGATTGTGCCTCTCGGGGCTGCACTGCGCCGGAATTGGTGCAGCATGCCCTCTGGTGGGGTTCAGAGTGGTTAAAGGAGGGTGAGTCATCATGGCCAGTCACCATGATCGATGGCTCTCTAGGGATGCTCCCTGGAATAAAAGTTTTGGTGACAACAAACGAGTCAAGGCCAGATCCGAATTGGTTGACGGCTCGATACAGCAAACTGGACAAAATGCTAGGTGTAACTTGCTGGATCCGGAGATTTCTACATAACTGCCGCCATCCAGACAAGAGGCAGTTATCACCCGTGGCGGGTGCTGAGGAACGCAGGAGTTCACTGTTGGCCCTGATACGGCTGGTTCAAGCTGACCGGTTCGAGGACGAACTGAAGATTTTGCGCGTCGGTCGCGCAAAGCTCAAGGGAGCGATCTCTCGGCTCAACCCATTTCTGGATGCGGATGGACTGTTACGTGTTGGAGGTCGCCTCAAAAATGCCGACCTGCCCTTCGGTAGCCGTCATCCTCTGCTACTCCCCAAAGGAGGACCTTTGGTAGAACTGGTGGTCTCGGATAGACACCTGAAAAACGCTCACGCGGGGTGTAATGCGTTACTGGCGATATTACAGAGGGAGTTCTGGATTTTGTCCTCTCGGAGAGTGGTTCGCAGCGTGTTATTTAAGTGTGTGGCTTGTTATCGGGTGAAGGCCTCCACTATGCAGCCACAGATGGGGGATCTCCCTTCTGACCGGGTTTGTCAGACTACTAGGCCGTTCGACGGGGTCGGTACGGATTTTGCTGGACCGTTTCTGGTGAAAACCACAGCCTATCGTAACACTAGGGTCACGAAAGCATACCTGTGCGTTTTTGTCTGCCTGGCCACTAAGGCCGTCCACCTGGAAGTGGTTTCAGCTCTGTCTACGGAAGCCTTTGTCGCCACGCTGGATCGTTTTGTTTCGCGACGGGGTTTACCTTCTCTCATTCGGTCCGACAACGGTACCAACTACAGAGGCACTGCCAACTACTTAAAAGATGTGAACGATTTTCTGGATAAAAATTGTAATAGCATAAGTCAAGCTCTCGCACAGCGGGGAATCGCATGGCGATTTGGTGTGCCAGCCTGTCCCCACTGGGGCGGGATATTTGAAGCCGCGGTAAAATCGGCAAAAACCCACTTGCGCCGGGTAGTCGGGGAAACTACCCTCACGCATGAGGAACTTACAACTGTGTTTTGTAAGGTTGAGGCGGTTCTCAACTCGCGTCCGCTTTGTCCACTCTCCTCTGACGCAAATGACATGGAAGTCCTGACCCCTGGTCATTTTTTGGTCGGTCAGCCACTCACTGCCCTGCCTGAGTATCCCTGGAAGGATGAACGCAGACACCGGATGTCTCGTTTTCAAATGATACAACAAATGAGTCAGGACTTGTGGCGTCGTTGGTCACTGAAGTATCTGCATTTATTGCAGCAGCGTGTAAAGTGGACAGACCGGACGTCGCCCCCTTCGGAGGGGGATCTGGTTTTATTAAAAGAGGCTAATTTGCCATCGTTATTTTGGAGACGAGGTCGCATTTTAAAGTTAATCTGGGGCGCGGACGGGACTCCGCGTGTGGCGCAAGTGTTGGTTGATGGATCGGTGCTAAATCGCGCAGTCGCGACCTTAGCTCGATTACCGGTTGACTAGTTTAAGATTTCAGGCTAGAAAGCGGTACGTCCGCATTGGGTGGCGGGATGTTGCAAATAAACAGGCATTTATTTTTGTTGGAAATAAAACTTTGATTTGTATTATGGACGGATCGATTTGGGAATCGATTATCGATGTTCAATTTATTTAGTGGCATAATGGCCCCATCACTAATTGTTTTTTTTTGTTGGTACACTTGTCTCGGGAAGGCAACAATGGCTGGTTTATAGGTTATCGTGTGTTGATAATTAAATAGATTTTAAGCAGTAATAAGGGCATTTGGAGCCGTATTACTCTAATTAAGTGTATTGTGCAACCTGTGTTTTGTGTGTGTGTACGTCGTAAGCGAATCGCATCGGGAGTACAATTCGCCGCTGTCGACGTCTCCGATGCTGGAGAAAGCAGGTATTTCCTCGGGGGAAAAGTGCACTTGGGGTAGTTTGGGTGTGATTAGGGAGCCCGAGAAGACCCGGACTCGGATTCCGGCCCCATCAGATCATATGGATCCCGTTCTGGACGGCGGGAGCGGCATGGAACTGTGAGTGGATTTTGTAGATTTTAAGGTGTAACCTAATTTTAAACAGTAGCATAGTGTGTGTTGTGGGTTTCCGCAACATTTATATTAATAAATATCTCAATCTCACTCAAATCCAATGAACTGAAAAGTTTGATAACAAAGTAGATGTTATTTACTTACAAACGTTGACAAAAAAACAATATTAATATAATGTAATAATCATTAGAAAAAATATAGTAGTAGTAGTAGTTTCAACTTAATAAATAATTCGTTTCTGAGCAAAAAACTATTTTCATACTTAATGTCGAATATAATCATCTCAAGACAAAAGCACTACCTACGTTATTGTCAAATACTTATCTAGATTCATTAGATTTCCTAACATTTATATTTTGTACAGATATGCGATTTTTTTCAAATATTGTAAAACTTCCATTTCCTCTTTTTTCGAAACAACGTTTTGCAAAGCATCTTCGAGGGTTCGGTTTTTTTTCCGTGGTGGTGTTCTGGGTACTTCTGCGAGTATTCGTTCCAATTTCAATGTTGTCGTCTTTTGTTCCTTTACTAACTCCTTAATAGTTTTGGAAACGCTCCACTTCTTATTGTTTAAAAGCGTGTTCCAACGCCTATGATGTCTACGTCACGCTTTCATATGATTTTGAGATCGTGGCATATCATTGCATATGTTATCATAAACCGACCACAAACAAGGCTCAAACAGTGGTTTTTTCTTTATAATAACTATCCTTCCAGACTGGCGTGTCTCTGATGTTACTTTGCCACGCACAACATTTCGAACCACTTCATCAGTTCATCAGCGTTTTCGAGAATGATTCCATTACTCCTTATTTCATCAATAGCATCTGGGATTTCGTTTCCAGGCAAAAAGGCTAGTGCAAATAAGTGTCTCAAATTTAATGTAAAATCACAGTCATTTCCATATTGTGTAGATAGCCCAAGTTTCCGAATTTTTGTTCCAAATATTTTGCGTTAGGTGAAAAAAACTGCACTTATGAATGCCGGTAGGAAAAACGCTTTTGCAAGCATTTATGACGGCTTTCTCAAAATCAGTAAGTATGTTTAATGGGGTTAAATCAATTCCATTACTTTCACCAATGTTATTAAGTCCTTGAAGCATATTTGAGTCTTAGAAGGTAAGAAAGCATACACCAGCGGAACTAGTCATCGTGAGGATTCTTCATTTCCTACTAACGCATTGATTGTATATGTCACCGGATAATTGTACGAGCCGTTAGTTTTTATTTAATCTAGTGAGATTATAAACTGTCGATAGATTGTAAACGGGCACTATAATTAACAATCTAACGCTTACATTTTCGTAAGTTTATCAACTGACGATGTTTAGCTCAAATTGTCATCCGTCTTCTGATTGGTCAGCATTATAGGTGACACATGTTCGTGTTCATAGAGCTAGGAACAAAATGAATGGTCAGGCAAAGTACAACTGTAGAACTGTCTACTAGGAGTGCACTGAAAAGTGCCATCCATTATCCAGTACAATAGTCCGTAGTAAATATTAACATCCGCCCGTCATTTGTCTCTTCGTTGTAAACATTAATTTTAGAAGCCCAATCAGGGGGGTTTCCAAATATCAAATTATTACTTGAATTACTTTTTTGTCTCACTCTGTTAAAAACTTGTCTCAGACAGTTTTTGTTAGGTAAGTACGGCCCGCTTGTGCTAGGAACGTTTTCTAAAGAATTTTGGATATTTTGCACGGGACCGTCATTAGATGTTCCTGCTAATTCTATAACTTGATTAAATAATTGCAGGTTCACTTTATGTTCTGGTTCTAGCAAGTGATTGTGGTAGATTTTGTCGACATCAGACATAAGAAAGATAATAGTCTTTACTTACAGTATTTGCGAAACAGGAACAATGGTCAGATTTCCATTTAGTACACTTCCAATACGTAATATTATTGCGCGTATTGTTTTTCACATATAAATAAACATTCACATCCAATAAATCGCGCCCTTTTTGTGATTACACAAATTTTGCTTCTAACATTTTAATTAAGCTCATATACTATACTAATCTATGAGCTCACCACTATAACACAAACCCTGCAGAAGTGAGGCCGTGTCAAATTTTTTGTCACAATAATATTAAACTACCTTCAATTTAAAACAATAACAGCGCAAGAAAAAATTAAAGCGAGCGAGTCTTTTAACTTATGTAAGTAATATATAATATTAAAAAGCAATAAATTATATTACATTATGACCTGAAATATTATAAGCACGTAACTCATGTATGTGATAATAATATTACAATATAAATATTATCTCATTAGAAGGAAGGATAATAATTTATAGACCTAACCAGCACTAGGAAGACTAATTAATATACATATCCAGCACTAGATGGCGCTAAAGCCATAAAAGTAAGTTTGTTTCATAGGTAATGTAGCATTAAGTTAAAAGAATAGAATAGAATAGAAGAATAGAATTAGATATTAGATAAAATAAAAAGAAGAAACGGATAGACAGAAAAAAAAGAACAGATGAGTAATAAAAAATAAAATAGGTAGGAAGTGCGTGAAGTTAAAAGGCCCTGTCTCAGCATAAGCTGCTGTGTCATTCATGGATGTTCAGAATGACACAGAAGCGCTGTTATTCTGACAGGGCCTGAATATTTAAATAAATACAACTATAAAAGATAATATTATAGAGTTCACTACCAGTTTAAAAAAAGTAGGTATATACAAAGAGAATTTGGTCGGAGAACCTACTGGTATTAGTATTACTATGATATATTATTATTAGTGGGTTACTATGATTAACACTAAATTAGTGAAAAATGTGTTGATAAAAACAAAATTTTTATATTATACCTAAATTGTTGTAATTTTGCCTGTTGATCAAATGAACTGTCGATCTTTTGAACTGTTGATATTTTAAACTGTTGATATTTTGATCCGTCGATCTTTTGAATCGTTGGTCTTTTAAGTTGCTGCTATTAGGGCTTTGATTATTTTAACGTTGATCAATGATTGTTGAACCTGGGGTGTGATTTTTATTAAGTAGGGTTAAAACTTGTACGTATTGTTTGAAATTTTGTGTTATTGTGTAGAAGTTAAGCACTAGATTTGTATGAACTAACCCAGACGGCGCGAATTGAGAAAATGCGCGCGGGGCTTGACAAAGTGTCACAAAACAAAATGTCAGGTGTGAACAAGTTTCACAAAAAAATACACTACTTTAAAATTAAAATTATTCAATGCTGCTATTGCTTATATTTATTTTTTAACTAACGGGCAGTATCGAAAAATAGTTCTTTAAATACATTATACACGGTGTAACGTTGTTTTTACGAGATATCAGTAAATAAATGGTGATAAGTGAGTGACAGGTATCAGGTGTCAGTGGTTGCCGGTTATCTCTGATCAATAGAGACGGGTGCATTAAAAGTACTGTAAAACAATAGAGGTATAACCGACTTTATCTATTCTATTTATGTCGACTAAACTGACCTCAGGACTCCTGGTACCCTTATTGTTTTGCAATACTTTTACTTTCAAGAAGTTAACATGTAAATGCCCAATTGTATTGCTTGATTGAGTTTTATTTTATTTTAATAAAATACCTTATTTTGTAAAGTGTGGAGCGTTTTTTTATTTTTTTTTGTAGCCTCCTCACAGGAGTAGTAGAAGAACCACATTACAACGGTTACCTCATTTCATAAACTAGAACTGAAATAGATTTAATAAACTTGTTTACAAAATTTTTCGGCAAACATCACACATTGAATATAAACAACGTTTAATTTAATATAATTATTTTATTCTGATCTTTCGAACCCTTTACTTTTAATGAAGGCCTTTTTTACCGACGACCCTTAAGCTTTATTTCTAGGTAACCCCTAAGTCATCTTAGGTGACAGATTTTCTCTGGCAATTGTCACCTAACAAGGCTTAGAGTTTACCTAAATCTTGGGGGTTGTCGGTGAATTCCGGACATATTCTGTCTTTTGTGCGAGAAACCAATGCACAACAACTACAGTCCGTCGTTTGCCCGGTAAACGCTGCACGGCATGTCACCAGCCGTCAAACACCGCGCTCACAATGGCGGCTTAATGAATAGCTTCGGTGGAACCGGAGACAATGATTAAGTAATTTACGTTGTTGCCTCGTATTGGGAAGTTTACACCGCTTTAATCGAGGGTTGGTGTTGAACCAGCACTTTGACGAGGTTATAATTACTTCGGTGCAGGTATAATTATAATATAAATAAAGGTATAATTTTACATGAATACGTAAGTGAATATGATGAAACATTGACACATTGACACTTGGAGAGGCTTAACTCCAGCAGTGGACGAGTAAGTAATAGGTTAATGATGATGATACACATCAAAATGAAACAACAATAGTATAACCTTTGTAGGGTTTGCAGAGTCTTTAGATAAGGAGATACCGTGTGACCATGAACCCTGTAACGATTTTTTTTTAAATATTATTATTTTTTGTAAATGAACTATTTGAATTTAAATAATATTATGTATTTCTGATCTTGATCTTTAATCTTATAAGTTATACAACGTGTAACAGAAAGGTGTGGTCGAAATGAAAAGATCCAAAGTGTATCCGATATAGATCTTGTATGTGTTCTTACTGAGACATAATTATTAACTTTAAGAGCGTTTACGCCGCACACTAGCGCCGCTAATGAAAAAAAAAACATATCTAGAAATTAGAGATAGAAAATCAAATTATGCTCTACAAACTATCTGAATGAAGTAATTTAGCATTTTTACGTCACCTAATGAACACCTGACATGTTATGGTTTAGTTAAATATGGCGTTATAGTTAAAAGTGGCCGTAACGTCTTAATTAAAAATTGCATAGCAAGTTAAAGTTAAATGTTTATATAATTTTTACGCAACTTTTGTTGCGAACAAATTACAAAAACACAAATGTTGAAAAAATTTTCACGAGCAGGATTTGAACCCGCACCCTTCTGACATACCGGGTCAGGTGCTCTCCCAATTGAGCTATCGTGGTTCTAACCAACCCGCCGAAATTATTCAACACTATTTACTTTTTACTTTGACAGCCAAAGACGCCCATTCAATGTCAACAACTACCGTCATTTTTTTTTTTTAAGTTTAAGTTAATAAATGCCTTTATCACTCTGCATACAAGATCTAGATCGGATATAATTTGTATCTTTTAATTTTGACCACACCTTTGTGTTTCACGTTGTATATTTTAAGCAGAAACTGAAGTTTCTGATGTACAAAAACGCGAGTAGATTTATATATCCAGTGTTGCATTTCAATTGGTATATACATTTTATTTTATGTTACAATTGCCGCAGTAGCTAGAATGTAACGTAAAAGAACTAAATAACTTTCTTTAACGCCGGGCTCCCGGACGTATAACTAACTTAATCTATCTCAGGCTCATCCGGGAGATATGTTATGTCGTTTCTCTCAGTTAATATCGTAAGATGGAAGTCGATTAGACCCACGAACCATTGGGCCAGTGTACCTGCTATGATACCACATACGTCATAGGAAGTATGGGACATTATAGTTACTCATAAGTGCTATCTATTGTGGAAAGGACTGACCCTAGTGCGACGTTTTTGGAATGATAGTGATAATGACGATAAGTCAGTCAGTGACTGGACCATCTATTATTCTCTTTGTTTGCGTTATGTTTTGGTTGCAATGTCATTTTTACGTTTAGGTAGGTCGTTTCTCTATCACTGTTTTCGTTAAGGTTACTAAATTGAATATTAAAAACCTCTGCCAATTCTGTTTTTAAGAAAACCCGAGAGCACCATTGTGTTTTTAAACAGCCAGTTAATAAAATACTTACAAGCAATCAAAGTTGTTGGTAAAGGAAAATTACAAATGATAAGCTAATATAATATTTGTTTAACTATTCAAGCCTTTCGGTATAGGTAACAGAAATGAAACAATTTATCTAAAAATAACTACTCATACTTTAACTAAATTTACAACAGGGCCATTTCTGAAACCGTAAATAAAACTAAAAATCAACACTGCTTCTTCTAGGTTGATAAAATGGGTAGCAATTAAGAAACAGTTATTATATTTGCGTTTGGTTCTTTGGCATGATACTCTTCAAGGTCTTTCTTTCACAATATCACAGAATTGTCGATTGCGCAAAAGAGTACAATGACCCAACACGTTATTTTCCACAAAACATCGCTGCCCTAACGAAGGTTCACAACCCTTGTAGTATGGAGACCGTTTATATAGAATCCAAGGGGATACTTAGACCCAGAACATCTGCGTCGGGAACAGACATTTAGTGCCTTAAAAATAAACAAAGAATAAAGTCCGAATAGTTATTCCGTGTTTTGTTCCCGTCATGTTAACGTCATTTCGAAATATAGTAAAAAAAAAAAAAAAAACAAAACACGGAATAACTATTCGGACCTTATTTTTTGTTTGTTTAGAGTTGTGTGTTATTTTTGTATTCACTTACAAAATACTACACATTGTAACACATCATCTACAGAGGATTGTATTTTTTTTAGCAAATTAGAAACCGTTAAAGACTTTGAGGTCTTGTGGTTCTGCGATCGATTCCCAGTAAAGTACATTACATATCTATTACTATATTCTCGGTTTGGTTGTCAGGGTTATTTTAATTGTAAGTCTAATAAATCTTTGCCTGGCGTTAAGGTTTTTTTAAAAACCGATAGCATGGCTGTCTTCCGGTCTTCCGATCTTCAGGCGTAGTGGTAATTGAATTACGAGTTTTTCACTGTTCATAAAAGTAGCTCAAGGTGCTAGTTCCAATAAATTATGGGACATAGACTGATACAAAAAAGGCTAAAATGTCGACAAAAAAAAATGACACAAATGGTTTTGTTCAGGAATAAATTAATTGTAGTCTAGGCGGAGCGACGATCTTCACAAGGTGGCTGGCAAGAGCTGGATAAGTGTAGCCGTGGATCGTGCTCGGTGGCGTGCACTTTGAGAGGTCTATGTCCAGCTGTGGACTAGTGTAGGCTATTGATGTTGATGATGATGATAAAATAAATTGAAATTGACAATGCTCGCTCGCGTCATGCCCTTTGGTGTCGCAAATGTGCATGGACTTTCCATAAGACGGGCCTGGGCATACCTACTGTACCCAACGAACTTAAGTGGCAAATAAATAATTAAATAACGTTGAGTGTTACTAAGTATTTTTATCACACGCACGTATGAAAAAATAATATGTAAACGAAATGGATCAACTCCGAATATATTTTCGAGCGTATTATTTAAACTTAATAAAACAAAAGAGACCTAACTAAAGGGGAAAGTTGAATATATTTTTAGGTGTCGTTTCATTTGTCGAACAAAGGTTACCTGTAATTGCCGGCCAAATTAATGTTGTTTGAGGCTAAAGTTTGTGTCAATGTAATATGTTTTTACCCAACTGCGTCAGAAGGAGGGCTATGTTTTTTGAGTGTATGTATGTATTATATGTATGTATGTATGTCTATTTCTTTGGCACGCCCTACAACCCAAACGGCATGGTGGATTTTAACATATGAGGTGTCGTTAGATTTGTTTGACTGTGGGAGTGTCGTAGGCCATAAAAAAAAGAAAAAAAAAGTAAAAACATTGGCCGGGTAAGCTAATATCAGTAGTCTTGACCCCAAAAATGTTAGATCGACCACACGATCAAAATTCTTTAAACGAACTACAACGTCTACGGAATTTATAGGATATGGCCAATTTTTCTATGGACGTAGATATATTTAATAATTTTCATTTACAGCAATGTTTTACGGTGTTATGTTTTCGGGAATATTAGGAAATTTTATTCCTATGTTTAAAAAAAACTCAAAGAACTTGTCAGTCAAAAGTACTAGATGTCAAGAGTTTCTTCTTCTTCTTTTATTTATGGCATATTTTGTGTCTACAATTCCGCCAATACACGGAAGGATTCGTATGGAATAAATTATAATTTTGCGTTTTACCAAGCAAATTTACCAAGAACAATTAAATAAATATAATACACACACACAAGAGTTATTTATAACTTGATATTGTTTACTGACAAAATTTATATTAAAATTTAAAAAAAAGGAGGAGAATTTACCATACTTAAAATGCATTTAAAATTAGTAGGACGGGGTATATTTTGAGGTAAGAGATCGTAGAGGAAAATTTTGGACAGTTAAAAAATATGTCGTCAGTTGAGCCTTCATCTAACCCACAATCACAAAGGGACCTATCCCGTACCCTGATCGTTTTTACGTTAATCAGATTATTGACAATTAATGTATGCGCTATGACTTTGCTATACAGGGCGTCCCACGACCATGCCACATGGAGGGAAAGTACCTTAATTATTGTAGATGGAACATTTTACTGCAAGAAGACTTTATTTTAATTTTTAAAACAATTTTAACCGCATTTATACATTTTTTAAAAATTGCCTGGTTCAACCGGGAATCGAACCCGGTACACGAGAAAAAAAATATTCTGTAGTTTTATCATACCGATCGGAAGGCTTCATCATAAGGATTATTTTTTGCTAATAAACATAGCATCAGAAATAAAAGGAAGACCATGAATTTTGACATTTTTAATTCAAATGTAAAATTTAAAATAATGTAAAAAAATTAGTTTATAAGAACCGGTATGAAAGTCTCCACGAGCTACAAACAGAACTTAGACGTATTATTCTAAATATTCACCATAACATGATCAAAAAAGCGTCAGGGAGTGAAATAATCAAAAGAGTACGACTTTGTATTCAACAGAATGGGACTCATTTTGAGCATTTGATAAATTAAATTGATTAATTTTGAATTAAAAATGTCAAAATTCAAGGTCTTCCTTTTATTTCTGATGCTATGTTTATTAGCAAAAAATAATCCTTATGATGAAGTCTTCCGATCGGTATGATAAAACTACAGAATGATTTTTTCTCGTGTACCGGGTTCGATTCCCGGTTGAACCAGGCAATTATTTAAAAATGTATCAATGCAGTTAAAATTGTTTTAAAAATTAAAATAAAGTCTTCTTTCAGTAAAGTGTTCCATATACAATAATTAAGGTACTTTCCCTCCATGTTGCATGGCCGTGGGATGCCCTGTATATAAGAGTAAAGCGTTTTAATATAATTATTTTATGTAGGTTTTAAAATGCTTGGTTATTTACTTTACAAAACTAAAAAGTTTGAAATAAACCAAATTATTCAAATAAAACCAAAAAACCCGACTGCTAAAAAACAATTACTTATATACTCATAAAATCATTAACCAAGCGGCCGTGGCAGCTCAATTGAATCCGCACTCTCTTTGGTTGGTGATGGTCCCCGCCTGCGACAACTATCAATATTCAATGTATTTATAAATACTAATTTATTATAGATTTTATTATTTAAGTATAGGTATCGGACAAGGAAATATTTCACGTTGCATTCAACATTGCTCAAATTTAATTCTGGGATTGTAGAGGTTGGTTTTTTTCTTTTCAGTTTTTTCTCTTTACAGTTATTTTTTTATGTTAGTCCGGTTTTTACGAGTATATAATTGTTTTTTACATAGTTGTTTTAGCAGTCAGGTTTTTTGTTTTATTTTTTACAAATTTGTTTCTTTGAAAGCGTAACCGAAGCAATAAATATTGTTTATTAATTAAAACTTAGGTACAATTCATAGCCCAGCCATGGACTTAATTAGTCCATGGCCAAGTCAAATTATGATTTTTAGTAAAAACTTTATAGCCTAGCCAAGGCAAACTTTTGGAGTACTAACTCCAAAAGTTGACCGATATCGGGAACCGAATGCCGAATATTATTTGGTTTTGAGCTGGCCACCACTGTCGCTGTCGTGATGGAAGAGAGAATAACTGGGTTCAATGGTATAAAACCTAACACGGAAATGCGGAGTATGGGCAGACCGCCTGCCCGTTGGTTTAACGACATTAGAGCAGTCCCAGGCCCGATCTGGACTAAATATACAAGAAAATGGGCTAATTGAAAAAGAACTGCAGACGCGTAGGTTAAAGCCACTAAAGAGCACGCACTACTAAAGAGTACCGCAGTGCTCTAATTGAATAATATTAAATCTGTTAGCAACTATTTGCCTGTGTGACATAACGTGTGCATTGAGTCGATATGGTACGTTGTATTTATTAATCCCATTAATGTGTATTTGCCAATACGAAAAATAGAATTGCGTAAGAAATACGTACTCTTTGGTAGTGCATACTCTTTTGTGACTTTATTCTACGTCCAGCAATGGGCGATGATTTGCTGATGAAGAAGAACCATCTGCCCGTTGTTGGTTCGGCGACACAAAAGCAGTCTCAGGGTCAATCTGGACTAGATATACTAGTGCGGATAACAAGGACTTCAGTCCTCCAGAAACTAGTCCGAGCTATTAGTGGGCGATGAAGTGCCGATCCAGCAATGTAAGATGAACTGCTAGAGAAAAAGAGGAAGAACCAAGAGCCCCTACTAGTTTTAACCTCTCAATCGCGGAACAATACTAATGAAAACACCGGAAGTATCACGTAATTTGCAAAATGACGAACACCTAAAGTCGATGTCCACTAAAATAATGAATAAGTTGCAATTAGATCATATTTTATCATTTTGTAAACGACAATTTACTAATTGATATATTTCCTCTGGCAGTTATCAAAATAAATGTGATTACCGAAATAGTTTATTAGTTCTACATGATCAAACTATTTATTCTAGATTTTTTATAAACAAACTGCTTCATACAAAAGTAGGCTCTAATTAGACGACATAGAGTCCATAGAATTCGATCGCTCAATTATCAAAATTTGACTTTTTAAAAAGTTTAACGCACAGAGCATACAATTGTTGCGGGTTTTAGTGTAGCAAATTTACTCTAGTTTGTCTATAGCCAAACTTCTTCATACAAAAGTAGGCTTTAACTTATCGAAATTTGAGATTATAGTCGCGTGGTCGGGTGCGGTGTGATCACACCGGTCGGGTGTTGACGGAATAATAGCCGCGGTGTGATCACACCGCTTAGTGCTTGAGAGGTAGAACCAAGCAAATCTTATGAGAGCTGAAATTGATCAATGCGCTAATGCAGTGTGCCCTCTCATCCGCAATGATAATTTATACTATCCCGATTGAAAAATTACCGTTCAGTGGCGAGTAAAATTATTATAAGTCTAATCATATGAAGCGAAGGTTTTCCTAGAAAATGAAAAATCAAAATTGTACTTAGTTCCTTCAGTGATGGAACGACGGCGCAGTGACTTGCGCGGCCGGGTATCAGTCTTGTAAGTTGAGCAACTCTTGAAAAGTCAGTTTAACTCGAGTTTCGGAGCGCATGTGAAGCCGGTAAACCCATCAACATGCATAGAGCCATAATAGAGTGTTATGGTATGATCTCCATACAATACATTTATTTATGTAGAAAGGCCACCCGATCCGATCCGATCCCTTCGGATAATCTAATAGGGCACGGGGACACGCACTTAAGTGCGTGATGCCGTTCCCCCTAGAAAACCTCCAAAGGTGATTCGTTTCACACGGCTTGAGGAACCCTTTAAGTTTCTCGCCGCCCCCAAATGCAATCAGCAATCTCGCTCCAAAAAAAAAGTAGAAAAGCCAGCAATGATAACTATAGGTTGTTAATGATGAACTACCTATTAGCTGTATAATGGCAAATCACACGACTGGTTGCTCCGATGTGTGGGTTATCCAATCGCGATAATCCCCCAGATTCCAGTTTCCCGCTTGTGTGGATTAACACGCGCCTCTGCGAATTAAATTAATGCCAATTGATAATCAATGTTAAAATTTATTGCGAAATATACCTACTCAGATATAATTTTATTTGCCCAAAAGGGAGATTTATTGGAGGGCGTAATTAATACCTTTATTTACTATGAAGTTTAATCTGGGAGTCGTTTTACTCCGAGAAGCGATTTTGGGTTAGACGCGTGTACAGTTCGTAGAAACCAACTATTTCCCTATTTCCCTTTAGAATAGAATAGACATCATTTAATTCAGGCAACAAATTATGTACAGATGGTAAGTTACATAGAGGCCCATATTATAAATACCTTACAAACTAACATACATACAATCTATATATCTAGGGGAGACCCGTACAAAACCGTATACCGAGGTAAAACCGTACAGTATAGCTATGTCCGTTATTATTTGAAATTTTTCGCGTATTTGCCGGTCACGCCTAGTAGTCAATAGTATCAATCTATCAACAGACACTTGTCGCCACAGGCACGAGCGTTAACAATTAATCAAATAATAGTATATTATGCAACTAGTGAATAAAGGACGGATTTAAAGCGAGGGCCGTAGATGAGTCACGAGCAAGTGAAGGATTCTAATGATTGAATCACGAGCGCAGCGAGTGATTCAACTGTTAGAATCCTGAACGACGCGAGTGATTCATGGCCCTCGATATAAATTCGTACTCTATTCAGGAGTTGCATACTATACTTTATACCATAACTACGAGAAAAAACATAATTTAAGCGAAAATAGAAATTTAATCAAGAAATAAGAATTGTTACATTAATTGAAATGGACATAAAAATTAGAGCAATGACTGAAAATAAGCGTAATTTTCTTATTATTATCATTAGAGTGGTCAACTTGTGAAACAATATTTATTTCTTGTCGATGGTCAGAACTTTCTGCTGAAGGAAACTCTGGGGCATCTTTGGACGTTGAAGGGCGTGGAGTCCATGGGTCTTCAGGTTTCTTTAGGTTTATGCTGGTTGCTATCTGAAGGCTGCGTTTTGATTTATTTTCGATACAATCTTCGATATAACCTTCAGCCACGGTAGTGGACTTCCATCCACCATGGCGCTTTAATTCCGTCATATCTGCACCAGTGTTTGCTAATAACGTGGCAGAGGTTCTTCGGAAAGAATGCCCTGTATACATCTCGGGATTTGGTAGCTTTAAAAATGTTGCAATGTCTTTTGGCATGGAACCAATTTTATTTATTCCAATTGAATTTTTTTTACATTTATTTTTAGAATAGAACAAAAAGAATCTATTATTGTTTGTATTCGGAGGACGAAAAATTTGATACTTTTCTACGAATTTCATGTAATCATCTCTGACTACGAAGGTTCGGTCGATTTTCGTTTTTGTATCCTTTAAAGTAATCAGTAAAGCAGTGTCAGAGATCGTTTGCACGTCATCCACTGTCAGTTTAACAAGCTCATTTGAACGACAGGCTCCACCAATGCCGAGAATTAACGCAACCTGCAAACAAAAATAGAAAAACTGTTACAAAATTGATGTTGATAGGTTTACAATTAAATAGTTCTAAAATACCTACTTGTATTAAGCAAGATTTGTTGAAGATTACTTACTTTTACTGCCAAAAATTGCGAGTCTGGCGCTTCATTCAAAAAGCGTTCAACTTTTGGAGCGGTAAAAACCAGGGATTTTTTCGGTTTATAGCCTTCTGATAGCCTTTTAAGGTAGGCTTGCAAGTTAGAATATGTTTTTATATCAATGTTATGCCTTGTTTTTACAGTACACTGCAACATAGAATATATACTCCATAATGTCGATGACTTCCTTTTCTTCGACAGTTCATTAAAATAAGTTAAGAAAACAGACTCAGAAAATGTGCCCGAAGCTTGATTTTCATTTTTCCATTTACAAAACTCATCGTAGGTTTTGATGTAAACCAGCCGTGATTTGTTGGGTAGCAAGTTTTCGACAATATCGGCTGCCCTCTCTTTCATAAATTCAGGTGTTAACACAATATCTTCTTCGTCACTTGAATGCATAATCGATTTATTATAATTCAATCGTTTTATTATAAAGTAACACTAAACTTTGTGTCCGTACAATTCACAGTAAGTATTTGAAATGGCGCCAATTCACTATTTTTTTTTCTAGGCAGCAAAGAACACAAAACAGTTTTTAATCTAATGCCAAACTCCTTGTCGCAAATATCGACCAATCAAATCGCGAGAATTTATTTGCACCAAAGAGTTTTGAATTTCGAATCTTAGCGCAAGGAGTTTGTGTAAGCATTGAAATAGAGACCGGATATATTTTTGTGTTCCAAATTCAAACACCAAAATAGTGAATAAAAACAAAACAGTGAATAAAACGCCTTTTTATTCACTGTTTTGCGTGAATAAAATAAGCTTTTTAGAGTAGGTATGGTATAAATATTGTTTTTATGTGTTTTTCTAATTTTTATGTTATCAAAAGTTTTATTAGCGAACATACTATGATAAATAGGTAAGTGCAATGTTATTTACGTGAAACTGTATATAAATATTTAATTGTCTACAATGTTTTGGTGCCGGGTCCTATTTCTTTAAAAAGTGGATGATGAATATGTTGTTTATGGTCAGTGGGGCAAAACCGTAAGGGTACCGACTAGTACACGATTTTGATCCGCAAACAATTTGTTGTTGTGGGCAGGCCTCCAACAAGGTGGACCGACGATCTGGTGAAGGTCGCGGGAAGCCGCTGGATGCGAGCAGCACAAAACCGGTCGCTGTGGAGATCCTTGGGGGAGGCCTTTGTCTAGCAGAGGACGTCTTTTGGCTGAGATGATGATGATGAATTATTTAATTATATTTTTGTTCATAAGTTTTCTTCAAAATACCACGAAATTATTAAATATGTAGTAGGTAACCGACAAAGCTGGGACTCTGAATATTTATTCATATATAATATTTGTTTATATTGTCACGAAGAATATGGCTCAAGTCGAGCAAATGAGTGTTGGGTGCATTGCATTACTAGTAAAGGATGGGCACACGAAGGCTGTACGGGCTGGAATGAAGACGAGTTGGATAATTTCGAATGTTTCGGTTACGTAGCCTCACGTTAGTATCCTATGGGGCAATATCGTATATAGTATACGGGTTTGCCCACCCCCCGGGGAAAATTGTAATTCACAGAGGTTTAGTTTATGTTCCTAAATATTTTTTAATAATAAGAATAAAATATAACTTTTGTTAATTACTGTAGCCAATAAGAATCTTTAATAAACAAGTTAACATCACTTAACATCAGGTGGGATGGAGTCATTTGCCGAGCTAAGTATAAAAAAAAAAAGAAAAAAAAAAAAAAGTTGATTATGAATATGTAATTTTTATTTATTCGATTTAATATAGGTTTGTTCTTAGCTATACGGCTTTGACCCGGTCTCCCCAACATAATTATAATGATTTGTCCTGACTGACTGATTCGTCATCGCCGAGCCGAAACCGCTGGAGCTAATTAGATGAAATTTGGAATGTATGTTAATTGAGTGACGCAACCAGCCACTAAGAAACGATTTTACGGAAATCATACCCTAAGGGGGTCAAATAGGGGGTGAAAGTTTGTATGAAAGTCCGTCAGTTTTGATGTAAAATACATGAAAATGTCGCAGCTCAGGTTGCGGAGTGGCGCCGACAGGTTAGCTAGCGGCAGCAGCAGCGTAGGCACGTTGAGGAGTAAACGTGCGTGCGCGTGGCGTCGTCGCGTCGCCACCGGAGCGGCAGCAGGGCGGGCGGGGCGGCGCGGTGCGTCGTCGCCCGCGGCGGCCGGCGGCTGGTAACAGTGACGCATCTACAGAATGTTTGGTGTATATTCCCGAAACAAAGCCATGTTTGAAGAACACTGTGATAACATGCAAAATCATATTTACGAAGATTTACGTTTCATAAAAGAAACTCATATTTGTTTTATTACATCATTTTTGTTAATTCCTGCAATTATTCGACTTCTGTTTATGTTTGACCATGAGATTTACGACCAAGAACAACGTATCGGCTTGATCTAGAGTTGTCACTTTACAGTTTTACTTACGGCTGATTTTTCAATCGTCAGATAAAGTTTATTCATTGAATAATTTTGACATAATGACAGAATATCTTTAGTAAATATGTCACAATGACAATGTTATTCGTTAGATAAAACTTATCTGAGGATTGAAAAATCGGGCCTTAGTAACAAAGAACCTCAATAACTCGGCCATGTGGTGCATTTCAGTTATTAATTTATTTATTTATTTAAAAGAACATACACAATCCTTACAGGCTAAACCTAATGCGATGGTGGTGATGGTGCAGTTAGTTATTTACAATATAGTTACTATACTAAAAGCTAGTATTCCTAAATTCTATGAACGGTACCCTACCTGCCATATTCGGGTTTATGCAGGTATTACTAAACACCCTGTATGTGCGCCGACTCGAAACTGCCGATAGATGCATTTTGCGCTCCGCGACGAGTGTTCACATTAGCGGCAGAGTGAACGAGAGTGCGGCAACTTCATACAAGCGCTCCGAAAGGCAAGCACACAAGCTCGTAGTTTACCTAAATTAGCACACGGAAAAAAGCACGGGAAAGGAGTACCCAATGACGCGGAGTGTCCCCGCAAACGCGGATCGGGCAGCGTATGTTGCTGTAGTAACGGAGAATAACAAGTATACACATATTTTTCTTAGTTTGGGTGTCGCGATTGCGAGTTTTGTTGCATAAAGGTGGGTGCCTATTGAAAATGTCTGGAAAAAAAAACGTGCTGTGTATGAGGATGTCTCAACACATACAACCATATTCTCAGTTTGTCCTTTTTTGCTTTGCCGACAGATATAACAAGGTAAGTTTACAACATAAAAGACACCCAAATTCACACAATAATATATTAACTAAGTGTGACTCAACCCTAGCCGGTAGGTACAGCTCGCTACGTCGATTCAAGATCACGGCACTGTTGCCGTACTCCTCGGGTGACCTACTTACCGAGGCAGTGTTGCTTAATAACACTACCTGGTTACGCAACTCACCAATGGTGTTATTCGAGGCCTCTAATTTCTCCACTTCTTCTGCCAGGCTCGTTTTCAGGAAGTTGATGTCCTTTAACAGCCTGGTGACATCGACGAAGTGATCGAATGTGACGAGAGGCAGCTTGTGAAGCTCTTTCGCCACGAATGAGAGCACGTCGTCCGGGTCGGTCTCCTTGAACAGGGTGATGATGTCCTGGAGAGTAATTTCAGCTCCATCCCTCCGGCGAGATAGCATCTAGTTGGCATTGCCGACGGCCTGAAAAAGCAATGCCTTGCCACTGCAAATCTTGTCTTCCATGAAGTTCTACTTGCAGATCTGCAAGATTCTGACCTCGTCCATGGTGTCAATGGCGTTTTGTATGAACGCCAACAGCTCGTTGACTATGAGCTGTAGTTGAGAACCCATAGTCTAAAACATGTGCAGCAGCTCCATAGCCGCTGCACATGTTAATTTAATTTAAAAATGGAAATTTAATTCGCAATAAACGCTGCCATCCGCGCGTATTGCGAATTAAATTTCTTACTGCACTCTGATAACATCACACATTACATTGCGCTTTAGCTTTACGTCAACTGTCTACAATTAAACATTAAATTAGTAGGTGAAAACTTCTGACAATTCCCTAGAACGAGGGTATTTTTAAATATAAATGTACAATTGAGCTACAACTTTTTGACTATTGAAAATTTGGTGTCCAATGCCGAAAATAGTTTATAGTTTATTCAAATTCAAAGTTAATTTTAACTTTTTGCATTAATAGTTATACAAATGTCTAACTTATTATCTATGATGTGCTGAACATTATGTTGTTATACTGTTTTTGCTATGCTATGTTTCTACATGGATCTATTCCAAAGCTAATAATTATAAGTTTCATCTTCGCTGTATTGGCTGTAGGAATCAAAAATAAATATTAATATACAATATTCAATTTTATCAATTTTATGAATTGCAAAACAATACAATCAATTATATTTTCAAATTAAATACCTAAGCAGATAAATTATATAATTCAATTGTTTAAAACTTCAAAATATTTAAATTTCATATACCTATCTATATTTAGAAATAAAAGTATTCAAAGTTATCCTAAAAAAGCTTTACTGTGACCGGAGATACCCTGATAAATCCTAAAACTGAATATCTTGAAAATGGCTAATTTCCATTTTCCATGAATTTTACCCGCATGGCTTTGGAATAGTAATAAAATAAAATAAAAAATAATCAGATCAACTGATTGAGAGCTACGAGTGCAGACAGACAAAGGCTTTAAAGTTAGAACACCCGCGCTATTTATCGGGGGTCAAAAATTAATTGAAGTATCATTAAACAAGTCACGATGATATTCCGTTTCATTCAATTAACCGTTGTCCGATGAGACAATACAACGCGTTGACGGTCATACATTTTTAACACAAGCGCTAAATCAGCTGTTTTAAAAGCTTATTTTTATTTTACAACGGAGACTTCATTAACCTTGGTGTTACTTGGCCGATGGTAACGACTTGGGCCCAGTTTTATATAGTCAGTGACAGGTGATAAGTGACTTTAGGATATTAATTGTAATCAGAAAAGCTGACGAGTTTATATATTCAATTCTTTATATTTTGAAAAATAAAGATAAACCGTCCTATCGTGGCCCCTTGCTATGCTGGCGTAGTAGTTGGTACCTGACCTGGCATGTCAAGGGGTGTGGGTTTGAATCCCGCTCGTGGCATTTTGTCTTTTTCAAATTATAATTTGTTCGCAACAATGTTTGCATGACATTATATGTAAAAAATTATATATTTTTTATTTAGAATTAACAAACAACTACAAAATGTGTTAGACAGCTAAAAATATAGAACCTTATTGATTTTGTAACCAACAACGTTACTTTATTTACAATAAATAAAATTATAAGTACTTATAATAAAACTTTTTCATTTTGCAGGAATCAATCTGAAGAAAAAATCTGTAATCTCTTAGTTAATCTTAGCGCGATAACTAGGCTTCCCACCTTTTTAAAATAACACGATTTTCCTTCACTAACCGTAATTGAATCAATTTTATTAAATTTACATCGCTCCCGCTAAAACTTTCTTCTCGGTTTCCAGAACAACAGCTGTCGATGGCAATATCTTTACAAATTATGTAAAAGTATGCGGAGGTATGTGACCATGGTTACTTTGCAACAATTGTCAAAGTAAAGCTACTTTTGGCACGGTCGGTGCTTGGATTGGTGACCAAAAATTTTAATGAGCTTCGGAAAAAACTTTGCGACCGTCCGCTATTTTAGGAGTAAAATGTAATAAGTACTTATAATTTTTTCAATAGCACTTTGAAAAGGACGATAGTCTCTTGCAATGCTATTAAAATGTTTCAGTAGCAAAAAAAGAAAGTCTGGGACCTGAATACCTTGAAAAAAAAACACTGATACCTGATAAAACTTGTGATTGATTACTTGACGAGAAAATAATTACTTTAAAAGTACAATTACGTTTCTCTCAAAATCTGAAAGGAGAATGCCACAAATGTAGGTACCTACTTACTGCTAAAAAATTGTAACTGAAAACTGATATCTTTAATAGACTAAGTTTTGCTTGACGTGACGTTTAGCCGTGTCGATGTCTCAAAGTTCTGCAAAAAAGACTCCTATTTCCATCATCATAGTAAAGTATTGCCTCTGTTGCCCTTTTCCCCCCTCCATTGTCATGCTTTTTACTTTTGTGTACGCATCAAATATAGCTTTTGAATAAAACCTTACAAAACTTTGTCGATGAACACGCCGTAAACCTTATTATGCAATAACTTGAGCAAATTAAGGAGTGAACAAAAACAGGCAATCTGCCAATTTTGTCGTATCTACATTAAAAGGAAAAGTTTCAACGTCTAATTGGAATTTTCTTTTATTTGTTGTCGGCATGAAGACCTGCTAAGTAATAAAGGGAATCGTAGATGCTGACGATGCAAATAATTGATAGCCAGTTTCCCCACAAAATATCCATATAATTAACTATTTGTTCGAATAGTAAAACTACCGGTCACGACTATGAAGACTAAGTTTCAACTTCTAGCAGGTCAAAAGTGCATTTCTGCTCGGTTTTCTTTTTTTTCCTATAATTGATGGCTTCGTGCGATTAGCACATTTAGCCAGTGTCAAAGTAATTTTTCTTACAAGTAATATATAAATAAACAATATTTCCTTGTATAGATGATGATGAATGATAATAGAAATGAGAAGTGAGAAATAATATACCCTCCAGCCCCTCGAGTATCTCAGTAAAGATGTGCTTTACTAAGTTCTCGGGCGGATTCTTGAGAGAATTTGAAAAGTGAAGTTGCTCTGTATTGTTTCATTTGCCAACACTCATGCACACTAACAAACACTTAACGGTTAACAATCCACCATTATTTCACATTAATATTCGACATAACACAAATTTAAGAAAATAAAACAAAACCGCAGACATGACTTCACTTTCGCGCCAAGAAGTCGTGCTCGGTTTAGTTGGTGGTAGCTCTTGTTTAAAGTCTGCCTGACATGCTATTACTATTACTTAACTACTTAAAATCTGTCGCATAACAGCTGCACTGCTGTTGTGTTTCGTCAGTAAGAAGTAGCAAAGTAATAAGCATATTACAATTTGAAAAAAGAAAAAGTATTGAAAAAAATCCACGAGCGGGATTTGAACCCGCACCCCATGACATGCCGGGTCAGGTACACTACCAACTATGCTATCGTAGTTCAATCCAACTCGCCGAAATTAATCAACACTATCTACTCTTACTCTGTAAGCCAAAGGAGCCCTATTCAATGTCCACAACTACGTCATCAACATCCGATCTTTATTTTTACAAAATAATTAACGTAAGGGACATTTTGGCCAAAATGAGTTTTATGAAATGAGTTTTTTAGTCTGGCCATAAATACTGTTACATAGAAACCTTTATTTTTTTCAACTTTTTACTTATTTTGAATTTGGAACGCGTTTATTATTTTAAAACTTCTTTAGATTTCGCGCCATTTCACATAGTTTTTCGTGTTCATTATCAAATTACAATATGGAATGGGGTGTTAAATAAAATAGGATTGCAGTGATCGCCTTGCACAAAGTGGGTATGGAGCCGTCGGTCATATTCGTACTATCAACTGATACAACAACACTTCCTCTGTCGAAGACCATAAAAGATCGGGGCGGCCGCGTGCTGTTAGAACTACAAAGGCTGTTAATGCTGTTAAAGCCAGAATTCGTCGAAATCCCATTAGGAAGCAAAAAATCTTATCGCGAGAAATGAGAAGGATTTTTCGTACGATAGGTCTTAAATTCGATTCCCGCCTGAATTTCCAGCGTCTTTAAAATATTTTTTTGTATTGTACAACGGGAAGCCACATAATCTAACCTGGAGCCTTATCATGAGTTCTTACATCTGTATTATTGCAGTTGTGAAAGCGAGACACATTTTGCGGCGTACATACATATCTTGTTAAGGCCTCTGGGCCTCAATTCTGATTTCCGAGAAAAGTGCGCCTCCACCTCCGGTTTTATCGTCATCCAGATGAGATGTGGAACATACACGCTATTTTCCCCGTAATCGAAATTAAACAAAACGAAAGTAGCTGTTTAAATATGAAACAACAAAGCCTTTTGTCATATTAATTCCATACATTCATCCATAACATTTCACTTTCTATATTTTCCGATTTTGATGTCCGTAATCCATAGCGCTTTTACAGTTCACCAGCAACATTCAATGAATAGCCAATGAGTTACAAAGCCGCGCTGCGAGATTAAAGGCGAAATACTAATGAATATGTCGTGTTCAATTAGACGTGTGGCTTCTATTGATGCAAAGCTTCAATGTTACAGAGGAATGTCATTATTTATTTATTTATTTATTATTTTAGGAAGACTATCGACTTATGCAATAAATGAATAGCTACAAACTTATAGGTAAAACAGAAAAGTCGTTAAAAAGTCTCCACTGTTAGAAACAACTTAACTTACAAAGGAGCAATACTCGAACCAAAGCACAGTTATAAAAAATGTTTAACGTTAAAGCTAACAATCACATGAGTAAGTTTCGGGTATTTACTCATGTGCTCTATATTTAATTATATTTTTACTTTTTTTATTTTCAAGTGCTAATTGCTGCTCGGTCGGGTGGGCGTTTACTTTTTTCACTGTATTTTGTAAATTTTATAAATATTTAATTTAGCTTCAGTGCAGCAATTAGCAATTGAAAATAAATTTTTACTAAAATTTAATTATTAATTTAATTTAATAAATTTACAAAACACAGTGAAAAAATGAAACGCCTACCCGACCCAGCCAGGAATCGAACCTGGGTCTTCCGCAATCCGGGCGGCTGCACTGACCGCTATGCTACCGGGAAGGCTTACGTAGACGCTGAATTTTGTCACTGCTTTTGTAATTTTAGAGTGCTCAGCACACGCGGCACAGCGCGTTTTGTTACGAATTTGTTACATTTCTTTGTGACGTAACAAATATGAAATAACAAATATGAAGTAAAGTCGCACTCACATTGTAATAGTTGACTTGGATTACTAAAGTTGAAATATTATGATCACAGTTAATTTTAAGGTTGATTTGCAAAAAAAATGTTAAGTAAGTCGAAAGTAATACAAACTAGACTTACTGCCATTCTTTATTAAAATAATCAATCAAGATACTGCTTTTTACTCATTAACAAATTTACCTTTCAAATAGAATGCACAACATGAACTAGTCCTTATAGTTCATCTTTGTTATTTTTTTGTAACATCAAGTTATTTTCATCTTTGTAGATTAGTACGCTTCGGTGGCCGAGTGGCAAACCGCTCGACTCGATATCCGAAGGTACCGGGTTCAATTCCCAGATCAGGCAGTGTGTTTCAGATGTTTCGATGCATAGCCCGGGTTTGCGATCACCAACCCGCATTTAAGCGTGGTGATTAAGTTAATACCCATCAATTGAAGTGATGACTTGATTTCAATGACGGAAAGCTTTTGCCCAACAGTGGGACAGTCATTGGCCATTTATTTTATTTACTACTTATCACAGAAGTTACCATGTGAAATGCTTATACATTATAATTTAGTAATTTGCATTCACGATTCAATAATACTTCGCAATCGGAACTGACATAGTCCTTGAGAAAAGTCGAGAAATCCAAAACAAGATAATAATATTTTCCATGTCTGTCGTATTTCATTTATATCGTTTCTTTGTCAGTGATTCATGTAATATTCGGTCTTCGTAAGCCCCTCTTTATTTATTCATTACTTTTCGACCCCTACAATATTACAGATTACCTACTAATTAAAGTTGACATTCATCTCAGCCAAAAGACGTCCACTGCTGGACAAAGTTGACATTAACATTAAATATTATATCTTCAATACTAAAGTAATTAAGATGTACCTACGTGTCTTAAAGAAAATAATATACTATATCAATTAAAACGATGTTACTTATTTTCATTTTCATTTAATACTAGTAGTCGCCCAGTGGTCAAAATTCGACCGTAAGCAATGAAAAATTTAAAAAGATAGAATGTGAGTTTAGATTGGCATTGCCAGATTTCGGCCGCTCCATTTTTGAAATTTTTGATAAGAGTATAATATGGGTAAGGCCGCCAAAATTGTCAAATGTAACACAAGAGTAACACAACCTATTTTGTGTTATCGTGACACAAATGTAACCCAAAAGTAACACATTTTATTGGTAAAGCTTGTTTCATATTGGCAATTAAATTATACAATGTGCCTAGGGGGAAGTAGGTTATAAAAAAAAAGCATCTTAGTAGCGGAAGCTCAGTGTTTTTATTTAGACTACTTTTACGAATTAAAATATTTGAGGTCGGTGCCACCCAGGAGCAAGAAAAAACTATAAAAAGGCACTGAGATCAAAAAGGTAGATATTTTAAAGATATTAAAGTCAAAGTCAATTTTTTTTATTCAAATAAACTTACGAAAAGTGCTTTTGAATACTCCATACATTTTTCACGTACTACCCATTCAGGACGTCTATTATTATTATTTTTTCTTTCAGTTGACAGGCTTTTTGAAGTCGGTTTAATTTTTATTTTTTTTTTAATTTATAAACTACCTTCAAAAATGCCTACGAAATCACACGAAAATTACTATTTGCTTCAATACAGCTGTTAGAAAATGTTAACAAACATTTGATTACAATGTCAACAAATGTAAGGTAATGTTAGTAAACATTTTTGAACAAAAAGTAAAGGAGCGCTTAAAACATCTTACAATTCCTAACAGAATGTAACAATGCTATTATTTGTTAGTAAATGTATGTTAAAAGTAGCAGTGTGGGAGTACTATATCAATTCGGTCTTATAATCAATATGAATGCGGCTTTATAGAGTTTTTGTGTTACATAACACAAAGATTTATGTTATGATAACACAGAAGGAACACAAATATAACACAAACGTAACCCAGAAGCAATATCTTTTCAACAATTTTAGGTTTTAATTTGGTTATTTGGTAGAATTTGGTACTAAACATTACTTTATAGCAAATTGTATACCCTGTTGTTGATAAATATGATGTAATAATGTTAAAATATTTGTCTCTTAGCTCACAATCACGGTAGAAATATATTTTTTTAACACTGACAAAACGTTACGCTCATTTGTGACACCTTCATCCGACAAAAAAACATGGCTGCCTTTTTTAAAAATCCGTACCACTAACAGTGTTGTCAGTTTAATAGTGCGTTTTCTACCTCGACTTTTAAATAATAAGTATTATGGTAAAAATACGTCACACAAAAAATCATAACACAAAAGCAAAAACTATTTTATAATATTCAACTGTCAGTAAAACAAGTTAGTACAAAGTATTCTCGCAGCTATAACGGTTTTATATTGAGGACAAATATCTAATTCCTCAATAGTCATAGTTATAAATAAGATCTACACTCTAAACTTCGAAAAATTTGTAACACAAAATACTTATTAAAAAAAACGACAAAATGTCACACAAAAAAATTGACAATTTTGACGGCCTTACCCATAGATATAATTTGGAGAAATTATTAAATGGATTACCAACAAGTGTTTTGTTATTTATTTATTTACGGCTCCCGACCACGACCGACTTTTTGTAGAAGCGATAATCGTACCGATTTTGTCGCCGTAATTTTAATATGGATTTTGTGACCGATTTTTTGTAGGATGTGTGAGTTGCAACATATAACTCTATACGTTTTATTTTCACCGACTAAAAAATCGGTCACCGATTTTCGGAGATGGGCGACGGTTCTTATTCAAATTTATTCGGTGAAACATCACTACACAAAAATTGGGTACTTAAAGCATAGCACTTACGAGCTAATAACAGATTCAGATACAGACAGACATAGTTAGAACTAATATACAATGTGCGTGAGCTTATCTATATATTAATACCTACGTAAAGCAAAAACTTTGTAACCCGTTTTACGAAAACTGCGAGGACGGAGGAGTATGAAATTTCGCAAACTTATCTATACTAATATTATAAAGCTGAAGAGTTTGTTTGTTTGTTTGTTTGTTTGTTTGAACGCGCTAATCTCAGGAACTATTGGTTCGAATTGAATAATTCTTTTTGTGTTGGATAGTCCATTTATCGAGGAAGGCTTTAGGTTATATAACATCACGCTGCGACCAATAGAAGCGAAGCATCAGTGAAAAATGTTGCAAAAACGGGAAAAGAGCCTAAAAAATTAAAAATGCTGCCGAAAGTCACTATTCCACGCGGACGAAGTCGCGAGCACAGCTAGTAGTTTATATAGAGAAGGAGAACAGAATGTTATTTTTTAAATTATGCATAAAAATACATTAAACCATTAAAAAAAATATTACACACACTAAATACCATGTATTTGACACAAACGCATATATACTTTTTTTCAAAAATTCAAAAATGGAAGAGGAGCGGCCGAAATCTGTCAATGCCAATCCAAACTCACCTTCTATCTTTTTTAATTTTTCATAGCTTAGGATACAATCCATGCAGCCTTAATAAAATTACGGTCGAATTTCAACCACTGGGCGACCACTAGTCAATATAAACATCTAGTTTAGGTAGTAAAAATAAATACATACAAATACAATACAAAGGAACGTAAAAAAAAGATACTTGCTAAAGTTAATTAATTTGCATTCTCGTTGTTGTCTTCTAATAAAGCAGGGTACCTATTTGGAGGTATAACATGTCGTGCTCATCTGAAAATCAGCGTTGCAGTTTCTTGAAGCTGCTTCAAGAACGTATGCTGGAATGAGTCCAGTTCGTCGTAGCATTTTAATTTTATGTTTTAGTTTTATTGCTAGAACCTAAGCTTAACTGCTACGCCAAATACATATTTTGAATTAGATTTTTTTTTAATTAAATGTATCTCGTTCGTATCAACCTATAAGTGTGAGCGTCTCCTCCACGAGCACACTTCGAACGCCTTTGTGTTGTGCTCTTGGCTCGCAACGGGCTAGCGCCGATGTACTCACTTGATACAGTATCAGATCCATTACGTACTAAATCTCCAAGTGGGTATGCTGCTTAATATTCGATATTACGGCACATTTGCATGCGCCATGATCTCGGATCTTACTACTGAGTATCTACTGAGGATCTACGTGACTCGTGTAATCAAAGTAATTTTACGAAAATTAACCTAGTTGCACAGGCCGTGGCTTAGTGCTTGAGAGGTTAAAGGCTATGGTAACTCAATTTGAAAAGCAACTCCACGCATAATAAAAGATCGTAGGTATATTTGAATCTATACAATTCCGGATGTAAAACTAAATCAACGAAAATCAGGAAATCAGGAGTACAGCGAAAAACAAATAAGGTTAAGTAAGGAAAAACAAATAAGATAAGGATAGGTACAACTTTCCTATCCGAGTTTACAATACATCAGCTCAACAATTCCAATTGTCTCAATCGATATGTCGAGACGTCTGTAAAGTTGGCTGTAATGGGATATTGAATTAATCTTCACTGCCAACCCTATTACCGGGAGGTGTTCATAAGTTTGCTATCTGTGTACCTAACGCTGACGAAGGCTTAAAGCTATCTACACCAGAATCTAAAATCTTAATTTAGCTCCCACTGTGCTCTGTGAAGATAAGGTGACGTTCTTCAGCAGAATTTAAACTAGTTAATCTAAATTGAATTTCTCGTGCAAGAGTCCTTAACTGACGTTATGAATTATAAAGTAGCTGTGTGTGAATGCAACTGCGTTCGCGTGAACCTGAAATGCCGTTTCGCTGAAATTATAATTGGTTTATGTCATCCGCTCGCGTCCTGTGCAATTGGCACTCAGACTCCGAAGTTACTTTGCGAATTGCATTTTTGTTAAATTACACAGTATCTACAGTATTTCTACTAGAGCAATATTATTATACCATTTACACAACGAACTTAGTGGTCCACCGTTCAGGATTCGATGAACCAGATAATTAACTATAACAATTAAAAATTTTAACCATTTTTACCCAAGGGTTCCGAAAATATTTCCTTTTTGTCTTTTATTTACGAAATTTCTACCTTTTACTACAAATTTGTTTGTAGTTTCAACAAAAACCATTATTTTTTCATTTTGATTTCTGTTAATTACTGCTGAATACTAGAGCTATCATGTTAAATAATGATTTTTTATGTAAATTTAGCTCTTTTGAAGAAAAAGTTGGTTCTTCTCTAATTTTAACCTTAATTTTTACAAACCATCGAAGTTCAAGGGCGATTTTTGTAAAAAAAACGTACTACACTGTCAGTGCCCATTTATTTAATAATATGCCTACTAAATACCGATTTCAAAATGGTATCACTATAACAGATCCTATTATTTATCAAAAAGATATTCAATTTTAATTGAAGAAAAGAAGATTTTCATTAAACTACTTTTTTAAACTTTACTGCGTTAATACTTACGATATTTGCAAAAGTGCCCATTTGTATAAAAAAAAACTACTATTGCAGAGTTATCTAGACCTAACTTGTTACTTTAGGTATTTGAACAAAGAATAAAAAAAAAACAAATCACTTTATTTATCATTTATTATTAATCTTTGTCATGATTACAATCATTAAAATTAAACAAAATGTTCAAAATGGCCACCATTTGCAGCTATACACGCTCTGCAACGTCGAATAAACGACCGTTTAATTCGTCGGGCAAAACCGCTTTCGCTGATTTCTCTAGCTGCTGCCTGGATTCTAGTCCTCAATTGGTCAATGCTTGTGATTTCTTTGCTATAGACTTTTTCTTTTAGGCAACCCCAATAAAAGAAATCTAGGGGATTTAGATCTGGCGAGCGTGGTGGCCACAATATTGGACCTAAGCGCCCTATCCACCTATTTGGATACGCTGTATCAAGGTGCTCTCGTACTCTAACAGCGTAGTGAGCGGGACAGCCATCGTTCTGCAGCCACATGTCTTCTTGGACTTCAGGAACGACACCTTCCAGAAGCAAGGGCAAGTCAATTTGCAAAAAACTTAAATATCTTTCTGCATTTAATGTTTCTGGCAGCTCGTGTGGACCGATTATTTGTCCGTTAATGATTCCGGTCCAAAGGTTTATTTTAAATTGATACTGTGATCTGTCTTGCCTTATGAGATGCGGGTTTTCTAGCTGCCAGTTATGCAAATTATGTAGATTTAAATATCCATCTTTTTTGCAGGATGACTCGTCGCTCCATAGTATTTTATTAAAAAACTGCGGGTCTTCTCTTATTCTGCGTAGCATTACTCTACAAAATGTTACTCTCAATTGATAATCTCTTGGTAGCAATGACTGTACCCTTTGATAGTGGTATGGGTACAGGTTATGTCTTTTGAGTATTCGATGTACAGATCTAGTTGATATGCCAGTTCTGCGACTTAAGACACGGACCGATGTTGAAGGATCTTCTGTAACTAAATTCATTACCTCTTCATCGTTGTGTCGTCGCGGTCGTCCTTCACCTGCACCGCCTACGCCTGTGCCAGGTATCCTTCCCTCGGTGTATGCGTTATGCACTCTTCCAAAAACTCGGTGGTCTGGATGTCTTCGATCGGGATATCTCTCCCGATAAAGTCGAGCTGCTTCTCTACCGACACCTCTGCATTCGCCATAAATAAAATGCATGTCAGCATATTCGCGCGGTGTATACCGAGACATTTTTTAATTGTCACTGCACTGCACGTTTGTCCAAATCGTTGAGCAAGCCAAAGTCACCAGTACACGTAGCCAATGTCGCAGAGATCACCAAAACAACAAGTCCAATCAGTAGGCAAATTAAACAGAGTCCGGGGGCAGGCAGGGGTAAAAAAATGGCGGAGGTAAACACAGGCAGAATAAAAACGAAACGCATACGACGCACGACACGAGTGACGAGATCGTACTAAATCACTTCGAGATTTCTGAAGATTTCAACGTTAGTAATGAAAGAGATAGCAATACCCTACCATATCTCTTCCTTATCACTCCTATTGTGCGTAACTCGATTGCGAGAGCTTTAACCGGTTTTTGTTAACAAAACAAACATGTCTCAGGTAAAAAAAGGGTCAGAGTTTTTTTTTACCTGACATGTTTGTGCTTTAACACATCACATTTGAATTGTAGAAAGTTACATTGTATCCGTTTTTTGAGTTTTAAAACGTTTTGTAATAGTATCAACGCAACAAAGTTTAAAAAAGTAGTTTAATGAAAATCTTCTTTTCTTCAATTAAAATTGAATATCTTTTTGATAAATAATAGGATCTGTTATAGTGATACCATTTTGAAATCTGTATTTAGTAGGCATATTATTAAATAAATGGGCACTGACAGTGTAGTACGTTTTTTTTACAAAAATCGCCCTTGAACTTGAAGGTGTTTTAAAAATTAGGGTTAAAATTAGAGAAGAACCAACTTTTTCTTCAAAAGAGCTAAATTTACATAAAAAATCATTATTTAACATGATAGCTCTAGTATTCAGCAGTAATTAACAGAAATCAAAATGAAAAAATAATGGTTTTTGTTGAAACTACAAACAAATTTGTAGTAAAAGGTAGAAATTTCGTAAATAAAAGACAAAAAGGAAATATTTTCGGAACCCTTGGGTAAAAATGGTTAAAATTTTTAATTGTTATAGTTAATTATCTGGTTCATCGAATTCTGAACGGTGAACCACTACTTACGCCACACCCTGTATAATTATATAAATCTTCTGTGCGTGTGTATGTTATTAAACTCCTTCTAAACTGCTGGACCGATTTAGATGAATTTTTTTGTGTGTGTTCAAGTATAGTATAGTTTAGATTTACAATTAGACCCGGTAGCTGGCGCTGCTGTAGGGCTCCATCATGGGATACGGGTGTTCTTAAGAGGACGAATGATTTGTTTGTTTTGTTGTCATGGAAACTGTCAAAGCGGTACGAAGTCCGCCCCGGTCAGCTAGTAGGTATTACTATACAGCGTGAGTTTTGATAAGGTGCACAGATGAAAATGAAGGATGCTATGCTTAATTTTATCGAGAAAAAAAATATTTAAAATAATCTATTAATTTTTTTACTTTTTTTATGGAATTTTTAAAATTTTTGTTCGCTACTTTGAACCCCGTGTAGACAAAAGGGTGTAACTTTTAAACTATACTATCTATCATGATGAAATAAACGGAATAATGATAGGAAATAATAGGCAATCTTCATAAAATCAAACTTTTGGAAAAAAAACCACCCTCAACTCAGAATTAAGATGTATTTTTAGCAAATAACTGTCTTTTTCTACCCAATTTTTGCAATAACTGTAAAATTTCTCAATAAAACGCCCCCTTTAGATATCTTTTTTATAAGTTTAAATTATTCTACATCATACTAGCTTTCTAATGGTAAAAAAAACATGTCTGTAACTTAATAACAACATTTTCTGTAAACTGTTAAAAAAAAGGCTGGCATTCTAACGATCCATTGTTTAGCAGGTATATATTTATCACATAGAGAATATTAATAAAAGGATATCAAGTCACTGTTACGCTTTATCTATCTTAGCTGAAAATTGCTCTCATGAAGTTGCCAAGACTGCTTATTTCGGTAATGTGTATCCTCTTTTAACTTATGGAATTATACTTTGGGGTAATTCTGTTAATTCCAATACCACATTCGTGTTGCAGAAAAGGTGCATACGCATTATTTATAAACTGTATTAAGATGAAACGCTAAGAGAGATTTTCAAAGATAAGAAATTACTTACTCTTACTAATATTTATATACTGGAAATTTCTATATTTATCAAAAATAATATGGACTATTTTAACTCATTTAAATCTGTTCGTAATCGACGTGCTATTCATAAATACAATTTTAACTTGCCAAGTGTAACTAATAATGTATATTATAAGAGTGCTTTTATAAACGGTATTAAAGTGTTTAACCATTTGCCCACTAATATCAAAGCTCTAACTGGCCATTTATTTAAACACAAATTAAAGAAATGGTTATTAGAAAATGTTTTTTACACATTAAGTGAATATTTTGATTGTGAAACATTATAGAGATTACGTAAATTGTTAATGTCACTTTGTTTTATCCTAATTTTATATATTGCATGCCTGTTAAGGTACCTAACTGTTGATACCAACATAAGAAAGTTATTGTTATCACCAAACTTGTAACACAGTTTCTAGCAATAAATGTTTCTGATTCTGATTCTGATTCTGACCCTTTTTGTGCGTTATTGTAATTACGTGCGGGGTGCGGTGTACAGGGGGGCTAGCTGAAGAACAAAAGGATGTTGATTGAGTATGACAGTCGCTCGGAATTAAATTTAAAAAAAAATTAAAAAAAAATTAATAGGGTTTTTTAAATATTTTTTCCATCGATAAAATTAAGCATAGTATCCCTCATTTTCATTTGTGCACCTTATCAAAACTCATACTGTATAGTTCTAAAACAGATTACAGATTACAGTTACAAAGTATCCCATGTGTTATTCCCAGTTATAAACTATCTGTATGCCGAATTTCATCCAAATCCATTTAGTTGTTTTTACGTGAAAGAGTAACAAACATCCATACTTACAAACTTTCGCTTTTATAATATTAGTAGGATAGGTTTTTCAAGCTCTTTTTTAAAAGTTGAAGACCAATTATAACTACAAAAGAATACGCATTGGATTTGCAGACACACATTATTGGAACTATTTTTAACCTTATTTAGTTCACATGAAGTGGCATGAAGTGACTCAGGAAAGATGTAAGTGTGATTTACGACAATTTACTAAAATATAAGGCACAAAACACTTTGTCTTTTTTTGATGGCCGCTGTAAAAATCATAAGTTTTGAGTTAGGCCCCTATGTGTAATAGGCAGCGAAATAATACTTTCTACTTTTTGGTAGTGCGTGCTATTTGGTAGCTTAACCCTATACTATGGACTTTTATGACCCTACAGATCGTGTTCCATATTATCACAAGTGCATACTTATATTACAAACCCACGACGTGAGTTCACTTTAGGGATACTTTAGGGCACAAAGATCTTGAAAATAAACGAGCACTTACGGAAACGTTGCGACTCTTATTTTTTATTTGTGGCTTGCTTTGTGCCAATCTCATTTCCGCCAAATGGGTACGCTTATCCTTAAATAGATTTAAAAGATGTTTCCATCTGTAAAAGCGCTTCGACAATTATCACACTAATGTTATAAATGCGAAAGCTTAGATGAATGATAGGTCTCGCTGCGGTCGAGCGCAGCAAGACCTATCATTCATCTAAGTGCGAAAGTTTGTGTGTATGTCTGTATATTTCTTCCTTCTTCACGCTGCAACGGATGGATGGATTTGGATGAAATTCGGCATAAAGATAGTTTATAACCTAGATTAACACATAGGATAGTTTTTATCCCGATATTCCCACGGTATTCACACTATAATTATACTAAAAACGACAATTTAATTTTCCTATACAAAATGATTTGTTTTGTTTTGTTGTCATAGAAACCAAAGAGCATTTAATCACTTGATGGAAACTGTCAAAGCGGTACGAAGTCCGCCGGGTCCACTAGTTTATGATATAATTAACATTATTACTTAGCTATGTAGATGTTTGACTGAAAGAAATTGCTTTTTAGCGATAAGGTCGCCATTTGAACTATTAACTTCTTGTATTGTCTTCTTATCTCTTTTTATATATAGTTACAATAAAGTGTACTTTCAGTTTTTTTCAGATCAATTCTAGTTCCACTAGAAACATTTAGCATCAAGTTGCTGTGATACTATGATAGTTTGATCGGATATTGTTTAGATTCAGCAAGAAAGAAGTTCATATGGGAGAAAAATCTAATTACAAACATTGAATATTGCACTTAAAAAATTACAGATGAGATTCGAAGCCAAAATGTTCTTTCGTAATCCGGTCGACTGTTCTGTCAACTTAGCTACAGAGACGTTAATTTTCCATGCAGGATTGTCTCTGTAAGACACACAATTTGCAAGATTGTTAAAGTTAATTGTTATTGAAGTATACCTAAAAGTATTCTTTCAAAAAACTACTCACGAACTAAAAGGCTATTTGTACATGTGCTAAGTAATCGTTTATGTTAATTGACATTTCTTAGCGCTGCAGTGTTAGAGTTTCATGTCACGTAAGGAAAATGTTTTATTTCTCATCGACGCGACGTTGCTGGCTTCCAATTGAATTGCTTCTATGAAAATAACGGGTTAGTAAAGTTGTTTTACTTGTTGTTTTACTAAGAACAAAATTGTGGATATATACCATGATAATTTTCGAGCTCGATGGCGCAGTGGTTGACATTCCTGGTCTGCTGATTCATATGTCATACTCGTGAACGGGTGCCGCCTGTGGAGGCTGGTCTGCTCTTGCATACTATTATTTTTATTATTATTAACTATTTTTAATTTTGTTTTTTTTCTACCTTAGACAATTTTTGACCTTTATTAGTGCTGTATGACATTGTGAAAATTTTTAACTGGTAACTAATGTTTTGCAATCATCATCATCATCTCAGCCAAAAGACGTCCACTGCTGGACAAAGGCCTCCCCCAAGGATTTCCACAACGACCGGTTTTGTGCTGCTCGCATCCAGCGGCTTCCCGCAACCTTCACCAGATCGTCGGTCCACCTTGTTGGAGGCCTGCCCACACTGCGCTTTCCGGTACGCGGTCGCCACTCCAGGTTTATCCCGCCCCAGCGGCCATCAGTCCTGTGAGCAATGTGACCTGCCCACTGCCACTTGAGCTTAGCAACTCTTCGGGCGATGTCGGTTACCTTTGTTCTTCTGCGGATCTCCTCATTTCTGATTCGATCACGCAGAGAAACCCCGAGCATAGCCATGATGTTTTGCAAACTTAGATATTATTATATTTTCTCTTTTGTTTTTTTTAATATGTGTGATTGTCCTTTATATTTTGTGTTTTTATTTGTGATGGAAAGTGTCCTTTTATGATAGGGCATTTTCCAATATTTTTGACGCTGTAAGGGAGAAAAGAGCTGGACACTTGCTGAGTTTCTTGCCGGTTCTTCTCAGTACAAGATCTCCTGCCCAGAGTAGACTTACGAACCGATGGCATAGTGGCGTTCATAAGAGCTATTTGTAGCCTAAACTGAATAAATGATTTTGAATTGAATTGAATTGAATTGAATTGCGATTTTCGCAAAGGCTGGTCATCGGATGGCTGATCAAAAATTGTATCAACTCGAGCTCCTCCGTGTTTCGGAGGGCACGTAAAGCCGTTGGTCCCGACCACCAATCCGCAATTGGCCCGCGTGGCGGCTTACACTAAAAGCCAAATAAAGCAAATAAAGTTTTTTTTGCTGCAGACCTTGCAAGTGAGTATAATAGATACATAGATAGATAGATAATACTTTTATTGCAACACTATAAAACATAAACATGAAGAAAAGAAAAGAAAAAATACAAAGTTACAATTTGGCGGTCTTATCGCTTTCAAGCGATTTCTTCCAGACAACCAGTCGGATGGAGAGAGCTAATAAACTGTAAGATCAGAGGTGAAACTATGAAAACATGCTAGAATAAGAGTGTAGAATGTATTTTAATAAGAGCTGAATGCTTTTTTTTTTTTTTGGAGTGAGTTTGCTGATTGCCACTGGGCATTTTCAGCTTCATCGGGCTTGTTTTAGAGGCGGCGAGGTACGTAAAGGGTACCTCAAGCCGTGTTGAAACGAATCACCTTCGGAGGATTTCTAGAAGGGTACGGCATCGCACACTTAAAAGTGCGCGTCCCCGTGCCCTCCCAGAGTCTCCGACACCGCAGCTTACAGCACCTAAATAATCACGCGCGCTTTGCTGTCCGTGAAGCTTGTGCAAAATTATAAGACTTTATATATTAGGATTTTATTTTTCTATAGCTACTTAAGCAAAACTTTAATCTATAATTGAATGTACATGATTGGGTAGTTGTAAATTGAATAGTACAACTAAAAGTCTGTGATTTTTATTTGAACCGAATTTCGATTGTTACATGGCTGTGAATTATAAAATAAATAAGTACTGCTATGATTTTTTAAATTAAATATGACGTGGCCTTAAAGTTTTTTAATGTTTTATTTATATCGTAATTTTCTATTTAATTTTTCTACTATTTGTACAAACAAAGCAAGCTTTAGGTACCTGTGTTGAATTTACGCATATTTTTTCTGGTGTGTGGTGAGTTTGTTTCAAGCCAATGTTTCATGCGTCTTTGCCCTGTAATTTCACTAGATTACTATTATACAACATGTAACAGAAAGGCGTAGTAAAAATTAAGAGATCCAACGTAAATCCGATCTAGATCTTGTTTGTGTTGTTACTAAGACATAATTATTAACGCGAACACTACACATTGAAATGAAACAACTTTTACGGATCTACTCGCGTTCATTATTGAATAAGTAATGTGTAAAATAAACGCGAGTAGATCCGTAAAAGTTGTTTCATTTCATAATTATTAACTATAATTTACAAAAACACAAATGTTGAAAAAACTTCCACGAGCAGGATTTGAACCTGCAACCTTCTGACATACCGGGTCAGGTGCTTTCCCAATTGAGCTATCGTGGTTCTAACCAGCTCGCCGAAATCAACACTATTTACTTTTTACTTTGAAAGCCAAAGGCGCCCGTGGAAATTTTTTCAACATTTGTGTTTTTGTAATTTGTTCGCAACAAAATTTGCGTTAAAAATTATATACACATTTTAACTTTAACTCGTTATGCAATTGTAAATTAAACATTTACGTTAGTGAAGACATGCTCGTCAGGCGCGCATAAGCAAGCAGCAGTGATTATAAATGTAAGTAGGTAGGTTCCTGCTCGTAAACATTAAATCGGAACGTAATAACATTTACTACGTAGGAACTTCGTTTCGACAGATTGCTAAAAAGTTTGTCTCACGACTAACCTGTGGACTACTACTCATCTAAACCCAACTTCAGACTGTGCCAGGCCACAATGACTCAAACTATTGACATTACTTTAAAATGGTCAGGTCATCTTACTTCCTGACCGTTTAATTTGGTACGCCTGTAATTAAAAAGTAGAGGAAAGTCGCACTTCATTTTAACAAACCTTTTCAAAAAATGTAATATAAATAATATGTAATGTTATTTCCGCTAACTCACTCATTTATACAGCTTGGATGCAGTACGCATGCACCGCCCTCCCGCCTGCAAAAAGTATGCACATGCAGGAGAAACAAGGGGTGCAAGCGAAAATGCACACCAACACCAAGTCGTTTAAAAATACTTTTTAGGTTCGTACCTATGTAACAATAAGTTTATATATCTAAATAATATATACCTACGGGCGGACTAGAGACGGAATAACAAAAATTTAATGCTGAAAAGAAAATTTTGCCTTTCTACGACCGACAGTTTCAACAAGTCGGGGTCAGTATATTCAGTTGTTTTATTTAGACAGTTGGTCGTCGAGGCGTTTAACTAAAAGGGGTTGAAAACATATTTGAATATTCCATTTTAAATAAAGAATTTACATTTAAGGAAAAAAGAAAATACGCTGGGAACTCGCAGGCTATGGCTATAATCCAGATTCTGAATTCTTCAGATTTGCTAATCTAGTTTTTTTTGAACTCAGTTTTCTTAGCATGTCTCAAACTTGGCTTTTGATTAAAAACTCCGACGTAAAATCGGTTTATCCGTTCCCAAGTTAGGATGCCAGAGACAACCACATAGACAGACAATGCCTATTTTTCATGGTGGTTAGTCCTGAGGTCAAAATGTCTTTCACAAAATTTTCTCTCGTTTCCTCATTGCTCGGATCGGATCGCTTTAAAAGAATCTGAAACGAAGTTTGTTTGCTCCAAAGGAAGTGAATGCTGGAGGCAGCGCGCTGTAAAAAGAAATAGACAGCCATTGTGGGGTTAACAGTGAGTTGGCGATGCGGAAAGTTGGGGGCCTAATGATGGAAGCACGCTCTTTTCCGGATAAAGAAATATGCAAATTAAATCTAAAAGTTTACGTGTCAAACGGGTTGGAAATGAATTGTTTATTGATAATCGTGTAAAAAAACAACGGAAAAGCGCTTGGTCTCATCTCATAAGGGGGCCTAGTGTGAATTTTGTTGACTATCCGTATTCATTCGATTACGTTTACGAAAACGAAAATTAGTATGGCATTGAAGCAGCGCCTCTGGCGGCATACGAAAGGAGTTAACATTTTGCCATACAAATCGCCTATCCCTATTAACAATGTCGGATGTTAAAAACAGCAACTTTGCAGGAGAGCGAGTCAAAGTTTAAATTGCTTATATTTTTTTACCTATGTTAAGCAGGTTTACGAAACTTTAGAGTATTGTTAAATAAGTTATTTATTTGTAGTGTAATATTAAAAATAAGTAGTTTTTTAATTTTAAGTACGTCAAAAGTGAGTTGTGACTTTTTTAAAGGGACTTAGTGAATGTTGATCTGTCGGAACTACTAAATCCGACATTGTTAATTGTACGAACTTATTGATTACATGTCGGTACTACTAGTTATGACATTATTTAAGGCAAGGTAAATTTATGTCGTATGTTAAATTAGCCGTTAAAATACCAAAACTTATATATTTAATATTTATTTGTAACACAACATCTTCTTAAATCAACTGTCATATGAAAAACAAAATTGAAAAACCTAATAAAATTTTCTGTTTTTATAAAACTTAAAAATATCCAATAAATAACACTGCTCAACTGCATAATTAAAGGATTTTCTATTTCTTAAACAAAATAATGATTGCACTTTTAATAAATCAATCATAGAGTAAGCATATTGCAAATAATAAAATTGAATCAACTAAACTCGTAATTCTATCAAAAACAAAAAGAACATCTTAATTATTAGAAAACGATCAAAAACTATGGAAATCATTATATATAAAAAAATACTTCTTCACAACTAAATTTTGGCACTTTAACAATAATTACAGTCAGTAATAGACATAATATTTTTGTAAAATCAGTCTCAAAATTAAAAAACCATTTAACATAATAAGATTCATCTCCCATATTTTTAACCATTCAGTCTCTAGTACTGCGTTTCCAATGCTTGGAAGGAAGCTCAGATCATTCCTCTACCCAAGAAGTCTAAACCGACATATTTCTGAGAATATTGTTCTATTTCCATTTTACCGTTCCTATCCAAGGTCCTTGAACGTCTTGTCCACATGCAACTCAGCTTCTTCCTGTGTAAAAATAGTCTGCTAAACCCCTACTAATCTGGTTTTCATTTTGGCCACAGCACTACTACAGCGTTGGGTAACATCTCTGATGACATAAGACTAAACATGGAGAACGGAAAGCTTAACGTTCTTTCTCTACTTGACTTTAGCAATGCTTTTAATACTGTAGATTTTGAAGTTCTGCTTGGCATACTGCGCTCTATTAATCTCTTTATCTCCAATCGTGATTGACTGTTTACGTAGCTATTTGTTTGGACGCTGGCAGCGAATTCGTCTCGATGACGTCTTCTTTACTTAGTGCAACATTTCTGCTGGGGTACAGCAGTGTGGCGTTTTATCTCCATTACTTTTCGCCATATTCATCAATTCAATTTCAAATCAAATTACTTCTTCCTGCCACCTTTACGCAGATGATCTACAAATTTAGGTATACGCAAGCTCCAGAAGCACAATTAGATTTAGCTATCACCACCAGGAATCACATAAAATATAATTACACATTATATTTTATGTGATTCCTGTAAAACAATATTAACTTATTTTGAAGAAAAATTCACTGGGTAACTACTAACAAAATATGGATTGTAATTGATCGAAATTAAATAAATTATAGAATTATAGAATCGATTGATCACTGACACCTAAAATTTTGTTTGATAATTCTGAGCTGTATTTATGTGACTGTGTCAAAGACTTGGGTGTTATTATTGATAAAAATTGAACATGGAGCCCTCGAATTCAGAGCTTAGTAGGAAAATATTTGCCTCTGCGGAGTTATTAAGAAGATTGCGCTTTTTTTAACTAACCGCCACTAAATATTGCACTTGCACAATCTGTTCTTCTTCCCGTAGATACTTGGACGCCCAAGGAAACCACAGCGCCACAGAACAATTGAATTTTTTAGATTATGCCGATGTCAAATCTTACGGAAGAGCAACTCATTAAACTTGAGTGACTTCAAAATTTTCGTATACGCAACACAACAGTTTGAATCCCCGTACATACATTCGTTAATGTCATCGCCTTGATTTTGAAACTCAGCAATAAGTAACTTCCGTGACTTCATTGAATTTTCATCTTTATTTTTAAACTCTTGTTTCGGATGTTCAAGTTTCGAGCAGTTTTTCTTTTGTGACTCATGGTCTTCACAATTTACTTGTTAATTCTTGCACATTAACATGAATTGGAGATTTTAAAGTCTCTAAAAATAGGTAGAATAGTAGTTCCTTGCTTAATTACTAGAAGTAGTACTTAAAAAATAGAATTAAAAGATACCTAAAATGACTGGTGCTGTCAGCAGTACTAACTGACATTTAATGCAATTCACAAGATAATAAACAATTTCGAATAGTATTACCGACATTCTGGCCTTTAAAAAAACGTTAAACAACGTCAGATGACATACTTCAGACACTGACATTTTGTAAAAAAATGTTTAACAATGTCGGATGTCATACTACCGAAATTTATCCTTAATACAATGACGTTTAACAACGTCGGATTTCATACTACCGACATATAACCTATATACAACAAACATTTAACAACGTCGGATGTTTCACTACCGACATTAGAGCCAAATATAAAAACATTTAGCAAGGTCAGATGTTATACTACCGACATTTAAGTCAATTACAAAAACATTTAACAAGGTCGGATGTCGAAGATCCTACCTATCCTATTAATAGGAATAGGCGAAATTCTCGTTTTCGTTAACGTGATCGAATGGCGAATGAAACTCGTACTTGGCACCCTGATGATAAGGTCAAAAGTACAAAAAAAGTAAAAAACGCACTTCACCGAAAATCCTAATCCTGACGCCCGTTCCCTATATTCTATCTGTCTCTTGTTTTGCTTACTGGAGTTAGAAATTTGACATAATTTGTATGGAGCTTAGAGAGATGGGGCCATATTAAATAATTACAACATTTCTGCGGGCCAAGGAGCATTTATTTTGAGACAAATACAAAACAACAATAATCAAGTTCCTTTATTAAATTTCATCATTCATTATTAGCTCATTTTATGTCCCCACTGCTGGGGCGCGAGCCTTCCCTATGGATGGGAGAACGGGCCATACTTGGTGGTTACCAAGCAGCCAGTGTGGATTGGCGGTAGTTAATGTCTGCTACGGGACCAACGGCTATACGTGCCCTCCGAAGCATGGAGGAGCTCGAGATGATACATTTTTGGTCACCCATCCAATGACCGGATTTTGCGAAAGTTGCTTAACCTCAGCACTCGCAGACAGGGCACGTTAACCGCTGCGCCATCGACCTCCTCTAATAAATCTATTGTTTATTTAATTATAATTCTTTTTGGCTTCTTCTCTGGCCGTTCTACAACTACCAATCTTATGTCATTCCTGTCTGAAGTAACAGATTCTGTAGACTCGCACAACTGTGTAGATGTAATCTACACAGATTTTAGCAAGGCCTTCGATAAAGTGGACCATCAAATTCTTTTATATAAGCTATCTCGTTATGGTGTTGCCACAAATCTCTTATCATGGAGCAAATCTTACCTTACCGGTCGGATGTCAAAAGTGGTACTAAATGGTTTTAGTTCGGAACCTTTTTTGTCAAAATCTGGCGTGCCTCAGGGTTCCCATATCGGCCCAATATTTTTTAATATTTTCATTAACGATATCGCAGTTTCTTTTAAGCATTCAAAAATATTCTTATACGCCGACGATCTAAAAATTATGAGGCCCATTGTTAGCACTCATGACACGGTATTGCTTCAGGAGGATTTGGATAGGTTCTCTGAGTGGTGCATAAGAAACCATATGATTTTGAACATCGACAAATGCCGTTACATTAGGTTCACAAGAAAACAGTCTGAGTCAAGTACTATATACAAAATTAACAACACTGTACTTGAAGAAGTTAAAGTCATTAAGGATCTTGGGGTCTATCTAGACGTTAAGCTGCAGTTCAACACCCACATCGACAAAATAGTCACCAAATGCTTTAGGACACTAGGCTTTGTTCTAAGGAACACAAAAGATTTTAAAAACCCCGTAGCTATCATAACGATTTATAACAGTCTTGTAAGGTCACTGCTTGAATACTGTAGTGTTATTTGGTCACCTGTATACGATGTTCACATTAAACGATTGGAGAGTGTGCAGAAAATATTTCTTTGGCATCTTTCCTTCCGAACGCACCTTGCTAAAGCTCTAGCAACCTATGAGGGTCGTCTTAAACACTACAAAATTGAAAGCCTCAAAAACAGAAGACTACTTTTTGATGTCATGTGTCTATATAAGTTTATGAGGGGTAGCCTTGATTGCCCCAAAAATATAAAAATCAAATCAAATTCAAATTTAATACACCAAAAAAAATCAAATTTAATACACCAAAAAAACTACCTCGTATTACTCAATGCAAGGCAACCCGCCTTGATTGCCCCAAAAATATAAAAATCAAATCAAATTCAAATTTAATACACCAAAAAAAATCAAATTTAATACACCAAAAAAACTACCTCGTATTACTAGGTTTAACATTTTTGTCCCTAAGTCAGTGAAGAGCAATCTAGGTTACCATTCTACATTAAATAGGATCCAAAGACAATATAACACCCTGTCTCGGCCATATAATTCGGAAGTATTAGATATTTTTCAGGACAGTGCCCGCAAATTCAAACAGATTATTAGAAATAGTTATGTAAGCCCCCTTTAAACTTTAAATCATATTTTAGGTATTTAATAAAATTTTTGTAATTTTAAGTTTGGTAAAATTTGTTAGATTAGTTTTTATAACTATTAGTCCACATCGCATGCCGTGGCTGTCTTTAATTAAAAACTGTACTTAGAATAAGTTTTGCATTTACCCTATCACTACTGTTTGTTTGGTGGTACATGTTTTTGTTGACTGCCCAATAAATAAATAAATAAATAAATAATTAGATGGCGGGTTACAATCGCGGGCCGGATTGAACCTTGTCGCGGGCCGCCATTTCCCCATCACTGATCTAGCCAGTGACTCAGTAGTTGAGGATTCTGGGTAAAGTGTGCTTTCGCCGTCAGCTTTATCATCGCAGATAAGATTAAGAGCGTTTACGCCGCACACTAGCGCCGCCAATGAAAAAAAAAACATATCTAGTAATTAGAGATAGGAAATCAAATTATGCTCAACAAACTATCTGAATGAAAAAATTAGCATTTTTACGTCACCCAAAGAACACCTGACATGTTATGGTTTAGTTAAATATGGCGTTATAGTTAAAAGTGGCCGTAACGTCTTATTTATCTAAACCATAACATGTGAGGTGTTCATTAGGTGCCGTAAAATGCTAAATTACTTCATTTAAATAGTTTGTTGACAATAATTTGATTTTCTATCTCTAATTACTAGATATGTTATTTTTTTCATTAGTGGCGCTAGTGTGCGGCGTAAACGCTCTTAACGCCAAGTGATTTCCCGTAAGGGCTAATAATAAAAACGGTATATTAGACACTGACCATAGTAATTTTGTTAGCTCTAAATTATCCTTTTAGCACAGGGTAAATTTCAATTTGTTGCGAAAGTAGATTTATGGATTTAAGGCGCAAGTTAAAATGCAAATAGGTAGAGTTTTAGGGACAAAGGGGCCAGATGCCACTAATTACGTTTACCTTAGTCGTAAGGAGCCGAATACGACGGTAATGATAAATGCTTACACCCAGGGTGGATTCAGAGTTAATGCTGGCACTTTGGCCATCGGAATTTATGTTACTTCTATCGTAAATAGAACGAAGGGAGTTGATTAAAATGATTCTTAGGTTTTATTTTAATATTTTCGGGCCTAGCTTTAAACTGATTCATCATCAGCTGATTTTATGCCCCCACTGCTGGGCACGAGCCTTCTCTTTGTATGGAAAGGGAGACCCGCCCGATCCTCTAAATGCCACTACACATTTACAGAATACAGTAAAAATGCACACTAGTTTAGGCCCAAGACACCGTACTCGTAGAACAGGGGTACGACGAACCGACATATACCAGGTACAGACATGTACCTGGGCGCTTCTCTCCTCCACCACGGCCCGGTCAACCCGAGCCGAGGTCCGAGCCTTTAGAGGCGCCCTCGGGTTGTTTCGCTCCCCGATCCGATCCGAACCCTTCGGAGAATCTAGTAGGGCAAGGGGACACGTACTAGTGCGTGATGCCGTTCCCTCTAGAAAACCTCCGAAGGTGATTCGTTTCACACGGCTTGAGGAACCCTTTAATTTTCTCGCCGCCCCCAAAAAAAAAGGATAGGGAGAACGGGTCATAAATCCACGCGGGCCCAATGCGGATTGATGGTTGTTACCGGATGCTAACGCAGCCGGGACCGACATTCAACTGTTTGCTCTACGAGTATACTGTAAATAACTCGAATAACTCAAATTATGTGGTGATTTTTAGTTATTTAGCAAAAAACGTGAAAGCGAACGTAAAAGTTACACAAATTTTAATGACGATGATGATGATGAAAAACGGAAAGTTGGAAATTTCTCGAAAACCACCTACTAATTATATACTTACTTATTTTTATAGCTATTCTTTGATTTATTCGTAAATTACCTTCACGCCATGCCACCTTATTAAAAAATAGGCAAACCACAAAAGAACAGAGATTATACTCACATAAATGAAAATACTTAGAAATTTAGACTTCCTTAATATTCAGGGTCAGTTAGTAGTTACCTACTTCCCGAAGTATCCAAGTAAAGGTCTATTTGTTCGCAAAAACCGTTTATGAACATGAAAATTCAGCATAAAGACAGTTTGTTTCCAGAACTGTTGTTCTTAATGGTGGGCCAAGTAATGCAATCAGCCTACAAGGAGTTTTGGTAGGAACTCGCAAGTTTAGTGGAAATTAATTCAAACTTTTTGGTAAATACCATTTTTACTTAGAGCATTAAATGATAATAACTATATGCAAGATTTTTTAACGATATTTAATGTTTCACTGTTGGGCAAAGGCCTTCCTCTTTCTTCCATATATCTTAATCAAGATAAACTTTTTTTTTAACCGCGTCTGTGGTTTAGTGGTTAAGACCACCGGTTTAGACCCAGAGGTCCCGGGTTCGATTCCCAGCGGCGGGTACATGTTTGTGTACTCGGTTTGGTTGGTGGTAGGACTTGTTAGTCCGCTTGGCTAGCTATATACCACCATCTTATCTAAATATGTCGCCATAACATCAATGTTTGTAGCATTGTGTTCCGGCAGCTAGAGATAAGATAGCCAGTGCCTCACTAGTTGAGGATCCCGGGTGAAGTGCGCTTCCACCAATTGGCAACATCAGGTGAGATCAAGGCACTGTGCTTACCCGTAAATATAAAAAAATACTATTTGTTAAAAATAATCAATAACTTATCATCAGTCATTACATTTATACACTTGTTGGTGTTGTTGTTGGTGTTGAGTGTTAATGAAATCCTGAACTAATTATTACATGTACAAAATATAAGACTTAGGAAAGACTATTCCGAAAATAGTATTTTTTAAATAAATAATGGCATTCACAACTCTTTTGTTTGAGATGTATTTTGCCAACAAAATAGTGTGTCTAACTGCCGTACTCAGAGATGTCAATTAATTTTAATGACATTTAAATGTCTTTCCTTCTCTATTTAGCACTATACATAAGAAAGTGACAACAAGAGATTTAATTGTCATTAAAACTTAACTGACGTCTCTGAGTACAGCAGTTACTGTAAATGACTACATTATATAAATGCATATAATTGACATTTCTCTTCTATTTATGTAAGGTTGTGTTTAGTTAAAGTTCCCACGTAAATCTATACAGATCTAATGTTAGAATATTTTTATGATAGCAAATGTTTGTTAACTTCGTTTTGAATAAAGTTTGCGAACTTTTTGAAAGGAGCATCTACCGCTCTCGCTGGAGTCTTCTCCACAAAGATTGCATTCCCAGCAGGGCGGCATTGGAATCACGACTATTTTAAAAATCCTTTTGAAAGAGAGAGAAGCTCTCTCTTGGACGATTTTTTTTAATGCACGTCACTTTACTACGAGCAGCAAAAATGTTTGAAGGAACTATTGAATATTTGTCATGTTAGTTGCAATTTAGCCTTTTCTAACACATTTGCTGTTCAAAACCCGGCAGGCGGTTTGTTCTTTATTTCTAAAACTTATTATTATATAAAGCGTTTTTAAAATAACTGACGTTAAAGTGATACTTTTTATCAGTAAAGTAAAAATCAAAGTCGCGTGTCCGTTACAATAAATTACTTATTGAAATTAATGCTAAGAGTAGGAAAATTCAGAAGGTATGTTTAACACACACTGCCCCCGCGGTCGATCGTAAATCGATGGCTGATATTGTCCATAATGGTGAGTGGAAAGAGTATGGTCACAGTGAAGAATGGAAATTGGCTCAAAAAAGGAAGTTGAGAAATCGCTTTATTGGACAAACGGGGAGAGCTGAGACGGATAAGAATGACAATTTTAAAGCAGCAGAAATAAATATTCCAATTTATATTTATAATGTTTCGAAGGAGGTAGCTGTGTGTCACATCATAGATTACATTGAAAAGAAGTCAAACGTTCGAGTCAGTTTAGAAAAAATGAATATGAAAACTATAAAGGAATATGATTCATATAAAATTTTTGTACCTAAACACAAGTTGGATGTGTTTATGAATGATAGGTTTTGGCCGAATGGTGTATCGTACCGGCGTTTCGTCGATTTCGGGCACAAAAAACGTGTGTTAAACAAATCAGATAATGACAGAAAGCAACAATCAAAGTAAATTGGTACATAAATTGATTAGTTTCAACTGTAAATCTTTTAAGAGGTCTATTGAAGGAATTCGGTCCCTATGCACGTCTAGCGATATTATAGCCCTTCAGGAAACATGGCTGTTGCCCCATAATCTGCCGCTGCTTAATACTGTTGACGAGGGCTTCGGGTGTACCGGCACGTCGGCGGTGGACACGTCTGCTGGGCTGTTGAGCGGCCGTCCCTACGGCGGTGTAGCTATCTTGTGGCGAAAGAGTGCGTTTGAAATGGTGACGGTAATCGATTGTGATAACGTCCGCGTTGCCGCTGTCAAGATGACAGTAAGTACTCGATCTATAGTAGTTTTTAGTGTCTACATGCCAACTAACTCTCAAGAAAATCTACCTATATTTACGGAGTGTTTAAGTGCGATAAGATCTGTTATTGAAGTCGAAGAGAACTCTGGTGTCGAATCTTTTTACATACTAGGAGACTTTAATGCTCATCCTAACGAGTTATTTTTTAATGAGATGATCGATTTTTGTGTCGAGCAAAAGTGGATGTGCGCAGATGTTAATATTCTAGGGATGAGCTCTGATTCGTATACTTTTGTAAGCGAAGCTCACGGAAGTGCAAGGTGGTTAGACCACTGTATAGTCTCGGAATCAGCCAGTAAAATAATTAATAATATATATGTAAAACATGATGTATACTGGTCTGATCACTTTCCACTTGTGCTTGAATGCGATTTATTTAAGGTTAAACTTAAAATAATGTTACCTATTTGTGACCAGAACGAAGGTCGGAAAAGAGTAATATGGGGTGAAAGGGAAATTTCTCAAACACAAGAGTATGCTCAAATCTGTCAATTTAAACTGAGAGAAATTGACTTTCCGGAGGAATTGGGTCAATGTTGTGATGATTATTGTGATAATCCCAAGCATAGGGCTATCATCGATACAATGTATGACACTGTAATAAGTATACTATCTGATGCTGCATCAGCGACATATCGTGGCAAATGCCCCAGGAGGGATGGTTATATAGCGGGGTGGAATAGGTATGTCGCGGATTCACATAGGGAGGCGCGACTTAGATTTAAAATATGGGTAGAATGGGGTAAACCGCTCTCCGGTAAAATTTACGAAGAAATGTTAGAAAGTAGGAAATGTTTTAAAAATAAATTAAAATGGTGTCAAAACCGATAAAATCAAATAAAGATGGATGTTTTAGCTTCAGACTTATCGGGAAAAAACTTCGTAAAATTCTGGAAAAACACAAGTAAATTAAATATCAAACCAAGTGTTCCGGTGAGCGTGGGGGGCGAACATAATCTAAAAACAATTGCAAATGTTTTTAAAGATCATTTTGTGGTGAAGTCCCCGTTGGACTCTGCAGCGGGTCGCTATGGTGGGGGCGTCGTGTCTTAGAGATCTGTCAAGTTTACAGCAAAAGATGTGGCTAAGGTCATTGCAGGTATGACAAAAGGGAAGTCTCCCGGACACGATGGCCTAAGTATAGAACATTTTAGGTATGCTGGGGTACATCTACCACGTATACTTGCAATGCTTTTTAATTTTAGTCTGGGGCATGCCTATCTACCGGAACCATTAATGCGTACAATTGTGGTACCTATTATAAAAAATAAGACGGGTGACACATCTGACATAGGTAACTACCGGCCCATATCGCTTGCTACAACAACTGCAAAAATACTTGACAGTTTGCTTAATAACTGTCTCGCAAAGTATGTAGAACTTCACGATGCCCAATTTGGGTTCAAACCGGGTGTGTCTACGGAGAGCGCCATTTTCAGTCTTAAGCATACTGTCAAGTATTACACGAATAGGAAAACGCCGGTATATGCGTGCTTCCTGGATTTATCCAAGGCTTTTGACCTGGTAAATTATGACCTGCTATGGGAGAAGCTGAGGAGCACTGGTATGCCGGCGGAGTGCACAGATTTGTTTAGGTTTTGGTATAAGCACCAAAGGAACCAGGTGAGGTGGGCGGGTGCCTTGTCGGATGAGTATTCCCTTCGATGTGGGGTGAGACAGGGCGGGATTAGCTCGCCCACCCTCTTTAACCTCTACGTCAATCAGCTGATCGAGGAGCTCAGCGGCATCCATCTCGGCTGTTACATAGACGGACAGTGTGTCAACAACCTAAGCTATGCTGATGACATGGTGCTGCTGAGCCCCTCGATCGGGGGGTTGAGAAAGTTAGTGGCTATATGCGAGTCGTATGCGGAGGCCCATGGCCTGGTGTATAATGCCAAAAAGAGTGAAATCCTCGTGTTTAAGGCCGGAAAACATACACCGAGCTATGTGCCTCCAATTACTCTAAATGGGAAAAAGTTTAACAGTGTACGTAAATTTAAGTATCTGGGCCATATTGTCACAACAAATCTAAATGATGACGAGGATATTGAGAGAGAGCGTAGGGCGCTGGCGGTAAGGGGCAACATGCTTGCACGCAGGTTCACTCGATGTACAGCGGAGGTCAAAGTTACCCTTTTTAGGGCATTTTGTCAATCATTTTACTCGAGTGGTCTGTGGGTGAGTTATACGCGTCGAGCCTACAGCACACTACGCGTGCAGTATAACAACGCTTTCAGAGCGCTGCTGCGGCTGCCGCGGTTCTGCAGCGCCTCGGGAATGTTCGCGGACGCACGGGTTGACGGATTCCACGCGATTATGCGCAAAAAAGCTGCATCCCTACTGCGACGCATGAGGGCCAGCAGCAACAGCGTTCTGAAAACAATTACTGCTCGTCCTGACTGTTCTATCCAACAACACTGGATAGAAATAGTAACTGGCCAAATAAAATAATATTTATTCACACTAACCAACTAATATACTTTATAAGAAAAATTGTTACTAACACACTAATAAAATATGGATGTAAAGTCTGAAATAAAATATCTTTATTTTATTTATTTTTATTAAGAACCAATTAACAATATTTTATGAGAAAAAATATAAATTTTTACTTTTTTTTTTTTCAATTGCTAATTGCTGCACTGAAGCTAAATTTAATATTTATAAAATTTACAAAACACAGTGAAAAATATAAACGCCTACCCGACCCAGCCAGGAATCGAACCTGGGTCTTTCGCAATCCGGGCGGCTGCACTGACCGCTATGCTACCGGGAAGGCTGACGTAAACGCTGAATTTTGTCACTGCTTCTGTAATTTTAGAGTGCTAATAGCGGCACCGCGCGCCATCTATCCAACGGGCATAAAAAATATAATTTATTTAGAGTTTTGATATCCGTACCGAGTATAGGCCCTAGGCGAAGTTTAGTTTGTACTGGATATGTCTTATTTATTATATAACAGCAAACAGCGCTCACGGTTCAGACAGTATCGCACACTTATAGTTTTTATAGAGAAGGAGTGCAGAATGCTAATTTTTTTTTTTAAATTATGCATATAAGATACATTATCTTATATGTATAATTATCTTACATTATCTTATATCTTTCTAGGGTTATCCCTAGAAAGATAATGTGCGCTTCAGAGGCGCCCGCAAAACAAATAAATTGCTGTCTTTTTTTTATTTACGCGCGTACAAGTTTGTGTTTCGGCGCCAACTCAGTCGTCGGTCAGCACTCCCGAGAGGCGACCGCTCCTGTTCGGTAAGCAACATAGTTTCAATATTATGGCAACACATTGCGCTCGAAAGGCGCCACTTTGTCGCAGCAACAGTACATAAATTTGTTTTTTTTAAGTATTTTTTTGTTTTTGAGACAGAATATTTCATAACTCACTAGTTAGCAAGAGAAAAAACTATAAATGTTATACATATTTGTAAAAAAATGTACCTCTACAGAAGACATTTTATTTTTGTTGATATCGTAAGAGATTTTTAAAATGCCAAACTTTTTATTATAATTAAAAAATAATAACTTAGGTTTGTGTTTTATTTACTTATTAATAATGTAGCATTTCACAAAACTATAAAATAGTAAAATAATTACTTAAATTTGTATAAAAAATTGATATTGAAAATTTGAGCGCCTCTAAGGCGCATCTATATCTTTTCAGTAGCAAAAAATAAGGTTATCTTTCTAGGGATAAAGAAACATTGTATCATACATTTTTCAAAAATTTAAAAATGGAAGTCGAAATCTGTCAATGCCAATTCAAACCCACACTCTATCTTTTTAATTTTTCATTGCTTAGGATACAATCCGTGCAGCCTTGCAGCTGCATCATTCAGTCGAATTAGTAAACAGCTTTTTATAAAAATTACGGTCGAATTTCGAACACTGTGCGACCACTAGTATTTGTAACTAAGCTATAAATACCAATTTAGGCACTTAGGTAAAAGACTGGTGGTCAGACCATTAGACCATCGAAGCTAACTGTAATACACCAACGTCATCAGACAAACTATTTGTACAGACGCCTGCAAATCAACCTATCCACAACTGTCAAATAACTTCAATACATGTTCAACCATATGCCTAATAAAGTTCAAAGTCTATTGAGGAAATTTGACAGTTTGTGGTAGTGTTATGCGCAGGCGTGTGTACTGTAAGGCTCCCAGTACTTAGGGAACTCTACTAGGATATAAAATAAGAACAGTTGCACTTAACTTTGTGTATAATAATAAAAACATTACATTAGATTAAAACCGATCTCAGAGCACCTCGGCTCTTAGCCGGGCTTTCTAGCTCCTGTCTACGACTGTGTCAAACCGTTGCAAACCTTTTTAATTTTACATGTTCGATGATTCAAATATTCATCCAGACTAAAGAGGCTTACATACAAATACAATAAACTTACTTTATCTACACTAATGTTGTAACATTCTACTTATGTTTCCAATACTTGACTTATAATTACTACTGTTATAGCGCAGACAACAAAACACTCAATTTAAGCAATTTCACATGATGGTATAATATCTACATCGATATCGTAAAATCTCATTATAACATCAATAAAACGCGACCAATTAACCTGACGAGCCTTATGTCAAAATCCTCATACAAGTTGTATAAAATTTTGATATTAGGCTGGCTTTTGAAAACAGTTGGGTTATACGTGAAAACTTCGTCGAAACTACTAAACTTACATACACAAAACTCTTTGGTAAGATCTTGTGCCAATTAAATAAAAAAAGAACAGCGCGCGCTCGCTCCTGATTGGCCCTGCGCGCGCAGCTGCGCTCTCATTGGTTAGATTTTAATGGCGGCAAGTTCACTGTGACAATACACGTACGCGTGAATTTAATGTTTCGCAATGTGTTTTGTTTTTAAAATACAAATTAAAAGTTAAAAATGGACAGCGACGATGATATTTGTACGCCTCCGGATATTCTAGAATTGGCAATAAAAGTAACTCACAATCTTTTGCCAGAAAAATCTAGAAAATTATATGAAAAAGAATATAATAACTTTTTGGCATGGAAGATCGAAAAGAAAGCTACATCATTTTCTGAAAATGTCATTCTTGTGTATCTCAAAGACCTCTCCGACAAATTCAAGCCATCTTCTATGTGGGCTAAATATTCTATGCTCAAGTCCACACTGAGTATCTACAATAATATTGATATCACGAAGTATTCAAAAGTCATAGCGTTCCTGAAACGCAGTTCAGAAGGACACAAGGAAAAAAAGTCCTTGATGTTTACATCAGGTCAAATAAAGATGTTCCTGAAAGATTCACCAGATATTTTGTATCCTTTTGAAAAGGTAAGTGTATTTTAGTTCTCTTATTTAATCTACCTAGTACTTACGTACTACACACGCAAGTTATCTAGACACTCCGTTTAAGCGCTTTGTGTATAAATTAGGTAGTAGGTACCTACACTTTACTACTTCATAAATCATAGTTTTTGCTTGGCTATGTACCTCAAGCTTATTATATCGTTTATTGTTACAGGTTGCACTAATCTTCGGCATAATGGGGGCATTCCGAAGGCAAGAGCTATACAACATCCAGTTCGATGAAGTCTCTAACATAGACGACAGTACAATCATGGTGAAAGTTTCGCAAAACAAAAACGAAAATAGATCGTTCTTTCGTTGTGACGGGCAACTGCTATGCCGTATGTAAAAAATACATGGAACTTCGACCCACCCCCTGTCGAAACCCTGCCTTTTTCTTGAGCTATAGATCGGGGAAGTGCGTCGATCAAAGAACTGGTATTAATAAATTTGGTGCTCTGGGAAAAACTATCGCAAGTTTTTTGAATCTGCCTAACCCAGCGTTGTACACGGGGCATTGCTTCCGGCGCACCTCGGCGACCCTTCTCATAGATAGCGGTGGTGATTTGACCGCACTGAAACGATACGGGGGGTGGAGGTCTTCTACTGTGGCTGAAAGCTACATTGATGAGTTTTTAAGGGTGCGCCGTCCTTATGTGACAAGTGTCATATGTTTTATTTGAAATGTCGTCGTCCATATTTATTTGATGCCGCGCGGCCATACTAATTTTGTATGGGGAATTTAAGGTGCTTAATAAACAATAATTATTCAAATAACCACTTGATGAATCGAAAATGTAGTCTAGCAATTTGTAGTTTATCCATTGATGATTGTTTAGACAAAATCAGAGGTACAATAATTTAGATAAACTATAAGAAATCTACTAAACGCTGCCACTCGTTTTCATGATTTTTGCCCAACTTTAAATGATATTGTAGAAAAAACTATAGCATGTTATGAATTTATGGTTCTGACAAATTGTAAACACGTTCCCTATGATACTAAATATATATTTTGTTCATTTAATACGATAGTATTTTCAATTATATCTACTTAACCGTTACTGCATTTTTGGCATATTTTTGTCAGCGCACCCTTAATGAATAAAATTTAAGTCTCAAATACGATCTTGAACAGTATAGAAAACAAGACGAATGAAGTAATTATAAATATTCCAACTCCGTCTACGAGCTCTACTGCTTCCCTCGTGACCGGTACAGCTGCTGGATCAATAATTAACATTAACTTTCAAAATTTCAAAATCAAAATTTGAACAATTATTATAAATAAACTATTGTCAGCTTTTACTCTTGTTGTTTGACTAATTGCATTAGTGAAGATAAAGTAGTGTATGCAACTGCATATAACACGGGTATTAAAACACTCGTTACTATTATGAAACTCGCTGCGCTCGTTTCATAAACTCACACTCGTGTTTTAATACCCTTCATTATATGACAGTTGCATAAACTACTATTTACTATGAGCTGCATATAACCTCCTTACAGTACTAATGACGTAAACTTAGATAAATGATTGGTCTCGTTCGAGACCTTACATAAGCGCGAGACCAATCATTTATCTAAGGACGTAAAGGTCTCAGAATAATAACTTTGTCTCCTCTGTTTTATTGTGAAAGTACTTTGTTTTTCAATATGTATATATATTTTTTGTTTTATTTTCTTTTGTGAATGTAATTAGTTTTTGTTGTGCGCCAATAAAATGTATTTCTTTCTTCTTTCTCTTTCTTTCTTTCTAAAGCTATAGAAACTGGACTAAAATAGCAAAGGTGTCACCAGATTTGTGACGTCATATTTGGGGTAATGTAGTGAGTGACTTTATAAAGGATTTTTTTTGATCACCGATTATCTGATGATCGTTTGACATAACATAACAATACAAAAAATAAAAACTAAGTGTCAACCATTTGTCGCACTCCAATCTCCTTTTTAGCCATAAGATAGAACGGAACTTAACATAGTTGCACGATTTTTATTTTAGCCATATAGCTTTAGTTATTGTTCTGAGGTAAAGGTAAAGCCGCAGTGACTTTTAGTTTATCAGGGTGCCTAATAGTGTGAGTATCATTCGCGATTCGATCACGTTAACAAAAACGAGAATTCGTATGGCAACATTTTAACTCTTCTTGTATGTCGCTATAAGGCGCTGCTTCAATGCCATACTAATTTTCGTTTTCGTAAACGTAATCGACTTAATACCGATAATAAACAAAAGTCACACTATTGGCAATATAATATAGTACCCTACTATTAGAATAAATATTATTAACGGGATTATTACCATGTTCATAATCACCCACCCGCAATAACTTCAGTACATCCGTGATGATCATGGCGCATGCAACTGTGCCGAATTATTGAATACTCAAACACAACAAAAAACATGCTCTGGTAATTATCCCGTTAGTAATATTTATTCTAATGTAAGTGACCATGAATAGTTTAAAAAGTTATAATATCCTACTATTTTAGGTGTCAAACTACTATTATTTTAAAAATATATTATAGTAGGCGAAACTACTTTATTTCATCAGCAAAGTCGCTAAAATCAATCTCTATTATCTAAAACGAGAGACACAAAATATTCATTTAAGAAACAAAATAAATATTTTTTGATATTCTTACTATATTTTTTAATTAATTCCCTATCTTCTATATTTTATGGGTACTGAATCCAAAAATACTATATTTAGTCTAAAAAAATTTGGCAACCCTAGTGCCAAGTGCGAGTTTCATTCGCTATTCGATCACGTTAACGAAAACGAGAATTCGTCGCTTTATGGTGCTGCTTCAACGCCATACTAATTTTCGTTTTCGTAAACGTAATCGACTTAATACGGATAGTAAACACTCACACTAGGCACCTTGATTTGGCTTACACGACCAGTACTGGACGACCTTCAATGATGCGGAGATGGTGAAGTACGATTCTTGTAACAGAACAAAACAATTAAGCCAATCGAAGTTCAAGTTATAGGCACTTTATTTCCATACATGCTAGCTCAATAAACGAGTAAGTTAGCAAAGGGTTCCAAACGTCAGGATAAAATAATCTCAATCAATGTGTAAAATTACCATGAGGAAATAGATATATTAAGCAAAAAACTGGTTTATTTTAAGAAGTGTGTTAAATTGTACCTCAATTCTCGGAAATAGCCATTAAAATTAAAATTTTACTTTTTTTTTTTAAATATTTTTTTTTGATGTTTTGTTGTTTTGTTTTTTTTTTTAAGTTTCTGTCTTTTTTATTTTTTGGTATATGTTGTGCGTACTTATAATTTAAATATGTATATACACGTTTTAATGATTATATAAGTTTAGATAAATGTTCTGTATGTATTTAGTTGGTAAGACTTTTCTAACAAAAAAAAAAAAAAATAAACGCGAGTAGATCCGTAAAAGTGGTTCTATTTAAATGAGTAGGTAACTCGATTTTAACTGTTGTGTGAGTTGACGACACAAATAATAAGTAAAATCAAGAGGTGCAATCTCGCACACCTGTGCGAGTTTAAAGTGTGCGAGTTGACGAATAACTCAACTAAGCATTTACACTACATTTATTTGTATCTCACAACATCTCGCATCGGTGGCCAAGTGACTAAGCACTCAATAATTGGAGGTCCTGGGTTTGGTTCCCAGATTAAGTAAAGTTTTTTTGGAGTTTGTGAGACATAGGTAGCCAGTGTTTGTGATCACCAACCCACGTTTGGCAAGCGTGGTCATTAGCTAAGCCATAATCCATCGAATGTAGCGTGTGAAACGCTGGGATGTTAGGCACCACCAGGTTCAGAAAAAGAGATAATAATAAAAGATGTAAACGGTTACAATCAAATTATTCCCCAGGGGTGGGTTCTGCGGACGCTATACAACTCAGTACTGTCGCGCGGTTTTATAGGGGGACTTAGCTTCTAGGGGTCTTGAGTTTCGTGTGCGCAGTTCGGCTCCTAGGTCAGCCTAGACCCTGGCCGTAGAATGCGGCGGTGGACTCAGGAACCGAAGCTGGATCGCCGCAGTAACTGCCTCCGGAGGTGCAAGCGGGTAGGCGCGTTTGAAGGTTGAATCGGCGAAAGTATTACACGTGGAACAGATAAGCTTTTTACTTTACAAACATCTCGCTGGGATCAATCCTTTCTATATTAAGGTTCAGGGTAAGGAAACAATTGACCAATAGGATTACTCCATTTTACACCGCAACGAAAAGGAATAATCCTATTGGTGGATTTTGTCTTCGCGCACCGCTTAGCTACCTCGCACAGCTCTGTTGGAAAAGCAGCTTAAAGGTAAGTCTACGTCGTCGTAACATGTTATATAACTTATGTTATATAATATGTTAGAAAACTATAAGTATAAGGTTGTTTTGTTGACACTTTACGTCCACATTTATAAAACATGGTTCAAAACTATGCTATATAACATGTTGTCATATATTCTAGACTCCATTTACAAATGTATGTTGATAAAACAGAGTAGTATTTGCATTTATAACCTACCAGAAGTAGGTAGTTTTTAACTTTAATGTTTGGGTAATGTTCTCATCTCTCTCGTATCAAACTTAGTTAATTTTGTATAATTGATTATAAAAGGAACTAATCCAAAGCATGGAAAATAATGCAAGAATCATTATTTTCCATGCTTTAGATTAGTTCCTTTTATAATCAATTAAACAAAATTAACTAAGTAAAGATAAAGTGTCTAAACAGAAAGCGAACAGCAACGAAAAATAAAAGCGAACAACGGAAAATTCTGAATGTTACCGTTAATACAACATGGTATACATAAAAATAAGTTTTTATACAAAGTTCGCCAGAGCCACTTATATTAGATGTAGCCGTCTCCTCAGGTTTCAAGAGAGTATTAGCTTTCTTTGTAGCGATTTAAGTTTTCATTGTTCGTTAGGGCATCATAGTTAGTGTAGTGGTAGAGCCACGCTGCGTTGCAGCACGAAATGGGTCGGCTCGCCCGGCGAAATACCACCCTCTCACAGAATATCGGCGTGAAACAACAACGGCACTCGTTGCTTTTGTGTTTCGTCCGGTGAGTGAAAGTACCGGAGGCCCATCTCTCATCTCTCCCCCCTCCCAATTCCTACTCCCTCCTTAAGATCCAACTCCTTCCTCAAGGTCGGCAACGCATCCGCGATTACTTTGGTTTTGCGGGTGTTCATGGGCGGCGGGGATTGCTTTCCATCAGGTGACCCGCCTGCTCGTTTATTTATTTTATTTTAAAACTTTTGCAACATATATTACATGGCGGACTTAATGCCTGGGGCATTCTTTACCAGTCAACCATAGGGTGGTGCAGAAATAACAAGGTAGGTGCAAATGGGTGAAGACAACAATTTAGAAATAAAATTAATATATTATAAAACGCACAGTAAATACCTACATATATACAATTTATATAAATATACTTATATACACCAATATAATGTATATTATTACATAAACTACTTTTACAAATATAAAACAAAAATAAACATAAACATATACATAATTTATAAATAGGACGTTACTGAGATGATTCTGCCAAGGTTTTATCAAAATAGAGCATACGGACTTTCTTATTAAAGGCGTCACGACTAGTAGCCATCCTTTTAACATATACAAATAATAATAATAACTTTAGAGATTACGGGTTACACTTATTTCTGGCAGGGGTACATATTGTGCTTAGTTTCTTTTAATTAGCTTGTTCCGAGTTTGTCTTGCTAACTAGCCACTATCTTAAGTATGTCTATCTACATACCAAGCATGTAAACTTCATTGTTCTTCTTCCTAGTCGTTTCACTCTTGCCAGAGTGATCATGGTTATCACGTTCCGGTAGGTTGGGCAGCAGACAGTACCCGCCGCACGACATCCCGCCACCTCTGCCTGCTGGTCGTTAATCGGGCACATTCATGCACGGGACCGCCCACCGCAGCCGTCACTTGGTCCGTCCATCTCATTGGGGATCTCCCTCGTGGTCTTCTGCCCGTGACTTTCCCTTGCACGACAAGACGTTCTTTTGAGTCGTTTCCACGCCGACTAACATGCCCAAAGAATTTCAGGATCCGACTGCTCACTTGGGTGGATAGTCGCTCTTTTATGCCAAGCTCATCAAGGATGGAGGCATTTGTTCGGAACTCGGTCCAAGAGATCCAGAGCATCCTCCTCCAACACCACATCTCCAGAGCGTCTACCTTGTGAGTTTCGGTTTGCCGTAGGGTCCATGTTTCGGCGGCGTAGGAATATGGGAAACACCAACGATTTTACGAGTCTAACCTTTGTGGCTTTTGTTAACTTCATTGTTATGATTCGTCAATTAAGACAGGCAGTTCCACAATCTTCTATAGTTGACGACTCCGGATGTAGTATAAGTACTTCTATCTTCGGTTTTACTTACCATGTATAAACGCTTCCCTGTTGTATAATACAAATATTAATAATGATTGATATGTTCTAAAAATTATATAGGTACTGAAATCCGTTTACCTACCTATGACGAATATCTAACACGACGCACTTAGTCGTTAACTGTCCATTTGATTTGAAGCTTAGCGATAAACAACATTCAAAACACGTTTAGGAACACCAATCGAGTGTCGATTTCGACTTTATTCGTAAAGGAATAAATGCGATGCTGGTTTTTCCAATGTGCCGAAGCTTTGTTGTGTCAAAGTGGGGGGAAAGAGGCTTATGCGCACGCGCTTACTCAGTTTGCCGCGAGCGCTGGCCCCAGCAGTTTTAACGGTTCGCGTTCGAGCCGAATCGAGACAGAACTGCTTTCGACAAGTGAAAGTGCGATGTTATTGACATGCTTAAGACAAGTGTTCGAGCCGAAACCGACATAGTTCGTCATCAAATACTAAAGTCATCGGCGCTGCGGTACGTCCAAATCGCACGGTGAAGCGCATCACTAATTAAATTGCCCAATATGTGCTCGCGATTGTGAACTTTTGTGCCTCAGTATAGAGTTAAAGATCGCGCGCAACACGCTAACGGAATAGCGGTTTGTTTTTAATATCGTTTTTAAGGAAGCATATCGGAGTCTACAGCTAAAAGGTAATGAGGTGCATGATTAAAAACCAATTGAGATAAACGGAAAGTTATGTTGTTGTGTTAACGCTTCCGTGTATACATTTGAAGGTTAAGTCCGGATAGAAGGGATTACAAAAGTCCGATTATAAACTCCGGTCGAACATTTGAAGGTTGAAACAAAGAGTTGCTATATCATGATTATAAAGAAATCGTCTCGTTGGATGTTTGCGAATAAAATTGTGAATTTAACAACTCTCGAGCGAAAAGACTGATAAAGTCCCGTATCATGTTCTTTAAAACCATTCTGCTGATTCATTGAAAACCTTTGCACTTTTCTAATTCTGCTCGTTTGTAGTACAGCCTATTGAACGTGTGACTTTTCTACAATTTGACAAATGAATATTAGACCGAATCGCCTTTGCAATAATGTTCAATATCCTATTACGGTTTTGCTCAAAATAAAAATAAAGCCTGTAATGATTTCTATTACATTATTAAGTAATGTTTGAATCTAGAGTTTCTGCAGTTTTCTTTTGTTGTAAATATACTTTCTTCGTCTCTTCTTCAGTGCCTTTAAGGTTGTTTACAAGTTTAAAATTGATTACAATAATGTACACGCTGAGTGCATCTTTCAAAACATACAACAGATAAAGTCAGATTAATCGCCTCTATGGTCTAGTGGTTAAAAATACCGGTTTATATAGACCCAGAGGTCCCGGGTTCGATTCCCAGCGTGGGGTACATGTTTGTGTAGGTACTCGATTTGGTTGGTGGTAGGGCTTGTTTGTCCGCCTGGCTAGCTACCACCATCTTATCTAAATATGTCGCCATAACATCAATGTTTGTAGCATTGTTGTGTTCCGGCAGCTAGAGATAAGATAGCCAGTGCCTCAGTAGTTGAGGTTTCGGGTGAAGTGCGCTTCCACCTTCGGCCTAATCATCACTATACATCAGGTGACATGAAGACCAAGTCCTTACCAGTAAGATGTAAAAAAAAAAATCTACAAAATCTGAATACCAAATTAAGTACCTACGTACCTGCCTAAAGAAATCGCGATTCAAATAGGTAAAGTGGCACGTCTCATTCTCGGACTTGGAGTTGGAGCGAAACAGATTGGATTATTACCCACTCCACAACGAACCGCTCTTGCCAACAAACCGCAAATCTAATAATATTTTGGGTCAATCCATTTGTTGAAAATATTCAAAAAGTTTCCTATGATACCTATGTTTTTTATCATAATAAAACCTTCATCATCAGAACCACCAATATCATCACTATTATCATCGCCAATTACACTGCGCTGCTGATGCACCACTGCTGACAATAGGAATTTTATAATGAACTACCGGCCCGTCCTTGCTTCGCTCGGGTGGACTTTTTTGTTGTTTAAATATAGCCTATGTTACTCAGTGCTAATGTAGCATTCTAATGGTGAAAGATATTTTTAAATCGGTCCAGTAGTTTTTGAGTTTATTCGTTGCAAACATACATACACACAAAGATACAAAGGTTTCCTCTCTATAATATTAGACTAGCTGACCGACGGACTTCGTACCGCTTTGACAGTTCCCAAGACAACAAAACAAACAAATCATTCGTCCGCTTAAGAACACCCGTATCTCATGATGGACCCTTATAGCAGCGCCCCCTACTGGGTCCAATTGTAAATCTAAACCATTCTCAAATCCACTTGAACACACACAAAAAATATCATCCAAATCGGTCCAGCCGTTTAGATGGAGTTCAATAACATACACACGCACAGAAGATTTATATATATAAAGATGTGGCTGAATTAAAATTATTACATTGGTAATATTAATTGAGTTAATGGTTATTTAAAATCTATTATCTAAAATTGTAATGTTAACTGAGACACATAAATTGAAAATAACGACTTAAGTTGTAAAATAAAACAGATCTATTAGTTTGTAAAATGAAAATGGACTGAGAAATATATTCATTGCTCCATAATTTAAAACCAAGTACCATTACAAATTAAATTAAATATCAACAATTTTATTAAATTTATAAGTATTCGTATTCATTGTGAATTCACTACTTAGGTAATGTAAGACTGATCTATATCAGCAGCTTTATAGCTGCGACACTAAAAGTAGGGTGAAGAACACACCCAAGTTGAATCGAATATCAAACCTGTGACCTCTTTCTTTCAAGCTTTTAGCTACAGCAGCTCCTTGCAAGGCATCTGTGGTGGCAATACAAATAATAGGTCCTTACCTATGAAATTGACGTTTTTTTCCCACTTATTAATAGGTGTATTACTTCTAAAAGTCAATACCGGTTGATAATATTATTATACACCTTTATATTAGGACTACATTACTTAGGCTTCAGTAATAACAATTATTATTAATTTTGTGTCTATCGCCCAATTTTTTTTTTAAATTGACTTCTTTTTTTGTTTGCGGAATTGACTTTGTTTTTATTGTAGCTTTGAAGGGTCTTGATTTTTTTATTTTTAATATCTGCTATATTTAGCTAGTGAACAAACACACTACTCTACAATTTTTATAGTGTTAACATAAATAGATACTAAGAAAATTTAAAAAAGTTAGTATGTTAAAATATAATTTTATAAAAAAATCTTCTTACAAAACGTCAATTTCATAGGTAAGGTAAGTTAACATAATATAAGAAAGAGTACTCTTGGTTTAAGAGGAATGTACAACATTTTCAAACATCGACAATGACAAGCCATTTTAGAAAATTGGTAACAGGTACACCTGTGACATTGCTTCAAGAGGCACGTTGGAGGTTGATCTCGGTTTGTCGTTATAATGATATTAAGAGCGTTTACGCCGCACACTAGCGCCGCCAATGAAAAAAAAACATATCTAGTACTTAATTAGAGATAGAAAATCAATTTATGCTCAACAAACTATCTGACTGAAGTAATTTAGCATTCTTACGTCACCTAATGAACACCTGACATTTTATGGTTTAGTTAAACATGGCGTTATAGTTAAAAGTGGCCGTAACGTCTAAACCATGACTTGACATGTTATGGTTTAGTTAAACATGGCGTTTTAGTTAAAAGTGGCCGTAACGTCTTTTTTAACTAAACCATAATATGTGAGGTGGTCATTAGGTGACGTAAAAATGCTAAATTACTTCATTCAGATAGTTTGTTGAGCATAATTTGATTTTCTATCTCTAATTACTAGATATGTTTTTTTTCATTAGTGGCGCTAGTGTGCGCCGTAAACGCTCTTAAGGTAAACGTTAAAACCCACCCACATGAGGCCAGGATGGCTATGGCCCAATCTCCCCATAGGTATGCTATAAAACCTTCATTGTTTATAGGGAAAGCCTTAGCCCAGCAATGCAACGTTTATAGGCATCTGATGGTAATGATTACCCCACACACAGTGAACCTTTAACCTGTCGTCTGCTGAGAATATAGACACAATAGAATTTTAAGTCAGTGCTCGCCACTGATCCCGATCCGATCCGAACCCTTCAGAGAATCTGTAGGGCACGGAAACACGCACTTTTAAGTGTGTGATGCCGTTCCCTCTAGAAAACCTCTGAAGGTGATTCGTTTCACACGGCTTGAGGTACCCTTAACGTACCTCGCCGCCCCCCAAAAAGCCCGGTAACGCTGCAAATGCCGTTTAAGGCAATCAGCAATCTCTCTCAAAAAAAAAACGACGGGTTGCACTCCGGGAGTGCCGGCAGAAGTGAAAACTTGAATATTAACGTTGTGCATTTTTGATATTTTGGAATGGTTAGGGAATAAGTTTGCACGAATTGCATTAATTTTTAGTATAAAAGTACTATCATTTATGTGGTAGAATACAATATTTATTTATTGCGCTATCGTACACAAACATGACAATTTATAATACATTAAAAAGCACTCGAACATTCGCGCAAGCGCCCTGCGCCGCCTAAACGAAACAGCAGGCATACATTTTCGCCGCGCGGTAGAAAGAGAGGGGGATACTTCCTCTCCTACGCCGCGCCGGCTGTCTACTCTCCATCCGTCTTACGAATTTTCGATCAGGCCACGTGTCCTGACGGTCACGTGTCCTGACGCGAATTTAACATTTTTTAACCATTACAAAAAAAGTGTACAACGCCGCTAAAGAAGTTTTCACTTCAAAAATCGCCGCTGATGAGAGGGTAGACGTGATGTAAAGAAGCAAACTTACAGGTCGGCAAGGTGGGGACGACTCGTGTGGGCACAATCCTCCTTCACTGCTGTCTTCGCATCTGGACTTCGTTTCTGCTTAGCATCAGGTACCCACACGTATTTCCAGCATCTCACTTAACATTACGGTCTAACGGCCACGTTAAATACCACCAATATTTTCATTTCAAAGTTCCTTCTATGTTTTTTTTTTCAATTTGCAATTTTTACTCTTTAAATAAAAAATCCAAATACCTACGTATAAAGAGCTCAAAGTTATAATTAAAGATATTAAAGCAAAATAACTAAATACTATTATAATAAAAAAACATGATTTTGCGAAACAGTGTAAAATGTAACGGCACTGCTTAGGAACCATGGTACCTGTAGACTATGGAGCATTTGTCACCTCTTCTATATAAAAACACGTAAATGCCTGGTCAGCTCAAACCAGAATCCAACCACAAAAAACAGCTGAATCATCCCAAAACCGATTTGTTGTCGACATTCCGATACTTCCGCCGTTTGTAATGAGTGCAGTGTCACAAGACACAACCGCAGCGTTAGTCAAAGGTGAGCAAGATTCCGCAGTTGATTCTACTTGCTCACTGGCTCATGAGCGACATTCCTTAACTTTCGATCATTAGAATAAATTGTGGACAGCAATTTGTCGTTGAATAATGAATGGAAAGAATAAAACGTCCAAAATGCAAAAGTAACAAAACTGTTTAGGGAATAGGGCTCCTTCGGCTTACAGAGTAAGAGAGTGTTGATTAATTTCGGCGAATTGGATTGAGCCACGAAAGCAAAGTTGTTAGTGAACCTGACTCGGCATGTCATGGGGTGCGGTTTCGAATCCCGCTCGTGGAACTTTTTTAACACTTTGGCCTTTTTTTCAAAAAGTCATAAAGCGTAAAAAGATAAGCGTTTTCTAAAATTTACGCAAACACGATGCATTGTAATGAACTAGGGTGCCTTGTGCATGGTTTATTTGGCATTCGATTACGTTAACGAAAACGATAATATGTATAGAAAAATGCAACTCACTTGGTTTAACACAAGGAGGCAGAAAAATTGCAACTCACTTGGTTTAACACAAGGAGGCGCTGTTAGAATGCTATACGAATCGTCGTTGACGCAAACGAATGGTGAATCGAATTCGCACACACCACTTCAACACAAAATAACTTAGATCTGCCTGGTTTCTATCTTACGTAATTATTGTATACATACTAATATTATATACTACTAATTGTAATATTCTAATCTTACGAATTAAAAACCCCCATCAAGATAAAGACATATGTGAAAGAAACGCGAGAATCCGAGAAAAAGATCCATATTATAATGTACTTATTTCAATTTAAATGTCTTTGCAACAGAACTCGATAGCTGTCTCCGTGATTTTTTAATCACGGTAAAATTATATGTCAGCTTAACAACTTCATTAATAGTGTAGTACTAGTAGCTTATTAGGTAGTAGTAATCGTTAATAACTGTGACAGTATTCATTATTATTTATGCAGGAAGTTATTAAGTATGTACACTAAAAATGATGACGGTCCGTTAATTACTTCGGTCGATAGCACTTCCACCAAATTTTGAACTTGTTAATTACAATGTATGTCTATCGTGTAATATACATATTGTAGGTACTGTACATCATAGCCTATAACTTTTCAGTAGTTCGGTAAATCATTATAGTCAGAACCAAAATGTACTAAGTTATCAGCAAATAAATATGTATTTTCTATTCTATTCTAACTGTCCGTCCAGTGGGACGCGCGTCCCACTTCTGGTCTTAAACCTTCTACCGCGAGGTCTACTCAACGTTAACCTTATTCAGGTTAGTGGGTGTATACAATAGAATGTTATATTTTCGGCTTGAATTCTCTTAAATTATAACGAGAATACTAAACAAAGAGAATAATGAAACACGTGTTTTGAAATTTATTTAAATAGACCCACCCCTAAGAGTGTAAATAATGGGTTTAAACATTTCGCTTGTTCCCTCACTTTTCACACAAAAACAGCTTTTTGATTGACGTGAAAGTTAACCATTAAATAACATAAAGTTTTCAAATTAATATATTGTTGTGGTATCTAAAATCGATGTGTTTATGTGCATACCTAATGAGTTATGTCAGTAGGTGTGCAGGTAGCTTGTAAAGTAGCAACCTCAAATAAGTACTTAATACCTACTTAGAGAAAAGGGTTATTTGACACTGACGGGTATTTATGTGTTAGAGATGGCTGTTTTTATAAAAAAACAATATTTAGTTTTTTTAAAGTAATAGCACAAATAATTGTATTGATATGCATATGACTTGTCTTTACCAAATATTAATAATGCCCTGTATCACAAGAGTGCCCATGTAACTGGTATCCAAATATTCAATCATCTGCCCACAGATCAAAAAGCCTCAGTAAATTTAAGCTGTTTTAAAATTAAATTAAAAAGATGACTTATATATAATAAGTCATCTTTTTAATTTAATTTTGAGGCGTTCTACAGTTTGACTGAATATTTCGGTACAAAAACAGCATAGTGGCTGTTTCTATGTAACATGTACCTACCTACTAAAAATTGCATGCCTGACTAGGGTAAATTGTTTGCTCCCATCATTATATGCTTAACACCTGCTATGTATTTACACAATTTTATGCCAATAAAAATGTATCTTATTTTATCTTATCTTATCCTAATTCATAGTTAACAGCTTATAACTATCACACTGCTAGGCAAAGTCCCCATCATTGAAATCAAGTCATCACTACATGGTTGATTAGTAATGGCCAAACCTAATTCATAAAAATAGCAATTAGGGCTTAGTGATTATGAATACAAACCAATAAGTCATTTGTACAGCGTATCGTTTGGCCAAATATATCCACCGATATATTTGGTATGAAACGAGGAGGAGGGGTAGTTAGCTCCAGCTACTGAGAAGTACGGCAACGTCACCCAATATCTCTGGGAAATATCCATGCTTAAAAATGTCGCGGGTCATATAGACCCAACTGTGCGCTCCCCGGGTTAAATTGAGTAGTATGTAAAGTGAATATAGCCTCACTGCTGTGCAAATCCATCCATCCATTATTGGAATTAAGTCCATCGCTACAAATGATGTAGGTACAAAGACTTTATCACCACGCTTGTCATAAATGTGGGTCTGAAATTCATATTTTTTTATTACCTTCGGATAAGACGATAAGGCCGAAAAAGAAGTGCACTTCACCCGGAATCCTCAACTACTGAGACACTTGCTATCTTATCTCTAGCTGCCAGAATACAATAATGCTAATTTTATGGTGGCTAATGTTATGGTGGAATATTTAGGTAATATGGTGGTAGCTAGCCAGGCGGACTTAATAAGCCCTTATCATCCGTTAACTTTTATGTCCGCCACTGCTAGATAGAGCACGAGCCTTTCCTATGGATGAATAGGGAGAACGGGCCACAAACCACCACGCGGGCCCACTGCGGGTTGGTGGTTGTTAACGACTGCTAGTGTAGCCGGGACTTTACGTGCGTTCCGAAGCACGGAGGAGCTCAAGATGATACATTTTAGGACCAGACCCATCAAAATTTGCTTAACCTCAGCACTCGCTGACCGGGCGCGTCGACCACTGCGCCATCGAGCTCCTCAAAATAAGCCTTACCCCCAACCAAACCGATACAAATACATGTAACCCCCGCTGGGAATGGAACCCGGGACCTCTGCGTCTAAGATCGGTTGTCTTAACCAATAGACCACAGAGGTGGTTTAAATATTGCCCGACCTAACAATTTAACACAGACCATTAGATTACAGGTCGCGCGTTTTGCCAATCGGCCACTAAGGCTAACTAGATAAGAATATTCTCCGAACCTGATTGTAGTTCCAACCACTAAGTACGAGTACTACCATTATTTTCTGAAAGAACATGGCACCTGCTCACTGTGACCCAGTAAAACTTGTACTGTACATGGCTCAATTACTCGTGGAGAATACGAAAAAACATATGTAGGATAATGCATTGTAATGCAAGGGGCTGACAGCGAGACTGCCGTGCAAGAACAGGTTTTGGCATTTTAATATGCAGCTGTTGATATTTTCGCTGTATCGCCCTATAGGAACTTAGTCGATTGATTGAACGTGAAGAAATTGCTTGAGGACAACTCCCCGATAAGTCTAAGAAAGTCTATACTCAGTAAATAAAACATTCAGTAAAATAAAATGTTCATTAAGGCATATAAAATGTACCATAAGAATGTCGAATCGAATTCGAACTATACTTTTTACTTTTTATTTTTAGGTGCTAATTTCTGCACTGAAGCTGAAATAAATATTCATAAAATACAGTGAAAAGGTCAAATGCCTAGCCGACCCAGGCACACCTATTTTTATTTCTGGTTCGGAAGGATATTTTTACTAATAGCACGTATTTATTTTGTATGATTCCACGACCTAAGAATAATATTTGAAATGATCAAAATAGGTTTTATTTTAACCGGCTGTAGGGCCACAGTTTAAAAAGGTAATACTGTGGTAGGGCATTTGTTAAAATGTTCATTCATTCCTTTTTGATATTGAAGTTGAAAAGACGAAGAAAAAAAAAGACGTTTTTTGTTGAAGTTGTTTTGGGGAAGGCCTTTGTCCAGCAGTGGACGTCTTTTGATGATGATGATGATGATAATGATGATGATGATAATGATGATTCATTCATGAAACAATACTGGTAACTTATCTAAAATCAAAACATTTGTATTAAAAACGAAACTTTTTTTTTAAATCTTTTATTTCTTATTACAAGTTTTTCCATCGCTCTACCTCTTAAATCAAATTCTATTAAAAACATAATAAACCCCGACTTGCTTCTAATAGGCTGGAGTGGATATTTCTCAATTAAGCTGTGACAAATTAAATTGCTAACAACAAAGGCAGTGAAGGAAACCGCCATCTGCAGATGAATGATGTTGAATAACTCTCCTAAAATCACTTTCATCTACTGATCAGGAAGGATTGACATTAACTCAAACTGATTGAAACCCAGCAAGGATTAGTTTGTTAAAGTATTTCTATAAAGCGCCGTTTTATTTAACAGCCTTTATGGTCTAGTGAGTCTAATGGTTAAGACTAACGGTCTCAGACCCAAAGGTCCCAGGGGGGTAACCTCGTGATTGCTGCTGTTGTTGGTAACTGCAATAATACTGCAATAAGAGCTCGTGCTCTTATTGCAGTATTATTGCAGTTATGAAAACGAGACGCGTGTAGCGGCGAATATATTTGCGTCTCTTTTCCACAACTGCAATAGTACTGCTTTATGAGTTCATAGTAAGGGAGGGGAGGGGCGTTTCAGGTATATAATTAATAAAAATAAACATAATAAATTCATGATTTTATTTAACACTAACATAGTTTTTTAAGTTTTCATTGTTACTAACATACATAATATGGATCAATGGTCTGAAATATTTTTTTTTTATAGTCAGGGGGCAGGTTTGATTCAAGTCAAATAATTTATAAATGCACTGTTACAAAAAAATACATGAAAGAAAGCATAAAATAAAATGAGCAATGAAGTACCGGCAAAAAAGTCTCCAGCTCAGCATATATCACAGCAACAGCAAATCCATCGCCATGACACTGATTTCCAGACGTAGGCTTACATTGAGTAATTCCTAGGGTGATACATGTTTGTAATCGGTTATGTTGGTGGTATTTATTTATTTTAAACTTTTGCAACAAAATATTACATGGCGGACAAAATATTACATGGGAGGTGCAAATTTTGAGAGACAACAAAAGTAGAGAACAGTGTAACAAAATGATTCAAACTACATAAATAAATATTCTATAAATTACAATTACATAAAATACTGAAATAAAAAAAATATATAAATATACCTACATAAATAACATAATTTATAAATAATTTAAAATCGGTCGTTATTGAGATGATTCTGCCAAGGTTTCATTAAGAAAAAGCATGCGGACTTTCTTTTTAAAGACATCGCGACTTGTAGCCATCCTGATTTCGAGAGGCAGCGCGTTCCACATGAGAATGGACTGGTGGTAGGGGTTGTCTACGACATAAAATAAACATCGATTTGTAATACTTTTCTATATTCTTTAATATCGATTAACATGGTATTTTTCACTGTGGGTAACACTACCGCAGCTCTTGTTACGGTTCCGATTTTTGTGTAGCAACGTGTCAGTCATTGTAATTTTCTATTCAAGAAATAAATAGTTCTACGGTCTACTACGTGTTTTCATGAAGTACCAACTCCCGTAGATCCCCAACAGGGGCTTGTTACAAGTCCACCATCTTGTCTAAATATTATGTGGCTATACTATCAATGTAAGTAGCATTGTTGTGTTCCGACAGTTAGAGATAAGATAGCCAGTGCTTCAGTAGTTGAGGATTCCGGGTGAAGTGCGTTTCCACCTTCAGCCTTATCATGAGATGAATGTGAATGAATGAAGGAGGACCAGGCACTTAAATAATAATTAACAAATAATATACTTTCAACGAGACCCGCTCGTGGAATTATTTCAACACTTTGTCCTTTTTTTTTAAATATTTCTAACTATCATTTCAGGTTTTTTTTATTTCCAGCCCGACCTAACAGTGCAGCTATAATATTAATAAAATACATAGAATTATACAATTAACTTAATAGTAAGAGATAGTAAACAGCCTATAATTGTCCCACTGCTGGGCAAAAGCCTCCATCATTGAAATCAAGTCATCGCTACAATTGATAGGTAATGGCTTAATCACCACGCTTGCCAAATGCGGGTTGGTGATTACAAACCCGGATCGAAAAATTCGAAATACATTTTGCCCGACCTTGGAATTGAACCCAGGACCTTCGGGTATCGGGCCGAGCGCTCTGCCACTCGGCCACCGAGGCGTCATTAACTTAATAAGAACCAACAAAAAAGTTATCTTTGTGAATTCGCAAAGAGTCTAAAAGAATAAGTTAACCTCCTTAGTCCTTAGTTATTATTAACCCCCTTACAAATAAACACTATTTAAGCATTTACTTAGTTAATCATTGTTTTGTCAACGTCACACAAACGTCGTTCTCAATTTGAGAAAAAGAGACAAAACAATGATTAACTAAATAAATGCTTAAATAGTGTTTATTTGTAAGGGGGTTAGTTATTAGGTTGAGAAGTTTTAAAAAGCTACAGTTTTCTGTTAGTTACAACTTATATGATATTTTATGCTTGATTATTGAGACAATAGTTGTATGTAAGTATTATTTTTTTTATAGTTAAATACATAGTAGCGCCTTAGTTCGCCCCCGCCCGATCCTCTAAATACCACTTCACATTCACACGATACACCAAACATGCACCTAGGTGATTTAAGTTTAAGAAAAAAATAAAATAAAATAAATATTATATATTATTTTAATTTTTTTATGTTGCCAGCATTCTTGGGACCGTTCCCATGAGCCCACAGCTGGAGGACATATTTTATTTGAAGGTCTTCAGTTTTCAATTTTCTAATTATTTTTCTGTTTTTTTTTAAAGTTAAGATAAGTAAGTAGGTAATGTTTCTTTTTGTTGTGTATATTTTATTAATATTATAAACTTTTTTTTTTACAATAAATTAACTTTTTATTTAAATTCGATACTTACGTTTAGTATTTTAAGAACTTAATTCAATAACGCGATACGATTATAAGCTTTATTATTCAATACGCGTTACAAATATTGAATGTTGATAATAACATAATTTCGTATATTGGAAAGTCATAAACATAGATCGGAATAGGTAGAGTTTTTTCATGTACTTTTGCAACGTTTGCATAACATGGATATGCTCATATAGATTTTGCTATTTCCGGTATCCGGTAAACTTAATACATTTATTTAATATTTTCACTTCTTCGCTTTAACAGCCTATTAATGCCCCCACTGCTGGGGTACATGCCTTCCCTATGGATGGACACAGAATATATAGGTATAGGGAGACTAGGCCATAACCCACCACGCGGGCTCAATGTGGATTGGTGGGTATTAACGACTGCTAATGCAGCCGGGACCAACAGCTTAACGTGCCTTCCGAAGCACGTAGGAACTCGAGTTAATAAATTTTTGGACACCCATCCAATGACCAACCATTGTGAAAGTTGCTTAACCACCACAATCGCGCCCGCAGGCACTAACCATCTGCGTCAACGAGCTCCTCTAAATATATTTCAAATGAAAACTATCTACCTGTGTGTGTAAGTGATTTAAATAAATGTGTACAAAGATTTTTTTCGAATCCAGTACTGTAACGACAATTTATATTCTTGTACTAAGACCAGTGCAAGATAGGCATGCAAATAGTGAAAATTAAATAAAAAGAAATTCTCTAATAGAAACGTTCATTTCAAGTTTGCATTATATACCTGCGCTTCACTATCTAATTTCTTCATAGTAAGCGCGAAAGCAAGTACTTGCTTTAGCAAATTAGTTGTGTGTTAAAATTGTAACGTACACTTCCAAACAATAAAAAATAACTGTTTAAAAAGTGTTTCATTTCAGTGTGTGTAATCTAAAAATCATATAAACACGAAAATTTAGTCTTACATTCCAGATTCCGGAAGCTTATCCATACTTTAATAACGTTATGATGCAAGTACTACAAAAAACAATAAAATCAATCTAAAAATCTATTCCGATCAATGGTCATAAACGACACATTACTTTTAAAGTTCGTTTCTACATTAAATATAAAAAAATAAAATTTATAATGCTAAGATAAATATAGGTAACTTATCTATGAAAAAAAACAGGTAAAAAACAAAAAAACAAAAAATAAAAATAAAACCTGCAATTTTAAGCCAAAATAATAATAATATTTTTTTATTTTTTTTTTTATTTTTTATACTTAGCCGATATTAAAGCTTGCATGAGAATTTTCGTTATTTGAAATGTATTTAAGGACAAAAATGTTATTGTCCCCACTCCTGGGAGCCTCTCCTATGGATGGATAGGGAGAACGGGCCATAAACAACCACGCGGGCCCAGTTCAGATTGGTGGTTGTTAACGACTGCTTAACGTGCCTTCCGAAGCACGGAGGAGATCGAGATGATTAATTTTGGCCACCCATCCGATGACTGGCATTTGCGAAAGTTGCTTAACCTCAGCACGCAGACCGGGCGCGTTAACCACTGCACCATCGAGCTCATCATCATTTTGTTGCTTATTTACAATTAAATAATAAGTGTGGTAGGTACTTTATCTGCTATATCTTTCTTTATGTTTGTGTTATGTTCTAACCTTTTTTATCTATTCCGTGGTCATACCCGCTGGAGACACGAGGTCCGGACCTTGGATCCCGAACATGAATAGAAAATGTCAAGGTTTTGAGTTAATTTGATTATACAAGCATAATACGGTGTAATTAAATTCTTGTAAGTTAAGGTGAACTGATAAAGTTTGTAAAGGCTATATAGATAAAATTAGGTTGCCTTAGTGATCTTCCATAGTAATATCATAATCATAAACACACCACACGTCTTACATGATCATGGACGATTTAAAATAGCAGAATCAAAGATAGGAAATAGAGTGAACATGAATGAAATCTAAGGCGAGTCGCCTTTTGTTTACAAAAGTGCTATTTTCAAATTGTATCTCTTTGGAAGACCTCGATTACATATTGGTTAACGCGCTTGGTCTGCGGTTTCTGTTGTTAAATGTGTTATGTCAAGCTCTTCCGTGCTTCAGAAGGCACGTACAGCCGTTGGTTTCTACATTTATAGTTATTAACAACTACCAATCTGCACTGAGCCCTAGTGACGAATAAAAAAGGTTGCTAGAATTGATATCTTTCTATGATTAGAAGTACCTAATGTAGATGTACCAAATGCGGTAAACAAGACAACTATACATATATAGGATCTAACAATATCAATAAGCAAAAGGGGAGCATCTATTTATACATCACACTGAGCATGCTTACCAAATTTTGTCCAAAACTACAGGCTCGTTACCGAGATAATCAACAAAACATTATCATAATTCACCAAAAAATACACCATTTCCAAACCCGTACAGCTGTACTACACGCACACAAATATAGCCGTGTGTGTATGAATGTCATACAAAGGTTTTTCAATTGTGTACGTATATCTGTACATAATCTTTTTATTGACGCTTGCGTGCGTGTTAGTAAAGATACAGCATGTTTCATGATGTGCATTATTTTAATTGATTTAGTTTGTTAGAAAACATAACTTTGAAAAATCACTATAAAACTGAAGCCCATTTTTTGTCTTTATATTCAGAATCATGTATAGATACCGCCCTTAAACGTTCGCTTACTGATTTTGTTAGACCCTGTATAACTTACAACAAATATGATTCTAAATAAATGTTTCTATTATTTGTTAGGATCCCACATTTACGCATACCTATGTTGTAAAGCCCTCAGCGGCAGTGGTAAATAAATATTGGATTAAGTCGATTCCCCCGACAGTCATCCGTTTCCCGGGATAAAAAGGTTTTAACCTTCTTGCAACGGCCTAACACACTTTCCCGCGCACTAAACATGTTTTGTGTGATGTGAATAGAGGTTTATAAGAACCTTCGAGCTTTTTTTTGTAAACACAACCTGGCTTTTGTATCCTCCAAGGGGTAGCATGAAGCTGGGCAATATTTCTTTTGTGTGATGTGAACAGGCGATAAATGTGATAGATATCTAGAAACAATACTAGCGTAATAGTAATTAGGCCAAGATGAGGCACGAAAGATGGCGAGTGGCACAAGATCGAGCCAAGTGGAGGGATCATGAGGAGACTTATATCCAACAATTGGTAAATTATGGTTGAAGAAGTCTTCTATTTTTTAGTCCTCTTCTTAGAGGTACGAAAGGTAAAACACAGAAAAATACCATGATCAATGTGCTTTTTACAAGCTTTTATTTAGTTTCACCTGTCCCAATGTTTGTTTGTTTGTATGTAATCAAATCTTGCAAGTTAAATTTGAACCACTTTCTGGTTACTGATTGAGCTGAAATTTTGCATGCATGTGTAAATCGGATGAAAATGCAAAGTTAAAATGACATGGAGCTGATCTGATAATGGAACCGTGAGATGGCCATAGGAACTCGGTAGTTAAACGACACAACCCCATCGAGTTTGAACTCGTTTGATCCGTCTTGACGAGTACTTTGGCGCTAGATGGTAACCAGGGACTGATGATGGAGCTGGAAGATGGCCATAGGAACTCGGAAAAATAAGTTCGTTCGTTCCGTTTGTTATGAATGTGGAAACTGTATTTTTAATTTTAAATTTTATTGTTTTGAATTTTTTGGTAATTGTGAATATGGACCATGATCTGAAATAAAAGTGTTTTATTTTTTTTAACTTTTTTTATTGACTAGATGGATTATATGGATGACCCAATGCCAACGTGAGCACGTGCCGATGGCTGAATGGTATGAGGGTGTATAAACATGTCATTCAAAAATAATAAAAAGGTTAAAAAATATAAAAGAAAAAAAATACTTTTTATAAACATGCTTTTGTTAAGTAATAAAAAAAGAACTAAAAAGTTAAAAATATTTATCACAGACCCAATTTTTTATAAATAAAAGCGTGTTACATATTGGAACATTAAATAACATTATCTAACAATATGCTAATATTACACCTTCATTATTTTTCTTTTGCAATCACAATGTAACACACTCTTATTTAATACTAGCTGTTGCCCGCGACTTCGTCCGCGTGAGCTAAAGTCTGTACAGTTTAATTTTTATGTAGGTATCTATTTAAGCTTATTAGGGTATAATAAAATTATATGCATCGGAAATTTAGAAAATTGACATTGTATTTACCGACATACGTACATCTACTCACTCTTAATATCCTTTCAGCTGGGAATGCTGAGATAGACAAAGACAATCGATCTCCATTTAGTTTGGTTCTGGCATACTTCCTGTGTCTCCTTTACGTCCATCATTATTTTTCATACATTATCTCTTATTCTTTCGACTATCATCTCTGCCATGTATATACATATATTCAGTTTGAAGCACAGAATCGTCCCGTTCATACAGATTCTCACTCAGTTTCCCGTTTCAATTATCCCTCCACATACATTCAGTATACAACACCGTTTCTCGGTGGGTTGCGCGTATTTGCTACGTCATACAAACCTGAAATGGGTTTACTGACGCTCAATTATATGTAATAAAATTGGTATTTTACAGCTCAGGTACTCGTCCGGAGTCGTCCTAGGCACTGGTGTATCTTAGCTAAGATGTGTCTACTGTTATACTGTCCAACCACGGACTTCAAAATTTTTTTTGCCTTGTCCACCGAAGCTGGATATCGAGTACCTAGCAGGTAGCGGTCCAGGATTATTGGTTGTCGGCCATAAGGCACAAAAAACTATTTACCAATGTTCTTATTCGTAGGTACAAAATATCAATAAATTGAGAACTGTAATGAATTATATTATTGTCTAATAATTAATACAGTATAGTATTTTATGTTACAAACTTGCGATAAATTTGAACTTCTTCGTGGCATTTTGTTAGGTAGGTAGCTTTTTAGAGGTAGATCACAGGACACAGAAAGAAGTTACCTCTAATAAAAAAAAATCTGAAGTCCGTGCCTCTAATACAGTTGTACCCTGCAAACTTAAACATTTTTGCAACTCTGATAACAGAGGTAGCCATCGTCTTATGCGATAGAAGAATGGAAAAACCATTTTTCTGTAATCTAGAAGTATGTACAAAATTCATTCTTTATAGGTTTTATGATATTAAAATTGTTATGATACTTACTTACTTATATTGTATCATTGAACACAGATTTATCCTATAAACATGTTAAGAAACCAAAGTAAGAAACCGCTTACATGTAAAATAAGTACTGAAATAAGTGTTTAACTTACCTGCATCAAATGTTTCATAAAACTTTTACACATTGAATAAATCATATTTGAAAATTAATAAGAACTGAATAAGTACTGAAATATTTAACGTACCTGCATAAAATGTTTTAAAAAACTTTTACACAATGAATAATTAATATAATTTGAAAATTATTAACAAAATAAAAATAGGTACTTAATGCATTGCAAAATATCAAAATTTCCTTCTGTTCGTTTCAAAATTTGAGCGCCAATTTTTTTTTAAATTTTCCTGTTCTCGCGTTTTTTTACCAAATAGATTTAAAAAAATAATATTAAGTATTTTGGGCAATGACCCAAAGGTTTATACAGCCAAGCTATGTAATTCAAGATATTTTCTATGTGCAATATTTAAAAAAATAGAGACATGATTTTGGGCAATGATACAAAGTTTTATACAGCCAAATTTAATGAGTACCTAGGTAACATTTCTATGCTTAACTAAAAAAGAGACATTATTTTGGGCAACGACACAGAGGTTTATACCGCCAAATATAGGTAATGTTTTAACTTTTAACATTTCTGTGTATTAGAAAACTGCAATAAGCGCCGCGCGCAGGCGCGACTAAATAGCCATATTATTATTGGTTATTTCGGAAAATGAAACAAAAGGTGTACCTATGTACAGCCAAGTTTAATGATGTGCGTGATTTCGAGCTTGTATTTATTTTCCGTCGCTTTACTATTGCGGTGCTAATGTTCGCTTAGGTGCCTCACAGATTTATAAAGGGTAGGTAACCTTAGAGAGTAACAAAACTTTTCTGAAATAATAACTCAACGAACGTATCTAACAGTTAGTCGCGTAAATAGGTATATCAAAATTTGTTTAACATTTTTCGATTTGTATGTTATTCTCCGAAATTTTCTAAGCATTTTGGTGATAACCGCATCAAAATCGGTATTCTCATGGCAACACCTATCAATGACAGGCTCAAAAAGGCAAAGAACCCAGAGCCGTAAAACACGATAGCAATAGAGAGCCAGAGCCTCAAATGCCAGAGCCGTAAAACTCATAAAAAAAATTTCCCCTATGTTACATAATAAACAGTGTGGACTAATATAGGCTGATGATGATGATGATGACATAATAAACAACAGTTGCCAAGCAACCAAGGATTAAATCCCGGTTTAGACCAAATCAAAATTTAACAATTTTCGAGTATTTATGTAGCCTATGTTATTCTCCGGAATTTTCTTAGCATTTCGGTAAAACCGGATCAAAATCCGTTCAGTAGTTCTCGAGTTTATCGTGTTCAAACAAACAAATAAATAAACAAACAAACAAACAATTTCTTTTTAAACTATTCTATTGTGTTCCGTAAGTGATTTTAAAGTATTTTTTTTTATATCTTGCAATTACAGATTTTTATCCCTACGTTCTTATTATACAGGGTGTCTCATTTAAATCGGTCAGTATGGGAAAGTCTTAAACTATAAGATATACGAAGATCTGTTCTTAGGAACCATGTCATCGATTTTAATGAGAAGAAAAACTGCATTAATACATTTAAAAAAAACCTGTACTCAGCTCGGGAATCGAACCCGGTTGTTTTGAAAAAAATAAACTTATAGTATTTCTATTTAGATATCGATTGTGTAGGTCTTAAGCAGTAAATTGCTCTTTGAAACATAATGTCTAAAATGAATAAAATGCATTGTTTTTACATACTTTTATTTATTTTAGAAGGTGTTCGAAGTGACCACCGTTTTTTTTTAATACAATATTCAACACGTTTAGGTAACGATTTTACAATTACAAAACCAGCAAAGAGGTACAAACAACCATAGAGACAATTTTACATGCCTGAACTTGTTGAATGTAACGGTGGTCAATTCGAACACCTACTAAAATAAACTAAAGTACGTGAAAACAATGCATTTTATTCATTTTAGACATCATGTTTCAAAGAGCTATTTACTGCTTAAGACTGCATTCCTAAATGCTCTGAATTCCTTTAACTTGCATTTTCTAAAACGACTACGTGTATAAAACTCAAACATCCTAATAAAATGTATTTGTTTAAGAAGTTGTCAATTACGATTGCCCATCATAAAATCAATCATTACAAGGATAATATAAGAACCTTCGGAGAGGAATATAATTCAACATAAAACCTTCTGTGTAGCGACTTTAAATATTTTTTCCATCTTAACATCATCTCTACGTATTACCGATATCTGCCCAAAGTAGGTAATAGTATTTAAAGCGACTCACATCGAGTCTTTAACGGAATGTAACACTGACACTTTCTCACGTTTTGTCAAGACAATGGTAAAGAAAAACGAATGCCCTTGATTGGGTGTTTCCCACAGCTAAATTATGCGCCTTCGCAACTCGTGTAACTATTATATCTCAAGAATTCGATATACATTGCCGTTCTATCAAGATGCATCTTTATTGGCTCGTTATAAACTCAACGTTAGGTGATAAACATAGTGTTGTATTAGGGTACCAGGTTAATTGTTTTATGAATACATTCCCGTTGTTTGCGATGAGAGTGTTAATCATCACATGTTATGTTTTATATTGGGTCCGATGTGAGAGCATTGATGGTTTCAAACAATCTTATCATGAAAAAATATTAAGATATTTATTTACCTAAATCTGAAGCTACTTTCATTGAAACAAAAGCTGAAGCTGAAGCTACTTTAAATTTGATACCACAAAATTGTTTCCTAATTTTTCTACAGCCGCAGCTTGTCACAACTTTGCAAAGATCATTTAATTAGCTCGACCAAATGTCGGAATTCCTTGCGCCGATGATAAAATCCATATCATATTTTTAATTGACCTATTTATACATTGGCACAACTTTGCAGATTACAAAATATAATTAGCCCTGTCAAACGTAGGAATTCTTTGGGCGTATAAAATGTCTATTTTTATCATGTATTGACCTTTTTATACATACTTTGCGACAGTTACCTGATCATGATAATTTTAACACAGTCCAAATATCAAAATAAGGTAAATGAAACACGATTATGGACGTTACAATCTACCAGATTCTGATTCTGCTGTAGGCAATAGGCATGTATCTAAATAATATATTTTACCACATTTTAATATACTTAGTATTCACATTATTACTTATTTATTTTAAAGCAGAATACTGTTTAAAAACTATACGTTAAAATACTTGCCGAGTTGAAACTCAATTTTGGTCGACAACCAGTCGCGTCGTCGTCATCACAAAATTATTTTCCGATGTTGCATCACATCACATCGTAGCTAAGTGGGATAGCTGGCGGGTGCCTTATGCAACTACCGCTTACCTGTGGTCAACCTAACTCCAAAAATATATTTTTTTAAAGTGTAAAAATATTTTCCAATAATCGGATTATAACCAGCTCCCTTTGCCAAACCTGGTCAGGTGCGCTTTCAATACGCCACAATAGCGTAATTTATTCAGCGCTTTTACAAATTGTAATTTTGATATGACAATAATTAATAGCATTAATTTCATTAATTTAGCTAATTTTGCCAAACCAATACAGACACATTTTTTTTAAATTTAAAGTAATACAGATATGCTTATATGCATACATATCTACTTACACAGTTACAATTTTACCAAAAACCATTTTAACTCTGCCAAACCAATATCCTACAAAACTATGCTTGTTTGAAAAGTTAATATTAAATTTCACGATTCTATTTTCATTTGGAACAGAACCACATGAGTAGATATATGACAGAACATGCTTTGACAAACTTTATCCGTTTCAATGGTTAAAACAAAAGTTTCTACATTAAACACACAACATTGATAACAACACATTAATAATAAACTTCAATGAAAACATGATGTTTGTATGTAAAACATAGTTCACCAATGTTAAGGTAAAATACACTGGACAGCAAAAATAACGGGTCATTTAGAAAAACCGCGATATCTCCCAAAGTTATTTACATAGATCCCTCGTATAAATAATATGTTATAGGCAGATTTGTGACGCTTATTATACATATCAAAAGAGGTTGCATTTGAACAAGTTACAGCTTCAAAAAAAGAAATTCCGATATATCAAAAATCTAATTTTTGGTATAGTAAATTTTCTCGCTTTTGTTTCAAAACGAGCTGTCATCATAAACAGTTTTTTTGGCTGGTCACAGTATTTTGTGCATCAACCATGCACCAACATGTCGTTATCTACTGAAGAATGTACACGAATTATCACCATGGTACAAGAAGGAAGGAGTCAGCGGAGTACTGCTAGAACAGTAGATGTATCTTTATCCACGGTCTAAAGAGTACTCCAGTGATTTCAAGAGACCGGCAAGAACATCAGGAGACCAGGGAATGGCAGGCCAAGGTGTACAACTACACGAGAAGACCGATTCATCGTGAGCACTATGTTAAGAAATCGACATCTCAAGGCTGTTCAGGTCCGAAATAGCCTTCAAGAAATTCACCACAACAATGTAAGCTCTGACACGATCCGGCGGCGACTTCGGGAAGCTGATATAAAGCCTTATAGGCCAGCAAATGGCTCTAAATTGCTCAGAGAACATCGAGTTGCCAGGTTGCGGTTTGCTCGAGAACAAGTCCGATGGACAGATGAAGATTGATCCAGGGTTATGTTTTCCGATGAGTCAAGATTTTGTTTACGCACACGATGGGAGACGAAGAGTATATAGGCGACCAAATGAACGTTATCGTCAAGCGTGTTTTGAGGAAAAGGTGCCATTCGGTGGAGGATCAATAATGGTTTGGGCTGGGATATCTTCAGAGGATCGTACGGAGTTAGTAATTATAGAAAACGGTTCTCTGACAGCTCCCAGATATGTAGAGGAGATTTTAAATGAGCATGCTGGTCCTTTCTTGGTGAATATGGGCGCAAATTCCATTTTTATGGACGATAATGCGCGACCACATACAGGACATTTGGTCAACGCGTATATTCAAGACGTCGGTATCACCCGCATGGAGTCGCCAGCTCGCAACCCAGACTTAAATCCCATAGAGCATTTATGGGACGAGCTCGGGAAATGCGTTAAACAATGCTCTCCAGTTGCAGCTAACTTACGTGAGTTAAGAAGTGCGCTAGTAGAAGAATGGTCAAACATAGACCAAAACCGTATTAGAAATTTGATTTACAGCATGCCACATCGTCTTAATGAAACGATACGGGCTCGTGGAGGAAATACAAGATATTAAATTTACAGAAAAGCTTTCATTTTGCAGATTAACTGTGTTGTATATTTTTGTTGTCAAAAGTTAGAAGTGTTTTTTTTTGTATTTTTAGTACTTAAATAAAATTATACAGTTTACAAACGTGCTATGTATTTTCTTTTATGTATAAGTCAGTCATCTATAACATACTACAGTTTCACTAGTTTGTGTTGTGTAGTTAAGAAACTATCACACTTTTTATAAGCGACCCGGAATTTTTGCGGCCCAGTGATGTTATTTTGTACTATATCTATGATCAGAATCGGTTCAGCAGGTATATAAAAATAATATAATATTATATAGGTACTGATAAAATACACAAAACAAATAGACCAATAATTTACATAGCCCATCCAGTAATTTTATTTCCGCGTCATGCTGTCATGCTGAATGGCGACTTTTGGGCGGAAATAGTTCGTGTTTAATGAAATTAGGGGCAGGACACATCTGCCCGTAAAACTTTGTTGGTAATTCTGATGTTCGTGACAGAGTAACAAAGGATGACAATATGACGAAGACTATCTTCGATATATTTTTTCATTACTTATTTTTATATTAAAGAATATTTTCTATCTCTATAATTTGTTTTGGAATTGATTTGAAGATCTAATCGAAGTAACAGAAGCCAATATCAATTCAATTATCTACAGTATGAATTATAAATCACTATATAGTGTAAAACGAAGTCGCTTCCCGCTGTCCCTATGTATGTATGTATGCTTAGATCTTTAAAACTACGCAACGGATTTTGATGCGCTTTTTTAATAGATAGAGTGATTCAAGAGGAAGGTTTACATGTATAATCTATTAAAGAAACACTGATAATTTTAGAGGTTTCACATTTTTTGCGCTTACATTGCAAACGCTGGCTGAACCCTACAAGATAGATCAAAATAATGTACTACAGTATTGTACACCTTGAAGAGGTCTACAAAAAAGTAAGCAATGGTATATGTCTATCTCTTAAGGATAACCCACAATAATAATTTTTTATCATTTACTTTTTACGAGAAATAATGGCTTATTTACGAAGCGATTTTAAGCAATACAGCATTAATCCTTATTCAATTAAGTAACTTAAATACATTGTGCATTTAATATAGATTAATATAGCCTTTTACAGCATGTAATTTAAATGAATATTTTCGAAGATATTACAGATTTAAAATGCAGGGACATAGCGGTTGCGTGTATCAGCATTGCACCCGGTTGTGCGAAGCCGGGGCAGGTCGCTAGTATTATATGAAAACTGAAGGTGTGAAGAAGCAACCTGTGAGTCGGCAAGGTGAAGTCAATCCTGATTCACAAGCTGCCTTCGCATCTGTGGCGATAGCCAAAGTAACATTAAGAAAACGATAGCGAAGTTCGAAAAGAATAAAATGTATGGGATTGACATAAGATTGACCACGTGATTTAGCGCGGCTTATTGTCAATCCCATACATTTTATTCTTTTCGAACTTCGCTATCGTTTTCTTAATGTTACTTTGGCTACCGCCACTGGTCTCGTGGAGCGCAGCGTAGCTACTTCCCTAAGTTTTAGGCGACGCATCGCTAAACAATTAATCTAATACGGAGCGTTTGCGCCCCGTACCATAAGAAAAACTGTGTTTTTCTCTCCAATTAAAACTACAAATAAGTTTAAAAAAATGAACTAGCATATTGAAGTGTGTGTTAAGACTAATCTACTAAGAAAATTTTGATGCTTAAATCGGTCTGGTTTGCCTGTAAAATGCAAATCTATGTTTTATAACCTCCTCCTTTTTTTGAAGTCGGTTAAAAAGAGGTTACTTTGATTTTTTTTCTCTGTTATAAAAGTTAACAAATCGTGTTTCTGCAACTAGCAAAATGAAGTCAATTACATGAAAAATCATGTAATCAAATATCACTTTCATATGTTTTGTAATTGTTGGAAAAAATCAAGATCCCCGCCACGTAAATTTCCAATGCGTCGCCTATACGACGCATCTCTACTGATCTGAATTACCTATCTGATAGTCTGAGCTATCGTGGCATACAGTCATCACTGATTATACTGGTAGATACAATTATTTGAACAGACATTACATGACATTTTTGCTAGTTTGACTAATGCGAGTTCTCTCTGCCATTTCTCCATTCCAGACGTTGGAAAGTGTCCTATAATGCCTATCATAGAAAGACACTTTTAAATGTCGGTACTCGTTGTAAGGGAGAAAAGAAATGCCCGTGCCGAGTTTCTTGAACTGATGGCATAGTGACATTCATAAGAACTAATTTGTAGCCTAAACTGAACAAATGATTTTGAATTTTGAATTCAACCACGTTTACGAAAACAAAATTGTACAGTAGAGCTGTAATTCATCTCGCTTGTCACCAAGAGGCACTACTTCAATGGTAACAATACAAACTATATCTGTACACTTTAAAAAGTTTTGATACAATCCTAAGCAACTAACGTACGTCAAGCACGGAGCAATGAACTGCCAGTTGGACATCAGCATCAGCCCACTTCAACGGATGACGGGGACCACGTCAGGCGTGACAACACGAACTACTCAGGTAGACCTTAATCCACTGTGATAAGGTTGATAATGGTCATGGATTAATGGGGAGTGACACGCAACGCGAAGCTTTTTAGAGAAGGCACTCTAAGCGATGGTGTCTTGTTTTGTGTTGTGTTTTGTTTTATTTTGAGAGTTTGATAGCAAACTGTGGGATTTTTGTCGACTAGAGGCTCGGCTGTGCTTTGTAAAAATATTTGCAAATATTTCTTTACATATAAACATAACTATATTATTTCTAATGTTAACTGTTAAGCTATCGAAGGTTCGACAGAAACGAGTGATTCACACTTTTTTCTAAATCATTATGATAGAGATCTGTACAATTTAATACAGAGTACCAGCTTCCTAGCGTCGTCCAGTAATTTTTATTGCAATTTCATAGTTTTTTAGGTAAGGTACTGTGTCGCGCGTCTCTCCGAACGTTGTAGAACTAGACAATGAGTTTTTCTTAGAAAAAAAAAACAAAAAAAAAAGGTTTTATGTCGAACAAATTTTAAGTAGGTAGGCACTAGTCCTTGTCCTCCCGCTTGTCCCTTCCGCAATTTACCCTTCTTATACCCTTTTACCCATCAACCCGCATTAGGCCAGTGTGGTGGGTTAAGCACCAATTTCTTCACGCATAATTTTTCATATGGAAAGGCCTGAACTGAGCTGTAGGCCGTTTACTTACTAGTGATGTTTTTGATCATTCCTTACGGGAAAGCTTCAGGCTTTCATCTTACTTGATGGTGATGTTAAGGCCGAAGTTGGAAGCGCATTTTACTCGAACCCTTGAACCACTGAGAAATTGGAAACTTATCTCTAACTGTCGGTGTCGGTAACAACAATGATACTGTAGAGGTTTATACCTACCTATAATAAAAGGCGGCAATAATAGAACTGTGCTATATTTTATCAAGAAATTAACAATATTTAGCTCTACGCGTCTCGGTTGGCTGACACCGAATCTTCAACTTCTTTTGTTCTCTCGATTTCTTGTGACGCGTTCCTAATTCGACTTAGGCCACGTCGTGTTCCATAGAGCTGCCCGAGCAAGGAGACCCGATCACCACAATACCAACATTGATGTTTTGGCGAAATATTGAAATAAGATGGGGGTAGCAAGCCAAGTGAATTCGAAACAAAGTCAGAACAAGGTGATGAAACTTTTTTTTTTGTTAATGTCGTCACATCTATTGAAGCTGTAGAGCTTCTGCGCCCATTCTTCTCCACAGCAAAAAATAGACGTCCTGAATGGGTAGTAGTAGGTAAAAAATGTATGGACGATTCAAAAACACTTTTCGTAAGTTTATTTGACTAAAACATTTTTGACTTTGACTTTTGACTTTGAAATACGGTGATGATGATAATGATAATGACTTTTCTTAACTAGTAGAAATGTATTTAACCGCTATGCGGCGAGAATTGATCAGTGCCCCAAACAATTTAAATTCTATTGTGTCTGTATTCACAGCAGACGACGGATTAATAATCGTTGATTAAATTTATTTTAAAACTCTAACACTCAGATTAGCGAAGCTGCTAAGTCTGGGTTACGCAATGAAGATGCATAGCTATAGACTTTTAGATCCTGGTAAACCACTGGATTTCACAACGCCGCTAGCGCTCGACGTCATAGTTTTTTTTAAATGTTTGGCTCAAGTCACAGCTGAGCGACGGATTATGACATAATCTAAGTTCGTAAGCGACTAAATTATTTTTGTTTAGAACACAGTAATAGCAAGAGCCAAATTACATGGTTTGAACCGTCAGGATAAAATAAACTTATTAAATAAAAAATACATATAAATCTATACTAATATTATAAAGCTGAAGAGTTTGTTTGTTTGTTTGTTTGTTAGTTTGTTTGAACGCGCTAATCTCAGGAACTACTGGTTCGAATTTAATAATTCTTTTTGTGTTGGATAGTCCATTTATCGAGGAAGGCTTTAGGCTATATAACATCACGCTGCGACCAATAGGAGCGAAGCATCAGTGAAAAATGTTGCAAAAACGGGAAAAGAGCCTAAAAAATTAAAAATGCTGCCGAAAGTCACTATTCCACGCGGACGAAGTCGCGAGCACAGCTAGTGTGAAATAAAAGCGATCAGATTTATATAGTTCGTTATAAAGAATGTGTTTATTTGCATTAAATTAAACATGATGTGTATTGAGTCGATATCTTTTAACGCACAATAACGAAATACAGATAATAATACAAAAAATTTAAAAAAAAGAAAAATATACATGTACTTACTTAATAACAAAAAAAAAAAGTAATTTGAATATAAATCTCAATAGCAAAAATAATAGTTGGAGCATTGTATTATTATTTGATTTATTAATATTGTGTTAAGTTATAATATATGATACTATATAATATTTTTAGGGTGTCTCAACTCGTATTCATTTTGACTAATAATTCCTTTTTTTATGTAATATGACAAGAAAAAGCCTACAAATCCTGTTCAGTAATAACGATTGTCAAATTCAAATTCAAATTCAAATTCAAAATCATTTATTCAGTTTAGGCTACAAAAAGCTCTTATGAACGTCATTTTAAGCCATCGGTTCGTAAGTCTATCTACTCTGGGCGGGAGATCTTGTACTGAGAAGAACCGGCAAGAAACTCAGCAAGTGTCCAGCTCTTTTCTCCCTTACAGCGTCATAAATATTGGAAAAAGCCCTATCATAAAGGACACTTTCCATCACAAATAAAAACACAAAATGTAAAGGACAATCACAACATGTAAAAAAACACAAAAAATAAAAAATAACTAAATAAAATATTTAAGTCAGCAAAAACATAATTTACCAGTTTAATTTTTTACAATATCATACAGTACTAGTAAAAGTAAAAAAAAACTATAGTTAATAATAATAAAAATAAAACTAATTGTAATGTTCAATGCAACGCTATTTTGTTATCTGCAGGACACTATTTATAAGTAGTATTATGTCTTGTAACTTATGGCATCGACGAGGCCTTGATCTGAGGCCGAGAAGAGTTTCTCTCCGAGCGCAATTCCACTTGGAACGGATGTCTATACAAACTTAGGATTATACCACGATTTCATGCAACAGAAAAATGAAATGCCATCCGCACAATTTCTCGTTATTTAAAGATTTGGAAGAAACTATCGGGCATCATTTACATTTACATTTCTACAATCAACACCAAAGGTAAAGTTCATTTATTTTTTCCTAATGGCTCTCGGCAAACTTTGTGTTTCGGCTGTCGTTGCATTTCTATCAGTTATAGAGTATATAAAGTTTATATAAAGAGTAGTATATAAAGTGGTATTACTCCTTTTACTTACTATATATATATTTTTTTATTATTATCGGGTAAGCACAGTGCCTTGATCTCACCTGATGTTAAGTGATGATAAGGCCAAAGATGAAGGCGCACTTCACCCGGCATCCTCAACTAGTGAGGCACTGGCTATCTTATCTCTAGTTGCCGGAACACAACAATGCTACAAACATTGATGTTATGGCGACATATTTACATAAGATGGTGGTAGCTAGCCAGGCGGGCAAACAAGCCCTACCACCAACCAAACCGAGTACTCAAACATGTACCCCCCGCTGGGAATCGAACCCGGGACCTCTGGGTCTAAACTGGTAGTTTTAGCCACTAGACCATAGAGGCGGTAAAATTTATTTTAGAATAAGGGGAAATTGAATACGATTTATACTTCCAGCTCTATATAGTTCACACCAAAAATCAAAACAAAACCACAACAAAGTACGTTGTTCGGAATTCAAATTGTAATAACTACATGCTGTTAAATCTAATCATTTATGGGCATAAAATTAATATTCGATTGCATTCGGAATTGCGATAACCACAATCTGTCAAATTTTTTCAATAGACTTTGAACTTTATGTGTATTGCATATGGTTGAACATTTATTGAAGAAATTTGACTGTTTTAAATAGGTTCATATAATGCAGGCGTCTGTACCTAGCTGGATGTTTAAGAGCTTCAAATTTTAAATTGTTAGTATGTACTTGACAGTTGGCATGATAATGATACGTAATTATAATAAAGTGCTTTAAATGTTCAGTTACTTTTGATGTTGGCTGTAGCTTCACACCAAATTATACTTACAGTTTTTTTTATATGTAATTAGCTCGGCAAATGACTCCACTCCTTTATTTATAAAGTGGAAATGGAGTCGAGACGCGAAGTTTAATTCAATTTGTAACTTTTGGGCACTGTTGGGTCCATCTTGTTAGTTTGAAGTCTTCAATTTACTTGAGAATTAAAGATACTTTTTTGAGGACTGTATGTGTCAAAATAAAAAAAATGCAACATTTAGAATGTTTGTTTCAGTTGAGTCAAGTCCACGGTATCCTAAAGTAAGTATAAGCCGAAAAAAAGGTTCAGGTTCAAATTGTCCCTTTCCCATAAAGTCCCTCGGTTTCAAAATTTCCCTTTCTTAGAATGTCCCTTTCCGAAAGTGTCCCTTTCCCAAACGTCCCTTTTCTGAAATGTCCTGTTTCCGAAATGTCCCTTTTCCAAAATGTTCCTTTCCGACAAAAGATAGAATAATCGATTGGATACATTTAAAATATAGATAAAAAAATAAAACCATATGGTCAATCAAATTTTAATAAATAAAGTAAGTCTTGGTCCTTGTGCTAGTATCTGTGTACATAAATTGTTTAATAAATAAAACTTGTATAGAATCCTTACAACTTAGAGCATTAAACCAACCCTAACAACCTTACGTAGGTACCTTAGATGAACATGCAATACCAATTATTGTTGTGTATAGTTGTTGTTTAAATAATATCTTATGTTATCGACGTTATCAATGTTGCTCTTGTAGTTTTAAATATAGAGAAGTTTTTCACTTGCGCAACTTGGCGCAACAGCTAACGCGTTCGTTCAAGAAGCTATGTTCGCAATAACGGACCTGGGTAATATTTTCTTGACCAATACCGGGTTTTTACGAACACATTAAATATTAACCACCTCCCCTTATTTATTTACCGAGTTGTACATCTAAGCTGGAAGTTGTCGCTTTTAGTGACATATGACAACCATTTGTAAGAATTCATTTTTTTTAACATAATGTAAATACTATTTATTTCTTTTAAATTAATAATTTACTGTACCTACTTAACTACTTATTAAACGAAACAGATTGGAAACCGTACTCATAATATCCGGTCGAAGATAATTAACCAACCAAAAAAATATTGTAAAGCAAACCGATTTAATTGAGATCAACATAATCGTAATTTATTATGCACAGTAACTTGATATTAAAAAGATAAATCAAGCAATAAACATATGTTTCGCTAATCCGGAAGCGGCACCATTTTTTTGATACTATAACAAAACTCTTTCAATCATGATTATCATATTATTAATTCCCCGTTAAAAAAAGAATAAGTTTTTACAATTATCTAAGCTGGGTTTAGTTATTAATAAATTTTAAATTAATCAACTTTACTTATTAGTTAGTTTTTGGTTTTATTCAGATTTGTGCGAAGTGGCCCTATCATTTACCATCTATATTAAAGTATGATCAAGATTATTTACAATTTGCTACAGTTCTCGTTCCAACCGTTCGAGAACTTTCCGTGTCTTCACAATCAAAGGGGCCTTACCATGGTTATTGCAGTTAATAAAAAGGAGACGCGTATCTAATAGCCGCTACACGCGACTCTTTTCTACTACTACAATAATACCTACTATATACACTTTAAACTTTCACGTTCCATTGTTAACGAAGAATCTAAACGGGGATTAACGCAAATTAATTAGAAAAAGGTTTCATACCTTCTTTATACCCAACGTTTCGGCCGAGTTACAACGGCCGTATAGTCACGGGCTAACTGGCAAGGGTAAGGTCCCGATAACGAGTGGTGACAGCCCAAAAATTATATCAAAGTGTGCGAGTTATTGTTATCGGTTCAAAATCGCAACCTGTGGGATAAAAAGGTTCAATATGTGTGCCTTCCACTTTATATAAATATAATAAGTAAGCTAGTAGCCTACTTATATATTGTCCGAATCCTGTGAAAGAAACAACTTTTTTGTTTTGGTGTTATAACACACCAAAAAAAATTTTTAACAAAAAGTGTTTATTTATCTTCCTATCTATCAATCTATGCATCGCAAAAACCAAGAAAAATTTAATATAGGAACTCTAAGTACCGAGCCGAGCGCGTTGCCAATCTACCACCAAGGCAATTAGTAAAAGCATTCTATATGGAAAAGGCAACAAAAAAAAACAACTGAACATTTATCTTTATTGAAAGAGCTCTACTTAGGTACTAAAAAAACCAATAACTTAACATAGAAACGGCCCAGTTTTCTCTTTCGACACAAGTCACGATATCGTGACCTTCCAACAGATTCAGCAGTAAGATCTATTCGAATACATTCGGTAAATTTATTTTTGAAATAGCATCATTTTGTGAATCGCTGTACGAACAGGCTTCGACTTGAGTTGAGACGATAATCATAAAGAATTATGTCTCCGCTCACTTGATACCACTTCCGAGCAATTTTGTGGGTTACTTTCCTGATTAACATTAAATAATAGAGCTAGACTTAACACATTAATATGTCTAAGCTATTAAGTTTGTGGCCTAAAGGCCATTAAAAAACTCAGGAGGTCCACAGTAAATATTTATTTATGTAAAATTTATAATTAAACAGAAAAAAACCATAAAATAGAAAAAAAATAAACCAGTATACAAAAGTAAATATAAAGTAAATAGTGTTGCATAATTTCGGCGGGCTGGTTAGAACCACGATAGCTCAATTGGAAGAGCACCTGACCCGGTATGTCAGAAGGGTGCAGGTTCAAACCCTGCTCGTGGAAATTTCTTCAACATTTGTGTTTCAGTATACAAAAAAACGTTACTTACAAATATGTCTTATAGGAATCAAATTACCTGTTTATAGATACAGGTTTTCACATTATTATATTTTAATTAGTAATTGCACAATCGATGTTAATATAAAACAATGTTACTATACTGAAGAATTTTGAAAGACTGATCATATAAAAAATACAATAAAATTCCATGACAATGAAATGAAACAAAGTATTCTTTTTCAGAACCGTGCAAATAAATTTGACAGATAGTTTTTAAAACTACCAAGGAGGCTATAAGATGCATAGCAAAAATATGACGTGGAGTAAGTTGCAACGACAACGTTACAAGTTCATTTGCAGAAACTATTTACTTACTCGTAATTGAAGAAACTTTTAACTTTTTAAAAGTTTTTGTCAAAGGTTGCCAGTTGCAGCAACTCTAAATAAACTTTCCAAATCCTCAATAATCAACAGGCAGTGTTTGCCATTTGGTAAAACCAGAAATTTGACACAACTAGTACAAATTTGACATTTGAAAGTTGCGACAATTTAAAACTGACTCAATCATCGATTGCACCAACTCAAAACTGTTGTCGATCATCGAGACTCGTAACTAAAGTTGCTATGTCTACGCAGTTTTTTCGTAAGTACATGGAAGAACTTCAAGGAAACCACTATTATTAATTTTACTACCTACCTCTGTTCTTCATTAGGAAACAGCCAGTTGTGAGTAGTTGGTTGTCCCAATACGAAAATCAAAGCTGCTATTTCTACGGAGGCGAAAAAAAATAAAACGCTTTCAAAAATATAAAGAAGAAGAAGTAAATATCAATATTTGGAACCAAGCAGTTGTTGTACAAGTATTCCAATTCGAAGGGGAACTAGATCTAATAAAACCACAAGACATACTCATAGGAACTGAAGCTTGAAGGTTGGCAAAGGGCTTGTGAAAACCTTGGCGTTGCATGCCTCCTGACCTGCGTTGGCAGCTTTCTATTAGACTCGTTTGCTGTCTTAGTTACTAAAAGTAGTAAATAGTTTTCACTTGCAACAATTTTGAACAGGACCAACAATGAATCAAAACGATTTTATTTTTATTAACATATTTCAATGCATGGTAAGTAAGTTGTATTTGTAATGGACGCCAAGTGAAGAAAATGAAGGAATTTGCAACGTTAAATGGCAATAAAAACATTTCTTTTTTAACAATCTTTAATGTCCCACAGCTAGGCATAGCAATTTCAAAAAGTTCTAAATACTCTCCCATTGCTATATAAAGGCTTCCATCATTGAAATCAAGTCATCGCTACAATCGATGGGTATTCTTAATCACCAAGCTTAACAAATGCGGGTTGGTGATCACATACCCAAACAGTTCCTTGCACCATTGTACTAGACACCGCCTCTGTGGTCACGAGACCACTGAGGCGCCACCACCACTAGGTTAAGACCACCGGTAGCAGAGATAGAAAAATGGCGGCGGATTGCTCCGCCAAGAGTGACAACGACTAGAAAAATGATCACAAACGCAGACTATGCATCGAAACTTAATGAAACAATTTTCAATCTATCTATTTTGTGAAAAAAAAATGCCTTTCCCAAATCCCGAACTGGTGGTAGATTCAGTGGTTTAGTTGAAGTAAATGTTAGTTTATTACGAGTATTATTTGGTTTATTATTCGTGTTGACGCCAATAAGTGCCTGTAAAGGCTTTTTCAATAAGACTGTACGAATTGAATAAGCAATTTTACTTTGGCTATGACTTTGCGCAATTTGCCACTCAGCGTCTTGCGTTTTTCGCTCTCTACAAACGCTTCTTGTCTTATAATAACTTATAAAGGACCAAAATTTGCAAACTATAATTTTCCATCCCTTAATAGCCTTTATTTTTTCTTTTCTGTGAGACTTTTTAAGTATCTCCAGTGTTACTTTAAATTAGTTTTTTCTTGGTCAAGGTTTACAAATTATTCAATAGTTTTCTTTTTTTTTCTTTTTTTGGTCAAGGTTTATAAATTATTCAATAGTTTACATAGTTAAGCCTAAACAGAAGTCTTGTTATGGCTTTTAACTATTAAATACAGTTCCGTTGCAGGTAGCATATTGAAACAGTTTAGATATTTCAACCAAATGTAGAGGCTATATATTCCAATCTTAACAAATTGTTATAAATTTGTAAAAAATATATTTATTTCGGATGTTTAAACATCCGCGACATTTAAAATAAGGCAACAGAAAAAATTGTTTAGCGCAGCAGTGCCATCGGATTTGCCATTGCAACTTAGATTCTATTTTTAATCGCTTTTTTACTGTAAAACGATTGAAAACTAACTAAAATAAGGTAAATATACCAAACGCACTTATTTATTTACTACATAATAGGTTATACTTAGCATGCAGGTAACTACTAGAAGATGCTCCTCAATGATATCGTATTCAAATTTAGAAACGGGCAAGAGTTCATGTCCGAATAATTAGACTCTATTGGCTCCGTCTAATCGTTGCCTGACAGACGATACTTAGATCGTTCGAGCATTAGTGGTCAGTGACTTTAAGTAACGGTAGCGTCATACCAGCCAACCACATCTCACTCGTGTGGTCGATATACCAGCTGATTGATTATAAGACCTATTTGGAGATGCCTGCATTTCTCAAGAGTCATACAGTTCACAGCCAAAGAAAAGTTGCGAATAAATATCATCATGCTTTTTTATGAGACAACGAGACAGTTAAGTTTTTACTTGTACCTTGAAGAACGCATTCTTGAAAGTAAAACGTTTGCGTTCACAGTTTTTTGGGAGGTAGTGTCAAGAGAAGACTTAATTACGCGGTGATTGATCTTAGGAATGGATAAAAACAGTAGGGCGATCTCCATTCATTTATTATGAAAAACGTTACGTTGCTTGCTTGCATTTCGCTCTTACAAACCAAAAAAAGTTGATTGATGAAAGAAAAACAAACCCAAATGTCTGAAAGAAACCTTTTTGCTTAGGTTTAAGGTATTCGTAGGCCAAGAAATAAGGTCAGATCTGAACTTGCACAAATGGGAGTAGGTATGACATTCAAATGTAAAAGAAAACATTTGATTCATTTTTCATAAACGTTAAGATTAATGTTGTACTTGAATACGCCATAGTTTGATTAGGGTTTAGGTTGTGGATATAGGAAAAAAGGAGTTAAAGAATTTTTAAGGTTAAACTAAATACTAAACTCATAGCCGAAAATAACGTTAATAGAATGATTGTATTTGATTAAAGCACAAGACTACAAACAAATAATTTAAGAACAAAATAATTATTGAGTTTACACACTGCCGTTTAATGCCTCGGACCGAATTCCAAAAAACTGCTAATTTATTCTAGAACCTACCTACAAAAAATATTGTAGAAAAAATGTAAAATTTATAGATTAGGTACATAGTTACGAAGATTTCACGAGTCATCGGTTTTTTCAGTCATTTTCATTCCGGGGATAAGAAGTAGTCAGTACGTTCATTTAGTTATCTCTATGCAAAAAATAAGGTTGATTCGTAGCTCTGTTTCGAAGCGAAGGAATGACAAAACCTTTATAACATTAGGATGCGTTAGACTTCTAAATAAAATTCGACCACTTTATTACTCGTACGTACATGCGTTCCGATTGCAATCATATCTTGTGTTTTTCCCAATTCAACACCTACTTGTTAATTCAACATTAAACATGTTTTCCCAAAATTTATTTTAAGCACAGTGCTACTAACTTTAAAGTCCTGTTTACAACATCATTCGCTCCGTAGTGGGGTACGATGTCATTGTCATGGTTGATGCGCGAGTCCAGTAAGCCGCGAGATACAGCGCGGTGTGCGCGAGCGCCTCTTTAGTCGCCATTTTGTTTTTCGAACTCACTTAATTCGTTGGATGTAACCTCAAAAAGTGTTGTCAAGTTGTTGTGTATTGATAGCTTTTGTTTTGAAACTGTGAGGATTTTGCCTAGCAAGAAAACACAGGTAAACACATATTTAAATGTAACAAGAATTATCGTTGCCATGTAAAAAATATTAACTACTATATTATGATTCAACCATTTCTTGATTGGCTAGTTCGGTTAAGTCACCTCTTGGTATCAGTATCATCAATTAAACTTTCTATACATTTAATGAATGAACATTGGTTATGAATCAAGTGACGAAGCAGTTTGTTGCTCCTTTCTGTCTATACTTTCTCTAACGTGGTACGTTGCGTCATTACTTTCTTATTTTCCAATGATAATTTTCTTAAATTTTCTAACTTTTCCATTGACATACGCTTCAACTTATCAAATAATTACAATTGAGTTGTGCATTGATTCACAGAATCGATGAATATCGTTATAACTACTGGAACGCAGTGCTTGTTAACGTTCTCCATAATACAGCTATTGACCATTAAAACTCTTTGCATATTTTTTTGCCTTTTTTATACAAAGACGTCAACATACAAAAGCAATTTAATCATAGGAACGCGTGACTTTAAAAGCGATGTAATTATAAGCCAATGCTCCGGAGTTGTCATTAGTGGAACAATAGTTAAGTTGTGTGCGTATTAATTTGAACTAAGTATAAAGACATCGCTTGAAATGGAAAATACGTGTTTAATGTTTACAGATTGCTAGTTAAACTTACGTCATAAATATTTCAAAAATATTGATTTTTCCTGTTTAAATATAGACTGTGAATATCTTTTGCTTCACCCATATTAAAATATCCTTTCAATTACCATCAATCAAGGTAAAAGTCTGACGTTTTCAATTGCGCAATGTTACGTAACTACACCTTGCCATAACATGAACAAAAATTCTGCGGTTATTGAAACAGGCTACTTTTGTTATTGGTCTTCACCGTTCGTCATATGTTGGACGAAAGCCATTCTTGTTTCGTCAGCGTAAGGTTCATTATCACGGTCGGGTGGAACGTGTAGATGTGTGTGATTATGCATTCAGACAGCGTTTACTCTGTATTACGGTGAAAGCTTCGGACGCTATGGCCGATCCATGCTGTGATCAAGTGGACCACCTTTAGTTTCCTGCGAATAGCGAGGCGGCTCTTTTGTATCGTCGATATCTCTTCTATTGTCGTGTCTAATAACATCACTTATCTAATTGATACTTTGTATACCAGCGCCATTATTGGCATCAATAAATTAGAAATTGATTCATTATGTTTTGTCTGTATTTGGCGATACATGCTTCTTATAAGTAATTAGCCTTCTATCTTCCATATTATTTTTAGTTGGTATAATTGCAGTGCTGTCATCAGTTGTTTTTTAATGAAAACTTAACGTTAAAGTTAATGATATTGTTTTAGTTTGAAAGTTAAGGCATGAAATCTTTTTCGTTACTTAAACAGCATGTAATCAATTTATTAACGTAGTTTATTAGCGTCCCTCTGGACTTGATAAATATTAGAAATCGCTATCTTATATATACGATCGTAGGATACATTTCTAAGTTGCGGTCCAATTCAGGCTATAATCAATAAAATTCCGCTTTACGTCCCGATGTCCCGAATCAGAGGTAAGTATAACGACATACCGACGACGACGGCGTGACGTAATGGGTGACGTCATTACCGGAGCCATTTTGGACTTATGGTAGTTTTGCTCCTGCATTAAATTACTGTCAGTCTTATGTCAAATTGTCTTTTTTGACATACTTTTAGTGCCTTACAAATAAACAAAGAATAAGGTCCGATAGTTATTCCGAGTTTTGTTCCTGTCATGTAAACGTCATTTCAAATTAGAGTGAAAGAGACAAAACACGGAATAAATACTCGAAGCTTATTCTTTGCTCATTTGTAAGACCCTTTCAATACAATTAAATATATACTTACTTGAGAAGCTCGATGGCGCAATGGTTAACGCGCCCGGTCTGCAAGTGCTGAGGTTAAGCAAATTTCGCAAAGGCCGGTCATCGGATGGGTGAACAAAAATTTATCATCTCGAGCTCCTCCGTGCTTCGGAAGGCACGTAAAGCCGTTGGTCCCGGCTGCATTAGCAGTTAACAACCACCAATCCGCACTAGGCCCGTGTGGTGGTTTATGGCCTGTTCTCCCTATCCATACATAGGGAAGGCTCGTGCCCCAGCAGTGGGGACATAAAATGAGCTGATGATGATAATATACTTACTTACATAATGATTTGTTAGTAGTTACAATATGATGAAACAGAACTTCTAGTCTACATTAATTTTAAAAACTAAATATTATCATCGTCTAGAATTTTGAGGTTGGGTTACGATTCAATGACACGCATAGCGGCATGAATGGAAAAGTCACGCTTGTTTGATTCGGACCGGCCGGCGGAGATGGATGTCACCTCTGTAAATAATGAAATCATGATTCGGACCGTACTACTTTCACCTGTTAGTATCATTTTCAAACACACACTAATAAAGAAACCAATTAAGTTATTCACTAACTATTGACAATACGATTATTTAATAGCGTTTACTAATTTTAGGTATATACATTTAAATATTATAGGTATATTTATATGTATAGGTATGATCTTTGGTTTTTATTCGTTTTCTTTTATTAAACAACAATAATCTTAAATATTAGAAATGTGTTTTCAATGGTTTTCATAACAAATTGTCGGTAGCTCACCGGTCAGAGCGTTGGACCAGTTATCTGAAGGTCGTGGGTTTGATTCCCATTCGAGCTGGCTGGTTGATTTTTTCTAGGAAAATTTAATCCTGTAACTAATTGTTTTGTATATAATAAATATTTATACAGTTGGTGTGTTCTTTTCGCTTCCGGGCAAACAGAAGCAACGCCAATCATTGTCAATATTAAAAGACGCATGGCGGGCTTTCAAAAAACGAGCGAGCCTTACAGTACAGTAGTCGCATATACTATGATGTGTAACCACATGTGTAACATTTGACATCTCAACTTAGTGATAAGCAATTTTAACATTATATTCTGAAAAAAATGGGTCAGGTATTATTTGAAATTATTTTTCATAACATAGAATAATTCTTTATAATGAAAATTATATTTTATTTGGGGGCACGGTAGTGCCCCCGCCAAGTCGAGCAAAAAAGCGGCATGGCCGTAATATCCTTTTCTCGAAACAGTTCAGTCCATATCGACCCCTATAACTTCGTTGTGGATGAAACTAGAAGCCTGAATTTTTATTAACCAAGCAGGCGTTGTATAAACACGGTATATTTCAAATTTCATTCAATTTGAACCAGTAGTTTAAGAATTATATAACTAGACAAAATTTCTTAATTTTGTCACTGACTGACTGACTGACTGACTGACCAATCATCAAAACTTTAAGGCACTCTAAGGTGTTTAGTGTATAAATCATGGAAAAACTAAAATATTTTGCAATTTCGGTCCAGTTTTCTAGATGCATAAATAACTTTGTAATCCCATATAAATGTATAGGATTACAAAGTTACATTTGCAGTTAATGAATCAGTGTACCTGTCTAAGTATAATATATTGGAAGAATAGGTGTAGATAGGTACCTAGATGGTACCGCAAATGAAAAAAAGTAGGACTACCAACAAAAAGAAATGAGAAACCATTAACTTGTAAGTCCCGCAACTCAGTTCTTCTACCGTAAAAAGTTGTGAGATCCATATAATAAGTCGGTTAATTTATTCAGCCCCTACTTAAGGGACCTTCTGTCTTAAGTTATTACGTAATTAGCTAACCTAACAACATCATTATAGTGACCATATTAATATTAAAATCTTTTATGTTTTAAATAGGTTAGGTTTAAGAGATCTTCATTTTCTCTTAGCCATTGCATGAAACCACAATGTATCTCACCTCACAAGTAATACAATTATAATATTAAATTAAACTGTTTAGTACGATTGCCAAGTCAATCTATTTATTTACACACTTCCGTCCCATTTCACGAAATCACTCCAAAGCAAATATATTACACATCAAAAGTATGAATTACAGATAAGCATATATATAAGGATAAAAAGTAAAGGTAATGTATATCAGTTATTATGAAATACATATAATTAAAGAGAAAAAAATATTTTTGAGTTGTTGGCCATCGCCAATACTACTTACATTATCTATATTAACATCTTTTTACGCACAGTTTATCAGAATGTCTATCTTAAACTAGCGACCCACGGGATACGGTGTGGTTGGCCAAGATGTTAACGACCAACCCACCAAAACCCTTGGTCGTAAAATCTTCCACAATCAAGGGGTAAGCCCTACTAAAGTAAAGTAAAGTAAACAGCCTATAACTGTCCCACTGCTGGGCAAAGGCCTCCATCATTGAAATCAAGTCATCACTACAATTGATGGGTAATTCGCTTAATCACCACGCTTGCCAAATGCGGGATCACAAACCCGGGCTATGCATCGAAAAAATCCGAAACACAATTTGCCCGTTCTGGGAATTGAACCCGGGACCTTCGGGTATCGGGCCGAGCGCTTTGCCGCTCGGCCACCGAGCGCTTTGCCGCTCGGCCACCGAGGTGGAAGCCCTACTAGGGTCCTAGCTTTTACAAGGTTAAATTATATCATGTACTACCTGGTTAAAGCTTGTATTTGTGTTTGTCTTGTTGGCTGTCCTAATAAATCAATAACATTTTAAGTAACTGTTAACAGAAAAAAAAAATGTTTGGCTATATATTTGGCTATCTAGAGAAACCAAGCATCCGCGCGCGCAGTGAAACACTGAGTGCTTGGCGTCTCGCAATTGCGTGCGGGTACCGTGTGGTTTAGTGGGTCGAGGAGACCAGCGCCCAACCCCACACTCCTTCCGGGTCCTAGCAACAACCCGGTCGAGATGGTCTGGTAGCAGATTCCACATGATAAAAATGGGAAACCCAACATGTTACCAGAGGGGTGAAAAAATTACTCTGTGTTTTTGAAAATATGTCTATCTGTAGATATGGGCTTTACGGGACCTATGTACAGACGCATGCACATCAACCTATACAACATAAGAAATATATTTATGTAAATATAATAATACATATTAAACTTTTCTATCATTTATTATGTATGTAACTATGTTTTATTTTTTATTATACCATCAATATATGTACACGCTCACACAACGCTACCTACAGTCACACTCGCACACCATAAGCCCTGTAAGTATACCAGCGTCGTTGTGGGAGTGATTGTTTTTCAGCACCGCAAGCGCAGAAGCTGAGGCAGGGTCTTAGTTGGCCTTTACACATTTTCAGGTTTCCTTGTTGCTTAATTATTTTTATTATACTCTTTATTCATTTTAAATCTTGGATTTAGGTATGGTAAAATATAACAAAATATCATACAAAAATACAATTTTTATAAAAACCTAAACCTAGAACGCCGCCATGCCAGCAGCGGAGCAGGACTCAAGCTACCGGCGATTAAGGCTGCAGAGAAAAAATCACCTGACAATGCGTGCCGTGTCTAGGAGTGTTGCTTTCTGTATCTGACCCTTGATCCAGCCACCCAGCGAAAGCCTCTTGAGATGTTGGTCGAGACTCTTCGCTATAAAGCCGTTTTCAGATACGACTATGGGGACAATGATCGTCGAATCTACATCCCATATAGCGGTCACCTTGTGAGTCATGTCAAGGTACTTAGTGAGCTTGCCCTTCTCGGCTTTTACAAGGTTCTAGTCATGCGGAATGGTGATATCGATGAGCATTGCCTGGCGCGTCAATCGATCTGTCAACACGATATCAGGCTTATTGGCAATAATTGTCCGTGATAACAGATCGATCCCAGTAGAGCGTTGCATAACCATTTTCGAGAACTGGCACCGTCGTGTACTTATAGTACGGCACCTCAGATTTTACAAGACCATATCGAAGAGCAAGTTGCTGATGGATAATCCTGGCTACAAGGTTATGTCTGTGCAAGTACTCACCGTTTGCCAGATGAGAACAACCGGAAATAATATGCCTGAGTGACTCACCGGGACGGCGGCATGACCGACAGATGTTGACCGTACCGTTTCTCAGGATAATATTTCCGGTAATTATTCGTCATCGTGACTTCGTCTGCAATTGCAAAGACAAACCCCTCTTATTCCCCAAAAAGGTCACCGAAACGTAGCCAATAAACCGACGCGAGCAGATCCACATCGGGTCCTGTTTAGGCCCGGTAGTACCGCCCGTGGAGCTCCTTACTCTTCCATATGTTCCTGCGGTCGGCAGTGCTCAGCACCGTTGGTTTACGCCAATTCTCGTTTTCAAGAATAATTCCAAGGAGAGCGGCATGGCGTGAGGCTCCTATCTACTGCTACAACGTTACGGTGCATCCCACACTCATTGTTAAGGAGACTGCACACCTCGCGGTTGTGGAGAGTCTTGCATGGCGTTGAGAATTTTTTATTTTTTATTTAACATGTTTTCTTTTTCCTTGTCTATATATCTTTCTGTAATGTCAGTGTGATCGTCAATAAATAATTTCTTCTTCTTCTTCATCAACACTGTAAAATTTTTTTTTAATAAAAATTAAACCTTATTCTACACACGTAAAGCTCAAAGTCTATTGAGGAAATTTGATAGTTTGTAGTAGTCTCATGTGAAGGCGTGTGTACTGTAGCGACTGGGTAAATATGAAATTTTATCAAGAAGCAAATTACAATTCAGCCCTAGCTTCTCAGCGGGCTGTCACCGAATCAATGATCTTCTCTTGTTTTCTGCTAGACTTTTTCTCATCTCCACATTCAAACTCAGGTCACGTCGTGTGCCATAGAGCTGCCAGAGCAACGAGTCTCGATCACTACAGTACACAGACCATATCTACAGTACCTACAACACAATGATGGTCAGATCAGCTTGTGGTTAACACGAGCTGTTCCCACTGCCCTTTGGCAAACCTTGTGTTTGGAATTTTGGGCTTCAATCATAGACCACGTTTGCTTAAGAGGATACACACACTTGTCGATGTGCTTCCGCTGTACTGATATTGGAAGGTTTCAAATTATATTCAATAATTTATTCTAAATGAAGATTTTTCCAGGAAATAAAATCAGGAACGGAGTTCTCGGCTGATCCCAGTTTATGGAACTCTAATGAAATTTATGTGGCCATTAAAGTTCCAGTGTACTCGTGCCTATGATAAAAGAATAACAGGTGCACGCCAAAACTTTCTGTTATTATGTTTTGACCTTTCGTTACTAAAGTTTAAATTAAATAAAGCTGCAAAAAAATGTAATTTAAATAATCAATAATGTAATTCAAATAAAGTAATAATTTAAATATCCGCAAAATAACGCCTGATTCCATTAATTAAATAAAGCTGCTTTACATGCGATTACAGATTTACATGGATACTATCGTTTATTTTACGTTATTACGTATTACGTTATTATTTACGTGTTATTACACGGCGAGATGTTTCAACTCATTGGCAGGATTAGTCACAAAAAGAGTAACTGGAAGTATTTTTAACCGACTTAAAAAAAAGGAGGAGGTTATCAATTCGACTGTATTTTTTTTTATGTTTGTTACCTCAGAACTTTCGACTGAGTGAACCGATTTTGATGATTCTTTCTTTATTTGAAAGCTAGTGCTTCCCGTGTGGTCCCATCTTAATTTGATCCAGTTCTGATAATGGGATCCTCGAGGAATTGAGGAAACTCCTCGAATATTGTAGGCATACCTATCGCGATTTTGGTATTTTCAGAAATAAGTCAAGCATTTTAGTTAGTGTGGACTCCACTCCCTTGTCTCCTTGTCTCTCTTTTTATGTTTTGCCATCTACAAAAGGAAGGCGATAATTAGCTGGTTAATAAAATGGTTCATGTAAGGATAGCTGCCCAAGCGTTACGTTGGATCCTACGTTACTTGTAAATTAAAAAATACTTTTCAATAAAGTTACACATTTGTGGTAGCTCCTAATCTTTATAGTTGATGTGTAATTGTAAATTTTCCAACCATCTCCGTTGTCTACTAGTGATAAAAACAACTAAGTCTTAGACTCTAAGGTTCTTGGTTTAATTGCCAGCGACGGTAGGTACATATTGTACATGATTTAGTTAGTAAAGGGCAGTAAGTTAAGTCAATCTAGTCAGCTAGTCACCAAATTATCTTAATTAATTATCGATGTTGGTAGCGTTGTTATGTTCCGAAATTCAGAAGGAAGATAACCAGTTTCTTGGTAGTTAAGGAAATTTGTAATGATAATACCGCACATAGTACTAAAATTAATTAACTTTGATATTACTGGACGACGGAAACGATTATTATGTAGATATAACGTTATTTGTGGTTGTCAGAGAGCTTGTTTGTTGCTTGTTAGGTAAACTGTCGTCAAACATTTTTGTTCATTTTAAATTGTAGAAGAGAAGTGTGTAAAGAGGCGATAGCTGAGTTTAGCAATTTTAGCAAAAGCCGGCCACCAGGTGGCAGACTAAGGCGCTGCGCAAACGTAGACACTTTTTGTTACCGACACAGCACACCATCGAGTTGCTGTATCCAGTAGCGGCGATCGGACACTCTGTTACCGACACGGCACACCATCACAGGAAATCGAGTTGCTGTGTCCGGTAGCGGCGATTGGACACAGTTGCCGGTTGCGGTAACAATTCGGTGCTTATTTTCATCTCATGAATCTGTTTCACGATGGACGTGTGCGTGGCTTGTGTCGCACACAAGACACGGACACCTATTGCGTTGTCCGTTTGCGCAGCTCAGTACAATTGTAAGAAAGTTTGTTAATGTTGCTTGTGTCTTCAACTGACGATTTTGTGTGTCCAGTTACCTACACCGAACACTTTTTGATTAGTGTTAGGAGGAAGTAACTGGACACAAAAAGTGTCTACGTCTGCGCAGAGAGGGCTGATTTCATATTCACTAGTAGCTTGTATCCCACACAAGACACAAACGTTTAAGTTTGCGCAGCGGCTAAAATGTATCATCTTGAACTCCTTCATGCTTCGGAAGGCACGTATAGCCGTTAGCCCTGACTGTATTAGCAGTCGTTAACAACCACCAATACGCACTGGGCTCTAGTGGTGGTTTTGGGTCCGTTCTATCATTGGTGTTTCCAACCAAAAAGAAGGCCCGTACCCCAGCAGTGGGGACATAAAATAGGCTGGTGAATGAATGAATGAATAAGCGTGCCATTTTTTTATTTTTTTATTTCTGGTAGCGAAGAGTCTCGACCAACACCTTAAGAAACTCTCGCTCAATGGTTGGATCAAGGGTCAGATACAGAAGGCGGTACTCTTGGACACGGCGCGGATAGTCCGAAGGTTCCTGTCTCTGCAGCCCTAACCACCGGCAGCATGAGTCCTGCCCCGTTGCCGGCGGTACCCTAGGCTAGGTTTTTTATAATATTTTTATGTTTTGTATGTGCTTTTGTATTTTACTTTTATATTAATATTATAACAAACCTAGGCTAAGAAAAAAAATAAATAAAGAGATAATAATAATAAATAATAAAATTTATTTAATTTCTACCAGAATATTACATGTTTTGCTAAAACAGCGAAGTAAATGTTTCTTACAGGTAAAAAGAGAAAATTGGAGTAGGAAAAACATATAATATTTGGGAGGAATGGAGCCCAAGATAGGATAAACCTGAATTTCAGGTCTCCAGGATCCCCGCCCGAACTATAACAACAACGCACATTTGCTAATCAACAACGCACATTTTGAAACTATCAGTCGGTTAAAATAATACAAACCCAATTGATTATTAATGATGGCGCCTGTTTAATACTGAGTACATTACTAATGCAACATGAGTTTTACATCTCATTTTAGTATGGTAAAGAGTAAATATTATCACATTCAGAAATGGACAGCATCAAAATGTCAAGTTTTGTGCGGTTTGAATGTAGTTTATGCCAATTCAAAGCTTGGAAAAGATACCGCTGAGTAGTGTTATTTGTTTAGTTATAATAATCAGCTGAGCAGTTTTTTGTATAGAATGTTATTGTCTTAGAAAATATTTCCACCAAACCCATAAAAATTTTATTGAAAGCGCACGTGGAAATCTATCTGGAGATAATTCAAAAAGTTACCGTTAACTGTTTTGTTTGAGATACTAACCTAACTACAGAAATAAAAGTACGGGTTTGTTTATTATTTAAACATTACTGGTTTGTAAACACAAAGTACCTACAGAAAAAAATAATTGCAAATATTATAATATTGCTCTACTTTCTGACCAAGATTCCTAACAATAGTTTAAATGTGGGTTTAGGCAGCAAATAAAATATGTATTCACTTTTGACAATAAATCGTTTAAGACTTCCCACACTTCGAGCTGTACGAAGTGTGTTCAACCGTTTATCATAGACTCACGGTACATCGACACCAATTAAAGCTAGTGCATAATTTAAAAGAAAATGCAAGCTTTCTTATTTCTTTCACGTGTGACTAACCTTCCCCTTGTTCACAGTTTTACTCGAAACCCGTTACGATAGAAACTATGGAACTCTTTCTTTCTTCACCTTAATGTCAAGTTTAATTAGTTTTGCTATTGTTTTTATTGTGACATGAGTTTTCAAATCATACTGTAGCCCTTACGCTCATAACGACTGTTTAAATTAAATGTAAAGCCCGTTTTCGATTCTCGGTTGTAAATGAATTTTTTAATATTTTTTTGATAGATAGATAAAGTCTCTAGCTTTGATTGATCGAATTTCCTATTTTAAAAGTTAGTTCTAAATTCCTTGTAGGCTAGCACTTAGTCATCTTACTTGATGCTAAGTGATGATAAAGCCGTAAGTGTAAGCGCACTTAAACTTGGAATCCTCAACTACTGAGGCACTGGCTATCTTATCTCTTAATGCCGGAACACAACAATACTACTGACGTTGATTCATACTGATTGATTGGGATTGCTTACTATAAAGGTGTTATTCAGTGTGTAATATAGTTTTATTAATGTTCATATCAACGTATAGTGTTAGCATAATAAAACAATGACGTTACTCTTTTGTTTCAGACCTCATCACACCAGAACGTCATAAGTGTTGTTAGTGACAAACGATTTGTCAACAAAGTGAAAACATATTCTGATGAAGTGAAGTGAAGTGATGCCAGTGGATTGCAGTGAATACCGCACACAAATGAAGCGGCGCCGATGTCGGATCGCACCACACACCGCCGTGTGACATCACAATGTTCGTTATAAACATTTGGATTCTGGTTGCAGGATGTATTCCACTTGGTATGTATCACTTTGATTCTTTAAAATCCTTTTTTTTTTTTGGAATTTGTATTGCAATAGGTAGCCGTTTGTGGCTGTTACAGTGTAACCGGGCCGTTAGGAACGGCGACAAACTAAACGTTCCTCCAGCCTTAGTGATAGAAAATACCCATCAATCAATCTTGTCTCCATCCCCTACTCCTTCTCCGAGACGTTTGCTTTGAAATCGAATAACCTGAATGGGCTGAGTTCCTAGCCCCTTAAGGACTCCTAGGACCTCAGCCCGGTTCCTCCAGCAGCCAGTTAAGAAAAACAAAACACGATTTTCAATATATATAGCATTGACGGACTTAATTACGTGTATTCAAAAGCTTATTAGCTATAATGCAAGAATACGTGTTTCAGGAAAATTTGATGATTTGTTTAATAAAGATTTTATGTAAACATTTGGATTCTTCACTTTCTACTATCACTTATTGTTGTTACTGTTACTTAACAAAATATTTTGTTTGCTTTAAAGTAAATGATAGTGATAGTAGATAGATAAAAAACGGATCATCTCAAGACAAGTAGCCTTATTACTTAAAGCACAGATTAAGTAATAGTTACCTTATGGGCCTTCGACAATTTCTGTACTTAAACAAAATCACATCGATCTTTTGCTCCGTTCCGACGTAAAAGACGGATAAACTATTGGATACAATTTTGTATTTACAATGTTAAATTGGGATTGGGAACACTATCAGCATATTTATTATATATGTATATTAACAATTTTAAATAATGAATGCGAGTCTGTGTTAAGTTTCTGATATGAATAGGTACCTACCTTATAAAGATTCAAATCATAAAGTTAGAAATTATGATGCGGCTGCTTTGAACTGAAGTCATCACACTCTTACCTTATTTGGCTTAACATGCTTAACATCTCTCCATCCAATTTAAAATTGGTATAACATTAGATTGGTACAACATACCACTGGATTTGGTACATTAGATTGGATATATTAGAGAGTCAAATTGTAGCTTTGACCCCTTGATTATTTACTTTGATTATTTCGTGGTTTTACTCTTATGTGAATTAATGAAAATCAAAACACTATAAACTATAAACACTAACACTAAAAATAGATAGATAAATTATTTATTATCCAAAATTATTAATACAATATTAGTTAGTATCTTAAAGCCTATATTAGGTATCCGAAAGATAATGTGCTATACCTACTTCAAGATTACATAGGAATTCTGCAGATAGTCGCAGTAAAGGAAAAATGGTTGTTTGGCTAATAAATATTTCGTGAAAACATAGTAGAATAAAAAATTGCTCCTTGACCTTCTTAGCAAAGATATCTTTGAAATGGTTTCAAACGCTCGAGTTAAATCGTAATATTTTCACTTTACTCATGAACAGAGAACGCGCGGTGATAATATATCGAATGACGTTTCAAAGATGCAGAACTGGCAACTAGGCGATCAGCGAGTAGCTTCAGCCTCTATGTTGAGCGAGTAAAATATGAAAACAAAACTGTGTAACTATTATTTTTTGGAAAGGGGTTACTGTTTGTTTGTTCGGTGTGCAACGTGAGGTTCCTCAAACAGTAGTCACTATACAATCTCAACCTCATAGGTTTTTTAGAGCAGATAGCATCACGTAATCGGATTCCCTACTAGATTCTCCGATGAAGTCGGGAGACGTTCGATATGAAGTCTTTGATAGTAAAGCGGTCAAGATCGCGGTAGAGATCAACATTGCAGTAGTACCAAGGACAGTTGTGAAACCAGCCAGCAGACAGTGATAGCGCGAGTTTCTAGGCGACAACAAAATGGATCGACATCACTATTGTTCCGTGCAGTGTGATGCTACGGAGTACGGCCCTAGGACTGGCACGGTTCACACATTCATTCGGTCCGTAATAGCGGAGACGTGAGCGCGCGACGTGATGCCCCGCGCCAGGACGAACGGTTCCGGGTTCGATTCCCTCACTGTTCTCAACATTCCTAGCCATTAGCGTCATTCAGAAAAAATAAAATTGTTTTAGAACGTTTCTTAAATACTGCATATGATTTAGATCGGCGTCAATACGACCTTGTCTCTCATTTACGCTCATTTCAAAGCTTCTTTCCGAGCGTAGGAAGCTGGAAGCTCTTTGTGCCTTTTCAACACTATTTGCGATCTACTTGCCCTAGAATATTTGAAGCCTAGGTTTCAAGAAGATTTTTGTCAACGTAGCCCCTTTCTTGAAAAATCCGCCTAGCATTTTGTATGTGATTCCTTTCCCCCTTAATGAAATACAACCCGACACAAAAATATTTTTTTAATTCGAACCAGTAGTTCCTGTGATTAGCGCGTTCAAACAAACAAACTCTTCAGCTTTATAATATTAATATAGATTATTAAATAAAAAAATGGCTTTAACTATATTCGTAACTGTACAAAATAATCCTTTAGTTTTTTTAATAAGAAAAGTTTTTGTTTGATGTAAATTAAACACTTATTTAGGTTCAATTAAAGTGATGTCTAATACTATGTTACTGTGCAGATAGAATGTTTTCACAAGTGAAATATCCAAAGCCAAGAATCATTAGACCAAGACTGCTGACTTGTTTAACAATTAGACCGAATAGGAATTTCGTTGTCCACAGTAACAACATCAACAAACTTTCTCGTTATGGTTTTGTTAATTATCGAGTAACGCATTTTGTTGATGTTTATGTTTGTTTTATTCATTGAAACGTGCGTGTATGTTTCCTAAATTAAATGATTCCCAAGTTGAATAGACTTTTTGATAGTTAAAAATATCTGTAATCCCTTAATTTAACATTTTACCATTACCATTTTATCATTAAAATTACCTTAAAAAAAAAAACAGCAAAAAAAATGTTAGAAGAATAAAAAACATAGAACTTTAATTTTAACTTGTGTTAGAAAGGCACCTACTGCTATATATATAGCATATGGCTTACAGCTGAACACTCTTTCATAAAGCGTAGTAGTTATACAAAATAAGGCTTTTACCTATAGATTTTTCATAAAACCAATTAAACCTTAATCCATTTAAAAAGTTTCACGATTGAGTGTTCATATTTTAACCTGGTTTTATTACATAAAACATACATAAATTTGGATGTGAATAATATCAACCGTACTGCACTAGCTGGTTTTAATGAAAAAGTAATCTTCGGTTGGAAGCCAATTAATGCGAGAATAGTTTGTACAGCGCAATCCTAAACAAACGTACTCAACTCGCACTTGACCGTTTTCCTCTAAATTAAGCATAGAAAAAAACCAAACACATTTCTAAACTTATATCTAGGTGATAGAAGTAGTATTTAACTAGAACAAAATTTGTTTATTAACACTTCTATTATGAATATTTTTTATTTTACTTTTAATCTAGTATCGATACTTTTTCAAACACTCCCGTTGAGAAACTAACACCCAAGCCGGTATTAGATTCCACGGAGTATTAGAAGTTCTTAGAAAGTACTAGGACATAAGAACTGGCGAGCAGGTCTAGCATTGCGCTCCTATATGGAACGCATGTCCCGAGACTGCGCACACCGACGCACGAACAACTTTTCTATGATCCCTATACCTGTTCTACTCCAATCTATTCGGGGCAGACTGTTAGAGCGAGACAGAAAATGGGACCAGGTCTTGCGTATGTGTGTGCGTATGGTACAGTCGTGGTTTGTCTAGTCTAGACGGCACGTGTTTTCCCGTATCTAGTTGTGCTGCTTGCCCCAAGGTACCAAAGCATCATGACTTATGTGGAATATGAAATAAGAAACCATGAGACTTTGTACTGTGCTAGAATATTAAATCCGTGATGATGTGTTTATAGTACTAGGAATAGGAATGAACGAATCAATAACAATATTTCAATTATTATTTATATATAGACAAAGTCTTCAATAATGATTTGAATTTGATTGAAAATAAAATTCTACCCGAAAAAATCGTAGCTATTTCGAGTAATTATTTAAGTCATCTTTAATCGTACCTAATTAAATCTAATGAACGAACTAAGTGACTGTTTGATTTCAATTTCATTATTTACATGAATAATTTAACTAAAACGTTATTAATTCCAACAGACAATTATTCAATAGACCTATAGATTCGATTCGGCTTTTTAATTGTTCTAGAGATTATAATCAAAATGAACCCTATTCATATGAACAGAAGCTTTAAAGCAAAGTAAACATCAGTAAAATCTATTCCCAAAGTTGGATATCGAATGTATATTACGAACGGAAATGTCGTAACAACGTTTCCATTCCCGAAACTTTGTTTTGGGTCTTAATTACGTCCTATTATGTGGTTACCAGCTGCTCACACGCTTTCGATTTCATTTATTTTTAGTTCCTTTCGACCGATAAAATAGAATTAAGTGTTAATCTAAAACGTGTTAGTTTGTTTTGGAATAGAAAAACAAGTCAAAAAGTCTTTGTTGTTTTTGTCTAGCGGTTAAGTTTTGCAAGGTTTGGCTGGTGGTAGGCTTTTTTGCTGTGCAGTGAGGTTAAGTATATTAGGTACTACGGGCAAATCAACAACCATATCTGCACCAGAAAAGTGAGTAAAACTTTCTGTCTACACTGTCTTCTGTTTCTGTCTTCTGTTTTCATAGACGGCTTTTTAAATACTATAAAAAAGGGTAGAAAACGAAGTGTTGAATAATAAGTATTTTTTTTTGTTTTTTTCTTTCTTATTGTAATTTGTTCGTAACAACATTTGCATAACATTATATACACCCGCGAGCAATAAACAGGAATCGCTTTACCGCGGGATGTTCTAGACTATTTTTTACAGTTTCTATGCAATGAACTATACCAGAGTTCACTCTGACTATACGTTGTGGTATATCATTTCAAAGGTAATTTAATAAGCTTTCAACCTCTTTCAATGTCACAGATAAAGATTATTTCAGATTATCGTCATGAAACGTAAACACAAAATACTATTTTTTTACTACAAAATACTGTTTTGTTTTGGAGTCCTGAAACACTATAAAAAGTGAGCATCCTTGAAAATTGGTCATCAGTCCAATATTTCACGTCACTGGGAACACTGAATCTGAAAGAAAATGGAAACAACACCTGCAGAAGACGCGCAAATTGTCATCTTAATCCAGCAAAGGTTGTCTCAGCGTAATATAGTATCATATGTCATTTGAAAAGTAATTTTACAAGCTTTCAAATGATATCGAAAAAATTTAAAAATAATGAAAGTTCCTTCCTAAATATAGGGAATTGTTGCAAAAGGTTGAAGTTGTGGATGTCTAAATGAATATGAAGTAATATGAAAAGATATGTTTTTATTTACAATGTGTATTTTATGCCACCCACAATACATTGTATTACCCCCCTGGCCCTAATGACTGCCTGTAAATGGTTCCTTATTGATTCCTGACGGAATCTTGTGGAATTTCCTGCCACTCTTCGACCAATGCGGTTTCAGATTTTCTATCGTCGCCGGAGCTGGATATCTTCCTCGTACCCGTATTTTCAGCTCGTCCCACACATGTTCAATAGGGTTCAAGTCAGGACTGAGGGTTGGCCAGTTTAAGGTGGAAATCCCGACTTCTTCCGTCTAGTCATTGCAGCGGTGTGGCAGCGGGCGTTGTCTGGATAAAACAAAATGTCAAATGAATGCGAGTTGATCCGTACGAAGTGTCTCATTTCAATGACATCAATAAATTAGAATGTAGCGTATAGCGTCCCACGTACGTAAGGATTCGCTTGTACGAATCGGTACGGAGCGAAGACAAAAGATGCTGAATTCGCGGAAGATTTGTTTCTCTATTTTTAGCTCGAGACTATCGAAACAGATCATTTGTTATCGGTTCGAGTCGAATAGAATCTGTGCTATAGAAAAATAAAAATTAGTTCGGAAACTTGAAGCGTATTTATTAGTTAGACAATTATTTTATCAGAATCAGAAGATTTACTTTAGAAAATAATAGAATAAAGTTACAATATAGTGGATTCATCCTTGAAAAAGGCTTTTGTCCAGCAGTAGACGACTTTTGGCTGAGATGATGATGATGATGATGGTGATGATGATGATGCTGATGCTGATGCTGATGCTGATGCTGATGCTGATGCTGATGCTGATGGAGATTGTCACTTTAAAGGTGACCAAAACTCGGAAGGTTCGGAATTTCGAGCGTATAAGAACTTATTTAATATCTAATACATAAAATGATATCTGATGAACAGTACTTATTTCAGTACATCATAATATTGTTCGTTGAATATTCAAAGCTGCTTTTATATAAAAATGAAATACTCTTGGAAATTAACTGAATGCCTAAAGCAGTAGTCAAACCAACAACCCTTCGCAATCCGGGCGTCCCTTTCAACCAGGCTTTTTCATAACTCAAATCAGTCATTAATTTATCATTGTTACCCAAATCGATTACAGCGTTGCTAGTCACGTTATTAAATTACGATATTTAACACCTCTTTTCGAACACTAGAAGATTAATTTATTAAAGAAAATAAAGATTTTCATTTTGATGGTGTTGTAAGGAAAATATAGCTAGAAATTTGCATTGCTCCGCTTTGGCCTAGTGGCCAATTAAAGATAATTCAATTAATGAATAATTCAAGACGTACAATTATTATTAATATTTTCAGTAAGTAACTACAACTACTTTTATAGGGTCATTTAAAACTCGTCACAATTATATTTTATTATTATAAATTCTTTTGGTTTATTCTTAACTCACAACACTGGTCTTTTCCGTATAGACTGCCGAAATATTAAACACGTAAATATATTATAATCGTCTTTATTTTATTCTAATAAACAAAATATTAATAAAAAAATTGATTTTCAATAGAAAAAAAAATAAGGCGGTTTGTTGCAAACTTACAATAACCCCTATATCTATTATCGTTGTTATTAAACTGTTAATAAAATTATTTCTTTAATAAATAAACCTTTTCTGGATGTAAAACATACTTAGTAGGTAAGTTGAAAGAACGACCTAATTAATATTTAACAAAACAATAGAATGTGTACGAGTACAAATTGCTATATTGAATAGCAAGTTCTTTAAACGTAAAGTAAAACCATTAAAAAGCCCATACACCAAGCATGCGCAACAACGTTCAAGTTCCAATTTTATAGCCGCACATGTCTAATTCAATAGTTTATAGACACAAAGTAACAATATCTAACCCATCAAAGCGCATCATTGTGTCAAAAACTTTAAATTAGTTTCAAATAATAACGTAACTGCACAAAGTTCATTCAAGTGTCTCTCGAGTCACATTTATCATCGTAAACTTTCGCGGCCCATCGTTTTAGTGCATTAACCTTTATTACAATGGCTTTAAGTTGGAAATGTATTGTCTCCGCCAACATCACGATGCAGTCACATCAAGTACCAAATATATCAAGCACACGGCCCCACAGGTGATATTCGTACGCACACCATGCAGCTAACTTCTGTATAAACAACTTTACACAGACGTATGCATAAAATTACTCTGTGTGTGCTCTGCGGTGCGCGTGGTATTTCTCTAGTTTTCACCTGAATGGTGAATGAATTTCATTTCAATCGGTGTCGGGTTAAGATCGATTTTTGCTTGCTGTCGGATCGTGTATGTCTCCGATGCATTTATGCGAGCCTGGTAGCAGCTAACACACACGTCGCACCGGTGCGACTCTCGTTCCATATATCAAGGTCAAATAGACATGTATGCATCTGCCGATTGCTGTCTCCCTCACACATCATGGTATGGTGTTGAAATGACAAAGTTTTCTATGTGTTTGTTGTTCCTACTACGGAGTCTAGACGAAGTTATGTGACTTTCTTGCGGATGCCATGCTACCTAAATTTTATAGTGACTGTGATGATAAGGAACGAAACACAAATGTGGCGCAGAAGCTCTTATTATCGGAGGCCAAGACTCACTTTGGGTCACTGCGCCAACGTAGTTAGTTTTTTTTTTTTATTCAATTTATTTATTTGCATTTTCTTGTTAAGTTAAGTACAAAATTTATTTCTCTCCACAAAGCATATTCTTATTGCTAGTTACATTTTGTAATTATTATAAGAGCAATTAGAAATCATAGTGAATTTGGTTTCTTAAGTTACCAGATTCTATGATATGAATTACTGTGAGACGTATGTACCTAATAAGATTTATCTTACATTAAATCTTGATTAGCTAATGTATTATTACCGAACGCATTAGTTTTAATTTTATTTGGTGAATGGCGATCATAGATACTCGTATCTCTTACATGAGGATTATTCAAAAAATACAACAACAATGAAAAAAATATAAATTGCGTCTTTTAAAAATAACAACATAACGTAAAATATTTGATGTAAATAACAACATTTAGTTGTTGTTTTCCTACCAGTTTATGCCACTACGCCTTCATTCAGACCCAACGAGCGTTTCATTATCTGTAAACACGATATTTCTTACTTTGTTGCTAACATTCACTTCGAACGATCGCTAAGTTATTTTGAACCTAATATAAATGCAAAAGCGTAGCTGACTGTATTACACTTCACCTCGGTACATCGTTAAAATTAGAGCGTTGGGAAATGACTGGATTTTCGGATAATGAGTTGAATTTCGTTGACTATATTTTGTAGAGTCGTCTCGTAGCGGCAGAAACTGTTTTTATAAATAAAATATCATCGAAATCGGTGCATGAATGTCGAAGATAAGGTCGAACATATAAAAAATATTTAGGTAAATAGGGAACCTCCTACTTTTCTAAATGTCAATTAAAAATAATGTTAAATGTGTATGTAACATGTTAAGTGATTCAAAAGAACTTTTTAATCTTTATATTAATACGTGAAGCAAAAACTTTGTACCCATTTTTTACGAAAATTGCGCGGAAGGAAAAGTATCGCACACTTATAGCATAGAGAAGGTTATCCGAATGTTAATATTTTTTTTAAATTATGCATAAAAATACATAAAATCAATAAAACAAACATTACACACACTACCATGTATTTGGCACACACGTATATATTATACTCTTTTCAAAAATTTCAAAAATGAAAGAGGAGCGGCTGAAATCTGTCAATGCCAATCCAAACAGCTTTAGTTATTATTCTGAGATCCAAACTCACATTCTATCTTTTTTAATTTTTCATTGCTTGGGATACAATCCGTGCAGCCTTAATAAAATTACGGTCGAATTTCGACCACTGGGCGACCACTAGTAAGAATGTTTATACTTACTAGTGGACGCCCAGTTTATTTTTTATGTATAAGCTTGTTTCATTCGTCAACCTACTACAGTGTTTAAAACGTGTATAGCCCAGGAAAAATTGTCTTTTTCCATTTTGTTATAAAACTATATTTTAAACACGTTGATAGAAAAATGTCCTTTCCGTACCAACTCTGCTCGTAGCTATAAAAAGGATTAACCCACAGATAACAGTCTATCTGCGGACCCTCCCTTTTACAGCGGTTGCAATAGAAAATTCAATCGACCAGTTTAAAAATAGACAGGTATGAAGGTGTGAAGTTTAATCTTAGGTCTATTTCGTGCTTCATCATCAGCCCATTTTATGTTCCCACTGCTGGGGCACGAGTCTTCCGTACATAGTCCAAGCAATTTATAGTGAGCGATAGTCGTAATTTATTTATAAATAAAGCACTTACGTGATTGAAATAAGTAATGTAGTTCTCGTAAAACCTTTTTTAACCTATGACTATGTTTATCACATATTGTCCCGTTCTCCCTATCCATCAATAAAGAAGGCTCGTGCCCCAGCAGTGGGGACAAAACAATTGCTGGCGATGATGATGATACCACTATAATATACTAGCGGCCGCTCGCGGTTTCACCCGCGTGGTTCCCGTTTCCGTGGGAATATCGAGATAAAAAGTATCCTATGTGTTATTCCAGGTTATAAACTATGTGTATGCCGAATTTCATCCAAATCCATTTAGTAGTTTTTATGTGAAAGAGTAACAAACTTCCATCCATACTTACAAACTTTTGCGTTTATAATATTAGTAGGATTATACCCTAATTATTGGTACATTAAGCAATATTTTTTAGTTTAGAAAAGGTAATTCGCTTTATTTTCAAGTGATATGTTAAAGACATATATATAGACTGCCGGCTCACAAGGTGCCTCTTCACGCCTCGTTTTAGGGACCCCATGTCATAGGAAGGAGAGAAAACGTGTGCTGTACATATGCTTTAGCTTTCATGTGGGATGGCCGGGTGCCCTTCGGTTCGCCTAAAAGTTTTAGTCCTAATATGGCCAAACCGTAGTGGCCTAAACTTAAAACGAACAATTATTGTTTCGTCTAACAATTGTTTTGCCACCATTATAATTTGGTCTAAGAATTGAAAGCCCTAATTTTAGGATTTATAATGTGAAATACCCTAAAATATATTGGCATTGCGACGATTTCAAAAATATTAGCTGCCCTTGTAGGTCACGTGATAGGTTAGAAATTTAAGACAATCGCAAAGCGCAGCATAGTGATTGTCTTGAATTTCGAGGTTATTTTTTTTTTATTTGACTACAGAAATCAAGCTCCATACAAAAATATCTATTTTTAAAGCTCTTATACTTTATGATTTTTAATTTTGTGTAAATTAATTTTTAGTAATTGCAAACTTTAGGGATTACGAATTGTTTCGCCAAATGTCACATTTGGTAAATAACAATATGGCGATAAAAAGTTAGGCTAAGTGAAATTAGACCAAACACGATATATGAAGAGTGAAATTATGCGAAAAAAAATTAGGCTAACCGTTTGTGTGCCATTGCCAATTAGAAGTACAAAAAATTAAGCGACCCGATATATACCCGGGATGGCCTCAGCTCAGTATTGTTAAGCGTTTATTGGCTGAAAATATTTTATAAAGTCTTAGTTAAGCTTTATATTATACGTCAGTACCACATCCAAAAGGTTTACTGTTATTTTACGAGTAAACCAATAAAGTGATCCGTCATTTTCTCAAACATTTTATAGGTAATTTTCTTTACCTGAAGAATATCTTTGTATCTTCCTGTTTAAGGTGCTATCACTTTTATGGCCTACAGAGTATTAAACAACCAATTTTGATTAGCGGTGAGAATATCGCTTTAAACATTTCTGGGTTTAAACGTTAATGCTCTACTATCTAGATACTTTTTTTTACCATCTTATTAGTAGCAGGATTGACATATTTTATAGACTACTATTACGGAGTATGAAATATTTGCGCTCAAGTACAAATTATAGGAGTACGTAGCAATATATTGATCGTGAAATAATAGCAATTTTCGTAAGAACACCTACTCACACTACCATATTCCATGTGCCATTTCACCCCGCAAACTATGGAAAAAACTCGGTATTTGCACGAATCGGTGAAACTTATAATAAACTTTTCCATAATATTGACCCTTTCATAGGATCTAAACATTTATTAATTTCTAATATTAGAATATTTATTTTGGGCTTTGACTAATATGTGATGATTTGCTTTACACAATTACTACTGTAAAATGCTGTTGTTATCCCTAATAAAGAAAAAAAATAAAACAATAATTACTAAAACTTATATTAACATTTACTAAAAACTACGTACGGTGATTAAAACTCGCACTAGGCACCCTGTATTGTATAACCATATAACTACTGCTCTATTTTCAAAAGTGTTTTCATGACGACGAGTATATAAATTTATTTAAACTTATCTCGCAGGCTGTTCTTGTTGTCTAGTCATTTCAAAAATACATAATTTATAAACAATATATATTTTTTATAAACAATTACACTTGACTGTGACTTGTGTTGTGAACAATAGTAGCATTCATTGATAATTAATAAGGTAATTATAAAACTCATATTGGGCTAGTCGGGGTAATAATAAGACACTTGAAATTTCAGGTAAAAATAAGACAGACCAAAATAATAGAAAAATTGCTGAAAAGGAGCCTTATTTGTTTATTTTTAACTGAAATAAGATCAACAATATACGCTATTTTTCTATTATTTTGGTCTGTCTTATATTTACCCGAAATTTCAGGTGTCTTATTATTACCCCGACTAGCCCTTCTTTTTTATACGTCCCGCTTTCTAGCAAGTGACGACTGGTCCAAACGACGATACTATAATAAAATATAAATATTAACTGCGGTATTATCGTTTGTATTATTCATAATATATTTGTTGTGTAAGAAATAATACTCCTTTGAATAACTTTTCAAATACATATTTTACTGTAACTTAAAATCTTAATTCATACTCTTTTTGTTACAAAAAATACAATATAACGTAAATGTCCATGGCATGGTGACAGAATACTCACATAAATCGCTTCAGAGCCAAATGATTTATGATTAGTTGGTGTATAAAGAAAGAGACTCGCAAAACCACTACAGAATTAACATGTGGCATATTTCAAAAAATACACAATGAGATTATACAACTTTTTTACAAGTAAAATATTTATATAGAGGAATGAAAGTGACGCCTTCAAGTCCATATGACCATAACATGAATTAATGGCCGTCTCAGTGTTCGGTTAAGTAGGTAAGCTACCCCGAAAATAAGGGCAACATTAATGTAAAGAAGTTTTTCTAAATAGGTTTTGAAAAGGCTTTCCACACGAGGCATTTTCAGCGTCACCGGGCTTTTTTGGGGGCGGCGGCGCGGCGGCGAGGTACGTAAAAGGTACCTCAAGCCGTGTGAAACGAATCACCTTCGGAGGTTTTCTAGAGGGAACGGCATCACACACTTAAATGTGCGTGTCCCCGTGCCCTACTAGATTCTCCGAAGAGTTCGGATCAGATCGGATTAAGTATGTACCTTATAGTTTGATTTTCAAGAATTAAGCTATTAATTAACATTAACCAATTATAGAATTTGTACTATAATACATTTGTCCAATTATCAAAACGTACATAAAGAAAGTCATCTTTTGACTTATTATGTGTGGAAGTGGCAAGGGCGTAAGCCAAATTAGTAAAATAATTGCAATACAATTTTAATGTCCTTGTCGCCATTTTAATTTTTTAACTAACGAGTTCAATGTCGTCAAGTTATTTAAATATCACTGCCATACGTAATACGAAAAATGCGGTATTTATAAATGAGGTAGGTAGTACCTATAGGAAATGTAGGCAGCTTATCTACTAAAAAGATAATGACGACCTCCGTAGCCGAAGTCGAAAACGAACTTTTCAATATTTATTAGTGTCGGGTCGGCTTGCTGACTTTTCGGACACATTATATTCGGACACAGTGTCCGAATTGACACTTTTTAATTTTATAATTTTTTTCACTGACGATTCGGACACCAATAAAAATAGCTGCTTGTTTCTGATTTCTTTAAAACGAGTACGCTTACCTTGGGATCAGAACAATGTAGGTATGTGATGTTGTATAATACTTATATATATTTATTTTATTTAAAAAAAAATACAACTGTCGTCAAAAGAAGTAATTAAGTATTTCAATTAGCTCAAAAAATTTAAAATAATTTTACAAAAAGTTTCTTTTTGGTCTTGGCCAAATTAGTAGAATAATTACGACGCAATTTTAGTGTCTTCGTTGCCATAACATTTTTTTATTAACGATCTCAATCTAATTTCTGTGTTCAAATGGCCCTGCCATAAGGAACGAGGCAATGTGGCGTATTGACATAAAAATAATGAAAAGAAATGCCATAATAAAGAAACATACGAAGTTATTAGTGAGTGTCATGCAAAGCTCAAAGACTACACAACCTTGTTTACAAATTTGAAGTTTGTTTGAGTTAATCTATTTATTAATACGTGAAGCAAAAACGTTGTACCCCTTTTTACGAAAATTGCGCGGACGGAGGGGTATAAAATTGCGCACACTTATAGTTTATATTAATACGTGAAGCAAAAACTTTGTACCCCTTTTTACAAAAATTGCACGGACGGAGGAGTATGCAATTTCGCACACTTATAGTTTATGCAGAGAAGGAGTACAGAATGTAAATATATTTTTTAAATTATGCATAAAAAATACATTAAATCAATAAAACAAACATACTCATAATATACTCTTTTCAAAATTTTTAAAAATGGAAGAGGAGCGGCCAAAATCTGTCAATACCAATGTAAACTCACATTCTATCTTTTTTAATTTTTCATTGCTTAGGATAGAATCCGTGCAGCCTTAATAAAATTACAGTCGAATTTTGACCACTAGGCGAGCACTAGTTTTTTTTATAATTACGGTATAAGCTTTGATATTTATTTCTCAAAACAGACTACAATTTTCTCTTACAATGAAAAAGACGAGTTTATAATAAGTATCATGATCATCATCAGGCAGTGCACTGCTAGACATAACCCTCTCCAAGTGCACGCCACTAAGCACGATTGGCAGAATAACTAGGTATAGTCGACCATGAAATTGCTCACTTTTGACAAAAACTTCCATTACAATAAAATTTCGCTAAGGCTCGTTGTCAATAATGACAACGTATCCGTCACTTAGTATTTTAAACAAAAATAGAACTTGTTGTTTTGTTATATGCAAACGAAATTCACTCCTAAGGTGGTAAAGCAATTTCATTGTCGACTATACACGAATGAAATACGTATAAAATAAAACAATTATTTGTTGCCAGCGTCTGTTGCTGGAATAAAAGTCGACTTTACAGTTTGTGTAAAAGGGCAGGTATTTAAATCGTTCAAATTCGTTTTACACTGGCATGATTCTGACATTTTTCTCTTAGTTCATATGTCAAGATCTGAGCCACTGAGGCACGATTGCCGTCGTTTCGATATCTATTTGGATTTGATTTCATATTGGATCCTGAAATGCAAGTATGACTAAATCGAACTAAATCTCAATTTTTTGCATCGTTCTTTACTATCTCAAGGTCTCCATACGTTTCGTTTATTTAATAAAAAACACTGTAATACCTGATATAGAAAGACACAACCTCTCACCGCTTTTTAGCACCAATGCTGTCACCATAATTTATCTACGTTTGTTGTCATAACAAAAAGTGAACAGACTTTTACGATACGATACGATACTCAGTTTCTTTGTGATATAAGATTCCTTCCATATAGCGTCATCCATAATATGATCACTTATGTATCGTCATAAATAAAGGCGTAAAATTAATTTAAAAAAATTAAAAGCATTTACATACGTTTATTTTATAGAAATGCCGAAGCCGATAAATTATTGTACATCTGAGAAATATCTACTTTTTTATTACACACTTATTCATACACATTTACGCAGTAAACTTCTGTTCCTTGTATTGCACTTTTGATAGTTGGATGTTTTTTTAATTCAGATGTTAACTTATGACTCAACCCATGGTAACGCTCGTGCCACTGCAGTGGAGACATAAAACCAGCTGGTGATGATGATGACTTGATTTCAATGTGTACTCGTCATCAGTCTCAGTATCAGTCTCAGTAGCAGTCTATTAGAGCCCTACTTTTGGGTTTAATACACCCTTTTTAATTTTTTTACATGCACAGTAGCACAAGTAGCACATTGATGAGACTAGACTATATCGTGGTAGGTACCACATTAGCTCAATGCGGATTGGTGTGATTTTACCACGACAAACCCTTGGGCCAACGCTATAACAACGCCCTTTTCGACACCCATCCTTTGACTTGCGAAGGTTACATAAACTTGCAAGACCGAATGACAGCTGCGTGTGGTCTTTACTTTTTCGTTATTACTGGCTAATGACATGACCTATTTTTTTAGAAAAAGCTCCCTCAACCTTTTTACAGCCACAAAGGTTAACTTTCGTGGAAGGCAGACAGAAAACGAAGTTTGTTCCAAGGATGTCTTTTGAGACAAATTATGTTTTATCATGTTCGGAATGTGCTCTAAAGGGGAGGCCGGCCTTGTCGCGTAATAACAAAATAGCGCCTACTTTTATGTGTCCTTATTTTAAACACAATTTCTGTTATACCCTTCTTAATAACACAAGGAATTTGACGAATTTTGTCATATAAAATTGTTCCTCACATTACTTCGATTATGCCTACCGAATAAAGGTTCATTTTGAAAGAGTTCATTGTTACAGTGGTGTATGCGTTAAATGATTTCACAAGCTGAGCAAAAGTTATGTATGAGTGAGCTTAGGAGGAGCTTAGGACCCACAATGTTCTATTGTAAAGAATGCTCGTTAGTAAGAAAAATGCTGACGTTTTGCTTAAGTCAGTAAATCCTTATGAGGGAAAAGGATTTTTTTGACCGGTTTTTTAAAATATAAGTAGGCTAGTTCTATCTGTTTTTCTTAACTAATGTGTAAAGATAATGCATTAACTATAGTGTACCTTAGTGCGCCTTTGGCTTTCAAAGTAAAAAGTAAATAGTGTTGAATAATTTCAGCGGGCTGGTTAGAACTACGATAGCTCAATTGGAAGAGCACCTGACCCGGTATGTCAGAAGGGTGCAGGTTCAAACCCTGCTCGTGGAAATTTTTTCAACATTTGTGTTTTTGTAATTTGCTCGCAACAAAATTTGCGTTTAAATTAAATAAACATTTATAGTGTACCTACCTTTTATAAAAACAAATCATCATGTCATATTTCTTTGTATTGACTGCAAGTTTAATTAGCCATTTAATCTCGTTGACGAAAATGAAATTTTTTATGGCATTGAAGCAGCGCGTCCTGGTAACATACGAGGGAAGATAAAATTTGTTCAACATACAAATTCTCGTTTTCGTTAAGAGCGTTTACGCCGCACACTAGCGCCACTAATGAAAAAAAAAACATATCTAGTAATTAGAGATAGAAAATCAAATTATGCTCAACAAACTATTTGAATGAAGTAATTTAGCATTTTTACGTCACCTAATGAACACCTGACATGTTATGGTTTAGTTAAATATGGCGTTATAGTTAAAAGTGGCCGTAACGTTTATGTTTATGTGTTATTTCTATGTCAAGACGCCATAATTTGATTTTCTATCTCTAATTACTAGATATGTTTTTTTTTCATTGGCTTCGCTAGTGTGCGGCGTAAACGCTCTTAACATGATCGAATAAGACACCTCGCACTAAGCACCCTTTACAACCACATAATGATTACATCCGGCTTCTCGCTAATCGTTTAGCGTAACAAAACATTGCACGGGGCAGCGTAGCTCTCATTGTGATCTGGCGTCTCCTTCACACATTTGGGCGTCAGAAAGGGAGGGAGAGAGACACGCACAAGTGAACACGTCGATTTGGCGAGCGGTGAAAGTTTGGTAACCTCCACACTTTCACTCGGCTAACCTTGGATTACGAACCAAATACGTAACGTTACAATGGATCCGCTCAACAACGTCACAATACGTATGAATCCGATATCGTTTCGTAACTTGGAATAAATTAATTGGATGGAAGTTTTTTTCCCTTTGCCTATTTCTACCGTTTAGCAGTAGTGGTTTTGTCGCGTTCCGGATCAAACGGTACAGTACAACCTACAGAAAAAGTTGTTATTAACCTATAGCCTACTACCTACTTAAAATACCTTTAAAGGTAATTGTCAGCGGGTTTCAAAGTTAACAAATCAGGGAATTATCAATTATCATTATCATCTATACTAATATTATAGAGGAAAGCTTTGTATTTTTGTATTTTTGTTTGTAACGAATAAACTCAAAAACTACAGGACCGATTTAAAAAATTCTTTCACCATTAGAATGCTAAATTAGCGCTGAGTAACATAGACTATATTTATTACTAGAAAAAAAATTGCTTTGTGATAAATAAATAGAAATACGATTTGTTTGTTTTGTTGTCATAGAAACTGTCAAAGCGGTACGAAGTCCGCCGGGTCAGAGAGGTTAAAATCCCGCTTGTGGAATTTTTTTAACACTGTGTCTTTTTGAAATTTGTAATTTGTTCGCAACAATATTTGCATAAAACTATAGCTATGTAAATAATTTATACTAATATTATAAAGAGGAAAGTTTTGTATATTTTGTATTTTTGTTTGTAACGAATAAACTCAAAAACTACTGGACCGATTTAAAAAATCTTTCACCATTAGAATACTACATTAGCGCTTAGTAACATAGGCTATATTTATTTCTAGAAAAAAAATTTTGCTTAATTTTAAATAAATAGAAATACGATTTGTTTGTTTTGTTGTCATAGAAACTGTCGAAGCGGTACGAAGCTGACCCGTCAGCTAGTCATTAATAAAGAGATAACGTTTGTGACTTTGTTTGTTTGTATGTCGGGGCTAATCTCTGGATCTACTGGTCTAATTCCGAAAATTTTTCACTGATTTTAATTTGAAAAAAAAAAGATTTCTTTATAAAATCTTAATTAAGATAGACGCTTATTGGCTGCTTTAAATTTGACTAAGTCGCGGGCAAACAGCTAGTGGTCAATATTTTGACATCTGACATATGAAGGCTAGCTCGCTGTTCAGTGGTTGAGTAGGAGTTTCACCCGAGTTCTTCCAGTAATAACACGTATTTTAATTTTTATCTACCGTACAATTGTACCCTTACTACTAATAATAGAAAAAACGCTTGACATTGGCTAAACGCTAAACGCGAAGCCATTAATTAAGATAATTAGTTACAGTGGTTGAGAATACTGATATTTTACAATGTCCATCATATTGTGCCTGTGCAAATACGTAACGTTACAAATGGATCCATTCAACAACGTCACAATAAATATGAATCCGGTATCATTTTGTAACATGGAATAAATTAATGAATGGATTTAGTTTTTTACTGCCACTTAGCGCCGCTAAAACCGGAAAACAACAAAGCCACTTCCGGTTTATACTAAGCACTACCTTAAAAAGGGTATTCCTATATTAATATTAATCTCAAAACTTGTAGTTTTATAATAATATTTTGTTTGAAATCGATTTGTTTAGTGGGTGTTTGCTGCCTTTTTTCAGTCTAAATGATTTACTTATAGAGAATAATATGTAAAATATATTTTGTAAAATGTTTACATTTGGTTATAAATAAGCATTTCCTAGAATATATAAATCTAAATATATATTTTGTCATTTTTACATTTAGTGTTGAAATTAATAGTTTACATTGCAAATACAATGCTTTAAACATTGTTTATTTTTATGATATTTCCTATGGTTTTTGGTTAGTTGTTTTTGTACGGTATAAATATATAAAGCTAAAGGGCTTTATTTGCAAAACTGTTTGTTGCCATAAATAAATAAAATATGATAATTAGCTAAATTTAAAGTTGATACTTCCGACATATGAAAGATAGCCCGGATAATAAAAAAATCAATCCAATTAACCTATTCTAAATAATGAAACGATATCAGATCGTGCATTATGATGACGTTGTAGAACGTATAATTACAAACTCATAGGTAGCAAAATACATACTCACTAACATTTACTCTCCAAACAAGGTATGGCGTCATACGATACGACGATGTCTACATTTTTGATAATAGTTTTTATTAATAAAAAAACAAAAACCTGATTTAGACTCCTTTGTTTCTTAATCTAATTGAATAATTTACATCGACAATTTATTTTAGGCGTTTCAATGAGCGTTTTATTTTATCGTACGAGCTGGAAGGCGCTCTATCTACCACGTTGGAGGAATTTGACGTCAACCAACAAATTTATTTACATAATATGTTTTGTCTAGCTACCACCACCTCACCACCTTAAAGATAGTTAGTTATTATAGCAATATTATACGAAGTATTTTGAAATAAATATAATAGAATTCTAAGATTATTATAGAAAAACTTAGTAGCATTTAAGAGCATTCAATCAAAGTCAAAGACAAAACTTTTTATTCAAATATACTTAAGAAAAATGCTTTTGAATCGTCCATACATGTTTTACCTACTACCCAATCAGGACTATTTTTTAGCTGTGGATAAGAATGGACGCAAGAAACTCGGTGATTACCGACCTTTACCGACATGCAGATAGAGAGAATCAGAGGGGTGAATCTTCCATACATTGAATAATTACAAAAATTTCATATACGGCGGCGCCATCTTCCGTAAGAGGAACCACAAGTTACTAACTGGTTGTATAATGTCTGTAATGTATAATGTCACTAGATGGCGGTAGTATAGATAGCATTTTAAATTAATAAGTTACGTTAAGTTATTTTCTAGTAGCTTTCATAAAACTACAACTTTCGTCATCTTCATAAAAAGCACATTAGCCGAGCAGCTGCGACGACGCATCGTGCTATATTGGTAGTGATAGAAAAATCCTAGGTTCGATCCTTCGGAAATAAATAGATTTTTTTGATTTTTATGTTCATTTAAAAGTTTTTAATATGTTTATCAATCTTACAATTAAGATTATACACAAAAAAAAGTTAAGTAGTTTTTTGTAAATATTATATATTTTTAGCGCCATCTAGCGGGAAGAAGCGTAAACGCGCACACAAACGTCTACTACCGCCATCTATTGTACAGGGAACCTAGTTTCTCATCTTTTTTTCTATGCGAGGCACATCTATACCAAATTAACACCACCAAATTATTACCAAATAATATTATACATAGTCTATGGAGAGAATATAGCTAGCTAGTGTATCAGTAGATTGACGATGCCGGTTAAAGTGCGCTTCCACGTTCGGTCTTATCCATATAAAAGATAAAACTCAATGCTAGTCCCGTTTCCAGACTTGAGTTTGGCTATTAACTGATATAAAAAATGCTAGCCACCCCATTAAAACAGATTACTTAATAATATTAACTTCTTCTTAACTTTGTTGCCCATAAAAGATCGTTACACAGATAGCTCAGTTAGTAATGAATTATAGGGTGCAGTCAATAATTTTATCGAATCAATATTTTTTTGTTCTCAAGCACCAATGAGTATGGTTGTTAACATGGGCCTCAAAGCCTGCCCACCATCAATAAAAGTAACTGTACAAAGATAATTTGAATGTAACATTTTTTACGAGCGATCTCGTAACAATGTTAAATCTAAATGGGAGCATTAACGTTTGTTTGTAACAGTTTAGTTTGAAATAAGTATTTCCTCGCTTGGATAAAGATCGGGGGTGTCTAGTGTCTTGTGCCTTTATTTGCTATTCGATCACAATAACGAAAACGAGAATGTGCAAGTATGGCATTGTAGCTGCGCTTCCTGGTGACAAATAAGGAGATTTAAAATTTTGTCATACAAATTCTTATTTATACCAAACTAGCTATCGTCCGCGACTTCGTTCGCAAGGACTACACTATCCTACTAGAACCTGTTACTAGGATAAAATTATTATATGTCCTAGTCAGAGTCAAGATCTGTCTATGTGTAGAATTTCATCCAAATCCGTATAGCCGTTCTAGAGATGCGCTTACCAACGAACAGCATTTCATTTTTATTTTTATCCTACTAATATTATAAATGTGAAAGTTTGTGTGTATGTTCGTATATTTGTTCCTTCTTCACACTGCAACGTATGGATGGATTTGGATGAAATTCGGCATACAGATAGTTTATAACCTGGATTAACACATAGGAGTTTTTATCCCGATATTCGCATGGGAATTAAACTATAAATATACTAAAAACGACAATATAATTTTCCAATACAAAATGATTTGTTTGTTTTGTTTTCATGGAAACCAAAGAGAATTTAATCTTTTGATGGAAACTGTCAAAGCGGTACGAAGTCCGCCGAGTCCACTAGTAGTGATTTAAAGATGTGTCACGTATCACGTAGAAATACAATACTTCTTTATTGTTAGAGTTAAGGCAAAGGGGTCTAGTCCGTAAAACCTGGTTTTCAGTTAATTTTTTTTTGTTTCATGAGAGGTGATATGAATATTGTTGAATGATACATGATGGATCACAAAATGTCATACCTTTATCTCCTTCAGCTTCGGTTAATACTTAGGTCTTTACTGAGACCTGAGGCAGACTTTTTTAGAGAATTTAAAAATATATTATGAAGACTGATTGATAACCTCAACCTTTTTTGAAGTTGATTAAAAAAAAGACGTTGCTTCGTTATAATTCTCTGTTAAAACATCTACACGTTGATTCTCACACTGATAAATGATCCACATCATTCGGCTTACTTATTACCAACATCATGACGAGTCTTCTCTATGGATGAATAGGGAGAACGGGCTTATAACCACCACGCGGACCCAGTGTGGATTTGCAGCCGGGACTAACGGCTTTACATGCCTACCGAAGTAGACGTTTTGAGATTATACAATTTTGGTCATCCATCCGAAATGACCGGCCTTTGCGAAAGTTGCTTAACATCAGCAATCCCAGACCGGGCGCTTTAACCACTGCGCCATTAAGCTCCTCTGAATCCATAAGATTACGGTCTTACATATTTACACGGGTATCGTATCATAGTAAGAAGACGATTAAACTTACTTAATTTTCATTAACGATAACTTCAACTAAGTATAGGAGCAAAGCACGGATTTGTTAATTGAATTAATAAGGTCTTTTACGTACTACTAAGCTTATACTTACGTTTAATCTGTGCAATACCAAGTCTCTTGGGAAATTATGAGATTTAAAAGCCGCCGGTTATAATATTCTGCGTGATGAGATTTTATTATTAAAGAAGGTAAATTACGACTAGCAGGAAAACTGGGACGGAAACTTAGTGTTTTTACCCGACTGCGTCAGAAGGAGGGTTATGTTTTTCGAGTGTATGTATGTATGTATGTATGTATGTCTATTTCTTTGGCACACTACAGCCCAAATGGCATGGTGGACTTTAACATAGGTATGTGGAGTCGTTTGATTTGTTTTGACTGTGGGAGTGTCATAGGCTATAAAAAAATCCGGAATGTGGAAACGGGAATAAGATGAGTGACAGCGCTCACGAAATATGACACGTAAGAGTACGGTACCAACGCCATCGTGTACAACGTAGCAAGCAATTGCAAAAGGGCAAAAATCTTAATTAATTAATAAAACTTTTTTTTTAAATCTTGACCCCAAAAAACTTTTAGATCGACCACACGATCAAAATCCTTAAGACGAACTTTAACGTCTACGGAATTTAAATTTTACTGTTTAAATAATGTGATTATTTGTTTTTGACTTTACTTATCTAAAAAGTTTGAAATAAACTAAATTTATTAAAATAAAACAAAAAACCCGACTGCTAAAACAACTATATAACAATAAAAACAATTAAATACTCGTAAAAATCGGACTAACATAAAAAATAACTGCAAACAGAAAAAACTGATAAGAAAAAAATCAAGCTCTATGATCCCAGAATTCAATTTGAGCAATGTTAAATGCAACGTGTAATATTTCCTTGTCCAATACCTATACTCTAATAATAAAATCTATATTATATGAGTATTTATAAATGACATTCAATAATGATAGAGTTGTCGCAGACGGGGACAATCATCAAGCAAGCGGCCGTGGCTAGCTCAATTAAATCCGCACTCTCTTTGGTTGATGATTGTCCCCGCCCCTGCGACTATGTGTTTATAAATACTCATTTATTATAGATTTTATTATTTGAGTATAGGTATCGGACAAGGAAATATTACACGTTGCATTTAACATTGCTCAAATTGAATTCTGGGATCATAGAGCTTGCTTAGTTATTTTTTATGTTAGTCCGGTTTTGTACGCGCATATAATTGTTATTTATATATTTGTTTTAGCAGTCGGGTTTTTTGTTTTACTTTCTATACTAATATTATAAAAAGGAATGCTTTCTATTTTTGTTTGTAACGAATAAACTCAAAAACGACTACAGTAAAAGTTTTTATTAACCTATAGCCTACTACCTACTTAAAATACCTTTAAAGGTAATTGTCAGCAGATTTCAAAGTTAACAAATCAGGGAATAATCAATTATCATTATCATCTATACTAATATTATAGAGGAAAGCTTTGTATTTATGTATTTTTGTTTGTAACGAATAAACTCAAAAACTACTGGACCGATTTAAAAAATTATTTCAACATTAGAATGGTACATTAGCGCTGAGTAACATATAGGCTATATTTTATACTAGAAAAAAAATGCTTATGATAAATAAATAGAAATACAATTTGTTTGTTTTGTGGTCATCGAAACTCTCAAATCGGTACGAAGTCCGCCGGGTCAGCTAGTTTTTAATAAAACAACTTTTGCGGATCTCCTCGCGTTTATTTTACACTTATCCTGATGTTTCGAACAATTTGCAGGGTCCGTGGTCACAGGGAGATTGAGGTTAGGATAGAGGTATAATCTTCTCATAATTAATAAGCAACTTGCATACCCTCACTTTATTAATTATTGGGTGCGTTCCGTTTTACGCAGAAAAAGTTTTAATTATATTTTGGTCTAGCACTATGGTGTTGGAGCTGGGATTAAATAATTTGTATGATGGGATCCCAGGCCGGTGGTAAATTCCAACCATCTTCTCTATTTAAATTAGGGTGCTTTTTTTACAAGCTTTTATTTAGTTTCACCTGTCCCGATGTTGGTCTGTAATCAAATCCTGCAAGTTAAATTTGATTCACTTCTCGGTTACCAATTGAGCTGAAATTTTGAATGCATATGTGAATCGGATGACAATGCAAAACTATTATGACATGGAGCTAATCTGATGATGTAACCGGAAGGTGGCCTTAGGAACTCGGTAGTTAAACTACACAACCCCATCGAGTTTGGACTCGTTTGATCCGTCTTGACAAGTACTTTGATGCTAGATGGTAACCAGGGTCTGATGATGGAGCTGGAAGATGGCCATAGGAACTCGGGAAAATAAGTTCGTATTCTTTCGTTCGTTCCGTTTATTATGAATGTGGATTGTCTTTGATTAGATCGATTGTGATTGCAAAAAGAAAAATAATGAAGTTGTAATATGCTAAATTAATTTGTTCTTGTTCCATCAAAATGTAACACGCTATTAATTATTTAAAAAAAAGGTCTGTGATAAAAACGCAAAGATTTAATACAAGGTGTAAAGTTTTAGGATTTAATTAAAATATGTAATTAGGAATGTATGATATGGGATTATTGTGACGTAGACTCAAGAAGTTATTATCGTTAAAGGTTGCAATGCGGATTTAAAATATTTTTTTACTTTTTAGTTTTTTTTTTATTAAGGAGTACTTAATAAAAGCTTATTTTTAAAAAGGTTTTTAAAAAAATTTAAATTTTAATAGCCTTAGGTATTATCCTAGGGATGAGTCGTTGTTATCTAGCGTAAACTTTAAAAAAACAATTAGTTTTTTTTTGTTTAAACTTTTGTGTTTCGTTTTGTACAAAGTTTTGTGCCAGCCAAGACGTCTCGGACGAGAATCGGGTCTTAAACGTCGGGTATTAAACGGTACGCCTGGGATACTTTAAACATAGTTGTAGTAGTAGTTTGCGTTGAACCAAGTTGAAAACTTTGTTTCAAAACTTACTGGTCTTACTTTATGTTTACAGTTTTGAGCGCACTCCGGTTTTTTGCGGATAGAATAGGATACGGTTGATCACAGAAGTAGCTTATCGGTTAAGTATTCGCAGTGGTCTGATAATAATACATTTCCCATAGATAAAAAGAAAATTCCACCAAGTTACTAAGATATAGTAGAGTTTTTGAATTAGCTGAAACGAAGCTCTGATAGTAAGTGTTGATGATGCTGAAGTTGGAAGCGCACTTTCATCATCATCATCATCATCAGCTCATTTTATGTCCCCACTGCTGGGGCACGAGCCATCCCAATGGATGGATAGGAAGAACAGGCCATTAACCACCACGCGGGCCCAGTACGGATTGGTGGTTGTTAACGACTGCTAATGCAGCCGGGACCAACGGCTTTACGTGCTTTCCGAAGCACGGAGGGGCTCGAGATGATAAAGTTTTTGGTCACCCATCCGATGAGCGGGCTTTGCGAAAATTGCTTAACCTCAGCACTCGCAGACCGGGCGCGTTAACCACTGCGCCATCGATCTCCTCCCAAGCGCACAAAGCGCAGGAAGCGCACTTTACCCTTAGAGAAACTTAATGAGTCGAACGGGATAACATTATATTTCTGTATGTGTATACAGTTACGTATATAAAAACACAATTTTATTGAATGCTAGTTCTTTAAGACGTAATTCGTCATAAATTATAATTTTCCCTCTAACTATTCTCACTTAATCTGACACTTCCTGGCTTGAAAGCGGAGAGATATTATTGTTTGACAAGGAAACGGTAAATTACTTATTATACTTGACTACTGTTTACTCGTAGTGATGTAACACTTAGAATTACCGTAATACCGTTTTGTTGTTAAGAATGGAAGGGTTATTTCCACCGTCAAATTTTAGCATTAGACTTTAATTGTATCGATGAATGCTTTCGTATAATGTCGCGATGTCTGGCCTAATAGTCAGATCGAACGACTATAGGTATAGGAACAATAAAATAATATATTATACCGAATTTATATACAATACAATATGAAACATTATAATAGACATTCACGCTCAACGTTAATTGTTGATAATTGGCTACTAAACCGACTTCATCATCTCAGCCAAAACACTCCCCCGAGAATCTCCACAACGACCGGTTTTGTGCTGCTTGCATTCAGCGGGTACTCGCGACCTTCACCAGATCGTCGTCGGTCTACCTTGTTGTAGGCCGGCCTACACTGCGTGTCCCGGTGACCGACTTCAGCCATTTTAAAATAAATATTTTTTTGAAGTGAATCCTTTTAAACTAATTGAGTGATTTAAAATGAGTCCTTCCATCTATATAAATCTCTAGCTCATTTAAATTTCGGCTGTTCAACGTAGGCTTGACAGTATTAATAAGATTTTTTTAAGAAAAAAAAAATGGTTTATATCGATTCAGTGGCCCATTACTATCAAACTTCTTCCAGGGTGTGCATTTATAATGTAATTGTGACATTTTGTAGACTTGCCGCGAACAAAAACCAACACGTCTTGCAGTATAAGCTGGGTTTTTCTAAAATCAAATCACAGTGTCTCTTTTATGATAATTTGAACGCTGAATATCATAAAAACGGCTTCCATTATTGCCCCAAACCTCTAGAACATTGTCGCAAGATGAGGCTTTCAAGAAAAAAGAAACCGTACTTATTCAAAACCAAATTTATAGTATCCCTCTTTTTACATCAAGGGTTGAATCTGAATAAAACTCGACTATTATTAATGTTGAACGAATAAATAGTATTGATATTATATGTCTTTTTACATACAAATTAAATCAACTTCTCAATCTTGTTGAGGATAAGGACAATTTCGGCGCAACGGCTGGCAGTTTGGGTTATATGACGGTGCAAATAAAGCTTTTTGAAACCATTTTATTTATAAACATGTTAATGATATAATTCTAGATAGTTCAAGAGAAACCAAAAAGACTTACGCATGAATAATGAACCTAATACTACTTACTATCTACGTACTTACGTTATCATTGCTATCCTCAGCACAACCTAACCAAAAGGACCAAAACGTCTTATCCTTCAATTTTTTTTATTTAAAAACATTTTAAAACATAGTCTCGCATTGGCCAGTGTGGTGGATAATAGTTCGGTCTTCTCCCGTAAAGTAGGAAGGCCTGAAGAGCTCATCTGTAAGACTTTTAAAATATTTTTTTTATCGGTATGTTATAAAAAAATAAAAAAATATCAAACCGATGATAATGAGTATTTCCTTGAGCTAATTGCTAAAAGCGGTTGTTACATAAGTGTGACTTGGGCCGCCAATTTATTGGGATGAAAATGGTATTGAAACCGCAAAGCTTTGTTATGAGCCTGTATACCTGCCTGTACACGTCGTCGGTATTGCATTTAAACTAAATTATTACCCAAACCAATAACCCAAGCCATATTATAAGAAATTTTCTATGCAATATGAGGAGCTCGATGGCGCAGTGGTTAACGCGCCCGGTCTGCGATTGCAAAGATTAAGCAACTTTCGCAACGGCCGTTCATCGGATGGATGACCAACAATTTATCATCTCGAGCTCCTCAAGTATAGTCGTTGGTCCCGGCTGCATTAGCAGTCGTTTTAACAACCACCAATCCGCATTGGGCCCGCGTGGTGGTTTAAGCACAGTGCCTTGATATCACCTGATGTTAAGTGATGATAAGGCCAATGATGGAAGCGCACTTCACCCGGGATCCTCAACTAGTGAGGCACTGGCTATCTTATCTCTACTTAGCTGCCGGAACACAACAATGCTACAAACATTGATGTTATGGCGACATATTTAGATAAGATGGTGGTAGCTAGCCAGGCGGACAAACAAGCCTTACCACCAACCAAACCGAGTACACAAACATGTACCCCCGCTGGGAATCGAACCCGGGACCTCTGGGTCTAAACCGGTGGTCTTAGCCACTAGACCACAGAGACGGTTATTAGCTGTTTACAATATAAATATAACATTTAAAAATACTTTTATAATAAATTATATTTTTCTAAAGGATACAATTCGCTTATTGGTCGGAAAAGTATTGAACCCTTTGTATTATAGCGAAGTAAAGGCTCACAATGTTTGCACAGGTTATGAAAGGACCAAATAAGAAACAAGAAACAAACTAATTTCAATTAAAAAAGTTTTGCTATTTCTTAAACAATAGTCTACCGTCGTCGTCGTACCGATCGTATTAATAAAAGTCCAGTAATTAATAGCCAATATTACTAATAAAATAGGAAATGGTTGTACAGACAAATAGTATTATTTGCAGTGTTGAATTAAATAAAGAAATCACTTTAAGCCGGAAAACAGTAATGCTAAGCTATGCTACTTGGAGCTGCTAATATGCTTTGGCAGAAATACGAATAAGGGTAGCTATTCAGTCATAGAGATCACTTATTGCAACTTGCTGAGATTCTTACACACTTCGGTCGCTTCATCTACTCTCATTAACTTCTATATTCTTGCTCGCCGGTATAAGATACTCTTGAACTGACATTTCTTTAAAATGTCCTCAATTTGGTCAAGAATCATCCGTCAAGTCCCCCCCCCCCCCCGTCCAACATACGCCAAGATTTATATATTTGTAAGTGAACGTGGTTCTACAACAGCTATTTCTTTCATTCCAGCATCAGCACAGCTGCCCGGGTTCAACATCCCCGCTATCACCCGGGTGGACCGCAACTGGTTGGCGGTGTCAACCGACCCTGTTGGCTCGATCGTCACCAGGGTCCACCGGGACAGGACTTGGAACCAGAACGTGACCTTCGGTTTGGAGACGTCGGGTCCACCAGCGCCGTTCACGATAGACCCGCACACCGGAGTTGTTACAGTCAATGACACGCTTAAAGATAAGGTTGGTTTGTTTGTTTTCGGGTCTTACCTTAAGCTCTTAAAGCAGTTTTATTGGCATTTTATTGCAATTGTGAAAACGAGACACGTGTATATGTGCTACAAGCGTCTCATTTTCACAACCGCATCAACACTAGTAGTCATAGTAATTAATAACTTACCAATTAGAAAATTGTATTGCTTACGTAATTGATTTAAATAATATTTGCCTTAAAATCGTTAAAACTTATGTAAGATGAAAATGTAGTGAAACTAACAAAAAATTACAACGTCCACGTCCATTATTGTAATGCTAACCTACATCACACAAATAAATAATTCCGATTCTGATTCTGGTTCAGCATTCTGCAGCAGCAATAAGTAAAACCTCCGTTGTTAAGTCAATCAAAAACTAATTTATGTACTCGACTACTTATACAGCTGTTAGGAATGTCACGTTGCCATCTGTTCGTCTACGACAGGAAGCCCATGGGGAACTGGAAAGATAATCGACAAGGGCTATTATCTTTTCCTTTTCCAGAGTTAATGATTTGAAAATTGTAGTCTTGAAGTACATTTCATTGGTGAAACCCTGGAGGCTTTTTAATAATTTATTATTATTTTTAAATCGTGAAAATCTTAAGCGGAGGCTACTGTGCTGAAGGGTGTTTATCGTTATTTATTTCTTTATACCTATATTACTTTGTGCAAGCAAAATGGTCAGACGTAGGTGACAGTGATAATAGCTATTCAAAATACATTACAAAATATTCAAAACTGGTATATGCACAATTCTGCATTGGATCAGAGTGGTACTGTAGATCTTATAAAGCCCTTCCTCTTTTATAGAGTGTATAAACAAGTAAATGGAAAACTAGGAAGTAATTAAGTAGTTGGTAGATGGGTGTTAGTTTCAGGTAAAGTAGGAGTTTCGTGGTTTATGCTTTTTCGAGTGCAGTGGTTAACACGCCCGGTCTGCGATTGCTGAGGTTAAGCTATTTTCACAAAGTCCGGTCATCGGATGGGTTACCAAAAATGTATCATCTTGAGCTCCTCCATGCTTCGGAAGGCACGTAATGCCGTTGGCCCCGGTTGCATTAGCAGTCGTTAAACACATACCAATCTGCCCTTGGTCCGTGTTGGGATGTATGGCCCGGTCTCCCTACTCATCCAGAGGAATGGCTATTGCCCCAGCAGTGAGAACATAAAAATGAGCTGGTCATCATGAGGTATTTGATTATTTTTCGAAATTACTTATCTAAATAAGAACCTTATTGGTTTTTAAACACTTTATGAATTAATGTTACCAGAGAGATAGGAATGCGCTACCTCTAGACTTCAGTTTGACCCAAATTTTTGGAACACCTAGTATTTACGTTTTAAATATAAGGCTGTTAATAATTATTTAAACGAATTCCTCAGAACAATGTTTCATTAACATCTATTTAGGTTATCTGTCCAGCTAATTCGAAAGACATTAGAAACTCTTTAAGAAAAGATATTCAGGTCATCGGTGTTCATTGTTGATCACGATTCCCATGGTAGCTTCTTTCATTGCATGATGCTATATTACTTGGTAGGTAACTTGTTATAGTAGATAACATTTATTACACCAGTTATTTATTTACACTAGTACTTATTCACAGCTAAAATATGTCCTGAAAGAGTAAAAAGCCATAATAAATTGAGATATTCAAATGTACTTAAAAGTTAATTTGAATAAATAAATTTTGACTTTTGTTTATAAATATACAAGAAACATTGATAATATCTAGAGAAAACTAAAAACTTTAGTAAAGTAAATTAAAAGTACACAGCAAATAGTATTTTGCCTATATACGGTCCAACTGCTGGAAATTATTGATATCAAATCTTCGCTACTATTGTTGGATATTAATTATGTGCAACGTAAAACTATATACCTTTTAAATAAAAATATTGTGTAGCTTTTGGCTTGGTAATAATGATGGCAATATTACCTATTTGGATTACCAGACTAACAAGCTGACATTCTTGTGGGCAGCCTCTTGTCACCAGAGACCTCTATAAGACGTGAACTCAGCTCTTTAATGAGCCTTGCCTACAGCCTCCAAGGATCCATTGTCGTTCCTGCAAACAGATGAATAGTTAAGTTCCAGATTCGCGTATTTGAGCCGTTTGCTACCCGGAACTTTCCCGCAAGAAGCAATTTAACTTAATTGAGTTAACTCTTGTTAAAGCCAACGTAACAACTAGCTTGTACAAACTTACATTCATGGTTTTTTTTAATTAAACATGTTTATGTTTAAGTTTTGCATGCTGTGCTCTGTTATATAAGTTATGGGGATTTAAGATTTGGATTACAAATATAGTACTTTTTGTAATACTATCAAATAAATAAATTGAATAATAATACAATATACAAGGTCACAATTGGATTTCTCTTGTAACACTTATTTACGATTACAATAAGTAAATATTATTTTATTTTTTAAAAGTAGTTGGTCGTGAACTCGCATAGTTGAAAAAGCCTTAAAAATAAATATAATCTGGGTAAATCATTAATTCTGTTTGTTATAACTCAAACACCATAATATAGACATGTTATGACTAACTGACTAATGAATTACACAAATAAATGAATTGAATATGTGACTGAACAATGCTTTGTCTCTATAATGTGTCTATAGGTCCAACAATAGGATTTCCGTTACGCATGTAGAAATAACGAATAAGAAATAGTACGAATTAATATACCAATTTCGGATAACTTTCCCTGTTTCAGGAAAACTGTTCATATTCGTTATGGGTGACAGCGTTTGATGGGACGATACCGCAACGTACCGAAGTCTTAGCTACAATAACAGACAGTTTGGGCCAGCGAGTGATACCTCATCCACCGCCGTTTCCACTCCCGAACTACCCTAGCATACAACTGCCGCCACCAAAGTACACAAGAACAACGCAAAGCGCAACCAAAGCGACGGAAAGCTCAGTAGAAGAACTAACAATAGTACCTGAAACAACAGTAGCCACAACACTCAGTCCACCGAAGCGACCAGACGATGCCCCTCAAGAGCATAACGTTGTAAATACTGTTAACAATGAAGAAAATAAGAATAACATCTCAGATGCGATAGAGGAGCCGTCACTTGGCAACGATGTCCCACTAACTGTTATACCTCTGATTGCTATTGGCGGGCTTGTGGTTATTGTGGCAGCAGTAATACTTTTTGTATGGAAGAAGAACAACAATGCAACGAAAACGAAAAGCAAAAAGGATGACATGGTTAGTGCAAATATTTTTATAGCTGTACGTACAGAATTGATGAACACAATTTACATTAGACAAACGATTCGCTAGTATAAAATCTGTTATCTACGAGAAATAAAAGTTCTCAAGATGCTTTTTACGTATGAACCCATTACGATGTAAGTGTATCACGAAATGCTTAAGCTATTCCGTGAAGTATTAATAATTGTTTCAACCAATCGTTTCTTTTATATTATTATTGACGATGCTATCAAGTCGATCAATAACTACACCCCTGTCGTCCACAGAGCAAAGACTCGAGCGGTATAGTCCTCCAAGATTCTTCAGTAAACTTGTGGAACCGACCGCGGACCTACTCCAATCGTTACGAATCCTGGGACAACAATCATTTGCAGGTCAGTCATTTGGCCTGATTTGGAATTTCATACAATATCATTATTCATTCTAAATTTGTAAAAACTTAATGAAAGGTACACGTTTTCTAAATTCTTTTCTTGATTTCTTTGGGGATTATACTGTGTCATTAGTTTAACATCAAAAACTTTTTAAAATATTTATCTGTCTATTTAGTAATGTAAACTATTTTTCGACCTAGTTTTATATTGTAGTTAACATAAATAATCTTTATACCAATAGTTTGGTAAATTAGGTAGGTATAAATAAAAAAACGTTTATTCATTCTCTGTGAACAAACTAACAATGTTACTGAAACATACGCGTGTTTGCACATTACATAATCATACCTCATATCAATATTCAACAACTAACAATAGAACAAGCCTACAAATAGATTTAGACACAATCAGATGTACATATATTTTTGTAGCGTATCTAATCCGAACTTTTAACTATTATTATACGATACGTGACTTTTACGTATCTATACCTAAACATCTAAAACCACCGCTACTTTTTAATCAAGTGAAACAAGAATCACAGCAGCTCTTGTTATTTAAATGTCTTCGAACACCGTACGGTATGATTCTGGAGGTAATCACACTAGATACGCCTAAAATGCTAGGAACACCCATTTTGGCAGCTACGAGATCAATGTTACACTTGCTTCAAACATATCCCCGTTCTACGGTACTGTATAACCATAATATTTTGTCTCCTCCAGCTGTCAGAAGAGACGACAATAACAAAGGAAGAGCCGTCGGATGAATGGGAGTTCCCTCGGCATCGTCTCAGGGTCTTCAATATTATAGGGGAAGGCGCCTTCGGCCAAGTGTTCCGTGCTCAAGCTATTGATATTGATGGTACGTACAGAATAAGTTTTTTAATTAAGTTATTTCTTTTCTCCTCGCCTCTCGCCTTGGCGGCTGAGTGAAAGCATTGGGTCGATTTCCGTGGACCTGGATTCAATTCCCAGGTCGGGTAAAGTGTGTTTAATATTTTTCGAGGTATTGACCAGGTTTGTAATTACCTACCCGCATTTGGCAAATGTGGTGATTAAGCTAATAATTGATGATTGAATGAATTGTATCGATGACTTATTTTCAAGGCCCTCTCTGTCCAGTAGTATGACAATATACTAAGGCTATTATCATTTTGTTAATTTTAAACCACTTATGTTGAGGATGGAGTTTGATGACATAGCGGCTGCGCGTTTGTATTTCGTTCTAGCAAGTTAGGCAACTTTCTCAATGCCGAGTCATAGGCTGAAGTGACATAATTATAATATCTCCGACTCGCAGTCGTTAAAACCCCTATTATCATTCCGCATTGTAACAGCGTGGATGGTCATTATGAAATTTGCGAATGCTTGTTTAATTTTTTATATAAATATAGCATTGTGAAAGCTGCACAACAATTTATAAAATATAATACCTATCTTACTCAGTTGGTTTTCATTGTTTCGGTGCGTTTGGCCTAAAACTACTGAACGTTCTGGGTTCACATGCCAGGTCAGCAAATGGTGTTTCAATTTTTTTGTTACGTAGTCCGGGTTTATGATAGCATAGCAGCTTAAATTATAAAGCGTAGTGATTAAGTCTAATACCCATCAATAATAGTGATTACTCGATGTCACTGATGAAGGCTTTTGCCTAGCAGGAGGACAGTAACTAGCTAAGCTTATTAATCGTTTTTTTTTTCATTGATTTTATTCAGTTGCGAATAAATGACGAACTTTAAACGCAAAACAAGAAATTAGAACAAAAGTCATTTATCTTAGCGGATACAGTCTCATTGTAGTTATTATTAATCGCGTTTGGTGTCAGCGCCATTCATTGTAGTGTTTCCGACGCTTTTAGACCCTTTTACAGTCATTACACATCAAATAGCCTTCTTGAGAGCGAGGCCAGCGATTTGAGTTGTCTCTCGAAGGCTGACAATAGAGCTATATCTTATCTTTTATTAAAAAAGTTTTCATGGTATTTTGTTTGTCTTCCAAAGAGTTTTTGTTTATCCGTTCTACCTTATTAAGATGAGGCTTGTAGATTTATGGGCTACAACAATAAAAGTAGTTCAATTATACAAGAAAAAACTTTGTGCACATTTCTTGCGAAGAAGAAAAGTAACAAAAGCCGCTGGATTATGCAAGGGTGTGAAACTAATAGCTTCGTTGTGAAGTACTTACCTATATTAAACACAATTTGTATTTCTTCTGATGTCAATATGCACTTTAAAGAATTGTAAAATATCGCGTCAAATTTTGTATAAATAAATATCATTCTTTATAATGAGTACCTACATTCTAAATCGTATTAAGTGTGTTCACTAAATAAATAATTAACATAGTTTTTTATTTCCCAATAAAATACATAATATGTAGTGAGACGGACCCCAGCGAGTAATGTAAAATACTTGTGTTGGGGTGCCTCGCTCTTAACCTAGTGCCAATAACAATATTGGGCCAGTTTTGACATTCACTAGAAACTTTTATTTATTTCTTATATTTTATTTATTTACTGCCTTACATCTCTCTCCCTCTCATTGGTAACTGACAATATTTTTTGAGGTAGTTTACTGATGGCCTCATTCATCAGGTGACAGTGTTTTGTTCACAATGCTAGAGGAGCCTTGTGATCGAAACACCGTCAGAGAGTTTCTAGAGAAAATAGTACCACGCAAGCGAGTTGTTTTTTGATCGAGTTAGGTATTTTTTTTTTCAACTGCTCCCCGCTTTTTTAGCAGGCCTTTTTGTTCTGTTTTCCTTTTTTCTTTTTTTGTAGGGGTTAATAAACTTGAGCTTGAAGAGCTCTACTCTTTATGTTTTTTTTTCTTTTGTCTTTTCTTTCCTTTTTTTATTTTTTAAATACTTTCTTTTTCTTTTTCACAATATGGTTCTTATTTCTAATACATTTTTCTTTCTTTTCAAGTTAGATATTAGGTATCTACTTACCTATGGATCAGCTGATATTCTTTTGACGATTTCAGTGTTGGTCCCATTATAAAAATTTTCCAAAACGATGGGCAGAGACTATCCTTAAAAACGGTATATAAAAATTCCTCTTGTCTCTCTTCTCAATTTTTGCGATCACAATGCTGTTTTTTATTGTTTGGTTCACAACCTGGACGTTGCTTATTCACAAAAAACCTAATATCTGTTTCAAATCAGAAAAGCATAACCATATTGAGTGTCATCGGAGAAAGTCGTATTTTTAGGATTTCGTGTAAGTTTTCGATGGAAAAACACTCCCTGAGAAGATCACTCACACGCCTGTCTGTCACAGCCAATTTTCCCGGAAACTATTGATGGATAAACTTGAATTTTCGCGGAAATTATGTTGTTTTGTGGGCGGCCCAAATGCTTAGTAATAATGTTTAGGAAACGCTTACACCACGAAGTAATGATCTCGAGGTTTATACATTTTTTCGCTTGGAAACAAATTTACGATCTCATAAACAATGGTCTGTAATAATTACAACTTTTGTTCAAGTACTATACTATTTATATACGAAAAAAAAACACTGCACGCAATATTTCAAAGTTGCACCTCACCAGCTTTTCAAGTGAAAAATTATATTATTTTCGATTAGCTACTTGAAATCAATGGTTAAACAACAATTATAGTTCTCATCCGCAGCGTTCGATTTCTAGCGGAGGCAATACTAATCTCGGTATTTATTGTGTTAGCTGGTGGTAACTTCTTTTAATGTGCCTGAATAGCTTGCACAATCTTTTTTAGTCATATTACTAATTATAGTATCACCTAATAATTTTAACCAAAGCGGAGAGGATTCATTGTTTCCTGAATGAAGTTACTGAAACAGCTCTATTTCTAATGTATCTATACCTATTTCTAAGAGGAGAAGATTGTAATTTTGTTTGTGTGTTTGTAAAGGATAATCTCTGGAACTGCTGCTCCGATTTCAAAAAGTAGCATTCTATCCGTAAAATTCTTTTACGGATATGGTAATGCTGCTTTTCACGGGGTAACATAGGCTATATTTTTATTTGATACAAATAAGTTTCTTACTTATATAGTTTAATTAATCAACAAAAACTCTGGTAAAGTACTAGTATAATAATAAATCCTACTAATATTATAAACGCGAAAGTTTGTAAGTATGGATGTTTGTTACTCTTTCAGTTAAAAACTACTGAATGGATTTGGATAAAATTCGGCATACTAATAGTTTATAACCGGGAATAACACATAGGACACTTTTTATCCAGATATTCCCACGGAAACGGGAACCACGCGGGTAAAACCGCAAGCGGCCACTAGTGCTTTATAAATATGAAGAAGAAGAAATACATTTATGGACACACACTAAGTACAATAAAAAAATAATTAGGTACATTTAAAAAATATTAAAAAACAAAAGTTAAGTTAAGTTAAAAAGTTGTATAAGATTAGCACCTGTTAAAATATTTCTAATTAAAGAAAAGCTTAATTAATTAATTTAAAAAAAAGTTTTTGTTAGCCAGTACTTTAGTAAGGGTTTCGGTTGACAAACTCCCTTTTCCTAATACTCCTTAAGTAAAACATTCATAGCCAAGAAGGCTATCGAAAGTAATCACATGACTCAGTCTAGTCATTTGATAAAGAACGGATATTATCTAAAGTGCCTACCCCATATCAAATGGGTACGACGTCGATTGCATGCGAATGGGCTTGCCGATCTGGTGTTCAACAGAAAGTTCATGTTAGAATTGTATGTAAGTAAGCAATATCTAATAGGATCGTGCTCGGTGGCATGCACTTGGAGAGGCCTATGTCCAGCAGTGGACTAGTATTGGCTGATGATGATGATGAAGCAATATCTATATTTTTTTAAACAGAGTTTACTGATTGCCTCAAGCCGCATTTTCAGCGTCACTGGACTTTTTTGAGGGCAACAAGAAACTTGTCGTTTCACACAAGTCAGAGGTTTTCTAGAGAGAATGTTATCACTTATCACGCACTAGTGCGTGTCCCAGTTCCCTTTTTGATTCTCCGAGGGTTTTTTTGATGTGGGAGTGATTTCGTGAAATGTGACGGAATTAGGTGTAATGGGAGATGTCAAATGTTATACATCATATGCGACTACTGTAAGGGTCGCTCGTTTTATTTTTATTTTGGTTTAGCAAAATATCATCATCATCATCATCATCATTTCAGCTAAAAGACATTTACTGCTGGACAAAGGCATCTCCCAAGGATCTCCACAACGATCGGTTTTGTGCTGCTCGCATCCAGCGGCTTCCCGCGACCTTCACCAGATCGTCGGTCCACCTTGTTGGAGGCCTGCCCACACTGCGCTTTCCGGTACGTGGTCGCCACTCAAGGACTATTCCGCCCCAGCGGCCATCAGTCCTGCGAGAAATGTGCCCTGCCCACTGCCACTTGAGCTTAGCAACTCTTCGGGCTATGTCGGTTACCTTAATTCTTCTGCGGATCTCCTCATTTCTGATTCGATCACGTAGAGAAACCCCGAGCATAGCCCTCTCCATTGCTCTTTGAGTGACCTTGAGCCTTTTTATGAGGTCCATAGTGAGCGACCACGTTTCAGTCCCGTATGTCATCACTGGCAACACACACTGGTCAAAGACTTTCGTCTTGAGACACTGCGGTATATTGGAGGTAAAGATATTTCGTAGCTTACCGAACGCTGCCCAGCCTAATTTGATTCGACGATTGACCTCTTTGCTGAAGTTGGACCTACCTTGCTGGACCGTTTGTCTCAGGTAAACATAATCGTCCACAACTTCAAGGGCAGAGTCCCCAACTTTCAGAGGAGTGGGTACGACACGTAAGTTCGATATAACTTTGGTCTTCTCCATGTTCATTTTAAGACCCACTTGTTGAGAGACTCTGTTGAGGTCACCGAGCATTGTGCCGAGGTCTTCCAGGGTCTCAGCAATGACCACTATTCGTCAGCAAATCGAAGGTGAGTGATGTATACGCCGTTGACGTTGATTCCGAGTCCTTTCCAGTCCAGAAGCTTGAAAACATTTTCCAGTGCAGCAGTGAACAGTTTGGGAGATATCACATCTCAATGACTCACTCCTCGCTGCAACTGGATAGGTTTCGAGTTCTGGTCCTGAAGACAGACTGACATAGTAGCGCTTTCATACAAACGCTTCAACACTTTGATGTACCGGTAGTCAATTTGGCACCGCTGGAGAGACTGTAGCACGGCCCATGTTTCAATTGAATCGAAGGCTTTTTCATAGTCCACAAACGCTAAGCAAAGAGGCTGGTTATACTCCTCGGTCTTATGTATAACCTGCCGTAGCGTGTGTATGTGGTCTATGGTGCTACGATTCGATTCGTATTCGTAGCAAAATATAAGAATGAATATTCTATAATGCCAACATAATATGTTATCTACTCGTACATTAACAATTTTTTGTACTGACTATTTTGTTTCTTAAAATAGTTACAATTACTAATTATTTTACATAATTTTATACTAACGTCTTACTTTTTGAATAATATGATTATGTACGTCAGCATTAGTTCCCAAGACTAAAACGTACCAGACATTTGAAAACCTAGCGTAGGGTGGTACGTCATGACCTTAAAGGGTGGTCAAATTGACCCTGCACAGACTAATGCCTCACCAGTAAAATAAGAACGATGGATTCGTCACGTTCTGAATTCCGATGCGCTCATCACTATAAGCCATGGCTATCAAAAGCTGGGCAATGACCTCTCCCCCTTCTACGTTAAGATTAATGTTATTAATGTTTTGTGACGTCTCTTGTGTTGGCATTGCGATTAATGTACAAACTTCGTAAACAAAATACACTGTTTGCAAACTAAAGAATTGCGGGCAGAAGACGTCAAAACCTAAGTGAGTGTTCAGAATTCTCACCTTGCCTACCCGCCAGATGCACTGAGGCCCTTTGCTTTCACATCTCTAGCTACTAGAACACAACATTGCTACAAATATATAACGTGTAACAGAAAGGTGTCGTCAAAATTAAAAGATCTAAAGTGTATCCGGTCTAGATCTTGTATGCAGAGTAACTAAGGCATAATTATTAACTTTAACTTGATATACAATTTTCAATTAAATAATAATAATAATAGTGGTGCTTGTGTGTAAATTTGTAGATCATCAGCATACAAGTGATAGGAACATGAAAGTGGTTGTGTAATAGAGTTTATAAAGATTGAAAAAAGGAGAGGAGATAAGACGCCACCCTGAAGGACACCAAAACCACCACCAAATATTCTATTGTGATGTCACATTAAAATAAACAAGTCCCAGCCCTAGTGGTTTAGTAACCTCTGTGTACTTACATTTATGATCACTGCTACTTGCTTATGGGCGCCTGACGCGCATGACTTCACTAATATAAATATTTAATTTAAAATTGCATAACAAAATAAAGTTAATAATTAGGTCTCAGTAACAACATATACAAGATCTAGATCAGATACACTTTGGATATTTTCATTTTGACCACACCTTTCTGTCAAACGTTGTAGATGTTTTGACATTTTTCGATAAGATGGTGGTAGCTATAGCCAGGCGGACAAACAAATCCTACCACCAACCAAACCGAGTACAGCACCGCCTCATAGTTCCGGGCAGCTGTGAATATGGTGAAAATGGATATGATGCTGTCCAACCTTCTCCGAGAAGAAGATTGCTAAGAAAAAGAAGAAGCCAACTAAAGCCTACTTTAAATGTAATCAGAAAACTCGTGACGGCATGTTTTAAAGAATAATGCCTTCATAAAAAAAGTTTCTTTACATTACCTCGTGCACGTTTTTACGCTGTGTTTTTACGTGACATCTTAAATTGACTTAGTTTGTTTTGCCAAGACGAAAATCACTTGGCGAAACGACGTGTTGGCACTTGAGAACTAAGTGAATGATTTTTAAATAATAGTCGTGGCTTATACTTATGTAAGTCACGAATTCCAAGAAAGAGATCAGCTGCCTAAGCTGTTTAAGAAAGGGTAGGCAAGTTGTCCTCTTACGACATCTTAAAACCTGAACTAATAAAATTCTCTGTAACAGAATCTTTTTGCGAAGACGCGGTATGAATCTGATAATGATATTTTTTATATTCAATTCAATGACTCAAATCGTTTATATTCAACATAAGCTTTCACATGTAGGCACTTACTTACCGACGTCTAAAATTAGGTTTCATAGATTTTTTTTAATCAATACAAAACTAAATCACACATAATACGCAATCGGTATTTTAGATACACTAAAAACAAGCTTCTGTATTGTTCAGTGAATGGCAGAAGGACAAGACAAAGATAGGATATGCCAAGTTGATGACTATGTCCCCGACTGCACTTTATAACAACAAACAACAAATTGCAAATATCTAAAGTAAAAAACTTAACCCTCCTTCTGACGCAGTCGGGTAAATATAGGGATTTAAAACGTCTGTGTGACAACGGAGTTATACCAAAACGGTACCACCATGATTATTTAAACTTACCCCATGGAAATGTGGCGGACTCTCTTACGCTAACGGATGAAGATGAGAAAGAGTTGATTGAATAATAATTAATAATAATCTAGTATAATTACATTAACTTTTCGTATTTACGTAATTTTTTCGAATTCATAACTAGTTTTTAGTTTATATCCAAACTGTTGGTATTAAATGTCAGTTATTTAAGTTTTGAATTACATTAAGAGCGTTTACGCCGCACACTAGCGCCGCCAATGAAAAAAAAAACATATCTAGTAATTAGAGATAGAAAATCAAATTATGCTCAACAAACTATCTGAATGAAGTAATTTAGCATTTTTACGTCACCTAATGAACACCTGAGTTGTTATGGTTTAGTTAAATATGACGTTATAGTTAAAAGTGGCCGTAACGCCTTATTTAACTAAACCATAGCATGTGAGATGTTCAATAGGTGATGTAAAAATGCTAAATTACTTCATTCAAATAGTTTGTTGAGCATAATTTGATTTTCTATCTCTAATTACTAGATATGATTTTTTTTTCAATAGTGGCGCTAGTGTGCGGCGTAAACGCTTTTAAGGTAAATGTTTTTTTTTACTATAATTTAACTGCAACTGCAAATAGATTGAGCCATACCAACTATAAAATTTATAGTTAGTATGGCTCATTATGGTTAAAATACCTAATTACTTTAATTTTAAGAAGAAGAATAAGTTTTAGTTGCAATATTGATTTTTTTGTTTATTTGTCAAAGTTATTTTTTTACTAACAGTTGTTTTAAAGATTATGTACTTTGTACGATTTATAATAATATCTAAATGTTGATTTAGTATTTGAGGTAGTTTTATTTTATTTGAATCGATCATAATTTGACTAATTATAATTAAATTCCTACATAAGTGTTCTGGAAGGAACAGGGTTATTTTTATAATAGTCAGAATTTAATTTATCTATGATTATAAATGGTTTTTAATATAAAATAATTTACATCTATGGGTTTTTACGTCAGTAAATGTAATCTCAAGTCTACCAAAAAAAGGATATAGTAGGGTGTATTAACCATAAACTGTTTTTTTACGACGTAAATCTAAGCTAACTTCTAAACTAAATAGGATTGATGTGTCCTGATGATTTAGCCTGTTTCATTCCCAAATTCTAAGAATGCTTTTCCTTGGACATTTTTTTATAACTTCAAAAACAAAAAAGTTATGATTTTTTATTCAAAAAAAATATCTCTTCTGAAATGTCGGGTTTTGGTTTATACGCCAATTGAACCCAAAGGTATCGATACTTGATTTAATGCACAAAAACTGACAAAAGTGGTTTTTAAATTCATCAAATAATAATGGATATTAAAGTTTGCCAGGTGGTCAGAATGCGTCCGTGATTCATTTAATGCTCAAGAAGACCCGATAAAAACTGGTAACACATACTATGCACAAATTAAATCGTTCATCACTCTTTATACCTTAATTCCTGATATTCCAAATTATAGTGCATACCGTACTAAATCCTCCATAAACAAGTGTAGCGGTATTGTAGCCTACGTCAAAAACATATGGAATCCTACTGTTTATGAACCCGAGTGTAGTGAATGTAATTATTTAGCGCTAACTATGGATGATATATTTGTTCTAGCTATGTATCGTTCTCCTTCATTCAGTAATATTGACGCATTTCTAACATCTCTAAACACAATACTAAAGGAACAGAAACATAAAAGAACAGTTATTTTGGCAGGAGACACCAACGTGGATCTCCTTAGCGATAGCTCCAGCGAGAGGCTAACAGACTATACATGCCTCATGGCCGAGAATCAACTAATACCTGCAATCACAGATCCTACGCGTAACACAGCTTGTCTTGATCACATTTATATAAAGAACTCATTCAAAACAGCACTAGGACTTGTTTGTAGAAGTAACATCACTGACCATGACATTTGTATTGCTGGGCTGTCTACTTCTAAGCCTCAAACTAGTACTCGGAGAACCCACCGTAGGATTGACACGTCAAATCTGCTCTTAGATCTGACTTCTTCAGACTGGTCTGCTGTGTTAGAGAGCAATGACACCAACGTAGCAGCTATGTCTTTCACTAATATATTAGACAAAGCATTAAAGAAAAACTCTAAACTAGTTAAAACGAGTAGATCCCAACACATCCTCAGACCCTGGATTACTTCTGGTCTAATTCGATGTCAAAAAACACGGGACAAATTACATCTTCAGGCTAAGAATAATCCACATGACTATATTACCCAAACTAGTTATAAGAGATACCGTAATTTCCTGACAGAACTATTGCGCAGGGTCAAATCGAAATACCACAATGAAAAAATACAGGACAGCATAAACAATCCCAAAAAACTATGGTCAGCAGTTAAAGACATCTGTAGCATCCCCCGCAAAAACAATAATGCAACGGAGTTGACAAAAACTAAACCCAATCCTATTCTATCACTCAACGTTACCAATAACTTCTTTGCCTCAGTTGGCAAAAATTTGGCAGAAAACATTCTTGGTAAGCTTAACGTAACCGAATCTTCACTATCCTCCAACTTCTTCCCGTCTACATCTCCTGCCGAATCATTTTACATGACGCCTACCGACCCTATCGAAATCGAGTTGTTGATAATGGGTTTTAAAGACGATAGTGCGCCCGGCTTTGACGGCTATACTCCAAAGATTATAAAACAAATTAGGAACATTATTATAGAACCACTAGTACACATCTTTAACCTCAGTATTGCTCAAGGTGTTTTCCCTGAATGCTGGAAATACGCAATTGTATCTCCAATTCACAAAGACGGTAACAAAAAAGTTTCCACAAACTATAGACCTATTTCTTTACTCTGTATATTCTCGAAGCTTCTTGAAAAGGTAATCAACCAACGTCTTATATCTTATTTAGATAGCAACCACCTTATATCGGATAAACAATTTGGATTCAGAGCAGGAGTCTCAACTGAGGATGCTGTTTCTCTTTTAACAAATAACATTTCGTTATCACTAGATCAGGGTAAATGTTGCATTGGTATGTTTATTGAACTCGCCAAAGCTTTCGACACGGTTTCCACACCTATCCTTCTTCGAAAGCTAGAATTCTTTGGGGTAAGGGGAACTCCTCTCAATTGGTTTAACAGTTATCTCACAGGTCGCTGTCAGTCTGTCAAAGTAGGTGATGTGTCGAGCAACGTACTGCTAATGAGCTGTGGGGTCCCTCAAGGAAGTATTCTTGGTCCAAATCTATTCACAATCTACGTTAATGACCTATTAGAGCTAGCCATTCCTAATGCCACCATCAGTTGTTACGCCGATGATACAGTTGTTCTTTTTAAAGAAGCGTCTTGGGAAAGCACCATGAAACTGGCCGAAAAGGGTATGTCAATTATAGCTGGCTGGCTTAACCAAAACTTATTAACATTAAACACAAATAAATCCACATTTTTAGCGTTTCATAAAACTAAAGCATCCTCTCCTAACAATCTGCCACCAGTCGTCATACATGAATTCAGCTATCAAGCTATCCCAATACACACGTCATAGCAAACTTGTCTACACCTTGTAAATGCAAAAGTATAAATAGATCGAGCTGTGTGAAATATCTAGGCGTTCAGATAGATGAGAACCTATCTTACAAACAACAAATATCGTTCTTATCTGGAAAAGTAAGAAAGCTGATCCATGTATTCAAGGCTCTTAGAAGATCAGCTTCAATGGAAGTACTTAAAATGGTATACACCTCACTATGCCAATCTATCCTCATTTATTGTGTAGGTGTTTGGGGCGGAGCCAGCAAAACCAGCTTCATTGAGGTAGAAAGGTCACAACGCGCTGTTCTGAGAGTAATGTTTCAAAAGCCGTTTCGATACCCAACAGACTTGCTTTACGAAGAGGCAAAGATACTTCGTGTCAGACAGCTGTACATATGGCGCGTCTGCTGTGCCCAACATAAGGAAACTTTGAACTCTCCAGAACTTGAAGCTCTAATGAAAAAACGGGTATTTAGAATACCTGTGCCCACAGTCCGTACCTCTTTTGCTAAACGACTTCCCCTGTTTTCTCACCCCCATATCTACAACAAAGTTATCCGTAAATGTCCCTTAAAGGATCTAACTCTATACAAAGCAAAATGTAAAATAAAAACCTGGCTACTGGGCCTTAATTACCTTGAGACAGAACAGATTCTTCCATAACCCTGACATGCTGTATATTCGCATAACATATTCACTAACAACACACACATACACATACTCACATACCCTGCCCTGCCACACACTCTCACTCACAAACACCCACACACACATACACCACAAATACAGTCAACACACACAACCACACACATTTTCATTAATTTTAATTTTATTACATACCCCCATTCCTCTCATAAGTTTCCTTTTTTAGCTTTATTAATTTTATACTTTACTTAGTTATAGTTAAAGGAACCGGAGCTGTCGTTTGATACATAATTGGTCTATGCTTACTCATCTCAACTACTGCGATTCAGGCCTGCGAGCCTTGTGCAATAGTTGCTGTACTAATATTATTGTAAAATTTTTAAGTGCCAATAAAATTTATTATTATTATTATTATTATTATTCATAATTATGAACTTTAAGTACTATACCAAAACTCGCACTTTTCGTGAGCAAAATGTCCATAAAACCCTAGCTTTTTATTCACGTACCTATGTTTGAATAGTAGAAAATATCGTCGCGCCCACCGTCACTGCTCACAGCCACAGAATAAATTCACAGCCACAATTACCTACTCGCCGCGTTCGCCGCCTGCGCCGCCCGCGCCGCCTGCGCCGCCCGCGCCGCCTGCGCCGCCCGCGCCGCCTGTGCCTCCCGCGCCTCCCGCGCCTCTCGCGCCTCCCGCACCGCCCGCGCCCCCAGCACCCCCTGCACCACCCGCACCTCTGTCGCCGCCCACACCGTACGCACTGTACAAGCCGTACGCGCCGTACACGTCGTATGCGCCGTACTCGCCGTATGCACCGTACACGCCGTATGCACCGTACACGCCGTATGCACCGTACACGCCGTACACGCCGTATGCACCGTATGCGCCGCCAGCGCCTCCCGTTCCATCTTACCAGATCTACAAAGGGTTTCTGATTGATAGTAGGTTTACCACCTGGCATGAGACAGTAAGACTATTTTCAGCAAAATTATAATATTACAAAAAAGATATTGGCCACAACTGACAAAAAGAACTGTAGGAATTTTAAAGAGGTCTCTGTCCAAAAGTCGATTGTATAACAGCTGACGATTCTTATGATGCTTATGACTTATCATGTGAATAAAACAGATCAATTGAGATCACTTGACAGTATGCCTTATTCTGTTATGATCTAGCTACTTGTCGTACGATGCATGAACATTAAACTATCAAATTTTCATAATTATTATTTTTAGTGAATTAGAATCTTTAACGTATACGTAACAACACGAAGCTATGATATAAGAATAAACTGAAAAAAATGTAAACCGATGACTCTTCGTCACTCAGATAAGCCTTTGAACCTTTTGTTGTGCGGATTTTATACCAATGTAACTCAATTGTTCCAAGTTTTTTTTTTAATTAAAAAAGCTTTCCATTTAACCTGAATGAAGGCCAGCAGCGGCAACGTGCTGGGCTTTTTCCGATCTCCTCTTAAGTTAAGCACCTTCCCACAGGAAGGTACACTTATAAATTATAAGACAATAATAATAGTCAATAATAATGGAGGAGCTCGTTGGCGCAGAGGTAAACGCGCTTGGTCTGCGAGTGCTGAGGTTAAGCAACTGTCTCAAAGGCCGGTCATCGGATGGGTGGCCAAAAATTTATCATCTCGAGCTCCTCCGTGCATGAATAGGTTAACCGGACTGTTATTCATTTTGTGACCCCACTACTGGGGCACTTGCATTTGGATGGATAGGGAGAATGGGTCATATACCACTACGCAGGCCCATGGTGGATTGGTGGTTGTCGATAACTGCTAATGCAGCCGGGACCAACGGCTTTACGTGACTTCCGAAGCACGGAGGAGCTCGAGATGATAAATTTTTGGTTACCCATCCAACAACCGGCCTTTGCGAAAGTTGCCTAACCTTAGCACTCGCAGACCGGGCGCGTTAACTAGTACGCCATCGAGCTCCTAATAACAATGATAATAATAAATTAGAATCTCAAGATCCCGCTAATGACGAAATACGAAACTATACAATTAGTTTGACTAAACACTCTCTTACGCATTTCAAACATTCAATAAAGGTTAATTTATGAGGGTGTCAGTGCAAAATAGAATTATCCACATAGCAAATTGCCAAAACGTGTGTTTTGCTTAACTCACGTTAATTGCGTTAATTCTGTTTACCTTTCTGAATAGCTAGGTAGCTGGTAATGTTTTTGTGGCAACAAATCAGAATTGAAGAGATCCTTACAACTAAACTCACACGTCGTATAGGTACGTGTAATGTACGGGTAGTACTTAAGTAACTGAGGATGGGGTAATTGGCATATACAGAGTGGGTGACAGATTGAAACCAACGATTCTAGTGCCTTTGTCCAACTGACAAAAAAAGTAATAAAATATAGCTCGGTAAAGCCTAATTTTCGAGATATTAAATAATTTAAATAATTCACAAGTTGCAAAATCTCAAGGGTAACACGCCTTTATAATATGACGTAATCACACACACAAGTACATCCGCTATTAATTTTATGTCCAGAGCTCTTAAGAGCGTTTACGCCGCACACTAGCGCCGCCAATGAAAAAAAAAACATATCTAGTAATTAGAGATAGAAAATCAAATTATGCTTAACAAACTATCTGAATGAAGTAATTTAGCATTTTTACGCCACTTAATGAACAACTGACATGTTATTGTTTAGTTAAATATGACGTTATAGTTAAAAGTGGCCGTAACGTCTTATTTAACTAAACCATAACATGTGAGGTGTTCATTAGGTGACGTAAAAATGCTAAATTACTTCATTCAAATAGTTTGTTGAGCATAATTTGATTTTCTATCTTTAATTACTACATATGTTTTTTTTTCATTAGTGGCGCTAGTGTGCGGCGTAAACGCTCTTAATAATCAAGTGTCATACGAACGTCATACTCCACTCGTCGTTTATCGTATTTTGTCGGAGTCGTTCGTGAAATGTGAAGTTTTCTTTTTCACTCTTTTGACTAAGGCTTCGTTCACAAGGAAGTACTATCGATAAATTTTTTTTTGTTTTAGAAATTAAGTAAGTTAATAAGGCAGTTTTGGACCCATGTTTATTTAACATTATTTACTCGTAACACCACCAGGAATCCATAGTTAAAATCTGTCGGTATACTCCTTTCCACCCTGTATAACTGAAACACTTCTGGAAGTAATGTTATACAACGTGTAGGTAACAAAAAAGTATTTGCAATTGTAAATTAAATATTAATATTAGTGATGTCATGCGCGTCAGGCGCGCATTAGCAAGCAGCAGTGATCATAAATGTAAATAGGTACACCGGGGTTACTAAAACTTTAGGGTTGTGACTTGTTTATTTTGATGTGACGTTACAATAGAAATATTTAATCAAAATTTGCCTAACAAGTCAAAGCTAATGATTATGTCATAGTAACTCTGCGTATAAGATCTTATTACACTTTGGATCTTTTCATTTGTAGCACACCTTTCTGTTACACTTTGTATAAACACAGTAGTTATACCGGTAGGCAGACATAGACAGAACATCTGCGAATGGCTATTACTTACACTTAGTTACACTTAGTACGTATTGTTGACGATCTCAAACTCACAGCTAACTTACACAGGAGAGAAGTTGGCTGTCAGTGATCATTCTCCCCCCCCCCCCCCTCCCCCCCGATATGAACCCCTCGGAGAATCATAGGGAACGAGGACACGCTCGCAAGGGACGCCGAAATGCCGCCTGCAGCAATCAGCAAACTCTATCCATAAAGCCAAGAGATCATTCTACCGTCAAAATAACGGAGTGCGTACAGTTGAGTACGATTGAGAGTTGTGTTGGTGAGTACAGTTTCCGAACTGGTGTAACCGCACCGTCGTCGCCGCGTTTCTAAAATCACCTTTGGTGGGCCGGTGGTGGTCCCGGCGGCCAATCCCGGGGGAATTCGGGGGCCGTTCCGTTCGGCGGATATGGAGTAATTTGTCGTGCTACGTATATATTAAAAAAAAACTTTAAGTTTCTCGCCGTCCCCAAAAAAAGCCGGGTGAAGCTGAAAATGCAATGCAAGAGGTAATCAGCAAATGGTCAATGATAGGTGTTTACCGTGCGCTTTAACAGCTCTTCGCTCTTCAAGCTCTTAACTAGCTTTAGCTTTTGAAGGAGCGTGTGAACATAGCTCTCAAAGTCGGAAACGCATTAGCAGCTGCAGGCTAGTGCAGATTTCCTTTGACAACGACTCACCTGCTCTTTTGCCGCCTTTCTAGCATAAAGGTTGGCAACATATGAATCATACTTATGATATTACAAGCGTTTCGCTTTTAACCAAATAGACAGTATGTTTGTTCAAAGTCTTAGTAAACAAACACTAAAATTATGGTTTCTTATTCAAGAACTTGTAACAAGAACAAACAGCAGACAAACCTTGGAACTTTTGCTGTCTCTAATATATTCAGATTTCTATTGATCTAGGTATTTTGATGCTCAACATGTTTATTCCAACTTGGAGTTCTGCTTGGAGGGTAGCTTGCGATAGAAGTTCCGGCGACTAAGTCATCATTGAGTTTAATTTCCATTAGCCGGTGCATGTTAGACACTTCATAGAAAGCACTAGAACCAAGATTGTTTGCTCTCTGACTTGCACCAATAGTTGTGCTAGCAGTTCGGAAACATTTACTTATATAAATGATAGTTACTAAGACTTACACGTACGTAATGTACATCATTAGTACATAATTCATTTCATCATCATTCATCAATTAATATCATATCTATTGTTGGTGATAGAATGGTGTTTATCCTTATTGAAAATATTTTCTTGCATGTCTCGATATGGGAAAGGTCATGGAGTGTTTCAATGAATGGGCATGAAACCTTAAATCTCAAATCTACACTTTATTTTATAATTCACTTTTATACTTATACTGAATAGTGTTTATTTTACAGCACATTTTTTCTTTGGCCTAGATGCAAGCAATGTTTCTTCATTGTCCAAACACATGAACTCCTAATGTTAGATGTAGTTTCCATGGCTTGATAAATAAAGATTCATCTAATCCTTTGCTTGGGCATTCACGGAGTACCGTTAGCTATAGCATTTAAAATAAAAAGTAAAAAGGAAACTTAAATAACTGTGATTATTTACATATAATTTTACGCAAATATTATTGCGAACAAATTACAAATTGAAAAAAGAGAAAGTGTTGAAAACATTCCACAAGCGGGATTCGAAACCGCTCCCCATGACATGCCGGGTCAGGTGCACTACCAACTATGCTATCGTGGCTCCATCCAACTCGCCGAAATTAATCAACATTATCTATTCTCACTCTCACGTCACATCATCAACATCCGATCTTAATATTTTTATAAGAATTAGGCAAGTTATATTTATGATTATTTACACATAATTTTACGCAATTAAGATATGGGGTCCTTCAAACGAGGCGTGAAGAAAAACCTTGTGGGCCTTCAGAGTGAGGTTGACTGATGCTGCGTTGTTTTCACGCTGCACCAGTTGTCTTCGCGTCTGGACTCCATTTCCACATAACATCAGGTGGTATGGAGTCATTTGCCGTGCAAAAAAAATGCTTTTCAATTTGTTTTTATCAGTAGAAACTACGCTCGGATAAGCTCCTGTCTTTAAAGAGCTCCACTTATACTGGAACTGTATCATATGTGTGAATGTCTCAAACTATGCTAACACAACCGATGTTATAATAATATAATTTCCTAAGTTGGAAGTAAGTTATGCAGTTGTAAATTAATAGTCGGGGACAGTCATAAATAATTACTTCAGAGCAGTTTATTAGAAGGTGTTTGTCACAGTTATACCAGTTCTCCATAGATTTGGCAAGTCCGTAAGTGACCAGTGTCATATATTTTATTTGAAATGTCTTCGTCCATATGTATTTAATGCCGGCCATAATAATTTTGTATGGGGAATTTAAAGTGTTAATTCGTAAAATAATAGTTTAAAAAACCGCTCGATAAATGGAAAATGTGAGACGGACGATTTGTAGTTTAGACCGTTAGTGATGTTTAGACAAAATCAGAGGTACAATGATTTAGATAAACTTTATGATATCAACTAAACGCCGCCACTCGTTTTCATGATTTTTGCCTACATTTAAAATTATATTGTAGAAAAAACTATAGTGTGTTATGAATTTATAGATCAGACTAATTGTAAACACGTTCCCTTTGATACTAAATATATATTTTGTTTATTTAATACGATAGCATTTTCAATTATATTATCAACTTAACCGTTACTGCATTTTTGGCATTTTTTGGTCGGCGCACCCGTAAAAAAAACAGAGAATAATAAATAGCAACTGAAAATTAGCACTTGAAAATAAAAAGTAAAAATTTACTATAGCGTTGTGTATCAAATTTATGGTATTTCATCTGCAAAGATAAATCTGCATAGCCATCGGTTGCAATAACCGTTGGATAGATGGCGCACTGTGCCGCTATGAGCACTCAAAAAATTAAAAAAGCAGTAACAAATTTCAGCGCTTACGTCAGCCTTCCCGGTAGCATAGCGGTCAGTGCAGCCGCCTGGATTTCGGAAGACCCGGTTTTGATTCCTGGCTGGGTCGGGTAGGCGTTTAATTTTTTTTACTGTATTTTATAAATATTTAATTTAGCTTCAGTGCAGCAAAACTGTATACCTATAAATAAAAGATGTCCTCCAGCTGTAGGCTCATGCGAGATTGGTCCCAAGAATGCTGGCAACATTGCCCTTCTGGATTGCCAAGCTAATACGCTGACAGAGGTAGGTGCGCTGCCTTACCTCCGGCCCCCATGGACCGATTGATTTCACCGCAAACGGAACAAATAAATAATTACGACCCAGGTTCGCGTATTTGTGCCGTTTGCGGTTTTCAGCGGTTACCGCAGCAGCCCCCGCATGTAGAGAAGTGGCGCGAACATGCGAGGGAGCAACAGTGTCAGCACAGGTTGCAACCTGACAAACAGTTATACAGTAACATTTTAAAAAACAATAACCTTTCAAATAATTCATCATCAGCCATCAACTAAAAAAAAAAAGTATTGATGATGTCAATACTTTTTTTTTTAGTTGATGGCTTCGTGCGATTAGCACATTTAGCCAGTGTCAAAGTAATTTTTCTTACAAGTAATACATAAATAAACAATGTTTCTTATATGATGATGATGAATGATATTAGAAATGGGAAGTGAGAAATGATATACCCCCCAACCCCTCGAGTATCTCAGTAAAGATGTGGGGCTTTACTAAGTCCTCACGCGAATTCTTGAGAGAATTTGAAAAGTAACGTTGCACTGTTTTGTTTCATTTGCCACACTTATGCACACTCACGAACACTTAACGGTTAATAATCCACCATTATTTCACATTAATATTCGACATAACACAAATTTTAGAAAATAAAACAAAACCGCAGACATGACGCTTCACTTTCCCGCTAAGAAGCAAATACTTTACTATATTTATTAATACGTACCTATCGTATCTTGTAAAAGTTTTTATACATTTCGGTTTCCTACACAAACACAAGTTCACAAATCCTGTTAAATAAACTTTGTCTACTCCCTAGATCTCTGTATTTTCTTCAAAGTTCTCGGAGCGCGATGGTTTGCAATTGCTGAGGTTAAGCAACTTTCGCAAAGACCGGTCAACGGATAGGTGACCAAAAATTTATCATCTCGAAATCCTCCGTGCTTAAAGTAAAGTAACGTAAAGCCATTGGTCCCGGCCGCATTAGCAGTCGTTAACTTTTGCCAATCCTTACTGGGACCGCGTGGTGGTTAATGTCCCGTTCTCCCTATCCATCCATAGAGAAGGCTCGTGCCCCAGCAGTGGGGACATAAAATGAGCTGATAATTATGATGATCAATCGGCTTCTGGGTTTGAAAAATATTGAATTTTAAAGTTTGTATGAGACACAGAAATCTTTATTTAGGTATGTAAATCTTCTGTGCGTGTGTATGTTATTGAACTCCTTCAAAATTGCTGGACCAATTTGGATGAAATTTTCTGTGTGTGTTTAAGTGGATTCGAGAATGGTTTAGATTTACAATTGGACCCGGTAGGTAGCGCTGCTATAGGGCTCCATCATGGGATGCCGGTTTTCTTAAGCGGACGAATGATTTGTTTGTTTGTTGTCATGGAAACTGTCAACGTTTTGTTTGTTTTGTTGTCATGGAACCTGTCAAAGCGGTACGAAGTCCGCCGGTCAGCTAGTATAATATAAATTATCTCATATCGTTTGTAACTACGTTACTGTATGAATCAGATCACCTTGTACCATATTATAGTTTAATGGATCACTATTATCACAGACTTAGTTTGTATCTCCGACCAAAATATGATTTATTAGATTTATGGGGACGTGTTATATGTTTTGAGTAATAGCATTGATAAGACAAATTAATATCAGTTTCTAGATGTAAAGCTGTTTGAATTTACATTGTATACATTACGTGTAGATAATATAATTAGCTTGAAATTATCGAGCAATCATTTAGGTCGATCGATTTAGGTCTCTAACATCTATCACTTATGTATTATTAGGCAAATTCAATTAAAACCTTTCATCATTATTATATTATCAACGTTTTATATGCCTGATTCTGTACTTGACCTTCCCCCGTCATTAGAGGGGATATTGGGCCTAAACCCACTATGCTGTCCCATGTATGTGTATCAACAGATACTATACAACGTGTAACAGAAACAGAACTAAACATTTATTGACCACAAGCACAAATTTTATATAACAAAGAAGATACACATGAGAGAAAAAAAAAGATACGGCGAAAACAAATGAAAACAAAAAATTAAAAGTTTCATTAGACAACGTGCATGTGGCCAATTAGGTCCCAATAACATACGGGTGTGGTAATAATTGAACAATTCAAAGAGTATCCGATCTAGATCTTGTATGCAGAGTCACTTAGACGTTATTATTAACTTAACTGAATAGTTTCTTTTGATCCAATTAAGAGTTTATGTTTTGTGCATACAGCGAGCTAGGGTTGACCCCAGGTTATGTGGAACTCTCCTCTTCCCTCGTTCAGCTACTAAGAGCTCGACGAGAAGAGGAGAGGTATACCCACTAAATAACCTAGTACCATCCCTTCTCTGCCGCAGGGATGGTTCAGGGTCACGTACGGCAATCACCGAGTTTCCCCCCGCACGGTACGCCCCCTGACCCAGACAACCCGATTCTCTCACGTTTTCAACATTTGTCATACAGACCTAAATTAAATAAATACTCCTACGCTGCAGACTCCTGCGATTTGTAAAGGTCACGAATTTTCGATGTTACTTCTACAATAAATCCTTTTTTATTGAATCGTTCTTTTCACCAAACTAATTTCATTTCAGGTAAAAAAGGTGAACAAGTAGTAGCCGTGAAGACTCTCAAGGAAAATGCTTCAGAGAAGGAGAAGACAGATCTAATACAAGAGCTGATTGTGATGAAGAACCTCGGGACCCATCCGAACGTGGTCAGACTGATCGGGTGTTGTACTGAAAAGGTAAATAGCACTAACATCTAAAGACAAGTTCTAGACCAATTCCTGTTGGAACATGGGCACATACATTAAATACTACTTTACCTTTCAAGTAGTTATATTCAACCACAAATAAATGCTTAGGTTTAAAAACTTAAGTTCATTGTTATCTACGAGTAACAAAGCAATAGCAACCTTTTTTAAAATTTAATTTAGTTAAAGTAGACCTTGAAAGTGATTTTGTAGTAAGCATTTAATGTTTCGGTTAATGTGAAATACAATTAATTAATTAATTACATTTAAAAGCGTCGTCGTGCCAGTTTTATAGATCAGTCAAAGTTGGTCAGGTGCTGACCAATTTCTTATTAAAGCAGGCAGTACTAGCAGGTATAAACTTATGCGAGGCTGTGAGGAGTACCTACACTTGAAACATAATGAACGAATTAGTTTATACAAAATGCTCCTTAAAGTGTTTCAAATACGGCAACAAGTTTAATCATAATAACTGCTCCTACGATCTGTTAATTGGACAACAGGCCTGGCCTGGGTTAATTTTCTCACGAGAGGGTATGGACCCTCTCGTACTCTCATATAATATGGATTATACTCGGTAAACGCTTTATTACGAAGTAAAATAATGCACTTTAACTTTTTTAAATATTCTCTGTTCCTCTCCAGTTAGCTTAATAGGTAAGAACACAGAGCAGTAATGTGGTGGGTGTGGTGGTAGTGCTGGCTGGCTGCATGTTTTTTTAATGATTAAGATTAATGCCCTAATAACATTATAGTAACAGTACTAAGCTTGAGTAATGTATGGGTTCACGTCAGTAGTTTCACGGAGCTATGTGGATCTATACTGGTCAGATACTGGTAAGTTAGTGATTGTATTCAAACGAATGGTCCGAATAAATCACAACTTGTCAATTTTCAGGAACCAACCCTGGTGATCATGGAGTTCGTGAGCGTGGGCAAGCTGCAGCAGTTCCTGCGTGACTCAAGGGCTGAGCGCCACTACGGCAATACGCACGGCAGCCAGTTCCTCACCTCCAGGGACCTGACGCACTTCGCATTCCAGATTGCAAGGGGGATGGAATTCCTCAGTTCTAAGGGAGTAAGTGTTTCGGAGCTTTCAGTTATGTCTAAAGTCTGATAACAATTTACCTTGTGGAGATATAACGGCTCCACATCGAAAGCATGAACCACCTCCGTTAGTGTAATGACAAGCCAGAGCTGGCGCACTATCTTTATCGGGTATTCTTACTATTTTACTTCTTAGCTTAGTACCTTCTGCCAATTTATCTATTAAGTGTTTTGCCTTCTTTACATATTATTGCAACTACGACTCGCAGTTTACCACTCGTTAGATTGACTCTGAGTCATCCTTTAAGAGTACTGTTTGGTAGTGCAGTTGTAAATTCACAAACCTTACTTACGCAACATTTTGACATCAGGTCTGTTAAAAATCCATTTATTTATCCATAAATTCTACATGTAAAGTCGCTTTAAAGGCCGCCTGATATCTTTCCTGATGTTACAGGCTTTCAGACCAACTCTTCCAAAAAAAATTTACGCTACTGGTTCAACCTATCTGTTTTTCACTTTTACTTTAAGAGTAAAGACAGACATCATCGACATAGCTACATGTTTGTGAGCATGCTCCGAATAAGAGCGAAACATATTTATTTATATGTAAATTTGCAGTAGGTAGCAATTCTTTATTTATATCGAAAATTAAAGCAAAAATCACGACACCCCTCGCTAATCCAGTGCTCCAAATCGCACTTGAAAGAGACGACTTGACGTCTTGACCCTGTCGGCGACAGCTCTTCCAACTGATCTACAGAGACATTTCCTGTCGAACGTTTCAAGGGGTAGCCAGCGTTTAGGTATTCCTTTCATTTTCTTGAAGTTTGAATTTCGAAACAAATTAAAGAGATCCTCCTAAAGAGATTGTCATTTAAAAGAATGCTAAACTCGACAATTTTATTGTACTCCTTCTAAGGTATCTGTTTAAAATAACATTTTTGAATCTCCTCGAATTCGAATAAACAAATTGCGTCGTCCCAATGGTTGAAGTGTTGTTTCGGGACTTTTTCAATTATTTAAATGTTGTTGTAAGTAACAGCGTTTATGTAAGACTTTAAGTATTGGGTTTGGGTTAATAAATTCTAAGTACTAATTACACAGAAAGCATTGTTGCTCTAGCTTTGTGAAAACATGTTATCTTAATTGTTTACGTTTTTAATGTACTCTAGAAACACGAGACCTAGACTTAAGTCGCTTACTTTTTGTCACTTATTGTGGCTGTGATGTAGTTAGTGGTTTTCAAACTTAGGTTTTGTTGGCACATAAGAGTGAGACTCGAGCAGATTCTGGCTAACGGCTAACTACATTATGTCTATAAATATCACCTTTGACTTTTTTACAGATAATTCACAGAGACTTAGCTGCTCGCAACGTTCTAATCACTGAGGAGAGGACGTGCAAAGTGGCGGATTTCGGACTCGCTAGAGACGTAGGTGGCACCCACGTGTACGAGAGAAAAAGTGATGGACGATTACCAATTAGGTAACAATTTTTTTTATTCATTTCAATGTCCTGTTTAATGGCTCTCGTTATGATTTACCCAGTGTCTAGTTTATGAACATTTTTTTCATTTAAATGGCTTAGTGTTCGTGACATTGTCAAAGTTAGAAAAATATAGGGTATAACACAATTTTCATTGCTTTAAAATCGATGATAATTTGTTTTTTATTACTAGAGTAAGATTGTTAAATATCTCTGGTCTGCCTGATGTTAAAGGCCCGAAAAGTATTGTATTAGGGTATATAGGTATACCCTAATATAATACTTTTAGAGTTTCATTTACAACAACACAAACGCCTGGCCGGACTATTGTCCGGATGCGAAGACAGCTAGTGGAGCATCCGAACCCTTCGGAGACTCTGGGAGGGCACGGGGACGCGCATTTTTAAGTGTGCGATGCCGTACCTTCTAGAAATCCTCCGAAGGTGATTTGTTTCAACACGGCTTGAGGTACCCTTTACGTACCTCGCCGCCCCAAAAAAGCCCGGTGAAGCTGAAAATGCCCCCTGTGGCAATCAGCAGTCTCTCTCCAAAAAAAAAAAAAAAAGGATATGCCTCACTAGCCGTCGTCACCTGCCGACCCGCAAGTCGTTTCTTCACACCTCGTTAAAAACGAGTGATGTGGTGATAGATGTTAAATCAAAAATATGATTCCCTACAAAAAAGTAAAGACGTTAGATTTTATTGAGACGTAACGCGGCCGCGTGTGGTGAGGAACTAAAGATAATTTTAAAAGTGACGATACATTGCTCTGTTTTGTTTAGTGACATTCATGCACAACATGGACAGTGAACGATAAATAACCCACAATTATTTCTCAAAATAAAACAAAACTACTAAAACAGGACTGTACACTTTCCCGCCAGGAAATCCTAAGAAAATTTATTAATTTATTAATTTTTCTAAGAACGCTAATGACCTTTTTCATTTAGATAGGTAGGTACAATAAAAAGCTGTTTTCTTTGAAATTAAAGATCTTAATAAATAATTTATTGGTCGGTACAATTTGTTATTTGAACGCAAACAGTCATTAAAACAGAAGCCTTTGAAGCAAATAAATAACAAGTTGATACATTTCTTTTCAAAGCTCTTTAATTATCTGTCTCCCTTGAGTTTCGTTGTGACTTGTAAAAGTGCAAAAAAATTACAAGACCGTTCCGCCTGCAGAGATACGAAAGTCCTAGCGAACTTGTTGGACTTTTAACCCTACACGTATTTCTGACCCCATTAATGGTACACGTGGGTCAGTTTTGATCCGGAATGTTTTTGCCTTGCAATTTGATGTCAATATCATGTACCTAATCTCTTATTAATAGTTAACATTTTATGCTCTGTTATCTCTAGTTCTAAGTTTATTTTGTATACTTGTTTGAAGTTATGCATGCCGTGGCAGCCTTTAATTAAAGTAGCGCCTGTATAATAGTTACAGGATTTTTAATGTAAGAATGTCTTGGTGTATGCTTTGTTGGATGTCCATAAATAAATAAATAAATAAATAGCGAAAAGGATGTTATATATGTAACATCTAAGTTTAAGAAAAATAAACAAGTAATAAACTTTTTTATTCAGAATAGACACGAAAATCTATATTAGGGTCTAGTTCTAGAAAATATATCGAAAAACAATTATTTTCTATAAAAGAACCCAAACTATTCATTATTCTTTACTATAAATGCACAAATAACTAGAAAATCTAAGTTGAACAAAAACAACAACTATCATTTGGTAAGATTTTACTATAAAAACTTTATTAAGATCAATCACTTGAAAATTAAAAATATTTTTAACAATAGTGTAAGTTTTGCAATATTTTCACTGTCACTTCAGCAGAGTCAAGACCCGTCAGTTTTGGTTTTAAGATAAAAAGAAAAGAAAGAAAAAACATTTATTGAAAAAGAAAACATTAAGGGACTATTTTTAAAGACACTCATACAATACAAACTCTCTTTAAAATACAAGTGGGTTATAAATTGCCAAACATTTATTTAAAGATAATGTAACTTGCTTGTACCAGTAAAGGGTTAACATGTCGTTCGATTATAAAGTTGACAGTTTAGTCTCTAGGTAAAGTGTACTGTGTAAGGTTAAGTTAAGCGAAAATACTTTTGCATGAAGCTCTATTTTTTGCAGCAATGTTTTAAAATACCCCCGTGGCCAAAACTATCTAAGCACCTAAGTAAACCAAACTAATACAGTAACAGTTTTTAATATACTTTTGTGATTCAAGCAAATGTAGACTGAAATCTTACGTGCTAAGATTAATTTTACCCAAATGCTTAAATATGATGGTGTTGCTATCACTCTAATGCTGACTGTACAATAGTATTAAATATCATTAAAAAATACTATCGTTTTCTAAGAGTAAAACCATCAATCGCAGCTCCTAAATTTGGTAGTGAAGAAAGATTATATCAATTTGTAAAATGATTGTGATTTATTACGTTTAGTTACCTAGATATATATCTCTTAAACTTTACGTGTTTCGTATCGCTAATGGATATACATATTCGGTTAACTAACAATGTTAAATAAGTTTTAATTAACTTCATAATACCTTTTTGGAATAACGAGAATATTTACTCAGTGACTAACATTGTATACTGAACTTGCTTAAAAAGAAAATTATACTTTGATTATTATTAAAACAGCTCATAATTATTAAGATGAAGTTTGCAACTTGCAAAATATATGATTATTTTTATTATTTACACACACATCTTTTGATCATAGAAAGTTTATTTAAATTCGTTTCTTCACTTTCGTTTTCATAGATAAGTTAAATTTCTTTTCAATATGGTTATGTGTCTTATACATATTCAAACTAAGAATTTACATAGTTGGTGAAAATATTGAAAATTAAATACTTAACTTACGAGTATTTACTTTATTGGATGAACGACCTGTGTCTCTGCTTGTGTGTATTGAGAGACTTTTGTGAAAGTGCTATTTTCATTAAGGCGACGCATCGCTAAACAAATAATCTAATACGGAGCGTTTGCGCCCCGTACCATAAGAAAAACTGTTTTTTTTTCTTTCCAATTAAAACTACAAATAAGTTTAAAAAATGAACTAGCATATTGAAACTAGCATATTGCCTGTAAAATGGAAATCTGTTTCAAAAGAGGTTACTTTGAAATTTTTTCTTTGTTATAAAAGTTAACAAATCGTTTTTCTGCAACTAGCAAAATGAATTCCATTAAATGAAAAATCATGTCATCAAATATCACTTTCATATATTTTGTAATTGTTTGGAAAAATCAAGATCCCCGCCACGTAAATTTCCAATGCGTCGCCTTAAGGACTTATGGCGGCTTGCTTAACGTTTTTAAATATAACTTAAATACAACTTAAATCCATTTATGCCTTTAAACAAGACAAGCGTCTTGCACAACCAACATTATGTTGCTAATTAATTGTGTTTAAAGATCTGTCAAAGTTAAATACCGAATCATGGCTATTTATCGCCGCTAAATGCGTTTAGTGAATGTCATGTGTCAAAAAAGGTTATATTATTGAATTATTAGTACAGTCAACAGCAAAAATAACTGATGATTTTTCAAGTTTCAAAATATGAAATCAGTATGTGAATATCAAATTTTTTTAAACGCAAATCGAGATACCTTCGTGTAACTATTAGTAGGCACTAGTGGATACTCGAAGGTTTCTCGATCAAAGTCTATGCCTATAGTCATATAGGCATAAACTTTGACTGTAGTCATAAAGAAAATACCGACTTACACTATCGAAACTTAATTTTGAAATCTAGTATACATCGTTTATTTTCGCTGTTTACTGTACCTACCTACCTATATATTATTTTGAATATATTTTGATTTTGCCCTTTGATATATGGATCTAGTGGAATTATATTCAGATGACGATAAAGAGATTGTGGAATGCCCTAGTAGACATTTACAGGAAAGACAACGTTTTCCAAGTACAGATTTATTTGAAGTTTTCTTTCAGAAGACCTAGGTATTTGTGTGAAGATTTCGTCTTAGTAAAGCTGCTACTTTGTTGTTATTGCAACAAATAGAATCACGCTTGTCCAACGGGAGGTGTGCAAATAGTTAATTATAAATCGGTTCATTCTTCGGTTAATTCTACTTACTCAATTTAAATTTTAAAATTATTTATTTTAAAAGCAAAGTTAGGTTAGCAATCATAAATGTTATTTGTTTGACAGCAGAAATACATTTTCTTAAACGTTTTTTTACGGCCGTGCATTCCAATTTTGTTATTAAATTACAACGGAAACACGTAACATAAAACGAAACGCAAAATCTACTTTACTGACGCGCTAATTGTGATTAATTAAACAAGCCTAGACACAGACATGTGCAAGTCAACCTTAATTGTATTGCAAATAAACACATTTAAAAACTTAAACGCATTTAGCTAGTAGTGTTTAAATGAAACGTTATGCAAACCGCCCTTAGGCTACGTGTGCACTGTCCGGTTAGCCGCACTGCGGCTGCCCATCCGGCTCGTCATCGTTGGTCGACAGCCGCATCACAGTGCGTATGAAAACTGTGTTTTCGTATCTACATATTTTTAATCGCGGCCAGCTGGACGGCTGTCTGTAATGCGGCTAGCCGCTCAGTGCGTATGTAGCCTTAGACATAGAATGTTTTATACACTAAATAACATTGGAAGGGTTCGAACATTTTCGTTTAGACCCTGACACTCTGTCAGACAGTTTGCCAATATGCAAAGAAATGTATTACTTACGAGATTCCGTCACAGAATACAAACTATTCGTTTGTAATCACTTAACTCTGTCGATTGACACATGTTTCATCACTTGCCGCCATCTTGCCGCCATTGCCGCCGAAACTGAATTTATTCAAAATGGCGGACTGTAAACATTTTCCTAAAGAATGACAACGAGGTTCAATGTTTTTTGATGTTTTCTATTTATTTTACAGATACAGAAACAGCTAAAGACAAGTTAGTTTTCTAACTAAAAAACTCATTAAGATCGTGTGATTATTATTACATATACAATTATTACATATACATACAGTTTGGGTGTTGGTAGGGCTTGTTTTAGTCCGTCTGCGACTATGTAGTTATCATTATCTTATTTAAATATGTCGCCATAACAGCAATGTTAGTAGCAATAATGTGTCGGCAGCTAGATATAAGATGGCCAGTGCCTCAGTTAATATTTCTGTTGAAGTGCGCTTCCATTTTCGGCCTTATCATCATTAAAAGCCAAGTGTTTACTCACAAGGAATCTATATATTAATACGAGCAGCAAAAACTTTGTACCCCTTTTTACGAAAATTGGGCGGACGGAGGAGTATAAAATTTCGCACACTTATAGTTTATATAGAGAAGGAATACAGAATGTTAATATTTTTTTTAAATTATGCATAAAAAATACATTAAATCAATAAAACAAACATTTCACACACTACCATGTATTTGACACACACGCGTATATTATACCTACTCTTTTCAAAAATGAAAGAGAAGCGGTCGAAATCTGTCAATGCCAATCCAAACTCACATTCTATCTTTTTTAATTTTTCATTGCATAAGATACAATCCGTGCAGCCTTAATAAAATTTCGACCACTGGGCGACCACTAGTACCCATAAATAAAACTAATTTTTCATATAGCCCAAATCATACAATATCGCAACTGTGACACGATTGTAGACGTTTTTAAACTGCAGAGTTGACGCCCTCGTCTCTAAGTGCCTAAGTGTCAACATGATAAGAGCCAGGTTACTTATCCTCAATGTCCTTGTTTCCAGATGGATGGCTCCAGAGTCACTTTACGATGACATATTCAGCGTAAAGTCAGACATTTGGAGTTTCGGTGTTCTTCTTTGGGAGATCGTGACGCTCGGGTCGACTCCTTACCCGGGGATGTCTGCTGGTGACGTCATGAGAAAGGTAACGTACCACATACACCAAATTGTTAACGTTTTTTATTTTTCAAAAACAAAGCAGCTGACTTTATAACTTTATTAAGTAGGTAAGTGAGTAAATAGAACCTTTATCACCAAAAATTACAGACATTATTAACGTTATTCTATTTACTATATAAAAGAAAAGCAATTGGGAGTTTAGCATGTGCTGACCTAGGAAAAAGATCTCAGGCAGCTACTCCCACTTCTCTAGAGATCTTCAGTCTTCGTTTTCTTTAACAAAGCAAACAAAGAATGTAACAAGCGCTTGTCAAATTTTTATAACGTAGGTACTAAACGATTTTCAAGTAACGAGTAAAATAAGTGAACGCGTAAGTTTAGAATCTATCTTAGATCGATTCAAATATTTTAATAGTGTTAGTCAAAAACATATTCTAATAACATTGTAGGTAATAAGGTTTAAAATAATACTTATAGCGCTTATATAATTTGAAAGCCTGGTTATATTTTGTCAATGGTGTCGACAGAAGCATTTGTTATAGATAGGTAATTTAATAATAATAATGACCTTTAACACAAGTATCTGTATTTATACTCAAATTTCATTAATTGTTAAACATAATATAACTTACTTCGTAATAATAACGAACTTCATTGTACACCAAACAATATTAACTATATAGACGCCCGCTGTCGTCGCGCCGCCCGCGCCCGCTGGCGCTGTATAGCCAGAGTTAGTAATATAATAACAGAGCTACAGGTCACGAATCTCACGATCAAAGGTCCAGGGAATTCGCATTTTACCAAAAAGAAGCTGAAAAAAGAACAGACAACATTACCATAATTAAATTTTGCCTAAAAAAAACTTTCAACACTATTTTTATTTACTTAAAGTCCTGACGAAGTCTACGCGAAAAGAAGCGCCTTAATCAAAAAAGAATCTATAATATTTTGCTTCCAATTACTACTAACAAGCTCTCAAAATACCCTAATATCTTTGGGGCAAACTTCTTTAGTTGGGTTATTACAATAACATTGCTTTTGTTCTAAAATTCCGACATCGCCATCAAGTATCGATTACTGCTGTTTTGTCTTTCCCTACCCATGTTATTCCTAAACGTAGACAAAAGCTAAATCTATTTTTACACTGAGATGCTGTCACTCTCTTCAATGAAGAACAAAAGTGAGACAGACAGCATCACTACTTAAACTTTCGGTCAAGTTTCAATAAATTAAGATCGCTCAAAAATATTATTTTCTTCGATCAGTTTTCTATGAAACCAGTCTATCAGTATTTCCGTAACTTCCTTATCTATAAATATAAAAATCAATTGCTGTTCGTTTGTCTCGCTAAAACTCGAGAATGGCTGGACCAATTTGGCTAATTTGGATTTTGAAATATTTGTGGAAGTTCAGGGAAGGTTTAAGCGATGAGAAACATAAATAACAAGTAACGGAAAATACTAAAAACGACAATTTAATTTTCCAATACAAAATAATTTGTTTGTTTTGTCATGGAAACTGTCAAAGCGGTACGAAGTCCGCCGGGACAGCTAGTAATTCATAAATAAATGTTTCAGTATTGTTTTATTTAACTTAACATAGCAAAGCACAACTTAACAAAGATCTGATATCATCATCAGCCTTTATGCGTGTCGGGGTTCAGACCTTTCCACAAGAACAATTTATGAGGAGATTGGGCTACTAGCTACGATCTTGGACAAAAGCGAACTGGTGGGTAAGCGCTCGCGCTTTACAGAGAAAGTGCCGCGTGTCGCCGCGCGTCATTGAAATGAATATATCTTAAGAGTTATGTATTGTATTGATGTAAAACATGTCATTGTTTCCAAAATACAGAATTATGAATTTTTTTCGATAAAAAATAAAATCAAAGTTACTTCTAACCAGTAGCTATCTGTTTACATTTTTTTTTTCATTGACTAATTAATTAATTTATTACTTCGATAAAATTGTGTACCTATACTTATTCGTAATATTTATTAAAAAAGTGCTTTTGTTTTTTTTTAATAAAACATCTAGAAATTGAATGATTTTTTAAATTCTTTTTTATTATCTTAATTTTTTTTTTAATTTTTTTTCTTTAAATAAATTAATAATAATAAATGGGTTTATTCTAATTTTCTGACTAGAATCCAGTTGATCACGATGCACGCACTATTTGCATCCCGTTTGCTACCATGCAGATCGACAGAGAGCGCTGTTTCACGGTTGCCAGCGCCTTAACGTGCCTCATAAGTCAAAGACAAAGTCAAAGTCAACATTTGGGACTTCTTGACGGGAAAGTTAAGAGTAATGTCTGCGGTTTTGTTTTATTTTCTAAAATCTGTGTTATTTCGAATATTAATGTGAAATTATGGTGGATTATTAACCGTTAAGTGTTCGTGAGTGTGCATGTGTTGGCAAATAAAACAAAACAGTGCAACGTTACCTTTCAAATTCTCTCAAGAAGCTCGCGTGAGGACTTAGTAAAGCCCCACATCTTTACTAATACTCGAGGAGTTGGGGGGTACCTATATCATTTCTCACTTCCCATTTGTAATATCATTCATTATCATTACTGGAGGAAGAAGGAAATATTGTTTATTTGTAAGAAAAATTACTTTGACACTGGCTAAATGTGCTAATCGCACGAAGCCATCAACTAAAGGAAAAAAAGTCAACATTTTTTATTCAAATAAACTTACGAAAAGCTTTTGAATCGTCCATACATCTGAAGCGCGTATCATGTGACCCCGGCATTGCGAAAGTTGTTTGCAAGTAGCAACTGGAACTACCAGTGCAAGCTGTTGCAACCGTCAAGTTCTTCGAGCTTACTTTTGCTATCTACTTATTTTTGATATACAAAACATATATCGGACGACAACAAAAAAAAATTGAACAAAGGAAAATACTCTGTAAATAAATAAGCATTGGTACAATACCTAGGTGACCCAGAAACATTATAATTCCGATGTTGTTGTAAAGTCAACCACACATCAGACATAACAGTATAAGAAAAACTTTGCATTGCTGATAACTTCATCGCTCCTCATCCATTTTTGAAATTTTTGAAAAGAGTATTTAGGCGTGTTTGTCAAAAACATGGTAGTGTGTGTAATGTTTGTTTTATTGATTTAATGTATTTTTTATGCATAATTTAAAAAAAAATAACATTCTGTACTCCTTCTTTAAATAAACTATAAGTATGCGAAATTTCATACTCCTCCGTCAGCGCAATTTTCCTAAAAAGGGGTACAAAGTATTTGCTTCACGTATTAATACAGACGACAATCTTCTTATTTTTTGTCGACAAAAACTCTGTCGATTGATCGATAAAAGTTTTGAACAATGGTGCCATTACCCTACTCGTTTTACGAACGAAATAACAAAATTACGTAGTTATTCGGTACCGGTTGGTACCGGTCATACTAGTACTGTTACGTCTGATGCGTGGTTGACAGTTCTTAAAAAAGACTGTAAAATATTATTCATACTAATAGGTCATTTCAAGGGTACGCGCGGGACAACAGAGTCTACGTTGTTATGACTATAATTGGAAATGTAGTTAGTTCGTGTATTATTATAATTACTTAGACTAGACCTTTAATTAGAAAAAGTTTTTGAGTTTTGCGTTCCGACTCGCTATTTTGGTGGTATTTAATTATAGCATGTTTTGAATAAAGCCTCATTGGCAAGCTATTATTAAGTTTAAGAGGTTCCGTGCAGTTACATCTTTTTAAGCACAACAGGCCCCCTGACTATGTGCTCTTATAGCATTATTAATGCAGTTGTGGAAAAGAGACGCGAGTATATTCGCCGCTACACGCATCTCGTTTTCACAACTGCAATAATACTACTATAAGAGCTTGTGGTTACCCCCCAGGGAAGTGCTTGGCCATCATCTCATCTAATCATTAGATATTTGACCTTAACGTCACTTACCATTAGATTCTAATGGTAAGTGACGTTAAGGTCAAATATGTAGGCGCATTTCACCCGCAATCACCTTATATCTAACTGTCAGAATACAACAATGCTATTGATTGTTGTTGTAGCACAATATTGTTATTGAAGCTACAGATTTGGACAAATCAGCTAGCTAGACTTTTAACAAGCCCCAAAACCAATCAAACTGAATACAATAACATAATATATCCCATTACTGGGAATTAAAGCCTGGACCGCCGGGTAGAGACTGGTAGTTTATTCACTAGACTGCAGAAATTTTTGATTTTCCATTGGCAAAATATTACATTTGTATGTAAGGCCATTTGCGGAGTGGAAATACTGTCCAAATCTATTCGTTTCATTTGCCCCTCTCAAATGTACCCAAATCAAAGCTGACGTGGATGGGTCAAACATACAGTTTTCTTAGAAAAGGGTATACACACTGAAAAGCCATCGATACAAGATACTTTTATTATGGGACTAACTTTACGATATTGCGAAATAAGCCCGCCGTTTATACAAATTTAAGCTGACTTTTTATTTATACCTCCTTCGGAATGTTATACCCTTCTCCAAACGACCAACAGCGATGTTCTTTTGTTTTTCTAAGATTGAAGATGTTAATGATGACGATTTCAACAACAACAAAAAAATGCCAAAATGACAAAATAATAATAATAAAAATTATGTGATGTGAACATTTCTATTCATAATAATAAAGCGCGTAGATGTGTCGTTCTGGTTGCGAGACCCGATCATTCGATAAGTGACCTTATTAAACATTTTAAGCTCCTTCGTCTTTAGAAAGGCACGTTGAGCCGATGTCAGGTTGTTATGATGCCAGTCTTTGAAACCCACCAACTGTATGGAGTTATAGTGAGCTGGTGACCATAGCTGAATTCATGCTAGACCTTTTCGATTTCGAGATCAGCGGTGTGTCAAAAATCGCACCCCAGAGAAGAACCTATGAAACACAATCAAATTACAACCATATAAAAATGACAAACACGTACCTATATGAGGTACTACATAAATAATGAATTAAAAAAGGAGTAACCATAATTTTATTATAGGTATCTTTGACAAGTGTCTTTTTTGCTAAGACTTTGTTTGATTGATAGTAGTAGCACAGTATAAGGAGGTATATGTAATTTATTTATTTATTTATTATGTTTACTAACAGTTAATATATTTTTTACATATACAAAACAATACATTTATATAAAATCTTACAAATAAATGCACAACCAGTAAACAGCATGATGAGGGTAATATAAACCAAAAACATATAACTTAAAAATAATCAGTAATACCGCCATAAACTGTGGTAGTAGGTAACATGTTTTAAATCAGTCTGACTAACTATAACCTTATTATTTAAGTCTGTCGCATGTCTGTCCCCATAACAACCATGTTATTAGCATTGATGTTTTAATAACTAAGGTATGTAGGTAAATTATTTTTCGAGAACAATGGGCTTTGCATGTCTGGGAATAAACCAATCAAAAGAATACGCATTATCAAAGAATACGTATATGATTGGCAATAAGTACATACATTCATCTATACTATATAAATAAAGAGAAACCTTTGTGAGTTTGTTTGTTTTAGGAGGGTAATCTCTGAAATTACGCGTCCATTTCCAAATATCTTATACTGATAGCACGATGCGATGCACCTTGCGGGTGACATCTAGGCTAAATTTAATTTTGATAAAAAATAAGTATTAATTATTGCGATGAAAAATAGGAACTCAACGTGGACAAAAAATATATATTTCAGACCGAATCCATATAAAAGTGTATATACATAATATTCTTATAAACTATGTTAGTGTACAATCATGGTGTTAGTATACAATCTTATAAAAACTAGGTGTTAGTATTAAATTATTTTGGTTTATAAATCAAAGTTAGTCGGCGCGGTGATCACTAATCTGCTTAAAACTTTTCCACGTTAGCGAGTCCCGCCTATCAGCAATAGTATTCAGGATGGCGTCCGGACTGTCCCTAATTCTGCGAATAAGGGATGCTGTTTTTTTGCGGATGATTGCGCCAATACCATCTGTTTCATATTCAGCAAACATTCCCGGCGCACTGCAGAAACTGGGCAGTCCCAACATCATCCTGAAGATATTATTAAACCCGTAGGGCATCTAGCGGCTTTTTAGCATAACTTACCTATAGATTCTCCGTGTAGAAACACTGACAATACGCTTTGAAGAGCGCGGCAAAGTCGCGGGCATAGTGCTAGTGGAATATTATATCCTGAAGGTCAATGTTATATGTTTGCTATCGAGACAAATGATGTAACATGACAGCTTTGATACTAAACTTGTCTAGCATCTAAGTAATGTTTGCCCGTGAAAGCCTCATTGAATAAATGTGGATATTACCTGCGCACTCCTGGTTATCGCATAAAAAATGTTTATGGTATAGATTTCATATTCTTATTGAAATACTTTATTCAGAATGGAGTGTCTGATGTCGTTAGTTATTACGACTTATAATAGTGAGGAGCTCGATGGCGCAGTGGTTAACGCGCCCGGTCTGCGATTGCTGAAGTTAAGCAACTTTTGCAAAGGCCGGTCATTGGATGGGTGACCAAAAATTTATCATCTCGAACTCCTCCATGCTTCGGAAGGCACGTAAAGCCGTTGGTCCCGGTTGCATTAGCAGTCGTTAACAACCACCAACCCGCACTGGGCCCGCGTGGTGGTTTATGGCCCGTTCTCCCTATCCATCCATAGGGAAGGCTCGTGCCCCAGCAGTGGAGACATAAAATGAGCTGATGATGATGATGATGATGATAATAATTCAGTTCATTAGGAAAAGCTATACTTAGGTAATAAAGTTTTATGGAAAAGACGTTTCTAATGAGTTATTACCTAATTTGTCTGTTTTTCCCCTTTTTTAAAATTATAATAATGATTTAATTTCTTTATTTTTTCCTTTTTTTATTATAATGATACAACATGTTAGGGTTTTGTCTTTTACTTTCAAATTATTCTATTTATATTTACTAAAATAGAAAACAAATTCAGTGTGATCAGATCAAGGATATTAACGAGATTATTTAAAACTACTAGTTTTACTAAGTTATACTATTAGTAGTCTAATTACCTCTGTGCAAAAAGTCACGTTATCAACTCGTAAATCAATTTTGACGTAAAGGGAGATCAAATAAACAAACTTTCGCATGTTCATAATTTCTTAGAATATATCAAAAATATGCTGATTGTGTGCCACAAAATAGATCAAACATTGAAACTAGAAATAGCACTCCTTGAGGGACTCAATTTCATGGAAGTTGAGTGGGAGGGTCTGTCACCCGGAATGCTAAAGGTCGTAGGTTCCTCCTGAGATTAGTTGTCTTTTTTTTAAGTGCTGTTTCCAGCTTCGATAGAAATATATAGCGTAGTGAATGTCAAAAACCAATTGAAGGGATTTTTACAAAAACTACATACACATACAACAATAACACTAGTGCATACTACATTTTATTATTTTTCTCCATGATTGTAGGTATAAATAGTGGAAAATGTTACGTTATCAATTCAATACACTATCATGAATAAATGATCAAAATTTTAAAGTAATGAAACGAAAAACTTGGATTGGAGAAAGTTTTTTTATTTCCTGTAAATATATTGCTAAAAAGTTGTTGTTTTTTGTAAAAATCCCTTCAATTTAAAAATATAAAAGTTTTAACTTTATTCATGATTTTGGCGGGAAAGTCAAGAATGACGATTGCAGTTTGGTTTTGTGTTCTAAAATGTGTGGTTTATCGAATAATAATTTGTTAAGTGTTCATGAGCATGAGTGTTGGCAAATAAAACAAACAGTGCAATATCAACTTTTTAATTCTTACGAAAAGTCAGTTCAAGGTCGCAATAAAGTCCCATATTTGTCTGATTTCAAAAGATTTAGGCAATATCGCATATCTTTTAACTGTTATCAATATTACTTTTTCAAATATTTAAATTATAAAAAATGTTCTTCTACTTGACACTCTCTAAATGTGCAAACCGCACTAAATCAATATACAAGAACAAAATCTTCATTCATTTTTATCTTTTGCCAGGTGCACAGCGGACACCGTCTCGAGAAACCAGAGCACTGCCGCCGGGAGCTATACAACATCATGTACTACTGCTGGGAGGCCAAGCCGACAGATAGGCCTGACTTCAAGGAAGTTGTAGCCATGCTGGAGCGCCTACTATGCACTGAAACGGACTACATAGAACTGGAGAGATTCCCCGATCACTCATACTACAATGTACAGCATTTGGACGGAGAGAAATTGTGATTGTGTGAAAGCTATAGCTACATGTTTTTGGTTCCGATGGCTTCTGAGTACTCCATACTTATACGGCTTCCGCCTACGACCGACTTTTTGTAGGACTGATAATCGGACCGATTTTTTCTCCGAGGTTTTAGTACCGATTTTGTGACCGACATTTTGTTGCAATTGCAACATAGAATTTCATACGTTTATTTTCACCGACTAAAAAATCGGTCAGCGATTATCGGACGTGGGGGAGTGTTCATAAGTGGATTAGAATATAGATTATTGATAGATGCTGTCATCAGTATTCGTTTGTCTTGTACACAATTTGTTTGGATCAGTGTATCAGCTAAACTTTAGATATGTATGTTCACACAATACATATCAAATCTGCTATGTAAAATCAAATAGATGGTGTAGAATTGTGAACATTTTTATTAACTTAAAATTTGTACAGTACGTGTACAAATTACAAAGTTTATAACAAAGCGTTGGACAATAAACAGTCTAATAAAAAAACTCTCTTACCAACTTAATATTGCCAATTAACTGATAGGTATGTGCCCCGGAAAATCTAGTAAAATATGGGGAGCCGCTCGCGTGATTCTGATTTCTGACCCCTAGAAACTTCCGGGGTAAGGCCGATCACGACATGAGGATCCATCGAGTTTCTGTTTTTGGCAACGATTTCAGTGATGAGATTATCTTCAATGCATAAAATAGCCCTCGAGCTTACAACAACTATTATTAGATTCTCAGGCTCAATATTTAAAAAAATATTCTGCTTAAAACTGCGTAAGGCAAAACCAGTTTTAATACAATATCGTCAGAGTTCTTTATTTTACAAAATAACGAAATGGAAACGAATCTCATTGTACCTATAGTGTTTTATAATAATGAATTATGTTAACTAAGTAAACTAAGTACGAGTAACCAAAAAAAATATCGAGAAAGTAAAGAAAATTATAATTCTAACAACAATTTATTATAAGTGCGATGTAACATATATTTCATATTTTCTTAAACAACAGTTGTGTACATTATGATGTCAACATTAATTACTTCAATAGTAAGGTTAAAAATAGTGACTTAGATGACATTTTCTGCTCTTTTTAGTGTAAATCTTTAAGAAACTTTTAAAAAGACGTACGGCTATTATTTCTTTTTAAATGATGCATTTGTACTGATGAAAGTTAATGTTAGAAATAATAAATATAATATTAAGTTATTATTTGTAGACAAATCCGTCCGCTAAATAGTTTATTTTTTATTTGTTTGTGATCGATTTCACACTTGGGAACGCAAAAGTAACATTGAAGTAAAAATTAAATTTAAATCTCGACATTTTCTAGGGTATGGCAATAACATTGTAATTTATAATTTACTCGAATATTTAAGTACTAGTCTTTATAAATAAAATAATTACTAATAATTCTTAAGTTACATTGTTATCTAGCGTTTGTACATATTCGATTATATTGTACCTCTCAAAGCATTAGCACTTTTAATAGTTAGTAAATGTTTTGTTTAGTAAAATATTGGTGTTTCTTTTTTTACAACTGGCGACGTTATTTAGATATTCCTAAGGATTTTTTTACTTTTTACAATTTTGTTTTTTACAAAATCAGTGTTCAAAATAACTTCAAATGCTAAAGTCAATGTACCGAATGTGTAGCCAAGTATCAAAGCTAGAAATCCCCCTTGCAAATGCTGGAGGGACAAAGCATCGATATCTACCTCTTTACTGCTCAGAGAACGCAGTAACTTCGCTCTCCTTCTTAAGTTAACAAAATCAAAATATCGCCTAACCGCAGCATTGATTCCACATTGCTTCAACAAACCTAAGGTTTCAGAAAATTCACGCATAAAAGGAAAGCCTTTTAGAGCCACCATCTCCAGCGGGACAGAGAATGCATTCTTTTTGAAAACGTAATATTTAAGTATTCCAAAACTATCACTTAGCTCTGGCATCAACGCTGATAGATGAGCCAACTGTAATCGACTGCACAGCAACGAAAAGTTTCTGTGAACAGCCACATTCATTATTGCCTCATATATATCATCAACAACTACCCACTGCTCACCTATAAATCCATCTACAGGATCGGTAGAATTAAAAAATACATCCTGCAATTCTTCAAATCCACCAAATTTTAACCCGCTGCTTATTAAATCTTCGACAGTCTGAATCTGGTATTCGAAAGAAGGATTCCTTAATACGTCGATCAATTTGGTTTGGTAAGCAGTTAAACACATTATACAATAAAGGTTAAGGAATACAAAAAATGTTCTCAGACCACCTGTTGTAGGCCGTGTGTAAGTGCAAAAACCTAAGGTACATATCCACGTGTTGAGAAAACAATGGCTAAATCTTTGACTGTAAGCTGTTTCATCACTCAATAGCCCAATAGTTTTCCAAGCTGCTACACAAACGATAAACGCTATTATCACAGAAACCCATACGAACTTATCGAATATAATAATCAAAGCATGCCATCGAGGTAATGGGTAGGCTCGTGGTACGACCCAACTGTATGAATCGGCTAAGTATGGAGAGCTGCAGTCAAAATCTTCATGGACGTCGAAATCTGGAAAGATTCCACCAAGTAGCACATTTCCTCTTTTAGATTGTAGTTCCTTTAGAGCACCATCCCATTCTCCAGTGTCTCTTTGTCCTCTGTGTGCATTGAGAATTTCATAGCTCAATCTAAAATTGTAAGTTTTTAGCATTTCACGTACCAGCCACATTTCAATGTTGGGATCGTTCTTGTCAGCACTAACGAACGGCTGGCGTTCTAATGCAATAACATGTAAAGTACATTCTTTCATATCATCTGGAATTCTACCTTCAAAAACACTCCGCTTAGACGTTAATTTGCCTTTTTCGCAAATGTTTTCCTTCATTATTCTGTTATTTGCTGTTTCATTGAAGTAGCCACAATATTTTGGTGGGTCGTAAGGCCGCCAACCATACACTAATAAATTTCTGAGTTTGTTTGCTTGAGGCACCATTATGATAATATTTATTACGTTATATTTAAATAGACAAGTAAAAATGTTCTCTATGATTTCTTCGTTGGCTCTATCAGTAGCCGAAAAGTGAAACAGCAAAACAATGAATTTAGCAAGTGGGTTCCAAGTACGTGAACTAATAATTTTACTAGCCAAATGAAACAAATCTTTATCGTTATCAATTATTACAATAATGTAATCAGCGATTGGTATTGGTCTAAAAAGATCTAAATGATGATGATTCTTAGTTTTCTCGTTTTTGCTACAAATTGCCGCTTCTTTCTCAGAGCGTGCAGCTAGTACTTGAATTGAGAACTGTAAACTTTTGTGCACATATTTTAATAGATTGTTTCTAATGTTTATCACTGGTGTACTAACATTATTGTTGTTCGCAAAAATCAGAAGTCCTGGTTTTGTAAAGTCACTTTCTATTATTTGCATAATACAGTTTGAAAAATCATTAACTATTGTAGGACCGTTCGGATTAATTATCGCTTCTGCAGTGATAAAGAAAAGGAATATTATACCAGACATAGTTTACAAAGTTTAAAACAGAAATGAATACCAAAACAGATTAAAGTTGTTCGCTTCATGACGTGACCTAACATTAATTACTGCTATCTAAACATTGATCTTTACTTTTAGTTTTAACTGGTGCATTAGCAAAAACGCAAATCTATGAACAGCAGAAGGTAGACGTGGACTAGACATAAATAAAACAATTTTGTTGTTAATGATCCATTTGCACGACAAAATTATGTTGTTTAATCATAATTTTAGATTAAACTTTATGCTGTTGGTAATTTATCACGAGTCATGGTAGTCAAAGTATGAAATTAAAAATTGGTAAACTTATAAAGGTTTGCAACCTATTTAAAAAAAAACAGTATATAACTACTGTAGGCATAATAATAATGCCTTAGGGCGCTGGCACAAAAGAAAAGTCATTTACAAGTTGCTGTTCCTAACGTTTTTGTTTATCTGACTCTGTGTGTGCTCACACACAACCCTTTAGTCATAACGGTTACACCAAATAAAGGCGCTTGCGGGTACGTTTTTAGCTTTGTAGTTATCCGCGTCTTCGTTCGCTTGGATTTGAAACTTTAAAAAAAACTTTTTTATCAAATTGAAATATAGCCTATGTTATCCGCAAGAAATGTAGCATTCTATCTGTGAAAGAGTTTTTGGAATTAGACCAGTAGTTCCATAGAATTACCCTTCTCAAACAATCAAACAAAGTCACAAATATTACATCTTATTAATAGTATAGATTTAAATATAGAAGAGTATAGATATAGATAAATAGAAGAAGATAGATATATAGATAGATAACACAAAATATTTAATTGCAACAAAATCCCATGGCACACGAATGCCAGTCCGATTGCACCAAGTTGAAGAAGTAGTCTCGCGAGAAAAGCTGCCGTATTTGCTCCTCTTTTAAGATGATCAAGTTTTCTTATAAGATGTAAGGTTATATTTACAAGTCAAAGAGCTTATGCCATTTGAGACGACGTTTAATGTGTTACCCGATAAGAGAGCTACCGAGTTTTCTATGCGGAAACAGCAAAAGCAGGCGGTAAATTTTATTTTTGAATATATTAACTGCAGACTGAGGTTTTAGACTTAGAGGTCCTGGGTTCGACTTCCAGTGGTATAATTAGTTTTGCTCGGTTCGAAGAATCAAAGCCCAGATATTGTATCATCATCATCATCATCAGCTCATCTTATGTCCCCAATGCTAGGGCTCGAGCCTTCACATGGAAGGATAGGGAGAACGGGCCATAAACAACCACGGGGACTCAGTGTGGATTAATGGTTTTTAACGACTGCTAATTCAACCAGGACCAACGGCTTTACGTGCCTTCTGAAGCAAGGAAGATCCTGAGATGATATTACATTTTTGGTCACCTACCCGATAAACGGCCTTTGCGAAAGTTGCTTAATAACCTCAGCACTCGCAGACCGGGCGCGTTAACCACTGCGCCATCGAGTTCCTCAAGAGATATTATGTCATCATCATCATCAGCCTCTACTAGTCCACTGCTGGGCATAGGCCTCTCCAAGTGCACGATACTGTGCACGATACTGAGCACGATCCGCGTCTACTGCAGAATACAATTATGTCTATTTTATTATATTGTGGGGACAGTGTTATAAAATGCAACATTGCAGAATTAGCCAGCTTGCGAACACACACGCTTGGCAACCGCAGCGCAGTCGTCTCCTGTCACGCGTCACGTTCAATGTAAGTATGTGCGCCGGCGGTAGCTCTATCTGACAAGGATGCACAGGTAGTGTATACCTGTGAGATCAGAAAGCTGCTACCGACCGGCACTACCTCACGGGTATCAGAAGGTCCAATATGTAAAACTTCAATAGTCCCTGTAGATGTATATTGCACTGTATAGATATACAACACGTTACAAGTAACTACAAAAACAGAAATGTTGAAAAAAAATCCACGAGCAGGATTTGAACCCGCACCCTTCTGACATACCGGGTCAGGTGCTTTTCCAATTGAGCTATCGTGGTTCTAACCAGCCTGCCGAAATTATTCAACACTATTTACTTTTTACTTTGAAAGCCAAAGGCGCCCATTCAATGTCATCAACTACCGTCATTAACATCTGATTATAATATTTTTACAAATACTAAAGATCAGTTAAGAAGTAGGCAAGCTATTTATAAAATGTTTTTGTTTTGTTTATATAATTTTTACCGCAAATTTTGTTGCGAACAAATTACAAAAACACAAAAAAAAAATGCGTTCAAAATTATATAAACAAAACATTTTACTTTACAAGTACTTTTAACTAAGGCTAGTGAGCATGACGCGTGACAGGAGGGCTATTTCTGCAATGTTGCATTTTTGAATAATGTGTCCCTACAATATCATAATGTAAAAGTTAAAACGCTTTTATCAGACCTATTCTGCAAGCAGAACGTCCTAAGAGACAAAACAGCTTTTAAAGCAGATACATTTCACAGCATTAAAATTACCATAACATCAAAGTAGTATTTTGTTCACGTACAAGAATCCCTTTCGCTTCTTATTTTCAACTGGAATTTAAAAAAAAAGTAATGTGTTTGGATATTTACTTGGTAGAATTCTATCTTTTAATAGCCTCGTACCTATTTCTAATGAGTGTTTTTATTAGAAATATCATGTTGGAAATTTATTTGTAAACAACGCTAAAGTAATTAAGTAATGCGAGATTTTTAAGCTTCTTATATTATACATAATATTATAAAAGTGTCTAGTCTGCCACCAGTGACTATTTGGAAAATATAAATATCAAACCGTTAGTGGTAAAATAAGAAAAAAAAATCTGCCGCTAGTTATTAGGTATAACAATTTGTACCATAAGCAAACTATAAATACACATCAAAGTAGCTTAATAAAATAGTTCCTATAGCGTTCAGTCGTAAAGTTTGTTGGTTAGGTTAAGTTAAATTTTTTTCCCGAGCGAAGCGCATCGTAGCGATGGCCAGTAACGGAAGGGGGGAGCAAATAATAAAAGTATATTTTAATGGGGTATTTGACAGTTTTTAGAAAAATATGTCTAATGGTTCATTATAGCATAATATATTTGCAATTTGATTAATTCGTTTTGAATTTCTTTATTTTTTATGAAAATCGCCATAAAAATTCTAATTAATAAAATAGCCGCCAAAACGCTGAACACGTGATGTCGTGACGTCACCTGCTTCTAAGCAAACTTTTAGCTGTCAAATCAAACGTACAAAACTTTGTTTGACATTTTACTGTTTACAAGCTGGTGACGTCACTCCAGATTCAGCGTTATCCCGTGCGTTTTTGATCACGTGGTCAATCATAAAAAATTATTAGGTTATTAATGATTTTTTATAAAAATCATACTTATTTTAAAATTATGTGCTGGCTAAATTAGTTTAAAAACATGTTTACTATTAAGTTAACAACAGTTTGATCAATATTTTCATTGTAGTCAAATACCCTATTATGACAATCTAATTTTAATTAACCTACTAATAAGTTGTGGCAGAATAGTTTTTCATGTTAGTCTGCCGGTAGAGGAACTATTTCGCTTCGCTACTTTGATGTGTAATTAAAATTAAACTTTATTAGTTTACAATATACTAGCGGCTTGATATTTTTATTTACCAAATAGCCACTGGTGGCAACACACACTTTCTAATATTAATGTGGGAGCGGTTATTTTTCACCAAAATGAAACTAGTAAAGTTACGAGTTAGAGGAAGGAGATTTTGATCGTTCCTATGTTCACCTATATTAAGAAATTCGTTTTAAATAAACAATTTACAACACAACCAGAATGTTTTTAATTCTACACCCGGAAATACCCAGTGCTGGGCAAAAGCCTCCACCCACTTTATAAAGAAATCAAGTCATCGCTACGATTGATGGGACCTCTTTCAGGGTCAGAGGGATGTATATTCCCACCCCATTTTGAACTTTATGTGATTGAGATAAGATTAAAAACCAAATAAAATATGTGGTCAAAAAATCAACCACCATGCCTCAAAGAGTTAACCCTTTCGGTTCGGCGTGGGGGTGCAGTGCCAGGACTGAAACTAATTTTTCAAATTATCTGCATAATTTAAGTAAATATGGATTAAATTTAAATTTAGAATGATAATGGGAAAGATAGTAGGTAATTAACTTTACAGCTCAGAACCGTTTAGGACGATGGGTCCCAATTGCTAAGTAAAAACTAAGCTTCAGTCTTGAATCAAAGTGTGACGGGATGTATATTCCCATCGGTCATACGTGGTACGGGAATGTCTATGGGAAATAAGGCGTTCGGAAATTTGTCTACAGTGAAAAAAGACGATCGGAATTTTTTATACAAGAAAATAAAAATATCGAAAAATACATCTTACAAATCACATATACATACCATCAGGCCTGAAAGGGTTAAAAGACGTTTTCACACAATCATCATGATGCTAACATTTTTTTATGACGGGCTTAGATAAAATTGCGAATTTGTAGACCAAAAGATTACATTAAACCGATACAATATTATTATATATTCCCCCCTAAGAATCGAACCCAGGAAATTTTGTGCCGTTGGACCAAAGAGGCGGTAAAACCAATGAAACTAACAGATATAAGATATAACAGCTTCATGGTAAACGCTTTTGGCAAACAAAAATAAAAATGACCAAAACGTCAGGTTAGTAACGTCTGTCAGAATGTGGTGTCATTCTTTGTTTTCATTCGGTTTTGGTTTCGTTCCGTAATTTAAATATATAGTACAATAGTATTGAACCTTGATGCATGATTCTTCATGTGGTGATCGTACACTTTATTTTGTGTTTCTTTGCAGGTGTATTTTCAAGTAAGTTTGGTTGCCTTTTTAATTTTAGTTCGAACGCTCGCACTCAAGGTACCATAGAACCATACCCAATTGCGTTTCTCTTGTGTAGGCGTGTAATAAACGCGTCGCGTAAACGCTGTCCTAATGAGGCTACATTAGTACCTTATTCTGTTCAGCGTGACGCCGCGCACATTCACACAAAACAACAGGGGCTAAGCAAAGCGGTGCGCTAGGTATATTTCTGCCAATATGATTGATTCCTTTCCTTTTGGTGTTACTGGAGTTATCCTATTCATGAAAAAGCACGCGCAAGTTAAGCGACTTTCACGGTGGGTGCGTCCTGTTGTCGGAGTGTCTGCGCTGCGCATACGTTTTTTAAACGCCTACTCTGGAGAAAAGCTAGTGTGAAGGAAGACCAAAAATCTAGTGAAAAAAGCCTTCGGACATGAAAGACATCATCAACCTATAAGCATCCCATAGCTGGGCTTATGCCTTTGCCTGAACAATAGTACATAAGTAGTAAGTGTAGTTTTCGTGTATCTATTAGATATCCGGGCAAATGCGAGCGAGGAGTTTGGACAAGGGTCGGCGTATAGTACTTGGTATGACGGTGAGCCAAAGTAAAAGGTATTCTACTTATTTATAGAAGTAAATTATAATCGCTTGGTAAGCGTTAGCTTGCCTCAATAAGCTGCATCAATTGCTTAACGTGCCTCTCAGAGCGTGAAGAAGCTAGAGATATTCAAAAACTCTGTGTAGGCGTAAAAAAATGAACAAACTCTCGAGCTCCTCCGTGCTTCGGAAAGCACGTAAAGCCGTTGGTCCCGGCTGCATTAGTAGTCATTAACAACCACCAACCCGCACTGGGCCCGCGTGGTGGTTTATGGCCCCTTCTCTCTATCCATCCATAGGGAAGGCTCGTGCCCCAGCAGTAGGGACTTTATGAGCTGATGACGATGATAAGTGAAAAATATATTTCAGATTCAGATTGAGACATTTTTATTTAAATAATTGCCATAAAAATAGCCTTCAGGACGATTTGAGAGGATAGAAATGCTTTGGCTGTGGTTAGGCAAATGTCACTGTGTCAGTAGGTAATAAAAATATAAATTACTCATATGAGGAAATACTTCTGTCACACATTATATGTTCGTGGCTGGTTGCAGCTACAAACAAGTCAGCCGTTGTGCTTCGATGTGGACTGTATTAAAACTCGTTTCTTGATTATTTCTTCTTTATTCTTCATAGGTGGGGTCCGGAGAGCTTACAAAAATTTGCTCTGACCGGCCTGTATTTATACACTTTGGGTCATGCCCGTGAGCGTGGTGGGGGCAAATGCCGGCCCATGTAGGTATACAATTTTTTCCCCTACCCACATGAACCGTCGTAATTTGCAGTTGTCCCTTTCGTTTTGGACCTCCCTTTCTTACATGTATTTTATCGACCCTACGGTATCTCTCGTAATCTGGATACCTTACAATATTAAAATATTATATTTACTTTAAGATTTAATTAACTTATTTAATTATCTCTACTTAGTGAGGCATTAGGCCTCTGGGCACGTTTACCTGGCCCTCTTTAAAACATACCACAGTTACCTTGTGTTAAATGAAAAGACAAACATAAGAAATATTTATTAAAATAACATATATAAACCTAAATATATTAACCGTATTACATTATAAAGTTATATTCGCTAACTAATCCTATACAATACAATAATGAGACTTCTGTCCGTAACAGGCTCCCCCCGGCGCAGCATCCGCGTAGCCTCTTCACTCCATCGGCAGGACAGCCAGTCTCGTCGTCGGTCGTCGGAACGTGCCGCCCTTGGTGCGCACCTCTGCGTTGCGTACTTCGTTGTCAGGTCCAGGGAATATCTTCGTAACGACGCCTCTGGGCCATACATTGCGGGGTAGTGTGTTGTCCACAATTATGACCACGTCGCCCTCTTGTACATTGCGTCGCTCGGAGTCGCGCGTGCCGCCGCGCGGTATGAGTAGTGGTAGATACTCGCGCAGCCATCGTCGCCAGTACTCGTCCGCCAGCGCCTGCGCCGCCCGCCATGTGTTTCGGTCGGCGCGCTCGCACGGCCCAGTGGTGGGCAGGCCGCTCGAGCTGCCCAAAAGGAAGTGATTGGGCGTCAGCGCTTCCGGGTCGTCGATGCTCACAGAGACGTGTGTTAGAGGCCGAGCGTTGACAGTGTGCTCGACTTCAGCCAGTAGTGTTATAAGTACTTCTTCACGCGGCGACTTCTCGTTGAGTGTAGCGCGCAGCGCCGTTTTTACGGTTCTCACCAGCCGTTCCCATGCGCCGCCTTGGTGCGGCGCGCCTGGTGAAATATAGCGCCACTCTGTGCGTTTTGTTAGCGCATATTCTCGTAGCGCTGGCTCCCATTGTTCGTATGCGGCCTTTAGCTCTCGGTCCGCGCCTTTAAAATTCGTAGCGTTGTCACTGTATATAACCTGGGGCCATCCCCTCCTGGCCGCCATTCTTCTTAGAGCCATAATCGCAGAGTCTGTAGATAAGCTCGCTGTAAGTTCAATATGCACAGCTCGAGTAGTGAGGCATGTGAATAGCGCCCCCCATCGTTTCTCATGACGCCGGCCGATAGTCACAATCATCGGGCCAAAGTAATCGAGGCCACAGTTCGTAAACGGCCGTACAAAGGCTTCCATACGTGCTCTCGGTAGGTCACCGTGCACCGGCGTCGTAGGTAGCGTCTTTCTCACTTTACAGAATGCACAATTGAATGCCACAGATCTCACAGCCGGCCTCAGTCGTAGAACCCAGTATCGTTGTCTTATTTCGTTGACGACGCGTTCATTGTGCGAGTGGTGGGCGCGACGGTGCTCACGATCTAGTAGCAACCGCGCATACGGGTGGCTGCCGTCCAGTATTACAGGCGTAGTAGCGGGGGCAGACACACCCGCTGCCCTTATTCGCCCTCTTGCTCGTAATACTCCGTCTTTGTCGATGAACACGTCGAGTCGCCGTAGTCTGCTGCCCGCGCGTAGTTTGCGGGACGCTTTGAGGCGGTCGATGTCGTCTGCGAAGCTCTCTTGTTGCGATTCAATTATTAGTAGGCGCTCGGCCTCGTTGATATGTTCAATCGTCATTTTACTAGCGCGGCGGCGGCATCTCTGAGTGAATAGTAGCACGTTCGCCATCGTTCTTACTAAACGCTCGTAGGAGGAGAAGCGTTTAGCGTTGGGCACTACTCTACTATCACTCTGCCACATATGCGTGTGCGTTACGCAGTGTTCACTCTCCGCGCTGTGTTCGTTATTGATGTCGTCACTCGCAGGCCATTCAGTTTCGTTTTCGTATAAAAATGCCGGTCCGACAAACCACCGATCATTTTTCGTTTTCGTAATCTCACTGCCGCGCGTTACGTCGTCCGCGACATTGTGAGCCGTAGGGACCCATCGCCATTGTGACGGCATCGTCGTTTCTGTGATCTCAGTTAAGCGATGCGCTACATAGGGGGTGTAGCGCACCGTGACGTTGTTTATCCATTTTAACACTGTTTGTGAATCGGTCCAATATACGACTCTCTCAGGTTGCCATCTTTGCTCATTCAATACTGAACTTGCTAGTCGCGTAGCTATCAATGCCGCTTGCAACTCCATTCTCGGAATACTTTGTTGCCTTATCGGTGCCACTCTGGCCTTAGCAGCGGCAAGTGCGACTCTTATTTTGCCATTTTCACCCTTCATTCTCCAGTATACTGCAACGCCGTAAGCGACCTCGCTGGCGTCACAGAAAATATGTAGCTGCTTTCTCGTCACTCCCCCCGTATGTAGACGCCGGGGTAGACGCAGACTACGTAATGCTCTCAAACTGTTTAACCATTCGTGGAACTCGCCGGCCTCGTAATCGGGTAAGGCCTCGTCCCATTCTATTTTTAACCGCCATATTCCTTGTAAGATGATCTTCGCTCGTATAGTATAATAACTCAGTATGCCAAGCGGGTCAAATATTGACATAACCGCGCTCAACGCCTCTCGTTTAGTAGGAGCGCGCCTCATTTGCTTCACGTCGTCGCACACGCGAACCATCTCAGTATTAAACGCCAACTCGTCTGTAGCAGCGTCCCATAGTAAACCGAGTGTCCTTCCCCATTGCTGATAACTAGCGCCGAGCTGTCGGGGTGCTGTGTCACGGCTTTCTGCTGGCAGCTCACGCAACACGCGCGGTCTGTTAGAGTTATAACCGGCCAGCGTGAATTCTGCCTGCGCGTGAACCTTCGCGACCTCCTTTATTGTTGCAATCGCTTCTTGTTCGGTGTCGTAGCAGTCGACGTAGTCATCCATATAATGGTTTCTCGTAATCGCTTCATATGCTCGTGGATACTCGGCAGCGTGCGCTGCGGCGTTCGAGTCTCTTACGCTGTGCGCTAAGAAAGGTGAACTTTTTGCTCCGAATATCATCGACGTCATCTTGTAGCGCGTAGGTGGCTTCGTTCGGTCGGTGCCCCTCCATAGAAACATCTGAGCGGGTTGGTCATCTTTACATATTTTAACTTGAAGAAACATCTCTCGTATGTCGGCCGTAATCGCCATAGCTCGTTCGCGAAATCGTAGTAGCAGTCCCGCCAGGTCGCGTAGTAAGTCGGGACCCTCTAAAAGCTCGTCATTCAGACAAACTCCATTTGCTTCGGCGGCCGCGTCAAAAACAACTCGTAGCTTTCCGGGCTTATTCGGATTCGTTACGGCGAAGTGAGGTAAGTACCATAAATGCGGGCTCATCAAATCGCTCTCGCTACTTTCCTCGGCATAGCGTTTATCAAACAGATTTTCTATTTGATTCGTATAAGCTCGCTTAAATTCGTCAGACTTGTCCATCTTCCGTTCTATGGATTTTAATCGTCTCAGTGCCGATTCGTAACTCGGCGGCAGCGTGACGTCATCACGTCGCCACGGTAAGCGAACTTCGTATTTTCCGTTGACTTTCTTTGTCGTCGTGTTAAATAGCTCTATGGCGCGAGCATCACTCGGGCTCACTCGCTCTTTTTTCGTTATTCCCAGTGAGTCGATTTCGAAGTGCTTCTTTACCATAGCATGGAGTTCGTTGTCGGGTGAGAGAGTGCGCGAGATCGTCGCGCATTGCGGTGTGTTTACGTATAACACCGCAACCGTATTACTCTCCATCAGCACGCTTGACCGTGGCGCTGATCCGTGTATTACCCACCCCAGCTTCGTGAGCGATGCGATCGGTTCGTCTCGCTTGCCCTGTAGCAATCTTCGTGTGACTATGAGATGCCAATTGTCTGCCCCAATCAATATTTGAGGCTTGACATATCCGTAGCAGACGTCGCTGTTTGATAGCTCTTTCATGTGCGCGTATTTCAAACAATCGTTGTGCACCGTCTGTCCGTTGAGTGATAAATCTTTCATCGTTCTAGCTCTTATGTCGAATCGTTGTTTATTCGTAGTAGCAATCAACTTTATATTCACCGTCTTGGTTTCGCACGTCGTTTGTGTATTTACGCTTCGTATTTGCAAATCGTTCGCCGGCCCATCCGCGCCTACGTGGTCCGCCAGGTCTTGATCGATTAGTGTGACAGTTGACCCCTCGTCGAGTAGGGCGTATGTGTCGATTGACCCCTTCGGTCCCTTGATGGTAACGGGACACACTTTCAGCAGTACCTTAGTAGCATCGGTCGAGTGATTAACCGACGCTACCATCTCGGTTACATTTGGCCTGGTGCGGTGCTCGTGTAGTAAGGCGTGGTGGGGATGGCGACAACCATCAATGCTGCACAGATCGCGTTTATCGCATTGTAGGTGACGGTGTTTCTTATTGGCACAACGGAAACACACTCCGCTTTTATTTACCCAATCCCATCGTTGTCTAACTGTCATGGTTTTAAAGCGATCACATTGCGGCACGTCGTGACGTCCTCCACAACATAGACATTCTTTGTTTATGACGTCATCATTCGTTGCGTACACAGCTGTGCTTTTATTTCGCTCGATTCGATGTTTCACGTTCGCTCTCATCTCTGTAACAACGTTTTTTCTCGTAGGGTTGTAGCTCACGTATGCGTACTGTAGGGCTCTGTCGGCTTCTCTCATGAGAAAGTGGGATAGTGTAACGATCTCAGGCTCGGCATAGCTTCCGTAATCAATTGCATAGTCGCACCACCTTGAGCGTAGGTGCGGTCCGAGCTTGTCCACAACTTCTCGCGTCAACATCGGGTTCCGTAAGTAGCCTCTGTTGTCGATATTATCGAGTATGCACACAATGTTTTGCAGTTTGATTGCGAACGTGTTCAACTCGCTGGCCGTCGTGCCGGGTCGCGGCAGTCTTCTAATGTCATCCAGCGCTCGATCGATTATAACTTCCGGCCGTCCGAAGCATTGCTCGAGTGTTTTCATTACAACTTCCGGGTCCACGGCCGTATATAAAAGAGCGGACACCGCTTCCTTTGCTTCATCTTTAAGACAGCTTCTTAATCGTTGCAAGTTCTCGGCTTTACTAAAGTTGAATTGTCTAGTCGTATCGCGCATTGCCGCTTTGAAAGGCAACCATTCGACCGGCGAGCCGCTGAATATAGGCAAATCCAGTGCTTGTCGTGCAATCGGTCGATTTTGCATCATTTTCTCTAGTGTGAGTGCGAGCTTAACCATTCCCGTGTCGTCCTTGTTCGTTTGGTCACGGGGCTCCGCCTCTTTCACTGCGTTTTCGTCTTCGACCTAAGGCGAGTCAGTGAGGTGGCGACCTCTGTCCATCTCATTTGCACGCGCATCCTTTTGTCCTTGTCGTACATTTCCGACTTTATTCGTATCGGGTCCATGCACGTTCCGACGCCGATCCAACCAGTCATCCAGTTTCAGTTGGGTTATATCGGCGGGTAAGCTCTCTGGTTCTATATCCGTTTCATCTTCAATAACGGCGATTTCGTATGCAAGTCTCTTATTAATCATTTTCGCTTCCAATTGTATCTCTCGCCGACGTAATTCGGCGAGTTGCATCTCCGCTTGAAATTGCGCATGCTTAATTCGTGAGGCGACGCTCGCTGTTGATCGTACCGACGGTGGCCCGGCTCTGGGCGCATCGGATGGGGGTGCGTCGTCGTTGCGTCTAATTTCCGTAGTGGCGGTGATGCCGCGTTCAGCGGTCTCTGGGGGCGGTTCCAATGGCGTCACGGTTGAGGCATTGTTTGAGTGTGATTCTGGTGGTTTGTCAGGTGTTCGTAGTCCCGCTGTCGCCTCGGCTTGACCTTGTCTTCGGGTAGTCGGCATCTTCTTTCTTGCTGTCCCTACCAATCTCAAACGGGCACGCTATGTGGGGAGCCCGTCCAAGGATGGAGTTCGTGCGGGAGTGGAAAGGAAGGACCTACCCAGCAGAGAGTCGACGTGGACAACGGGGCGCTCGCGCATCGGTTGGAGTGACCGACTGCTTAGGCAGTGCCTACAGAAAGGACCCCCGCTCCACGACAAACCGTACTGGCGTAGCCGGACTTAAGCTTGCCTTGAAAAAGGCAAACTGACGACCCCGTCCGATAAGTCGTCCCGCCTTGAACGGCGTTTACTCAGAACGCCCACCGTTTGGCACCGCTAGGTGGTGGGACGTTTTTGAGCCGCGGTCCGCCCGCGTTAGACTTGTGGCAGAACACAAGTGGTACAATGCGTTGGTGGTTACGTAAATGCGTTGGTGGTTACGTGAATGCGTTGGTAAATCTTCCAGCCGACGTTAATGGATGAAAGCTTCTGTTCTTCAAATCGTCCGCTGATCTTCTAAATCCGGCTCAGAAGGACCAAAGGAACTGTTCGTGGCTGGTTGCAGCTACAAACAAGTCAGCCGTTGTGCTTCGATGTGGACTGTATTAAAACTCGTTTCTTGATTATTTCTTCTTTATTCTTCATAGGTGGGGTCCGGAGAGCTTACAAAAATTTGCTCTGACCGGCCTGTATTTATACACTTTGGGTCATGCCCGTGAGCGTGGTGGGGGCAAATGCCGGCCCATGTAGGTATACAATTTTTTCCCCTACCCACATGAACCGTCGTAATTTGCAGTTGTCCCTTTCGTTTTGGACCTCCCTTTCTTACATGTATTTTTATCGACCCTACGGTATCTCTCGTAATCTGGATACCTTACAATATTAAAATATTATATTTACTTTAAGATTTAATTAACTTATTTAATTATCTCTACTTAGTGAGGCATTAGGCCTCTGGGCACGTTTACCTGGCCCTCTTTAAAACATACCACAGTTACCTTGTGTTAAATGAAAAGACAAACATAAGAAATATTTATTAAAATAACATATATAAACCTAAATATATTAACCGTATTACATTATAAAGTTATATTCGCTAACTAATCCTATACAATACAATAATGAGACTTCTGTCCGTAACATTATAAGTGGCCAGTTACACGTGAATACCCTTCAGGACGACAGGACCAAGAAGTTTGTATAATTAATAGTAGTTAGTTTTGGTTTTGTTGTTTCATCATCTCAGCCAAAAAACGTCCACTGCTGGACAAAGGCCTCCCCCAAGGATATGAGCCGTAATCGCCACGCTTGGCAGGCGGGTTGGCGATCGCAGTAGGTTGAGGGTAACCTCAAGAGAGATGCTGCTGCCCATCCTCTTTGTTGTTTATGGAGTCCAAACAAAAATCGGGTGGGGCTGTTTCGGGTCACACAGCCGTTGATTTAGAGTGAAATGTCTATGTCAGCGAGTCGTTTTTAATGTTAAAGATTGAAATGAAAACCTCAACACGATTGACTTCGTTTTAAATATTTGATATCTACCTTTATCAGATGACTGCGACTAATAGTAGTTAGTTTCTAGTGAACGAATTAGGAAAGTGGACGAGATATGAAGTGGACGAGATATGAAGTGGACGAGATATGAAGTGGACGAGATATGAAGTGGACGAGATATGAAGTGGACGAGATATGAAGTGGACGAGATAGGAAGTGGACGAGATAGGAAGTGGACAAGATAGGAAGTGGACAAGATGGAAAGTGGACGAGTTAGGAAATTAACGAGATAGGAAAGTGGACGAGTTAGGAAGTGTACGAGATAGGAGGGTGGACGGTATAGGAAAGTCCGGAAGGGTTGGCAAAAGCTAATCAAAAGTAGTGTTTTTTTTATTATTGAAAACTCAATCAGACTTTTTATAAAATAATTTTAGTCTAATACCAACGTGTTATTGTAAAATTGCGAAAATTGATCTTTGTGTTGTTTTTAACTTAATTATCATTTATAGTTTTACATCATAAGTTTTAGGGTAAACTAAATAAAATCAGCAGAACTATACGATAGCAAGCTTTTCCTGTAACCATTGAGCGAATGAATTATAACATTACTTGTTAATACCGAAGTTGACGTGAAAGCTACGGTTATGGCCGTTGTTATTACCGCATTGAAAGATTTACTTGTTTACGTCTGTTCTAACTGGCAGAAGGGACGTCCCTCTTTTCCTTATTTGCTCTACGACATAAAAGAAAGATGCTGACGTAAAATATAAATGTATTCAACCTAACTGCTAGCTTAGTATAATTTTTTACTTTGGATTCCAAATATTTTTTTACCCGTTGTCTTCTGTGAATATAGACACTGATCAGTGCTCGCCAGATGAAACGTTAAAGGACTTTTTCGTGCCAAAATAATGAGAAAACATAATATATTTTCTTTATATTGTAAGAGTATATATAAAATGGCTAGACGATACCAAACAGTGGACTGGACTTAGCTATTTGTCAATTAAAATATGCTTTCCCTTAAAGCAGGAAATTTGGTGTACTGTACTCGAATCTTCTGTATGAAGGTAATACTAATTGATGATGATGATATCGCACCAGAAGTGGGGAGTGCGATATCATCATCAGTAATAGCAAAACAAAACACCTTCAATTAATAAAGTTATTGGCAAAAAACGGTTTTTTATTTTTCCTGTAAAATTCATGGTTTGCTATTAGATACTGTTTTGTTTTGCTATTACTGTTATCTGTTTATCTACAAATTTCACTTAGAATAAATTTTCGTATTAACTGCAGAATACTGTGGCACCTCACAGTACCAGGGCAACATAGACTACAGGAGCTAATTTGAAAGTGAATTTTAAAGCCCTTTAGTGAAATCATCTTGAGAATTTATAAAAATTACATTAAAAATTAGCTCCTTATAGATTCTGTACTCCTGGTAGTTTGTCTCTACTATCCAATATATTATCTATTAATTACATTTTAACAGTAAAAGTGAGAACTCTTACCCCTTGCACTAATTCAAATTCACGCGATGCTGCTAGCCAGGATCACCTTAATATTTGCAAACCAATCTACGCTCACGGAATACCCATCTCTATTCAAAAGTTAAATATAGGGGCGCTTCGAGGAATAAAATTTCAATATTTTTAATTGTGAAGCGCTCCTTTTATTAGCAGTTATTAAAAGGAGCGCTTCGAGGAATAGTTTTGGGGCGCTTCGTTGGGAGCGCTCCAAAATGGGAGCGCTTCGAGGAATACCTCGCAATGGCTAATGCCGTTTTAAGTCATTTAATGTTGTTGAAGAATACTGTCGCTATAGTCTTATACATTATCACCTATTAAATGTGTGCTAGCAAATGTCATTTGTGTTATTATTCTGGGTAAAAATATTATCAGCTCTTTATACGAATAAAACTATTTAGCTTTATAATTTCGTCAATTTCTCATATACACGCATAAATAAAATTAGGTTTGAGCCCTAGATCATGAAAATGCAATAATCGAAATTACAATAAGAGCACTTGCGGTTTTATTCTGTGGGCGATGCGATATATAAAAAGCAGTCACATAAATTAAACTTATAATTAAGTGTAATAAAGCGTAAGTGTATAAAAAACAGTCACATAAGGAAAGCGCCCTTTGACTGCGGACCTTGTAAAAGGTTTGTAACGTCAGGAGAAAATTTTACATAAACTGATTTTATCTTGTTTATTTTTACATATTAATGTAAAGTTAAGTAACGAGTAGGTTTTTGTGGTATTTTTCTTTTGGTCACTCATCGTGTGACCCGGCATTTTGAACATTGCTTCAGGTACTTGCTAGATTGCAACCTGCACCACGTTCAAAGAATTTATTGTTATTACTTTTTTTTTCAGTATCACAAAATAAGGATGGCAAGCTTCATTTTACGAGTATTTGTCGTTCGATTACTTTAACGAAAACGAGAAATTGTATAGTATATATATAAATACAATGTTATTTTTATTCATACGAAACCTGAAAACTGTTTGTTCAGAATCAGTAATAGAATCGATTTCAATATTTTTTATACCATGTTACATTTTGACCAAATAATAATTACAAAATCTCAATTATTGTAGTATACCCTACTAAAAACACAACGGGACAGCACAAAAAGCTTGTAACTTCGTGAGTTTTCAAGATATTATTTTAATTTTTTTTGTACTGATTCTTTAAATGAAAATATTTGACCCGTGTTACGGTTTTCGTATAAACTAAAAATAAGGTTGTATACAATTTCTATATTGTATTACAATACATTTTTTTTTTTACAATACAATAAATTTCCTCGTTTGTCGGAGACGGTCTCCTTCAATGCCATACAAATCCTTGTATTCCCCTGATTGATTGGTCAATATAACTATGTTGTAATTCGGTCCATTACACCTTAATCTCAAAATGCCTGGCTAATTAATACGGCTGAAATTCAAATGGTGTCCTTTTCATAATAACTGAAGGTCAATGTGGCTTTTTCCTAAAATGTCCTAGTTTCAAAATGTTTGAATCCCATGTCTGAAAATGCATTCACCTCGCTTTCAACACGCATGACGCAAGATGGGTAGGGTTCCTATATTCAATTTATTATTTTTCATAAAGATAATTAAAGAAAAACTCAGCAGTAAAAATACTTTTACTGCATTAAAGAATGAAACACTATAATCAGAATACACAGTATCATTCATTCTTACTTATATAATAATTATCTTTATAAATGAGTTGCATTGTCAAGTGTAAAGAGAAGTGTATTAAGAAGGTTTGATTACCTACTTATGCATATTATAATGTGATCGTGAGAATCAGTCATTCTGGGATCACTACATTTAAAATTTCAGGCATTACGGGACAAAGCCATTTTGAAATTTATTCTTATTGGTTTCAGTCATTGTGAGATTGTTTCGTACCGATATCAGACCGGGCGCAATAAAACTATGTTGTTAATGAAACTACTTTGTTTATAAAAACACAAATGTTGAAAAAAATTCCACGAGCAGGATTTGAACCTGCACCCTTCTGACATACCGGGTCAGGTGCTCTCCCAATTGATAGCTGTGTTTTTGTAATTTGTTCGCAACAAAATTTGCGTTAAAAATTATATAAACAAAACAAAAACATTTTACTTTGCTTATGCATTCGAAATTGTAACGGCAGCTAATGCCCACTGCGCTCAAAACATACCCCTAATGTATTCGTAACTAGAAGCAAAGTTTATTTCATAATTCAGTCCGTAGCTATGCCCTCGTTAAATTCGGTCGGTCGTGATTCCCCGAAGGAACGAGTTGTTTTGCTGAAATAAAAAGTTGTGTCTTTTTAAAAAAACATATCGCACCACTAGTCTGTTTGATGTTGAGGTCAAACAAACGAAAAAAAATTGTCAACATCAATATAGTCATGCTGTTTTTGACGCAAATCTTCCTTTCATTAATTTTCATTAACATATTATTTTTTTTTTTTTTTTTTTTTTAAATAAAATAAATAAAGTTCTTCAGATCCAAAAAGCTTGTACTGTTATTTTTAGGCATGATTTAATGTCCAACAGAGATATTGGAATTGAACCACGATTTCTCGCACTCAACCCGAGCATCTAACCGATTGCTTTGGCTACGTGTATAGTTTAATACGTCATCTTGTCATTTAGTACCGCCTATTAAAGCAATATCGAAAGCTATAGACTAAATACCTTACAAATAAACAAAGAATAAGCTCCGAGTAGTTATTCCGTGTTTTGTTCCTTTCATGTAAACGTCATTTCAAATCAGAGTAAAAGAGACAAAACACGGAATAACTATTCAGAGCTTATTTTTTGTTTATTTGTAAGGCGCTATAGCTTTATATATATATAGCTCATAGGCGGTACGAAATAACAAGATGACGTGATAAACTATAAACTTACCTAGCCAAAGCAATCGGTTAGGCGGTCGGGGGGCCGTTCGGCTACTGACTTAATTATTTTAAATATTGTTTTGATTCGTTGTAATAATATTTTTTTAAATAATAATTTGGTTAAGTTCATTGTTCCCTATTCTATCATTCCATTCCTCTTATGAGATGAAAAAAATAAAAGAGAGAGAGAGAGGAGAGTGAAAATATGTTTTCACTCTAGCTTAATAAAACAGCGATAAACGCGTTTGTTGCGAACTTGCAAGTTATGCGGCTTTCGCAATGTTGGGTCACCGAATAGAGGTCTAAATTAAAATGTTTTAAGTCGTCCGTGCATCGGAAGGCACTTTAAGCCGTTGTTTTCTCGGTTAGGGTCGTCAGATAGCAGTCGTTACAACCCACCAAACCGCCAAGTCAGCACTGTGGATTGCGGCCCCTATCTCTCTTTTGATTTTCTAATTTGGGATTTAAATAAATAAATACAAATGGATTAAAATAGTTTTTTGTTCCCGGTAAATACAAATAATTTGAAGTGAGACAATCAATCTGTACCACTGATAGCTTACTACAAGCACAGTAGGTATTAATATTTAAGACTGTGCTACAAGTAACTGTATCGTATCGTCAAAATCTGTTTATTGTAACATCCCTATTTCGATGCTAAAGTATATTGCTCTTACTTTTTGTAACAATTCTCAAATCGAGCTTGTTAACTGGAAAAGGATTTGTTAACTTCTCTCGAGTAACAATCGGATTAAGAACGATGCAATACAAGGAAACAATTGGTTTGCGTTAAATTGGCTACACAAGGGCGACCGACGGCCGCGTCCGGGCGCTAATATTGTTATGCATAGGACTTGAAATAGACTTTTTTCCGTGTAACTAACAGAAGGTCTTTCCAAATTTTATGTCTGTCAAATTCTTATGCAAAATAAATCTTTTTTTACTGAGGGAAAAACTGTATATGATACAACCGGGGGTAAGGATCCTCGGCGTATGGAACTCCATCCATCTGTAAAATATATCTTGGCTACCTCAACGTATTAACGGTTACGTAAATAACAAAAACGGATAAAAATTTTGATATATCCCGAATTCTCGAAGAGGAATATTGTAAGCTCTTAGCGAGTCACGGGGTCTAAGGTTGTTATAAATGTTGTACGCCCTCCCCCCCCCTCACGACCGATTTTTTTAGGACCGATACTCGGACCGATTTTTTAGCCGGGTTTTTGGTACCGATTTTGCCATGTGACCGCCTTTTTGTAGGAAGTGTACGTTGCAACATAGAATTCCATACATTTGATTTTCAAAATCGGTCACCGATTAGCGGACGTGGGCGAGGGCTCTAAGCTGAGCCCCATAACATAAGTCTATAATAATGGCATGATGACGCATGAGCGGTAAAGTTAAAAAAGGTTGGAGAAGATTTGAGAAGCCGTATTTTTATGGAATTTAAGTTTCAATAAATTGAATTCTGGTTAGAGCAAAATAGACTTGAGAAGTAGTGTTTAGTTAGGATTGATTTTCTCACTGTCACCCTGAAGAGGGTCGCATAATGAGAAATTTAGGGTACCTATCTACCCGAATATATTAAATTAGTTAACCTAGAACGCTTCAATTTGAGTTAAGGGTAGGTATTGTTTTCAATAGCTATTCGTACCGTTTATTATGATTGGTTATAGGTAACTATTGATATGAAAAATTATAAAATCTAAGTGAGTAAAGTGTAAGGTAGCTGAAATATATTTTATTATTGTACTTTTGGGCAAGGCCTTAAGTTAAAATAGTAATATGAGTCTTATATTTCGGTATTTGGCTGAGAAGCCAACTTCAAAAGTTACAAACTAATAAGCTAATCTAAAGAAAGAAAGGAAATGAAAGACAGCAATGTATCGTTATCATCATTAACATCATCATCATCATCATCATCATCAGTCAACTTCCACCCAATGCAGGGCAAAGGTCTCTTCCCTCCCACGTCACTCTCCACGGTCCTGCGCCAGGGGGGTATCACTCCGCTGTTTAGGTACGTTCGGCCGGCGCCGTCTGGGCAGGCGTATGGCAGTAGGTTGCCGCTCGGCTCGCACGCTCCACGTCACGCGTCTTCGCGCGTAAAATCCGAGCAATGACTGCTAAACGATCTTATAATCCGTATAAAAGATACTGTTGTGTTTACGGGTGTCTAAGGGCGGATTGCAGGATTGCTTTAAATCTAGATTTAGTAGAATTAAAACTCGATTATAGCTTAATTCTGATTTAACGTCTTGCACATCATCAATTTATCCTAAATCTCGAATTAAACAAACATCAAAGTTAAACCAGCATCTAGCTCGTTTAAGGTTGTTAAATCTCGATTTTATTGACAGGCAACGTTAATGTTTATTAATTTTTCTCTCTCTGTGTCTGTCTTTATTTGTAAAAATGGAGTATTCTTCGAGTGATCACGATTTGATATCAGACTATGACGAGGAAGTAGTGAAATATTTAGATACTCCGTTTTTCTTTCGAAGAGTCTTCTTCGAAAGTGATTTATTTGTCACGTTACGAGATGACGAGTTCTTGAAACGGTTTCGCTTAAGCAAACATAGTTAGTGCAATATGTCTACTACATAAAATTATCAGTAATTTAGCGCCGTCAGTTCTTTTATTTTTTATTATTGTATATTTCTCTACAAGCTTCAGAAGATGCATTATTTCAGCAGTTGTAAAATTCGATGCCCTGGTGGATTTCTTCATCATTAGTAGTGTACAAACCGTTAAAACTCTAATGTTATTTACCAGTTTTAAAGAACAATGGCAAATATCCATACTAAAAATTGTCTGATATAAAATATGAGCGCACATAAACAAAAAATATGTCTTCAGATTCAGCGTTACTTGAAGATTCTGTATGTAAAGTTATTTTCATCTGAGAAAGCCGAAATTAAAAGATATTGTGGTTTGATTTTTGGTTAGGCTAGGTTAGTTTTTTTATTTTTATTATGACTTCTAACAAGACACACTTATACGAATTTGTCAGTTTCAGTTCAGTGTCAAAAATAACTTAGTCTAAAGTCTAAGTCATAAAGAAACTTGTATATACGGAAAGTCTAAGTACTGTCTCAATTTTAAGATGCCACGGCATGTAATTTTCGACTTGTTGTAAAAATTAAAATGGTTTATATTATGTCGCAAAGCGGTAAAGAATAATATTAACAAAACCGAAAAAACACATTAAACAACCAATTGAGAAAGAGTGCGGAGCAATCTGTCCGTTTGTTATCTGCCAAAGTGATAGGTAGATAGGCCTACTTCACTACAACTTGATTCGATACTTATAGTATCGATACATCACAGTAATTGGTTATTTTAACTCAATACAAATACGGTAGATGCTTGAATGGCATTAAAGCGGCTTCTTCAGACACCAATCACTATTAATATGGTGGGAACAAGAAACTTACTTACTGTTTCCAGGGTGGAAATCGACTTTCGATTAATCAATAACGTTCAATTGAATATTAAAGTCGATAAAAAATAATTGTATTCACATCCCGATTTTCAACATGGCTTGATGGATTAAGAAAAAACACATCTTTGATATTCTTTTAAAAAACTCGATTTAACGCCGGCTTTCAAGGGAATATCTAGATATTTGTAAAAACATGCGAAAAACAATAAATTCGTTTGGTGTAAATAACATTAATGGGCGCTTTCAAAAAGTCAGACAGTTTTTTGCCATTGTTCTTTTGAACACAAATCACCACGACACAACCACCGGTGATACAACTGTCAATAATGTAAATGAAAAGCAAATGAACGACCAAAGATTCAGAACCAACTAGTTTTTTAAGCGACGGTTCTTTGTACTTTTACGTCTTTGTAATTTTATTTTAACATACCTATTGTTTTTGTGAAAACGGAACGTAAAGAACGAACAGTGACTGAATGATCGACTAATGTACATTTAGTAAAATCGAACGTTAAAGAAAGAACAATGAATCGAAATTTTACTTAAATACATCCATGTGTGGGAACCCTAACGTCAAATCGATATCGATTCAGCGTTGCCTAACGGAATATGAACGCTCGGGTCACACGATAAGTTTCAATTTCGCGTGAAAGTCGTAAGAGTAGGCAATTTTTTATACGTAAACTTGACTTTTGTTAGAGTGAGTCTTCTGTACGGTAGTACTATTAGTTATTCTGTGCCTGCGCTATTCTCATCCACCTCCTGCCCGCTACTGTTATTATATCTGGTGTTATATTTTATTTTTTCCTTATTAAATGGTTTCGTTTGGTTAGCACATTTAGCCATTGTCAAACAGTATTACTCGTATTTCTTACAAGTTATCTATATATTAATACGTGAAGCAAAAACTTTGTACCCCTTTTTACGAAAATTGCGCGGACGGAGGAGTATGAAATTTTGCACACTTATAGTTTATAGGGAGAAGGAGTACATAATGTAATTTATGTTTATTAGTATGTATAAAAATACATTAAATCAATAAAACAAACATTAGACACACTACCATGTATTTGACACACACGCATACCTATGTATTTGACACAAATTTTTGTAAATACACTTTTCAAAAATTTCAAAAATGGAAGAGGAGCGGCCGAAATCTGTCAATGCCTAGAGCATGTCAATCTAAACCAAACTTACATTCTATCTTTTTTAATTTTTCATTGCTTAGGATACAATCCGTGCAGTCTTAATAAAATTACGGTCGATTTTCGACCACTGGGCGACCACTAGTATAAATAAACATTATTCTTTATTAATAGATGGTAATTAATGATAATAGGAATGAGTATTGATAAAAGATATTCCCCCAACCCCTTGAGTATCATTAAAGATGTGGGGCTTTACCGAGACCTCCCGCGGGTTTTTTGAGAGAATTTGAAAAGTGTTGCCGCACTTTTTCGTTTCATTTGCCAACACTCATGCACGTTCATGAACACTTAACGTTTAATAATCCACCATTATTTCACATTAGTATTCGACGTAACGTATTATTTTAAATAAAACAAAACCGCCGACACAAATCTTCACTTTCCCTCCAAGATGTCTTGTCCGCCACTTATCCGTTAACGTATAAAAGCTCTTAATTTTAAAGATCAAAACAGATTTCTTATTTAACCCCACCTGCAAACTTTTAGCTCTAAACACCGTCGTGTTTGGGATACAACACTTGGCAGTTGTCCCAACGGACCAACTGTCAAATGATAATAAAAGTATTAGCCTAGAAGTGGTCTCCGGCGACAGAACGCCCGCCGACAGGTTAAAGAGTAATTTTTATATTCTCCCTTGGAGCTTACATTATTCAAAGTATTTACAACATACCTCGATAATCAGAAGTCAGAAAATACGGCTATTTTACTCCGCGTATACGTCTCGTAAACTTCTGTCTTTTTATACGTGTTCTTTTATTCCAAATACTTTTACTTGAGCCTTCCTAAGTAGGTACATCGCTAATTTGTTTTTTTTTTATATCTTACGGGTAATCAAAGTTCCTTCATCTCACCTGATGATGAGTGATGATAAGGCCAAAGGTGGCGCACTTCACCCGGGCTCCTCAATTACCGGGCATCATATTAATGTAAGATGGTGGTAGCTAGCCAGGCGGACAAACAAGCCCGACCACCAACCAAACCGAGCACACAAAGATGTACCCCCTCGCCGAATCGAACCCGGGACCTTTGAGTTTAAGACCGGTGGTCTTAACCACTAGACCACAGAGGCGATGAAAGGTAACTGCCGTACTCAGAGACGTCAATTATGTTTAATGGCAATTAAATGTCTTTCCCTCTCTATTTAGCACTATACATAAGAAAGTGACAGCAAGAGACTCAATTGTCATTAAAACTTAATAGACGTCTCTGAGTACGGCAGTAGTGACGATTAACTTAAAGGCGATTTACTTGAGTAGCGAAAAAGCAATTAACTACTTTGTAGGTAATATGGCAAAAAGATGCAAATTTCTTGTCGCCCCCAATAGTCATAGGCAGTCAGTCAGTATATAGTCAGTAGACAGTCAACAGCCGACTCGCTTTAAAAAAAAGTATTTTATAGTATAGAATTGTATACAAAGATACTAAACGAGTTCGAGTTGAGGCGTTGACGATCCGTAACCGAGGTGATATGTGTTTTACAACTTTTATTAATCGTTATTTTGTTTTTATTCCAATAGCAACGTATGACCAGGCAACATCGCGTGTTAACACATTGCTAGACGATGCGGACGATATCCAGAGGCAGCTCGACAACGAAGCGAGAGACAGGATTAAGTACGGCCGGGTCTGTAGCAATGATACTTAGATTTATTGTTTAGGCGTCGGATAATGTAGCCAGTTTACCACAGTTTAATATTAAAGGGGATGGATACAATGTTGTACGCTCAAAACGGTGGAAAATCGTGACAACGCTTAAAATGAGTTGTGAAAGGTAAGCAAATTTTGCATGCCCAACATGCCGTGAAGTCGATTTTTGTATACCTACATGATATTGTGACCTCGTTGCTTTGGTGTCTCCTTGCTTAGGAACCTTACCCTTCTGACCGTCACAGTCGGCTATAATCGACAAGCGATATCGTGCCCTATACGCCAACGACAGCAATGATTGATAATACATAATAATTAACAAAAATACAAAATGTAACACAAAATTCAACGACCTCCTTAGCCGAGTGAGACTTTGGGCGGCGTTAACTCTGTGGTCCCGGGTTCGATTCCCGGTCGGGTCAATGTCGAAAACGATCTTTTCTATATTGTGTCGGGTCTAGGTGGTTGTGATTGTGGTACCGTCGTCGTTGTTTCCATAAAACGAGTGCTTTAGCTACTTGCCTACGTTGAGATCAGAACAATGTAAGTTCGGATAAGCCGATCCCAGGAGTCCCATTTGTTTCCTAGCCAGAGAGTCGCAGTTACACAGTACAGTAGGTGCTGTATTGACTCCGTTTCCTCTCCACATGCCCTTCACAAGTTATTCGTTGATAGATGCATTCTGTGATGCATTTGTTTTGTGGCATATTGCCCTGTCAAGGCACCGATGATTAATTGGGTCTGCCTACTGCCTCCGCATATAAACTTACTCCATCCTAAGGCGTTTTCGCCTAGGAAGGATTTGGAGTGTTTCATACTCGGCTGCTCTTTCCATTCGGCAGCAATATTATAACGTTAAGCAACTTTAAAAAAAGACATGTGTCAATTGCCGTCGGATAAAATGAAGGCCCAAATGCTTTCATGTTATTATAATTATATTGTAGCTGTTTAAGCTAGCTTTTCCGTGATCCGGCTATCCGAATTAAGAGCGTTTACGCCGCGCACTAGCGCCATCAATGAAAAAAAAAACATATCTAGTAATTAGAGATAGAAAATCAAATTATGCTCAACAAACTACCTGAATGAAATAATTTTGCATTTTTACGTCACCTAATGAACACCTCACATGTTATGGTTTAGTTTAATATGGCGTTATAGTTAAAAGTGGCCGTAACGTCTTATTTAACTAAACCATAACATGTGAGGTGTTCATTAGGTGTCGTAAAAATACTAAATTACTTCATTTAAATAGTTTGTTGAGCATAATTTGATTTTCTATCTCTAATTACTAGATATATTTTTTTTTCATTAGTGGCGCTAGTGTGCAGCGTAAACGCTCTTAACACGAGAAACAAGAATTATAACTATGTGTATTTTTCAGCCTAAAACGATATGGGTCTTCCGTATACCAACCCAACTTCCGGATATTTCACTTGTAGATACGGTCACCAGACCTATGAGGGAATGGGTAAGTTACTGCAGTAAGACACTTGAACAGAGTTGTGCTAATTTGTCTGATAAAATAAATTAAAAGAATATTTAATCCAAACCCTCTTATTTTCAAAAGTCGATTAACATCTTTACTGGATTTTAAAAGAAGAAAATTGGTATTATTTTTTTTCTGACGGCCAAGCACTTTGCCTTAATCTTACTTGATGTTTAGTGATGATTAAATCGGAGGTGGAAGATCACTTCACCCAGAACCCTCAACTACTGTGAAACTGACTATGTTATCTCTAACTGTCGAAACACAGTAATGCTATTTAAAAATTATTTAAAAGTTTCTTGCCGGTCCAAAAGGACTGGAACAGTACAAAGTCTCCCGCCCAGAGTAGACTTGCGAACCGACGGCATAGTGACATTCATAAATTATGAGCTATTTGTAGTCTAATGCTACGGCCACACTATCGCGGTACTTATCGCGAACATTTTCCGAAGCCGGGTCAAGCAATAGTCACATTTTAGAACACGGTCATAAAAGCAATTATTGCTTGTCGTGAAAACAGCAAATGTTCGCGCTAGCACGATAGTGTGGCCGTAGCATAACTGAAAAAAATATTTTGAATTTTAAATTTTGAACAATAATATTTTGGCAACATAGTTAGTGATGGTGCTCATTAAGCGAACTTAAAACGAGCCCTACTACCAACCAGAGTACAATTATGTGGGGCTGGGTTTGGGTTTGGGACTGAGAATGGTGGTTTAAGCCACATTAGATCACAGGCAGTTCTTTATTTTTTTGACGACCTCCTTGGTTGAGTGGTTTGTACACCGGTTTTCATGGTGTCGCCATCTCTGAGGTCCCGGGTTCGATCCCCGGTCGGGTCAATTTAGAAATTATTGTTTTTCTAAATTGTCTCGGGTCTGGGTGTTTTCTATGTATAATAAGTATGTATTAAAGTATTTTAAGTATGTTTATCCGTGGTCTAGTATCCATTTAACAAGTTTCATAACGAAGCTTCTCTTGGGCTAGATAATTGGCATGAGTGTAGGAAAGTTTATTTATTTATTCATTCACAAATTTAATCAAAAAGGCGCTTAACAGGTAAGGTTGTTTTTAACAGCTGTTTCGATTAATAAACATGATGGTTTGGATAATTTTGGCACAACTCTGTTCAATTTATGTTGGTATAATTGTGGTAGATATATTTATATCATATTATTAATTCGATGACATAATCATGACATACTGGCATGATATCATTCACCTTCAGTTGAAATCCTCGTAGGTAATTAGTTTCTCTAAAAAAGGTGAGTCCAGATAGAGTAAAATGTTATATAACATAGGTTAATGTCATGTTACATAACTATAAGTTAAACGTTGTTTTATTCATACTTATCGTGCATACTAATAAAACTTGCTAAATAACTGTTTTATAACATTATTTGTTACATAGTTTTAACTCATTTTTACATACGTATCGATGAAGATTGAATTTCGTTGTGGTAACATTCAACGTCATAATAGTTGTGACGTCACAACATGTATTGTGAAGCTTAGCTAGTTTCTATACAGCGTCCACGACACACGTACCTATGCTGAGGCTGGGGCCTAGATAGCCACACTATTTATTTGTCTGTAATAGGTATTAGGTATATAATGTGAGTTTGTGTGCTTACCTTATTTTTTGTCTTTCTATGTTATGCTGTTTGGTTTTGTATAAATGTTTTCTCTTTCTTTCTTTCATTGCAGTTTAAATAGCCGTGAAATAGCTGTCTACATTGTACAAATAAAGCAGCACTGTACAGGCTACAGCAAAACGCTGAATTCATTTCTGTTTATTATTTATTTCATCAAAGATAAATTATATGGCAAAATTAAAAGAAGAAGCCTGGATGCTGCGTTATTTATACGCTGCACCAGTTGTCTTTGTACCTGGACTCCATTTCCATTACTTATTCTGTGATTTCCATTTAACATCAGGCGGAGCAGACTCATTAGCTGTGCAAATTATATATTTAAAAAAATATATTAAATGAAAATATCAAATAATGTTTTCTTCATACAACATGGTAGGTTATTCATGAAGGTCTGGGAACGACCCAGCATTTTGATAAAATCCTTCGTGTGAAACACGCTTATCACTTCATCAAAGCAATGAAGTACACGCTGCTACTTTACGACCTCATGAAGGTCAAAGTGCACTTTACGCCGCTCTTAAATTACAATTTCTGTTTAATCTTGCTCTTATTAAGGAAAATGTAAAGCAGTGATTTCCTGTTTCACGTTAAATGCATTCCTGATGTCAAATTATACTAAATTTAAAAAAAAACATTCAAACGGCAGTCGAAAATAAAACGTTTAGGCGTTCCACAGACAGAGCAACTGTAGTTATACAAACTATCAACGTATTTGAAAAATAAACATAACTTTTTAAAAGTTCCCGTTATAGGAAGCTTTCGCATCAGTTTACGGTTGCCACAATTCCACATGAACTTTTAAAATTCATAGCGAACAGTCAGTGTTTGCCAGTTCTAGTTGGGGAAACCAGCAACTTGACACAACTATAGAACAAATTAAATAGTTGCTAGTGGTATGTAGCAACTGAAACTAATGTAGATCATCAAAACTCGAAACTAGAGTTGCTACGTAAGCATTCTCTCTACCAGTCAACCATAGGATGGTGCAGAGATAACATTGGTAGGTGCAATTAAGATAAATGATGGAAGCCTATGCCCAGCAGTGGGACAATTATAGGCTGTTTACTTTTTACTTACGTAAATTCAAATTCAAAATCATTTATTCAGTTAAGGCTTACGAGTAGTACAAATTTAACAGTTGCTGGTTGTAGCAACTGAAACTAATGTTGATCATCGAAACTTGAAACTGGAGTTGCTACGTCTGCGCAGTTTCTTTAGGTTATATAGAAATGAAACTGGAGTTGCTACGTCTGCGCAGTTTCTTTAGGTTATATAGAAATGAAACTGGAGTTGCTACGTCTGCGCAGTTTCTTTAGGTTATATAGAAATGAAACTGGAGTTGCTACGTCTGCGCAGTTTCTTTAGGTTATATAGAAACAGCTATTTGCGAGTTGCCTGTTGCCACAATCGGAAGTCAAAGTTGATATTTTTGCGGGGTGCCTTAGAAAGATTTACCTTGGCCACGACCACGGGCGCCTTGTGGCGCGGCGCATGATTTCTCTGTTCATTGCGTTATATATATGTCAGTTGTTTAAGACTGCTGTGGTGTAACGCGCAATGAATTAGACATGCGATTGTCGCGTCGCAAAAGGTCGTGCTCGTGGCTGAGGCCAGTTCCACAAAATAAAGAGACTCCAGAAATGCACTTGAGCAATACACGCAAAGGACTATGGCTCCTTTCATTCTGTAGCGTGTCGCCGGTCGCGTGCAGCGCTGCCGGTTGAGTTGACATTTCACAGTTTGGTTTCACAGTTTCGCGTGCACTCGACCGGGCTGGACGTGTACAGTCACGTACTTTTACCAGTCATAGATACAGTTCATAAAAAAACAGTTATTTTGTTGTATAGAGAGAGGGATGTAAAAAAAACTCTGTTTTACATCCCCCTCTCTATATAACGGGTTTCGTAAGTCCCAAATAGCAGGCCTTTTTTGGACTTCTCTTATAAGTTGCTCTATATCAATTGCCGCCATGATTGTACATAAAAGCGCCATGCTGCAGAATGAAAGGAGTCTATGTGTGCGTTCATCGAGCGCGGTTTATATTAAGCTAACCTTTTGCAGTCTACTTACTTTGTGCTAGTTCTCTGAAAGCGACAGCCCCGCTGAACTTTGTATTGGATTCCAACGAACTCCATTTATTCGTTTGTTTCAGAATCTAGGAAAATGCTTGAATGGAATTAAGCAAAGAGTATTTTCGTCACATCCTCATACCAGTATGTATTGTGCGTTATATTGTAGCTCTTCTAATTTGAAGGTGTGTCGGTTCCTGATTTTGAAATTAGGACTATAGCAAGCTCGACAAAGTCTGGCCACCGACATACGTTTACATATAGCAAAGTAGTCGCAATAATATATTTTTAGTATTTTTTTTATGTTAATACAGAATTTGTATTTTTTTTTTTTTTGTAAATTTTTTATATTTATATCGTTTGTACGATTTTTATAAGTTTGTATTAGATTTATTATATCATATTATATTTTTAATTTGTGACGATATCAAACGGGTTTAAAATAGTTTCTTAAAATCAGCAATCGCCGACCAAGCGCGTTAACCACTACACCATAGAGTTCCTCAATATTATTATAAAATTTAATAACAATATATATTCTCATTATCATCATTTAACCGCCCTCTGGTCTAGTGGTTAAGTTATTCCCAGCGCGGGGTACATGTTTATGTACTCGGTTTGGTTGGTGGTAAGTAGGGGTTGTTTGTCCGCCTGGCTAGCTACCACCATCTTATCTAAATATGTTGCCATAACATCAATGTTTGTAGCATTGTTGTGTTCTGGCAGCAAGAGATAAGATAGCCAGTGCATCATGAGTTGAGTCCGGGTGAAGTGCGCTAACAGTTTCGGCCTTATCATCACTTAACATCAGCTGAGATGAGAGCCAAGTAATTATCGACTTTAATATTGACTAACACAAAGTAATAGTTTGTAAATTAATTGTATTTTTGCATACTGCTGCGTAAAGTCAGTATACATATTATAAATTCGGTAGGTGTAATACACATGCGATATTATTAAAGCCCATTTATTAATGATTAAGATAAACCAAGAGAAAGCTTCTTTTAGAAATATTTAAAGACCTCTGCCTTAGCTACTACTACTCTACTACTCTTAGTTGAAACACCTGTTATTATTAAAAATTTTATTACAGCCCCAAAGAAAGAGAAAAAAGTTAATGATACCAAAGGTAAATTATCAATAATTGGTAGGTTTATTGTTTCTTATTATTTAGATAATTAACAAATCATTAACAAATAAACTTTATAACATACTTTATAATTATTCGATGTTATAAACTTAGGTGTACTGTAGCTACACATTTTGAATCATTAGGTACCTACTTTAAACTTATAAAGGTATTTTATATTTTGTTGTTTTTACATTATACATTTTGAAGAATTAGGATTTTTTTTTAGTTAATGGCTTCGTGCGATTAGCACATTTAGCTAGTGTCAAAGTAATTTTTCTTACAAGTAATACATAAATAAACAATATCTTCTTTCTTTATGATGATGATGAATGATAAAAGAAATGAGAAGTGAGAAATGACCAACCAATGACCCCCCAACCCCTCGAGTATCTCAGTAAAGATGTGGGGCTTTACTAAGTCCTCGGGCGGACTTCTTGAGAGAATTTGAAAAGTGACGTTGCACTGTTTTGTTTCATTTGCCACCATTATTTCACATTAATATTCGACATAACACAAATTTTAGAAAATAAAACAAAACCGCTTTATAAATAAAACAAAACAAAACTTTCCCGCCAAGAAGTACAAAAGAATTAGGCTTTTTAATTTTAGGGATTTGATTTTTTTTAATCACGTCAAAAGTCATGTCTGAGTAAATGTAAATATAAATGTAACCACTTTTGATTACAGCATTTTTTAAGACGACAAAACATTCAAATGTTATTGAAAAAGTTTTAAAAGAAAAAGAATTAGACAGCTGGAGTTACAAAGGTAAATTGGTCGCTTTTGGTTGCAAGCATTTGTCTTTTTTTAAGTGTTGTAGTCTAAATCATAATCATAAATATAGCTTGCCTAATTCTTAAGTAATCTTTAATATTTGCAAAAATATAAGATCGCATGTTGATGACGTAAATGTAGACATTGAATATGGCTCAATGTATCATCTCGAGCTCCTCCGTGCTTCGGAAGGCACGTAAAGCCGTTGGTCCCGGCTACGGCTGCATTAGCAGTCGTTAACAACTACTTTGGTTTACAGAGTAAGAGTAAGAGTAGGTGTTGATTAATTTTGGCGAGTTGGTTTGAGCCACGATAGCATAGTTGGTAGTGCACCTGACCCGGCATGTCATGGGGTGCGGGTTCGAATCCCGCTCGTGGAATTTTTTCAACACTTTTTCTTTTTTCTAATTGTGTTCACAACAATATTTGCCAAAAATTGTATATAACTATAATCATACTTAAAGTATTTATTATCTAACATTTTTATTTATCTTATATCGGGCACAAACATTATGTATAGAAATAGTGACATTTATTGCTTAATAGTTTGCAGTAAGTATTAAGAGGAAATACTAAAGTCAAGTAAAATATGTGTGAAAAGCAGACAAAATCGACGTCTCGTAGTCCCCTGATTTTCTTCTCCAAAACTAGACCGATTTAATTATTTTTTTCATTTAAAATTAAAGAAAAGCTTTGGCTGTGTCCCTATGTTTTGCTTTTTTTATAAAATCTCGTCAAATTTCGGAAACACAGCGGAAAATCTGGCCAATGTTTAAGGTTTTTTTACAGGTTCTTTTCAATAAATAATTTACGAAAAAAATGGAAACATAGGGATACAGCCAAAGCCTTTCTTTAATTTTTAATGAAAAAGTAATTATATCGATCTAGATTTGGAGGAGGAATCTGGGGACTACAAAACGTTGATTTTGTCTACTTTTCATACATATTTTTCAATTCTGTCGACCTTAGTCTTCCTCTTAATTAATTTATTTGGTGTTGATATACTTTAGATTTTCCATTTTGTCTAAAAAAATATTTGTATACCTTATCTAAAGTAAAAATGTAGTGAAACTATCAAATCATTGTAATACCAACATACATCTCAAAATCTAACTATTCTGTTTCTGAAGCAGCGGTAGCCGAACGGACAACGACGGTATTACAGCTGTTGTACGCGTTCACACGCAAAATGACCAATACGCATAATGAACAACGGGAAATACTCATTTTGACATACACGCGTAACGACCAATATCAAATACTCATATTGACATATACGCAAAACGACCAATACGCTTTAAGACCAATACAGTAATATAATCTCATAGTGATAAACTTCAAGTGGTCAGTAATTTGTATTAAACTCGTCATAAATGAGGCAAGACCATCACAGAGACGGGGAAACGAATACCTACATTATCAAACCACAAACATTTACAGGTGTGTCGTTTCGCGTACTTATCTTTGTACGGATTTGTCATTATACGGATAGGTCTTTTCACGTATGCAACATTTTGCGTGTTAGTCCAAATGCTGATGCTGATACGTCAATATGCGAATGTGTCATATTACGAGAAAAAACATTATATTATTGGTCATTATGCGTCAAAACGGTTGTACGCAGGTTTTTGTTTAAAGATTATTATTAATGCGCTATTCACACATCCATACTATAAGATTATTTTTAAAATCTCAAGTGCGTGCGGGCGAAGTTGCGGGTAAGGAGCTAGTTAATAACAATCTTGCTAACTCACCTAGAAACCTAAAATATATACCTATTTTACGTCAGTATTCTAACGAAGCAATGGGTATATTGATTGATCCACGATTTCTCGCGATTTATCCGATCGGCTGTCAACGCTCCATTCTATTCAGAATGATTGTGCGCGAATATAAGATTAATAACATTTTTATTCTAGTAAAATTTAAAAAATATAAATCTTTAAACTCTATAAAGCACTGTGAATGAAAAATTCAAATGAAAACATTTAAAAGGAATTACGGACTTTATCGATTGTAAAATAGTTGCAAAAGTGTTCTTACGACTGTGAAGTAACTTCACAGAGACGTAATACCGCTGGCTTGCAGCGTAAATCACAATCTACTAGAAAAATTCAACGACTCTTCTAGGGGCCTCGGTAGCTCAGCGGTCAGAGCATTGGACCGGTTATCCAAAGGTCGTGGGTTCGATTCCCACTCGAGCTTTCTGAGGCTAATTGAGTTTTTCTAGTAAAAAATGCTAAATTCAAAAATAATAAAAATATTAAAAATACAATGAAAAAATTAAACGCCTACCCGACCCAGCCAGTAATCGAACCTGGGTCTTCCGCATTCCGGGCGGCTGCACTGACCGCTATGCTAGCCTTCCCGGTAGTATAAATAATTAATAAATTTATTATTTTTGAATTTTACATTCACGATTTTACATTTACAAGATTATTTTATAAATATTTAATTTAGCTTCAGTGCAGCAATTAGCACTTGAAAATTAAAAGTAAAAAAAATATTAATAACATTATAAAATAATTAAAAATGTTAAAACAAAAAAAAATTGCCGCTGCGTCTTCTTTCTATAACTTAGAAGTAGACCTCTTGACCGCCAGTCGGCTATAATCGACAAGCGATAGCGTGCCCTGGGTGCCAAGTGCGAGTTTCATTCGCCATTCGATCACGTTAACGAAAACGAGAATTTGTATGGCAAAACGTTAACTCCTTTCTTATGCCGCCAGGAGGCGCTGCTTCAATGCCATACTGATTTTCGTTTTCGTAAACGTAATCGAATGAATACGGATAGTAACAAAACTCACACGGCACCCTCTGTACGCCAACGGCGGCAATGATCGACATTACCTACAGTTTACAAAACACAAAATAAAGATATTTGGAAACTTTGGACTTCCTATTCCCGTTGCAAATATTTACTTTGAATTTAATGCTTGGCGTACAGGACACTACATTTATGCTGTAGCGGTTCCAAAGGTTGAAGAAAAAGTCGCAGCGGCTCGTTACACCGTAGTAAAACTTTGTTCACCGTAACTCTTACATTTCCATGATGTTACAGATCAAAATGAATGGTACAAAACATACCCAGAATGCGGTGGGCGGTCGCAGTCCCCCGTGGACTTGCCATTCGAGACCCTGACCAAAACCAAGGGGGCTAGGAAGCTGGTCTTCCATAACTACAACGTTCCACCTTCTTATTTTATGGTTCAAAATGATGGAAGAACATGTAACTGAAAAATCATTATCATTACCATCATTAACGAATTTCCAGTTCGGGACTTTCCTAAAGATGAAAACAACGCAGATAGAACATGGGCCTACGGATTGGTGGTGTTAACGACTGCTGATGCAGCCGGGACCAACGGCTTTACGTGCCTTCCGAAGCATGGAGAAGCTAAAGATGATAAATTTTTGATTACCGTACAGAAGACCGGCTTTTGCGAAAGTTGCTTGACTTCAGCAGACGCAGACCGAGCGTGTTTACTACTGCGCTATCGAGCTCTTCAAATGTAGATTATAGTAATATAAGTTAGAAATATTATTTCTTTATAATTATTATTTATTTGTTGGCGGGGAAACTGGTTTGCAGGTAGGACGGTCGAGCAAACTCGGATTCGTCGATAACACAGTTCATTTTGGATCTTCAAGATAAAGACGCAGTCGTATTCCTTACAGTTACTTTAATGTTATTTTAATATCACAATTACAATATTTAGAAACAGTTGCCCGATGCAAATGGATTTTAGAAACGAAGTGAGTCCTGCGCGTGCGTACTCTTCGACCGCTCCCGTTCGAATGTGTCCAGTCCGTTTTCGCGCCAAGCCAACTGACGTTGACGTTTCGCGCACCATAGAGCATAGGCTGCGCAGACCACATTAAGTATAGACTATACTTGTCGTTTCTAAGCGATGCCAGCGCCAAGTCTCCGACATATTAGTTAATTTGACTAGAATCGGTCATTGTGTTGAGTCTTTTCAGTATTTAAGCTTATTCTTGCTTCTTAAGGCTGTCACGGTGAATAATACTTGGCTAAGAACTTCTACATTTCTGGCGCATGGTTCTAAACATCCTTCGCGGCCTTGAGAACGCGTAGGGTTCTTAATAAAGTGTAATAAAGTTACTTCTAAATGAAAAATAGTAATGCGGTGTATGCGTTTAATAAAATATAAATTGGTTACATAAATATACAGTATAACCACGATTTCTAGCATTCAACTCAACCCGAGAACGTATACTTTCGGCTGGCAACCCTAACAGTATTTCTTTTAATGCTTATTGGGATGCGTTCATTACATAAAATAGTAAAATAAGCTCAAAGTGAGTAGAGTGCGCGTGGGTTGCCAGTGTAAATAAATAATTGATTTGGTGTTACATTCTTAATTTTATGTAACCATAAATAAACAAGTAAACAACAACCTAGATTCGGGTGCAAATGTTTGTGTTCATCTAATAAATACCTACAAACCCTTTGAATAGAAACCTTCGCATTGTAGCCTCAAGGGTTCGCCTTTGTGTATTCACGTTGCAATTAAAATAAATATATTTATTGAGGTGCAAATTTATGTCTACGTTTATTTTTACGAAATTATGAGGGCGGGAAAACACATACCTAAATCAAAGATGGTGAAACGTGACTACAAGCAACGACCGCTGATGTAGGATTTGTAATGCTTTAAATATAAAGGAGAACCTTTATATTTAAAACCTTTATCAGCGGTCGTTGCTTGTAGTCACGTTTCACCATCTTTGATCAATTCAGAAGAATTAAATCGGAAAGAGTTTATGAAGTATTTTTTTATCTGAAGTTTGCAAATTATAGAACATAATTCTCACTAAATGGCGGGCTTGCTAAGTTTTTTCGAAATTTCGAATACTTAGCACTTGTAGTTTTTACGTAACACAAAGTATAATTATTTTATAGTGCTTCGTTCATATAAGGGTCCCTGTTCCATCTTACCTGATGGTTAGTGGACGATAAGGCCTTAGGCCTTTTTCTGGCTGAGGTGATGAAGGCCTAAGGTAGAAGCGCACTTTACACCAATTCCTCAAATACTGAGGAACTAATACGCACTTGACTGGCTTTTTATATGTGTATTGTATAAATGCATTTGACGACCTCCTTGGTCGAGTGGTTTGTACACCGGTTTTCATGGTGTCGCCATCTCTGAGGTTCCGGGTTCGATCCCCGGTCGGGTCAATATAGAAATTATTGTTTTTCTAAATTGTCTTGGGTCCGGGTGTTTTCTATGTATAATAAGTGTGTATTTAAGTATTTTAAGTATGTTTATCCGTTGTCTAGTAACCATTTAACGAGTTTCTTAGCAAAGCTTCTCTTGGGTTAGATAACTGGTGTGAGTGTAGGAAAGTTTATTTATTATTTATTTAATATATTAAAAATATAGCTTGCTTGATCCAGTAATAAAACTGACGTGAAATTATTACTTAACAAATTATTATACCAAACTTATTAATGGAAATTACTCGTACATATTATGATAACAGTAAAGCGTATCCTAATTACAGTAGATCCAAGATTATAGTATCTAACAGTGCATTTTTTTGTTTAGAATAACAAACAATTACAAAATGTGTCTTCTACTACAACCTTACTAATTTTGTAACCAACGACGTTATTCACAAAGTAATACAGTTTCAGTAATAAAGTTTCTGTAGTACAGTTTCATGTTCCACAAGAAAATAATAAATGAGTATGAATTAAAAAAAAAAACATTTCCTTATAATTTGTGTTCCTACACTTATGACAGGCATTAGAGATATTCCCACAAAAACTCTTATAAAAAACGAGCTTTTTAGGTAGGTAAGTTTTTTTCGGATTAGTTCAATATGAATAAAAGTAGTCTCGAAGTACATTATAAGAATCAGATCTAACAGGCCGTAAGGGACAGACATGTTACATCATAAAACCATCCTTTCATATGAATCGCAAAAACTACGCTTACAAAGTAGGTTCTGTTATCGTATTTTTTTTGATTCTTCTACTATTTGAACCCTTTTGCCGGCTTGGGCTCGGGGCCAGTAAAAGCTTAGCAAAAAAAAAGTATTTTCCTTTGAGTCGGCGCGTCGACGGATTAGCTGGCCACCAACGCAGCTTATGAGGAAAAATTTCGTCAGAAAATTGAAAGTCAAAACTATACCCTAATGAAAAAGCTAGTAATTATTCGTGATCGTGATCGTGACCTTACTTCGGTAAGATCCATTAATTTATGGTAAGATCATACGATGTAATTTATATTATTATGAAACTCTACTATTTTATCAGAGACAAGCAACAATATCATTATAATAAAAATGTGTCTATTCTTTTGTAGTAATCGTTTCAGTCTCTGCGCACTAGGTCGTATCATACCATGACCGTGCTAGAAACGTATCAGACGGAAAGTATCACGACACCTACTACTATCATGAAGCTGTAGATATAACTGGAGAGGCCTGGGGGGTAACCACGAGCTCTTATAAAAAAAAAAATGAAAAAAAATGTCTCGTGAAAACGAGACGCGTGTAGCGGCGAATATACTCGCGTCTCTTTTCCATAACTGCAATAATACACCACGAGCTCTTATAGCAGTATTATTGCAGTTGTGAAAACGAGACGCGTGTAGCGGCGAATATACTCGCGTCTCTTTTCCATAACTGCAATAATACTGCTATAAGAGCTCATAGTCAGGGGGCTGTTTTTTGAAGCAATGAAGTATTATAGCTATCTCACTCTTCTGGTGAAGGACCTCTCTTTTTATAATAATATAACTAGTAAGTAATATAATTAGTAAGCTAATTCATAAAAATCATCATTGAAGTGAAGTAAAGATGAAAGAGAAAGAAAGTACGAATATAAAAAATCCAATTCAAATCATTTATTAAAGAAAAATAAGTATAATTAGTTATAATAAAATGAGCTTGAAAAAAATTCTAAACCAAGAAAACTAGAAATATTGTCCTAGAAAACTCCCAAAGAGGACGGGCAAAAATATATGGAAGCCAGCCTAGGATGCAATAACAACATGCGATATATAATTGGAAAGACTTTTTTATGTACTTTAATTATTGTTATGGTGGGAAGTTCCAAGCTGCTGTGTAAAAAGTTAGGACGCAATAAAGCCAGACTCCTTCTCAAAAATATAACTGTTTATTTTTATGTTTATCATTAATTTCTTGTTTTTTGGTAAAACTTACATAGTGAAGTTGGCGTTGTAAGTTTGGCGTTTAGATGTGACATTATGTTGCTCTCACTCATCTTCTGTTATAGGCGCTCCTGCTATGCTATGCTTAAACTCGAAGTACCTACATTCCTACTCCTACTAAGACTACTTTAGCCCACACTTAGTATTTCTGAGAAAATAAATAAGATCTAGGGGATATAATGTCATAGTAACGGTTATAAATAGTTATAATAATAATGTGATGATGTGTTATAATGTGATGTTACTGTGTTTTGAATGTGTAAGTATTGTTTAAAATAGTACATTTTGGATGCGCTTGCGCATTTTGACAACACTTGATATTTTTGTCTGCAAAGACTACCTGAGTTTTAGTACCTTCATAAAATGACGTAATGCTTGTTAGACCATTTTATAATGAAATTCTAATAAAATAATATTTTTGTTCAAGTCTGCTTTATTTGTGCCATAACTTTTTTCACGCAGTGATTTGTTACTTCCCGCCATAACAATAATTAAAGTACATAAAAAATCCTTTCCAATGATATATCGCATGTTGTTTTTGGTTCCTAGGCTAGAACGCCCATTTTCCTTTAAATAAATATTATTTTGAATAGAATTATAGATCTCAAAATTGCAATACCAATTGTTTTTATGTCATTTCGATACGATTCGTATTTAAAAAGTTATGATACCTACTTATTAATTTTGTCAACATATAGTTGACCAAAGTCTAGTTTTCACTCGGGTGAGAAGCGAGGAGAGCTAAAATTTTGCCATACGAATTCTCGTTTCATCAACGTGATCAATAGTAATTTACACTCGCACTCTGATCAGTGAGCCAAGCACTAATTTCATTTTTATCGTTGCGTAAAAGAGAAACATTGTATGGAAATAACCTTTCAATCAACTTACTTCGAAATTTATCTTCGCAGTAATGAAGCATGCCTATGTACTTATATCGAAAAGGTATTTTTTTTGTTAAATTTAAATCATATTTTAAGTTTAAACATATTTAGGTAGATACTAGCGGCCGCTCGCTGTTGCACCCGCGTGGTTTCCGTTCCCTTGGGAATATCTGGATAAAAAGTATTCCATGTGTTATTCCAGGTTATAAACTATCAGTATGCCGAATTTCATCCAAATCCATCCATCCGTTGCAGCGTGAAGAAGTAACAAATATACGAACATACATACACACAAACTTTCGCATTTGTAATATTAGTAGGATTTTAAAATAATATTAAAAAATACCGTTTCCAACCCTACTCAAAATGACTCAAAGAACTCTCTCATGGTCACACACACTACACTACCTACTGACACATTGATAAATATCATAACGTGTTAATCTAAGATAACAAACTTTGAATGAATACAGAAATCAATCTTATTCACTTTAAAACTTATTGAAACTTAAATTCAAGAATAATTAACGTATGGAAAACACTTAAACTCAACATTTTATGAGGATATAGTCCATTAATTTGTTGAAAACCGATTGATATTTTTTGTGTAATAGTTTTATAAAATTGTTATTTATATATCTAAGAATTGATATTTTATTTCACATCCTGGATACCATGTACTTCCACAACCACGGATTACACGTTTATGGATCATTTTACTTTATAAAATAATCTATTACGTGAAATTATTAATATAAAAACTTGAGTAGACAACTAAACATGAGTGACAGCCGGCATCATCATCATCTCAGCCAAAAGACGTCCACTGCTGGACAAAGGCCTCCTCCAAGGATCTCCACAACGATCGGTTTTGTGCTCGCATCCAGCGGCTTCCCGCGACCTTCACCAGATCGCCGGTCCACCTTGTTGAAGGTCATGTGTCAGTAGTGTAGTGTGACCATGAGAGAGTTCTTTGAGTTTCTTCATTTAGAGTCAAGAAGCCGGCATCATTATGACATTTAAATATTAAATAGCGGCCAGTATTGCCCACATGACTATGTTCCTAAAAGTTGGTACCTATATATTGTAACTTACATACAGTTTACGGAACAGAGTAATGTTATAAAAATACGTTTAACACAAGGTAAAATCAACAAACGTGAGCCCCGTTTTTATGTTCTGTTACTGTAAATAGCAAAATTATATGTAGAAAGGGTGCCTCAATACACTTGCACACTAAGATAATTGGCTCGAAATAAAAATATACATCTGTTTTATCGTAAAATATCACGTTTACCCTGGACAAATAGTGGTAATTTTATTTTAGTTTACCCATTTATCGGCAGATTTGATTTATTGACTATGAATACCATTCACCATACAAGTGAATTACAAGGCTGCTTCAACAGCAGGCCTCTCCAGTTATATCTACTACTTCATGACTACTATGCCCACTACAACGTATCTCAACAGCGTATCATATCTGTGCATCGTGTTAATAAAATACTCAGTCTGGTCAACTATTTTTAATAGTTTTATATTAATTAAATATTAAATTCTGAAGTTATTTTAACAATGAATCGTGCAATTGCTTTCAAATTAAATCATTTGTATTTGTATTTATTTGTATCAAATACTTACCAAAAAGATTTGATCTTATTGGAATGAAATTAACTAAATTCAAATATTCAAATGTAGACGAACCTCCAGGCATTTGTCCATTCCTCTTTGTAATTAGGACTATCCTATTTTCTGAGCTAGAACATACTCGTAGATCGCCTGCTTCTACACCGACATAACTTACAGTTAGTTCCTCATTTACGCCAAATGAGATCGTTTTCGTTCCTTTATTTTTTTCCAAAATAGGTTAATGGTTGTACCTTACCTTGAACAGAGAAAATTTATATGAATGACTCCTTGACTTGCTTTGTCCTTTATTGCCACCTTCAAGATTGAACTGACAAAGAGGGAACTCGGTGTAATGCCATCCGCTTTTTATGTTCACGCCATTTTTACTCCTGCAACAATAACACTTTTATTGGTCGAAGTAACGGCAACACCAAGCAGATTACACCAGATTTGGTCTTTGTTAGAATGATAAGTGTAAAAGTAAGGAAATTCTATGCTTTGATGTTGGATATAAAACTAATTTAAATCCAAATTTCGTTGTATGGGTTTGTGAAACAAGAGTGTGAACCTCATATTTGTCATTATGTCTAACTCTATAGTGGAGTATAGTGTAGTTAATATTTTATTGCGATCAACCGCCCCACCAATATTCCTTAACTTATGAAAAAAAGGCTTTTGCAATAAAAAAATATACGCTTTAGAATAGTTTATACTAGCAAGCAGATTAATACCTAAAAATTAAACCCTTCTATGAAAAATAGCAGTCTCATGAAAATACCAGCTTTACTGATGTAAAATAGCTTACTTTCTTCGGTTCTGTTTGTAAATGTAAATATTTATTAGACATAAAATAGAGGATTTAAGCTGTTGCGTTAAAGTATTCGTCTGGAAAGTTATACAACTTGGCAAGGGGAGGCATTGTTCCATAGAAATTAAAAGTTTGATTAAAGTAATTTATTTCACAAGGAAAATTAAACCAGTCTCCTTGTGACCACGGACTATACAAAAGTTTCGAAACGGCAGAGTAAAATAATCTAAATCAATGTGTAAAATAAACGCGAGTAGACCCGTAAAAGTTGTTTTATTTAAGAAAACTATTAAAAGTTCATGATAGATGAATAATAATGTCTTAAGGTAAGGTAATGAAATAATGAGATATAAAAAAGTCCACGACTTTAAAGAAGACTCATGAATGGTTCGTCTGTCGTAAAAAAGTCAGTCTTATATAAGATAAGATATTTAGCGCTCATTTTTATTTTCAGTGCATATTTGAATTATCACCTATCATAATAGCATAATGTGGAGTTTTATGATCCCGAATTTGAAAATTCCAAAAACGTTTAAAATATAAAATAAAATAACTAATAAATAATATTCAAGTTTGATAAATCTACATAGTTTGTTAATTCCGCAACTATATTTATGAGGTTGTTACAAGTATCATAGGTTTATCATACCAGAACACTAGTTTGTACACCGTTTTCTTGTTTTTTAGATTGACTTCAAAAGTACATCGGTTTTATTTATAGTTAATTTTGATTTAGTATTATTAGAACCAGGGCAGCACCTTATATGATTAGACAACATCACATAGGTACATTGTCCTGATCCCAAAGTAAGTAACTAAATTTTTTGGAAATCAGAAACAACGACGGTACCACAACCACCCAGACCCGACACAATATCGAAAAGTTCGTTTTCGACATTTACCAGACCGGGAATCAAACCCGGGACCTCAGAGTTAGCGCCGCCCAAAGTCTGACGTGCAAGCCACTCGGCTACGGAGGTCGTCAATGATGACCCATATCATATCACTTTTCAGTCACCCTTAAAGGTAAATGGAAACAAAGTCGCCAACCGTACATCTACGGTGGAGCAGCTCACAGCAGACGCTACATCTTCCACTCAATGTCCTTCCACTGGCCATCTGAACATCAAGTGGGCGGTATGCAGTACCCCCTGGAGAGCCAAGCCCTTCATATGTCTGCTGATTACAAATCTATGCAGGAGGCACTGAACGCTTCGAAAAAAGATCCATTGGCGTTCCTCGGCGTAGCAAATTTGTATAAGGTTTTTTGTTTTCTTTGTGCAATGTAGTCAAGTATTCCTGGTTTTCTACCTAGCACATTGTTAGTGAATTTGTTGTATATTAAGTTATTCTGCCATATTTTTAACAATTGGGCCAAAGTAGTCTTGCTTACCTGGTTTTCTTTAACGCCATTCTTAAAAGAGCTAGTACAGTAAGCAGTAGTAGTAGTAGAAGTTAGTAGCTTTGTGTTCCGAAATTTAGAGATTTCGAGTTCCTGAGTAGTTAATTATTTTAAGAGAAATGCGCTTTCTCCTTTAACCTTTTCGTGGCTTCCATCAGGAGAGACGGGTGGTAAGCGCCAATGAAAATTAAATTTTACTTCAAATTTTTAGTTTGGAAACCATACGCATGATGCTTTGAATGAATTGCTTATAGCGGCCACCGACGAACGGAACAGACGAAGTTCCAAACCTACCAAATCTCTCAGCTTCTTCAACCCACCATTTAAGGAATACGCTTGCTACCAAGGCTCGTTGACAGTACCGCCATGCACGGAGGCGGTGTTGTGGCTCGTAAGGGGCAAGGCGTTGAGTGTGACAAGAGTAAGTAAGAAAACCTTAATCCCATTCCGAATATTTATGATTTACAAAATTCCAAAGAGTTTGAGAATCCTCAAATTCTGTCAGTCAGGCCCCAACCATTATGGCATATCCAACAAATTTTGTCTGCTCTATACTTGCTTGGCTTTCTCTATAATAATAAAATTTTATTTTTATTTATTTAATTAATTAAATTTTTCACTTTTTACCCGACTGCGTCAGAAGGACGGATAACTCAATAATATTTAATATAATATAAGTAGTGGTGCATAGGCACATTCTACCTATTCAAAGTTCACGGGGTGAGACCTGGTGACTGTTCCCGGGGCTACTCAAGCATTTTTGGGCACCAGTTCTCATACAAATTACAAGATCTTTTTATTGTTGTTATTTTATGTTAGATTAATAAATTGTGTGAGAAAAAATCAACAATTTTTTAATATTAATATTTTATTACTTACTTGGCTTGCTAAAGTAAACTGCTTTAATCCCTCCGATATTTCCTGACGACTTGAAAATGACGAATGTGTCCGGGATCTTATTGAAGGTTTGTTTTGGTACAGGTGATAATCAGAAGTCGATAGTCTAACTCCAAACCTCCACGACTATTACCAAACTAATAGGTTACCTATGGTGCTTTATCGTCTAAAGCATACCTCCATCAATGTGGTCCTGTCTCTGACGAACCCTTAAGGACAATTTTGTGTCATATGTCAATTACATTCATGAAAAAGCCCTTTGATTCCAGGAGACTATGGATTTTGTTGAAAAGTTTGCGGAAGTCATTTTGTCGCCTGAAAAGCCTTTTCGCACGGTTCAACCGCTCAACGACAGAAAAACATTCTTTTTTTCCTAAAAAACTAGTTAGTAGTTAGTAGTTTAGTTCCTACTAAGAGTTAAACATTGAATTTGTCATTTGTGCAGCAGTGCACGCATGTCTTATCAGCACTTACGAAATAAATAATTATACTTTTATGCTTCATAATCCTTGGCTTCATTTTTAACCTTTGACTGGTGACATGGTTTTTGTGTAACAATAACTGGTGACGAGCGGTCTGAGAGACCGCTATCGTATCTGGTCTATAGCATAGAAATTAAGTATGGTAGCATAACGCAGTGTTTAAAGACAGTTTAGTAATATATAAAATGATCAAATTAAACAAAGTAGTATATTTTAAATAAATTTTTTTATTAGGAACTCTCCATCACAACGTATGTAGTCTCTACAATTAAAAAATTAAATGTAAGTTTACCAATTAGAAGCGAAAAAAAAATAAATCAACATATAACAAAAAGACTTTTTCTCCATAAATTTATGATATTAATTATCAAAAAAAAATAATGCACTAATCACAAGTTGGCAATGGTCAAACTTTGGTATTTTCATTGGCAGTCAGGGCAAAACTGTTTCGCACACTGCAAGCACACGTGTTTTCTACATGAATTACATTGGTAGTTCGATTTGCGATTCAACTTATGAGAACAACTGTAACTTTTTGTGGATGCATTTCCACCTGGTGAACCTCATGTGGGTTGTGGTCATCCCATATACGGCAATTTTGCTTATTAACAAAACCGTTCATCCAAAAATGTGCCTCGACGCTAAAGATTATTTTTCGGCCAAAATTGAAAATTGGACCTCTTGGATTCGTGCCACCATTCGAAGCCGCGGCGGACATTTGAACGATGTTATATTCCATTCATAATTGCATTAATGGGCCTTTCAAATAAAAAAAAAATCTTATCTCATACACATCCAGTTTTATTCAATTTTAACATCGACCCGTCCTTGTTGAAAGACCCTTTAAATATGTATATTTTTATAAGTATATGTGAGAAGCCCGAGACACATGCACGAACCATACAGTTGCGACCAGATTATATTTATTACTTTCACGTGCAACCCAAAATGGATAGAAATCACTAATCTGTTATTATCCGGTCAATCATCCAGCGATCGTCATGACATAACAGCACGAGTGTTCTAGCAGAAATTCAAAGCGCTTATGAACTTCATTGTAAAATATCATGTCTTCAGAGACGTATGATGTTGGATGTACTCTGTAGAGTGGCAGAAGAGAGGACTGCCTCATGCGCATTTTCTTCTGTGGATGGTAGAATAAATAAGGCCAAGATGAAATTGACTCAATAATTTGCGCAGAAATTCCCGAAGTTTATCTAGAATTGTAAGAAATAATGAAGAAGAACATGATTCATGGACCGTGTTGTGAAGTCGACTTGCATTACGCATACGCCGACCGATATTTTGACGCCTCACAGGTGACATTTTCTTTAAATCATTAAAACACACGAAACACCGATAAAGGTGGGAACATACTATTAAAACGTGATTACACGGACTACCGTTTAGGGTGACTATAGGGATTGAGCTACAATTTCTTGAATTCCACCCGGAGCATCTCCCTATTTGGCTTAGGTACTGCTCAAATTTTTTATGAGCAACTATTACCGTTCGGCCGCGACCGTTGGCAGTTTGCAGCCGGCGCGCCGCACAACTCCTCTGTTCATTGCGTTCTTTCTATTACCGTTGACTAAGACTGCCGTAGTATAACGCGCAATGAACTACACATTCGTTTGCCGTGTTGCAAGATAACCGTGTTCGTGGGCGGGGTCTTAGGCGGCTTGCAAAGGAATCTAAAATTAAAAAAGTTTAATCCTGCAAAACGTAATCGTTTTCTACCAAGTTCGTACACTGACAGATTACAGTGATATTTTAAGCAAAATTAACGCTAAATCTGACTTTGGTCATCTAAATTTAATTTAAGTGATTAGTTAAGGATAATAACATCATTTCTAGTAAACAGTGTGAGTTTTTAAAACTATTAATGCCTTTAAAGGGAAGCAGAAGTCTTGACTTTCATTTTAGCTGATAGTAAGTGACGATAAAATAGCCTGAGAGCCAAACTAATTCGCTATATGGAGACTCAACAATAATTCTATATCTGTATTTTCTTAACATAAAATAATTGATTATCTAGTTTATTACATAATTCATTAGTAATCCACCAATATTTGTGACAGCGACATTAAAAAAAACAAATACAAAGCTTTATAAAATCTATAAAAAATGGGCAAAAATGGTATAAATATTATTATAGTAATATTATTATATTATTATTATTTGAATACCTTTATTAGTTATCTTTCGTAAAATTTAATAATCCTCCTTTAAATATAAATGAAAAACAAATAAACTTAAAAAAACTCTACGTAAACTCGAAAGTGGCATTGCACCTATGTTAAAAATGCTATCAGATCAGTTTTTAATTACTTTTGTTTCATTTGCTTCCATTAACACGTAATGTACTAAATCCAATTTAAATTATATAATGATAATAAAAAATCTGCTATTATTATTTTCTTAGAGTACATTGTGCAGGCGTGCGTTACCCCAGCGGATTGTTGTCGAATTTCTTGGATTCTTGATAAAGAATAATAATTGCTCCATCTCGTGTAATTGTGCGCGAAATCTTAAATTTGTGCGTCCAGTAGTTTTTGAGATATTCGCGAAAAACAGATGCCGCTGGGGTAACGTTACCCCAGCGGCACATTTTTTTTCCTGTGGACTTATCAAAAAAAAAAAGTACCCAGGAAGATAAATCTTGGGGCACTGTAAATGTGCGTGTTCGTCTTGAATTTGTGCGTCTTATAATTCCGAAGTTATTCAAAAAACTGCTGGGGTAACGTTTGAGTGGTTGCTGTATCTCGCGAACGGTGAGGCGCACAAATATGATTTTTTTTACACACAATGTAATGAATTTGTGCGTAATTTGAGCAAAAGCAGAAATTGAAAAAATGCACCGTTCTGAAGATATATTTATTTTGAAGAAAATGGATATTCGGTCCTAGCTCCTTAAATACTTACCTTAGAGACTAATTTCTGATATTGATTCGTACCTTATAATACCTTACAACGTTTATTAAAATCTTAAAAGCTTACTGCAAGTCGTTAATGAGTTATGGCACTTTAAATGTCACTGGCCCGTGAGGTATTTTGGTCGTCGCTTACATGAGTTTGGTATAGACCAGCAAATCACTTATTAAGCAAATAATTAGTGCTTTCATTCAACTAGCCATTTGAAAATTTTCAGCCCAATGCACTTATTATTTAAAGATTTATAGTAAAAATGGTAAATGAAGCGAAATACAGTGATAAACCGACCAAGTTAAGATGAATATCAAAAAGCGGCCGCGCCATACATGACGCTAACCTTCTAAAATTTATGGCATTATGATCGGTACAGGTGTAAACACAAGCGATAGACTATTCTTGAGAAATAAAACACCGATGCATTTTTGTTATTTCCATGACGATGAGCAATGTTATTTCGATAAGGATTTGATATTTTCTACTTAAAGTATCTTTGATTATAACATTTAATGTGACAAATAAGTTTTTTTTTATTATTTAATGAAATGAAATGTAGCCTATGTTTCTCATGAAATTCTTTTCTGGTGAAAGAATTTTGAAATAATCGCGAGATAATCGCTGCGCCTACCGGATGACTCCCCATGGCATGCGTTATACTGACTTATGCCCAAGACAGGCAGCTCTACTGCGTGTTTACGTACCGAGCCGAGCAGCCGTAGGTAGTCAATCCAAAGACACGGCCCAGTTAAAATACTGTAACTGTATACTTAGTTATACTGTGTTTGTGCAGTGTTCGGTAGTGTTGCCATATAAGGAAGCACGATAAGAAAGTAGATAAAAATTTGCTACGTGTATGCGTGCTCTTTTTCTTTTTGCTTATAATTTGGCTTAATTTGGCTTTCAAAGTAAAAAGTAAATAGTGTTGGATAATTTCGGCGGGCTGGTTAGAACCACGATAGCTCAATTGGAAGAGCACCTGACCCGGTATGTCAGAAGGGTGCAGGTTCAAACCCTGCTCGTGGAAATTTTTTCAACATTTGTGTTTTTGTAATTTGTTCGCAACAAAATTTGCGTTAAAAATTATATAAACATTTATAAATAGCTTGCCTACTTCTTAACTGATCTTTAGTATTTGTAAAAATATTATGATTGCATGTTAATGACGGTAGTTGTTAACATTGAATGGGCGCCTTTGGCTTTCAAAGTAAAAAGTAAATAGTGTTGAATAATTTCGGCGGGCTGGTTAGAACCACGATAGCTCAATTGGAAGAGCACCTGACCCGGTATGTCAGAAGGGTGCAGGTTCAAACCCTGCTCATGTAAATTTTTTCAACATTTGTGTTTTTGTAATTTGTTCGCAACAAAATTTGCGTTAAAAATTATATAAACATTTATAATGTATAATAAATTATTTTTTATTAATGTATAATTATATTCTGATATCATTTGATAATTATTAATTTAATTTCGAATTGTATAATTGTGTGATAAATGTTATTGATTTATGTCGTTTTTGTTACAATAAATAAATAAATAAATACATTTAAAAGTCATAAAATGTTAAATAATATATCTTTACTTTACGAATTGTGTAAACGTCTGTACAAATAATGCCATCAATTTTAGAAGGTTAGCGTCATGTATGGCGCGGCTGCTTTTTGATATTCACCTTCACTTGGTCGGTTTATCACTGTATTTCGCTTCATTTACCATTTTTACTATAAATCTTTAAATAATAAGTGCAATGGACTGAAAATTTTCAAATGGCTAGTTGAATGAAGGCACTAATTATTTGCTTAATAAGCGATTTGCCGGTCCATACCAAACTCATGTAAGCGACGACCAAAATACCTCACGGGCCAATGACATTTAAAGTGCTATAACTCATTAACGACTTGCAGTAAGCTTTTAAGATTTTAATAGACGTTTTAGGGTATTATAAGGTACGAATCAATATCAGAAATTAGTCTTTAAGGTAGTATTTAAGGAGCTAGGACCGATTATCCATTTTCTTCAAAATAAATATATCTTCAGAACGGTGCATTTTTTTCAATTTCTGCTTTTGCTCAAATTACGCACAAATTCATTACATTGTGTGTAAAAAAAATCATATATGTGCGCGCGAGATACAGCAACCACCCAAACATTACCCCAGCGGTATTTTGAATAACTTCGAAATTATAAGACGCACAAATTTAAGACTAACACGCACATTTACAGCGCCCCAAGATCTATCTTCCTGGGTACTTTTTTTTTGATAAGTCCACAGGAAAAAAAATGAGCCGCTGGGGTAACGTACGCGTGTGCAGTTAGTGAAACTACCGACTTCTTCCTAAAGTATTAGTTTCCCGTTGTATATCTTTATGGATTTCAACTTTGGTGCTTAGATAAGGTGAACATAAACACTTTTTCACGATAAAACCGGTGATAGCATATTTGATGTAAAATTGCACCGTTTTCGGGGTATAACTTTTTTTCGATACCTTCCAATGCGAGATTTTGTTGGATTCTAAAAGTAGTCTCTTATAATTATATTTAATGGCCGTTTACAAAAATTTGGCCTGTTATTGAGTTTTTTACAAAAATATCGGAAAGTTCTTGGGCTAAAAGCCGAAGGAAGAAATCTTCAATTACTAAGGAACTGGCTATTTTAATTTATTAGTTATGGCGACAAACGTTAAGGCGACGAAATGCTAAACAATTAATCTAATACGGAGCATTTGCGCCCGGTACCATAAGAAAAACTGTTTTTTTTCCTTCAAATTAAAACTACAAATTATTTTTAAAAAATGAACTACCTTATTGAAGTGTGTGTTAAAACTAATCTACTAAGAAAATTTTGATGCTTAAATCGGTCTGGTTTGCCTGTAAAATGCAAATCTATGTTTTAAACGGGGTTACTTTGATATTTTTTTCTCTGTTATAAAAGTTAACAAATCCTGTTTCTGCAACTAGCAAAATGAAGTAAATTAAATGGAAAATCATGTCATCAATTATCACTTTCATATGTTTTGTAAATGTTTGGAAAAATCAAGATCCCGCCACGTAAATTTCCAATGCGTCGCCTTAATAACATGGTAATAGCTAACCCTAACACAAACCAAATCTAATACAATAATATGTACCTAATGTCTTAAGGAATAGAGCCCCAAACCTCTAACGCTGAGACCAAGGGTTCAACTACTCGAACAAACTAGGCAGTTGAATTCAAAGAATCATACGAGTGCACTCCATAAATAATGGCGTTTTCATCATCCGTCTGTCTGCCGCGTGCTGCATCGATTGCAAATTAACAATACGTTCTATATTAGAATGGCAAGGTCGGACATCACCGTCTTAGGCGGGATGCACATGGGTGTTGCATTGATTCCAATCATTATTTATTTATTTCTATTCTGAAATGAAACAACTTTTACGGATCTACTCGCGTTTATTTTACACATGACTTATTTAATGTTTATCCGAAAAACGGTTCGAAACGTCAGGATAAACATTAAATAAGTAATGTGTAAAATAAACGCGAGTAGATCCGTCAAAGTTATTTCATTTCAATGTGTAAGTAGTGTTCGCGTAAACTTTAGAAAACAATATTTCTATTCTCTTCTATTCAGATGGAAAAAGCTGATCACGACGCGACGTCTTGCATATTTAGTTACTTAGTTTATGTAATAGGAGTAAACGATCCGGTGGGTCAGCTGATGAAAAGTTATCACCAACACCAACGGAAAACACCAGGGGGGTAACCACGAGCTCTTAGAGCAGTATTATTGCAGTTGTGAAAACGAGACGCATGTAGCGGCGAATATACTCGCGTCTCTTTTCCACAACTGCTATAAGAGCTCATAGTCAGGGGGCAGGGCGTTGCTGGCCTTTGGGGAAAGAGAAAGCTCGTTTTTTTTAACGTTTTACTGTTGTACTACTATTACTACTACTGGGTATTTACTTCCGCACGTATACGTTGCTTTAACGATCATTGCTTAGACAACGTTCCTGTTGCTCGACTTGTATTAGTAGCAAAAGTCACAAGCAACAATCCATTGTTGCTTTTGTGACTCTCTCATGCTTTCTCATGCTCGAGCATCTAGGCCACTAGGACCGCTAGAATCAGTAGGATCGCTGACACCGCTACAACCGCTAAAACCGCTAAGACGGCTAGGAACGCTATAGGACCGCTAGAACTGCTTGGATCGCCTACACCGCTAGGTTCAGGACCCAGGACCGGTAAGACCACTAGAAACACTAGGACCGCTAGGAAAGGTGGGACCACTGGAACCCCTAGGACCACTAAGAGCGCTGGGTCTGCTAGAGCCACTAGAACCACTAAGATCGCTAGGACCGCAAATAAAGTTGGAAACTCTCGTTTATTAAGTTTGTATAACTACGATTATCACTAACGTTTTGCTTTACTGAGGTCTTCTCAAAACTGAATACGAATTTAGTGTTTGTGATAAACTTTTATAAAGACTTTAATGTTGTAGGGTAAATATACAGTCGCCTTTATAAACCCACGTGTCGTTTCCCAAACCGCTTAGTTCAAATCGGTAATCTTATCGATGCGACCGCGGTCTTGGTTCTATCTGAACCGTCTTATCGACACAACTTTTTATCGGAACCAGTTAAGCCGAATATGACAGATCTGTCGAACGGTAGTGAGAAACGAGCACTTTATTGATGACTTCGTGATAAGTCGCAGTTCAATATTGTCTCTCGTGATTTATCGCATTGTTTGTCAGCAATAATCTAGCATATAGTGTTACCATTCACAATTTTACCCGCTGTTTTTTTTTTATAAGAGATTGCTGTTTACCGCTTCTGGCCTTTACAACCTAACCGGAATTTAAGGAGCGGCGAGAAACTAAATGGCTTCTAGAGGAGATGCCATCATGCAGGCGTGTCCCCGTCAAACGCTACACTCTTCGAGGCGTTCGCATCGAGAGCGGTACAACACGACGACACCCTCTAAAGCCTCTAAAGGTTGCAAGTATCAGACCCTATTCAGCACTGTCGGCATGCTACCAAAAAAGCATTTATGCAGATTTATGGTCTCACCTGAAACTGTACCTACTCCCAACTGGTACTCCATTATTTGCTAACTGATGGCCGTCTTAGATCACACCATATTATAGTCGTTTCATAATATACTTACTTTCCAACTGCAGCTTTGTCTGCCTTTTTTACAATCAAACCAACAAACATTCAGTTATATTTATTTTTATATAATTAAGGTCAGATTACCCTTATTCTCAGATTGATCACACATTCACCCTTCGTTTTAAACAGACGCCTAATCGATCAAAGCTTAGCCCAAACCGCTTGGTCTAGATTAACTTTGCACAAGTGCTTTTAATATTACGTATTCCTCCTTGATTTTGAGTGAAGACGCAGAAAGGATTTGTGGAAACTCGATAACGGGACTGAGTGATCTATAAGCTTGGAATAGACACCACGTGAATGAAGTCGAAAGTGGAAAACTATATTAGTTATAGACAATAATTATAATCAATTCTTTTTTTTTTAATATATTAACGGGTAAGCACAGTGCCTTGATCTCACCTGATGTGAAGTGATGATAAGGCCAATGATGGAAGCGCACTTTACCCGGGATCCTCAACTAGTGAGGCACTGGCTGTCTTATCTCTAGCTGCCGGAACACAACAATGCTACAAACATTGATGTTATGGCGACGTAAGATGGTGGTAGCTAGCCAGGCGGACAAACAAGCCCAACCGAGTACACAAACAGTACCCCCGCTGGGAATCGAACCCGGGACCTCTGGGTCTAAACCAGTGGTCTTAGCCACTAGACCACAGAGGCGGTTAAAATCTTCTCCTTGGGTTAGTAATGAAAAAAATTGCGAGAAATTTAAACCACTACTCTCTTACATTCCGCGTTAGGTGCATTTCCAATTATAATTTTCGAATGGTAATATAATCACAACAAAATATATGAGTTAATTAAACCACACACATTTTATTATTAATCGATACTTCATCATTTGATGGAGCTCGATGGCGCAACTCTTTGCGCGTTCAGAGTGCCAAGTGCGAGTTTCATTGGTCGCCATTCGGTCACGTTAAGGCGACGCATTGGAAATTTACGTGGCGGGATCTTGATTTTTCCCAACAATTACAAAACATATGAAAGTGATATTTGATGACATGATTTTTCATTTAATTGACTTCATTTTGTTAGTTGCAGAAACACGATTTTTCAACTTTTATAACAGAGAAAAAAATATCAAAGTAACCTCTTTTAAAGCATAGATTCGCATTTTACAGGCAAACCAGACCGATTTAAGCATCTAAATTTTCTTAGTAGATTAGTCTTAACAAAAACTTCAATATTGTAGTTCATTTTTTTTAAATAATTTGTAGTTTTAATTTGAAGGGAAAAAAACAGTTTTTCTTATGGTACGGGTGCAAACGCTCCGTATGAGATTAATTGTTTAGCGATGCGTCGCCTTAACGAAAACGAGAATTTGTATGGCAAAATTTTAACTCTTTTCGCATGTCGCCAGGAGGCGCTGCTTCATGGTTGTGATTTAGCAAACTACTTTTTAAATGGTGGCAGGGTTGCCAGATGAGATTTCTCGAATTTCCCCTGATTCAAAATGATTTTTCCCCAAAATGATACTTTTTTTAGAAAAAATCCCCAAACCTGATTTGACTTAATTTACAAATAAAAACAGCATTAATATATTATTTATATACAAAACTTTTCAGTGAAACCGGATCAAACAAATTTATTGACTCTAACGAAACGAACGACGCTTTCAACTACTTATCAATCAACAAACAATTTCCACTTTGTTTAGACTAGACTTCGTTGAGTTAATCGTTTAGAAATAGTCAACCTCAAAGTTGAAATTACTTCCCCAAAAATTTACCCTAAAATATAATTTCCCCAAAACTTCTCTAAATGCCAATTTTTTCCCCAAAATGGGGAAAAAACCCCCAATCTGGCAACATTGAATGGTGGGTCCCTGGATAAGTGGTTTAATTAAAATATGCCAATAAAAACTCTAACTCCGTACTTCAGAAGGCACGTTGAAATATTGGTCTTGGTTGTTGTCAAAAGATTGCAGTCGCTACAATCCAATAACATCGGGCTAGCCTGGTGGGTAACCAACTATTGTAGCAAAGTTGTTGCGGTTGTGAAAACGAGACGCGTGTAGCGCTGTATATACAGGGTGTCCCAAAATTAGCACGTCACACTGACACCGGAGGTAGGTGGGCCTCAGATGCGTCGAACAAGCCTAACTTGTCCATATAAAAGTTTCATGAGTTTAGAGATATGACCAATTTCAGGTATTTAAAAAAAAACACCTATTTATTTATTTTTTTCTATCAGAGTTTTTTTAGAGAGCCCTTTATTTAACTTTTTTTTACGTCTACGTCTTTGAGAATAGTTACTTAATGATAGAACAAGATTATTTAGTAGAAAAGTCATGTGCAAAAACGACAAATTGATAGTTCCTCTTAACTTTATTATCACACAAAAACAATGGCTTCGACTTTGAGCAGCAACCGTAAAAAATATAGGTACTTCAAACTTTTCTACGGACAAGTTAGGCTTGTTCGACGCATCAGAGGCCCACCTACCTCCGGTGTCAGTGTGACGTGCTAATTTTGGGACAACCTGTATACGCATCTTGTATTCACAACTGCAATAACATTACGGTGATACCACATGAGTAGATATACGAGTATGTATTAGTGAATACATATATCTACTCATTTGGTGATACTAAGGAGAATAATAAATCTTTATATATATAAATCTTCTGCGCGTGTGTATGAAATTGAACTCATTCTGTTTAGCTGGACCGATTTGGATGAAATTTTCTGTGTGTGAATTCGAGAATGGTTTAGATTTACAATTGAACCCGGTAGGTGGCGCTGCTATAGGGGTCCATCATGGGATACGGGTGTTCTTAAGCGGACTAATGATTTGTTTGTTTTGTTGTCAGGGAAACTGTCAAAGCGGTACGAAGTCCGCTGCCGGTCAGCTAGAATAATAAATAATATATAATCTAAGACTAAGAGCTTATAGTAGGCCCCTGGTCGTTGTAGTGTCTTGTTGTAGTAGTAGTAGGATTATTATAGGCTGTTATGATAATGAAACACGTCTCATTGGAATAATAAATTGCGCGTCAGTGATTATTTTATCTATTGCCACGCGACGCTATCAAATATAATCATTGTATTAATCTTTAATTATATAACGAAATTCTTACTATTGTTGATTGCCATTTTGGAAGACTTCTAAGCTGTAATGACGCCAATTCTTTATCAGTTGTTTTTTTTTCGTGGTAAAATACGCTACTACCTGGATGGACCTTAGTGTCACTTGCCTCAAAAGTACATGCGTTTATTTATATGTAGACTAGCGGCCGCTCGCGGTTTCACCCGCGTGGTTCCCGTTCCCGTGGGAATATCGGGATATAAGTGTTAATCCAGGTTATAAACTATCTGTATGCCGAATTTCATCCAAATCCATTCAGTAGTTTTTACGAGAAAGAGTAACAAACATCCATCCATACTTACAAACTTTCGTGTTTATAATATTAGTACTAGGATAACTAATGCAAAATCTTAAATCGAGGAAATTTTTACTTTATAAATACAGGGCCTTTTGACCTTTTATATTTAACGAGCGGAATTCACATCCGAATCTTTTCGACCAGATTGTTGCTGGAACCCGGGAGGTGTGTGGGGTTACAGGGTAGGATATGGCTGACGCTGGGCCGGACTCCGAGTACTCGGAGTCTTTTACGGCCGGCCGCCCGTGGTGGTCCTAAAGGACACTCCTCATCAGAGCGCTTAACCCTCTGGATGTCAAAGAGTAGCCTCTACGCCTTGGAGACTGTCGCGGGGAGTGTGAAGAAGGTGGTGGCCTTCACCCCCGCGTCGGCTAGGATAGGTGCAACTGCTCAAACAGCCGTCTCCGTCGACTCGTCTGTCGACGTCTGTTGGCGTTTGCTAGGAAAAGTTGCCAAAGAAGGCGAAAGCGCCCCACGGCCCTGAGTTGGAGTTTACTTTGGTCTGTAGAGAGATTTCGGTGACAACCGGTTTTGGCGGGGCTAGGCGAACTTCTGGCACATCAACAGCGTGTACATTGCCGTATATTCAGGTGCAGCACAATGATGTCATTCAGTAGAGCCTGCTGGGGGAGAATCTTTTACAACTATCAGGGCCACACCGGACGCGGTGCTATGAGTACATGGCAATATTATGCGTTTTCCACTCATAGTAAAATCTATACAAAACTTGCTATTAATAGGTACATGAATAGTGATTATCATTGGGTTATTTAATCAATTGTCGGTATATCAATTTTCAGCTGATAATAGGGCGAAATATCACCAACCGATTCGCTAAATACTAGGTACTTCCTCAGTCGTTGATTAGAGCAACATTCCACATTTTTAAGTATTCTTTATTTATTTCTTTAATTGAATTTATTGTTTTGAACACTTTCCATCGATGTTTCTGATCAATCACACTAATATTATAAATGCGAAAGTTTGTGAGTATGTGTGTATGTATATTTGTTGCTTCTTCACGCTGCAACGGATGGATGGATTTGGATGAAATTCGGCATACAGATAGTTTATAACCTGGACTAACACATAGAATACTTTTAATACCGATATTCCCATGGGAACGGGAACCACGCGGGTGAAACTGTGGGCGGCCGCTAGTTGTATATAAAATGTTTATTTTGTCAATTCGTCATCAATATCTGAGATATCAACTGTACTTTTTATTAGTACTCCTTTGAACAAGCTTATCTGAAAATTTCGCTTGACAGTTTCTGGTTAAACAACGTAGACAGGTATCTTTCCACTACAGCAGCGTAAAGGCCTTTCTTATATTTTCTGGATTAATATCAGACTATTTCCACTTGACCATTTTCATGACTAGCCATTGTTGTATACACTACGTTATATTCTAGACTATAGAGCTGGTTATCCAATGCGACGGACATAATTTATTGTCTTGCGCACAGTTATTGTCCATGTCCGAAACGTTAATATTACGGTCATTGCATGCAACGCTATAGTGAGCAGAAGTAAAGACCTTTACAAACGCACTAGCGGCCCGTCCCGGCTTCGCACGGGTGGACATTTTTTTTAAATATAGCCTATGTTACTCAACGCTAATGTAGCATTCTAATGATGAAAGATTTTTTAAATCGGTTCAGTAGTTTTTGAGTTTATTTGTTACAAACATACATACAAAAATACAAAGCTTTCCTCTTCTGGCCCCGTCAGAATACCAGCGTCGTTGTGGTGGTGTTTGTTTCTCAGCACCGCAACGGCACAAGCTGAGGCAGGGTCCTAGTTGGCCTTCACACACATCCATCCTTCCTTGTTGTTGCTTTAGTTACTATTATTATTAGTTTTTTTCTTTTTTTTTAATGTTTCCTTATTCATTGTCTTTTTTCTTCTGTTATGTCTGTGTGATCGTCAATAAATAATTTCTTGTTCTTATTCTTATTGTTCATAATCACACTAATATTCTCATCCCCATCTCTTCCCGTGGGTGTCGTAAAAGCCGACTAAGGGACCATTCCAGAGGATGGGCAGCAGCATCTATCTGAGGTTACCCTCAACCTACTGCGATCGCCAACCCGCCTGCCAAGCGTGGCGATTACGGCAAATACCCCCCATGATGATTTGGGGGAGGCCTTTGTCCAGCAGTGGACGTCTTTTGGCTGAGATGATGATGATGATGATGATGACACAAATGCGAAAGTTTGTGTGTATGTTCGGATATTTGTTACTTCTTCACGCTGCAACGAATAAATTGATTTGGATGAAATTCGGCATACATATAGTTTATAACCTGGAATAACACATAGTATAGTTTTTATCCCGATATTCCCACACGGGAATCACACTATAAATATACTAAAAACGACCATTTTCCAATAAAAAAATATTTGTTTGTTTTGTTGTCATGGAAACCAAACATAATTTAATCACTTGATGGAACCTGTCAAAGCGGTACGAAGTCCGCCGGGTCCACTAGTATTAGTATAGATAGCGATTTTTTTATAATGCTCCTTAAACAATTATCATCACCAGGTAATTTTTATGTTATCACTGCTGGGTAACGAACGAGCATTCTCTATGGACGGTAACACCACAGAAAGAACGGGTCATAAACTGACATGTGGGCCAAGTGCCGGATTGGTGCCGGGGCTAACGGCTTTACGTACCTTTCGAACCACAGAGGAGCTCGAGAAGATCAATTTTAAGTCTCCCATCTGATGACCGGCTTTTGCGAAAGTTAGATAACTTCAGCAGCTGCAGACCTAGCGCGTTTGGTGGAAAACGCGCTAGGTCGCGCACCATCGAAATCCTTCAACTATTAGGTCCTTGCCTATGAAATTGACGTTTTTTTCTCACTTATTAAAAGGCCTAAAAGTTCTAAAAGTCAATACCGGTTGTTAATATTATTATACACCTTTAATAATTAGGACTATGTTACTTAGGCTTCAGCAATAACAATGATTATTAATTTTGTGTCTTTATCGCCCATTTTTTTTTAAATTGACTACTTTTTATGTTCGCGGAATTGTCTTTTTGTTTCATTGTAGCTTTGAAGGGACTTGATTTTTTTTTTTTTTAATGTCTGATTGTTTCACTAGCTAAATATAAAATTTTGTAAAATCGTCATACAAAACGTCAATTTCATAGGTAAGGACCTAATATTTAAATGAAACCACTTTTACGGATCTAATACGCGTTTATTTTACACATTAATCTAATGTTTGTCCAGATGTTTCGAACCCTTCGCAAGGGTCCGTGGTCACCGTGATATCAGTATCACGGTGACCACGGACCAACGACCAACATCTCAGGATGTTGGTCGTCTCATAGCCAATTAAAAGTGTTTTATTTTAAATGTGTAGTAATCGTGTAAGCTGTACAAAACAATATGTCAATAGCTCCTTTACTATTTTTGCTATCACGTCTATGTCGACTTATAATTAGAATATCCTGTATATTCTAATTATAAGTCGATATAGACGTGACTTATTTAAATCGGTCAGTATGGGAAAGTCTGAAACTATAAGACATATGAAGATCTGTTCTTAGGAACCATGTCATCGATTTTAATAAGAAGAAAAACTGCATTCATACATTTATAAAAAACTGTACTCAGCTCGGGAATCGAACCCGGTTGTTTTGAAAAAAATAAACTTACACTATTTCTATTTAGATATCGATTGTGTAGATCCTAAGCAGTAAATAGCTCTATGAAACATGATGTCTAAAATGAATAAAATGCATTGTTTTCACATACTTTAATTTATTTTAGTAGATGTTCGTGTGACCACCGTTACATTCAACAAGTTCAGGCATGTAAAATTGTCTCTATGGTTGTTTGTACCTCTTTGCCGGTTTTATAATTGTAAGATCGTTACCTAAACGTGTCGAATGTTGTATTGAAAAAAACGGTGGTCACTTCGAACACCTACTAAAATAAATTAAAGTATGTAAAAACAATGCATTTTATTCATTTTAGACGTTATGTTTAATAGAGCCATTTACTGCTTAAGACCTACACAATCGATATCTAAATAGAAATAGTATAAGTTTATTTTTTTCAAAACAACCGGGTTCGACTCCCGAGCTGCGTACAAGTTTTTTTAAATGTATGAATGCAGTTTTTCTTCTTATTATAATCGATGACATGGTTCCTAAGAACAGATCTTCGTATGTCTTATAGTTTCCGACTTTCCCTTACTGACCGATTTAAATGAGACACTCTGTATAACTGTTATAATCTTCACTTCTCATCAACGTCACATTATAACATAGACGGCATTGAACTTGTGTCGCCAAAATCTTCGCCTCTGACCATCAGTTTATTTTTATAATGCTCACCATTGTCAAAGACATGATAAAATGTAATCTGATAGCTTATCTGGTTCGAACTAAGTAGGAATCAAATTGTTTTCGGATTGTACACAATCCGGAAGAGGACGTGTCATGTGCCGTATGTTATAAAAAGAGACGTTATTAAAGTTTACGCAACGAAAAATGGAGAACAGAATAGTGACATTGGATCCGAGATTGCTGAAACTGCAACCGAAGAAAACTACAGCTGCGTCTGATGGTACAATCTTTTTTATATATTTATAATATATTATGATATTTTTTGGATCTTTGGACTTTGCCTGTCACACTCACGTGGCGTTCATTATGATAATAGATCGGGAAAGGCAGAGTTTTCCGTGAATTACGTCAAAACGTTATCAATAGTATTGATAACCCAATAATAATGAAATCAATGGAGAAAAATATGCTCCTAGTTTTTTTGCATGTGAAAGTATTGTGATATGATTGACGTGATCCACAGTTTTCGTGTCACAGGCAAGAATGCAATTTTAGTTTTCCACATTTCGAAAAAAGAATTTGTGTGTATCCATGCTATGCCACTATTGCAAAAGCATACGAAAAACTCTACCTCTACCGATCTATGATTATGATAATTCAATATCAAAATATGGCATAATCTTACTCTACCAGCTCTCTCATCTCGACTCCACTCCTGCTTAGCATGGAGCGAAGATTTAATATAATAAAAAAGGCATCTTATCAATTGAGTACACAAAAAAGCTATTGAAATATAGTAATTGTAGTGTGCATACCGCTAAATAAAATAATCAATTATCACGAATTGTGTGTTAAAAACGGCTCTTGAAATCGACGACGGACGAAAAGTAAAGCTGTAACTTCATCATTAATAATACACATGGCTGCACACCAACCAATACAAAATTGACAAGTTACCTCAATAGACTTTGAATTTTATAACTAACAAAATATGGTTGAACATTTATTGAAGTTTGATAGTTTTGGATATGTTTATGCGCAGGCCTCTGTTCAAATATTAACACCAAACAGTCCTTCAAAACAATTACCAATTAGCTAACTAATTAGTAATTGGTCTAAAACCACGATAGCTCAATTGGAAGAGCACCTGACCCGGTATGTCAGAAGGGTGCAGGTTCAAACCCTGCTCGTGGAATTTTATTCCACATTTGTGTTTTTGTAATTTGTTCGCAACAAAATTTGCGTTAAAAATTATATAAACATTTATAAATAGCTTGCCTACTTCTTAACTGATCTTTAGTATTTGTAAAAATATTATGATCGGATGTTAATGACGGTAGTTGTTAACATTGAATGGGCGCCTTTGGCTTTCAAAGTAAAAAGTAAATAGTGTTGAATAATTTCGGCGGGCTGGTTAACACCACGATAGCTCAATTGGAAGAGCACCTGACCCGGTATGTCAGAAGGGTGCAGGTTCAAACCCTGCTCGTGGAAATTTTTTCAACATTTGTGTTTTTGTAATTTGTTCGCAACAAAATTTGCGTTAAAAATTATATAAACATTTATAAATAGCTTGCCTACATCTTAACTGATCTTTAGTATTTGTAAAAATATTATGATCGGATGTTAATGACGGTAGTTGTTAACATTGAATGGGCGCCTTTGGCTTTCAAAGTAAAAAGTAAATAGTGTTGAATAATTTCGGCGGGCTGGTTAGAACCACGATAGCTCAATTGGAAGAGCACCTGACCCGGTATGTCAGAAGGGTGCAGGTTCAAACCCTGCTCGTGAAAATTTTTTCAACATTTGTGTTTTTGTAATTACCAATTCTTAAATAGGGGTATTTTATTTACTTATACCTACTATAAATCCACATAACAGACTTGGCATAATTTCACATGTAAAATTTGGTTGGCCTAATAATAAAAGAACATGATACTTATCCTGCTATTAACGAATCAACATAATTTAAATTTACATAACGGTAGAGTATAACCAATTTTAATAATAAAAATTTACATAATAAGAATATGTAAGTTTCTTAAGGGTGCGCCGTCCGTAAGTGACAAGTGTCATATGTTTTATTTGAAATGTCGTCGTCCATATTTATTTAATGCCGCGCGGCCATACTAATTTTGTATGGGGAATTTAAGGTGCTTAATAAAAAATAATTATTTAAATTTATTCATCAAGTGGTTTGATGAATCGAAAATGTAGTCTAGCAATTTGTAGTTTATCCGTTGATGATTGTTTAGACAAAATCAGAGGTACAATAATTTAGATAAAACTATAAGAAATCTACTAAACGCCGCCACTCGTTTTCATGATTTTAGCCTAACTTTAAATGATGTTGTAGAAAAAACTATAGCGTGTTATGACATTATTGTTCTAACAAATTGTAAACACGTTCCCTATGATACTAAATATATATTTTGTTCATTTAATACGATAGTATTTTCAATTATATTTACTTAACCGTAACTGTATTTTTGGCATTTTTTGGTCGGCGCACCCTTAATAAGATAATAAAACGAAATTTATAGCGATAACAACATACTGAAAACAAATTAGCATGGTTATTCTACGTTAGGTTAGCACATGAACAAGAAACAAGAGAATAAGGTTGAGTTATACAATCACTTATTATTTTAGACGGTAGTACAAAATAACAATCTCAAAACCATGTGAAACCATCTCAGAACAGTCCGAGTGCAGCACTGTTGCGAGATTCCTTGTCCGTAAGAAGTTGTCTATGAGTGCGTTGCTTGCCACTACACATTTACAGAATCCACTAAACATGCACACTAGTTTAGGCCTAAGACACCGTACTCGTAGAACAAGGGTACGAAGAACCGGTTCACACGCGATCTATACCAGGTGCAGACATGTACCTGGGCGCTTCTCTCTACCACGGCCCGGTCAACCCGAGCCGAGGTCCGAGCCTTTAGAGGCGCCCTCGGGTTGTTCCGCTCCCCAATCTGATCCGAACCCTTCGGAGAATCTAGTCAGGCACGGGGACAAGCACGTTTAAGTGTGTGATGCCGTTCCCTCTAGAAAACCTCCGAAGGTGATTCGTTTCACACGGCTTGAGGTACCCTTTAAGTACCTCGCCGCCCCCAAAAAAGCCCGGTGACGCTAAAAACGCCCCGTGAGGCAATCAGCAATCTCTCTCAAAAAAAAAGCGGTATTATTACCTTCTGCAGTCTCCTTAGTTCGTGTTATACTCGTAGGTCGTCATCATCATCAGCTCATTTTATGTCCCCACTGTTGGGGCACGAGCCTTCCCTATGGATGGATAGGGACAACGGGCCATAAACCACCACGCGGGCCCAGTGCGGATTGGTGGTTGATAACGACTGCTAATGCAGCCGGGACCAACGGCTTTACGTGCCTTCCGATGCAGGGAGGAGCTCGAGATGATACATTTTTGGTCACCCATCCGATGACCGGCGGTTGCGAAAGTTGGTTAACCTCAGCACTCGCAGACCGGGCGCGTTAGACGGTGCGCCATCGAGCTCCTCACTACTAGATAGTCGTAGGTGTGATTATATAAAAGAAGTTACTTTAATATTTTTATTTATGAATATATATTTTTTTTTACCTAATGCGATGCCTGTACATATAAACCGGCATCAAACAATGTGGTTCTGCAGATAAATGTACCTACCGAAAACACCTTCGAATCCTTGATAGAAATAGAAAGAGAGCACAAAGAGCTTTAATTAAAGTTATGTATTTCAAAAAGCGACGTTTTCCCACTGATGAGCTTTACAAAATTAGCAACTTACTTTCCGTACGTAAACTCTATATCATTCATACTATAATAAAAAAAACATAAAATGATTACATATGATCCAAATGTAGAAAATAGGAGAAGGAAAAACATTGTACTTAAGATGCCTACTACACACACACACACACACACACACACACACACACACACACACACACACACACACACACACACACACACACACACACACACACACACACACACACACACACATTACTTTTATTATTTTGTTAATCTTTATAGCAATTTAAGTTAAACCGATATAAGTATATTTGTAAAGTTTAATACATTTATTTAAGTTAAATTCACAGTCAAATATCACAAATTATGTTATATGAAGAGCAGAGCCTTCTGAAACAAGTATTATTATGCTCAAAAGGAGACTCTGGCCCCCTGCTGTTGTAAAATGATATTTGAAAGTAAATAAATATTTTTGATTTTTTTTTTTGATTTTTTTTTGAGTCTACAGCTGGACATGAAGAAAATGATTATATCACTATTATAGGAAATAAAAAACAGAAGTCTTTGCCAGATTTAACGACTTCCTTCATAATTTAGTCATTCGCTTCCTTGTACAAAAATCTCAAATACTCTACATAATGTTACAAGTAGCGGAAATTCATTCAATGATTTTAAAATGGAAATGAGAAGATTACGAACTGAATTAGAGTTAGAAACAGGACCGTATATTATACGAGTATATCTATCGAGTTACATCGCAATACTGTATTGCAGATTCTGATGATTTTTCTCATGAAGAATTCATCAATTATTAACGTAATATTAACGAACCTGAGGATGAGTTGCACCATTCCACGTTATCGTCAAATCGTCCGTCAAATAAATCGTTTTGCGATTAATCAGTTGCACCACGTAACGTCATATTTTAACCTTAACCACAACTGCTCAATTTTGGCTGGATAAAACTAACGTTAATGTCAAGTAATTTTATTTAATTTATATATAAATTTTATTTTATTATTATCGCGTAGTTATTTGAAAACCTTATGTCTAACGAACAATGGCCACATGAAAAAACCTTTTCCTTCCTTGCTTTGGGGACAACGTTATCAAAGTATTGTATGGTGCAACGCAATTGTACTAGATGCCTGAGTATCGTCAATGTTAGAGTTATCTTTCACAGTTACATTAACCGGAGTTTTGATGCAATCCACCCTAAACAAGATAAAAGGTAAAATAAATGCGAATAGATTAGTATATTTTGATAGAATCGCATATTTGTTTTTGAATAAACATTTTCTTTTATTTTGTTTATCAACTCTCAGTCTTTCTATTTCCCTGATGGTGGAGACTGACCGGAGCGAATATCGTCGTAACGTAACCGTAACGTACCATTCGCGGCGAACTTGATGCGTCATTGCTGACTGACAGAGAATAGACAGGGCGGAGCGAGCGACTCGCCCAGACGCGGCTTACAGTACTGACCATGCAAATGCTCGCATCGAACATGTTACGTTACGGCAAAATGTTCTGGTCAGTCGCCAGCTTAATGGTAGAGATTAACTGAAGCATGGACTATTTTATTATTAACCGCCTTCAAAAAAAGGAGGAGGTTATCAATTCGACTGTATTTTTTTTTTTTAATGTTTGTTACCTCAGAACTTTCGACTGAGTGAACCGATTTTGATGATTCTTTCTTTATTTGAAAGCTGGTGCTTTCCGTGTGGTCCCATTTTAATTTGGTCCAGTTCTGATGATGGGATCCTTAAGGAATTGAGGGAACTCCTCGAATATTGTAGGCATACCTATCGCGATTTTGGTATTTTCAGAAGTAAATCAAGCATTTGCATTCAGAAAGTATCATTTGATGAAGTGAACTGATGAAAAAGACCACAGATTGCCATCGGAACTCCTCAATGATAATAATTTCACGGGTGGCGATAAAATATCTCGATTAAGATAGTTAAGCGACTATGACGAAGCAAAAGAAGACAGGCACTGGAACTAAGTTTTTGATTTCCTACTTTGAGATAGGCGTTTCTCGTTTTCTTCGCTTGTCTCATTTAAACGGCGCTGTCTCATACGAGCAGCGTGTTTAGTAGGTCTACCCATATTCGCTTTTGATAAATAAATCGAAACAATTCACTAAAAAGAGAGAAATAAACAAAAATTTTAACAAAAAAAAAACCGACTCCAAAAAATTAGACTGATAAAATTGCACTAAAAAGTAAAAAATAACCGTTAGACTTTTATATAGACAATAACTTTATTAAGAAAAAATATAGGTACAATTATTGTTACTTTTGGAGTCGGTGCCAGCCAAGGTAACTTTAACATAAACATTTAACGACATACTATATTATAATCATAATAGTACATTCAATCTTATGCATGAAATTTTGACTACAAACGCGGACTGGCACCGGCTTCAAAAACTTCGTTGGCTGGCACCGGCCCCAAAAATAACAATAATTGTACCTATATTTTTTCTGAATAAAGTTATTGTCTATATAAAAGTTTAACGGTTATTTTTTTACTTTTTAGTGCAATTTTATCAGTCAAATTTTTTGGAGTCGGTTTTTTTTTTTTAGTTCATGACTGAAGTGTATCATCGTATGGTATTATAATGGCTGGATAGATGTGACTATGATGATAGGTACGCTCCGGTTAATTACCTACCACCAAAATAAAGTTTTATTAAATTATTGAATTATTATTGAATTGACTTATTGATATGAAAAAATATGAACCTTAACATTTTTAGGTTTGGGATATCGAAACGACTCTGGGACTTAGATTTATTTAAACAAAAATTAAGAAGGTACATGTAGTTTGTGAATAATGAATACGTCAATTTAATTACTATAGACTTGGACTAATAATAATAAGTCCATGTTTTAAAGTAGTTCTTAGGCTTATTTATTTTCTTGATTGTTTGAGTGACTACAAAATGTTAGACTATTATGAACGCTATAAAAAAAAAATTTACAAATGAAGTAGTTTAAGTAATTTAGTTTGGTTTATATAATACTGTTCACGGGAATACCGAACAGATATGAAACGAGATTATGATAATGGATTGAGTTCTTATCATAGACTGTTTTCCTTACATAATCCTCTTTAAACAATCATGCTTTATACTGTAACGTGCTAAAACCAATATAATCTAGGTATTAAGGTTAAATAATAAATATAATCTAGGTATTAAGGTTTATAAAAATAGTTTTTTTAGGCACGTAGAGTATATATCCCTTCATGTTGATTTACAATAGCCGTTTTAATTTATTTATGACTATTTTTATTACATCTAAATAGTTTTAATGATAATTTATCGTTAGGAAAGGATATTATTGAAATATAAACTCTTTTTTCAGCGGAGCAGATATCAAAACTGCGCGCATCCCAATCACCTATAGCCATATACCTTAAACGTTGCCCGACATGGTCATCCCTGGACCCACTACAGTTCCAAGGCTATTGGGACAACGAGGTCAACGGCATCCTAGTCAACAATGGACAGACAGGTGGGTGGAGGGGATGACAAGTAATTTATGAATATTTCTTATTTCAAGATTTTAATCACAGTCGGATAATATACCCAACAGTTAATGTTTTTGATTCGTCTAATTAAAGTCGACAAACAACTTTTGTTAGTATTCTAATAATTCTTTAATTCTTATTCTAATAACAACTTGAGCCCCACGTCAACAGATAGTAATCCAAGCATATAAAGAGTAAATATTATATAAATTGTTGTTTTAAAAAATGTTTTTGTTTTGTTTATATATTTATTTATTTTTTCATTTTATAAATAGCTTGCCTACTTCTTAACTGATCTTTAGTATTTGTAAAAATATTATGATCGGATGTTAATGACGGTAGTTGTTGACATTGAATGGGCGCCTTTGGCTTTCAAAGTAAATAGTGTTGAATAATTTCGGCGGGCTCGTTTGAACCACGATAGTTCAATTAGGAAAGCACCTGACCCGGTATGTCAGAAGAATGCAGGTTCAAATCCTGCTCGTGGAATTTTTTTCAACATTTGTGTTTTTGTAATTTGTTTTTTATAACAATAAAATAAGGTATGTTAAAGATGATGATAATAATTATAAGAGACGTCTTAATAATATTGTGTCGGTAGTCTTACATTGCGACTGAGGGAAAACTGAAAAAACGGGCCACCATACATGATTGTGGAATGATGAAGCCTTAATCCAACTAATTGATATAAATAAGCAAAATGTTTTTAGAAAATTCTTTAATTATGCGACGCGACTGTTTTAAGGTTTTTAAGGGCTACATTTTAAAGCTATAAACAATACCACAATAATGCTTATAGCTACTATGTAATATCCTTTAAAATTATATAGATATAACTTAATACCCAATACAAATTACGTATAGTTGTAATGCGACTAATTTAATTAATTTATGTAATTGACTAATTGTTATTGGTGGGATACCCGAAACGATGCGTTATTGGTAATTAACTCCATAGAGTTAATTACCAATAACGCAACGTTTCGGGTAGCGTTAACCATAGGTAACGCTACTGACTTACAATATAGTATTCTAGCATATAGGTGTGAATTGGAATCGAAGTGATAATAACAAATGTCCACAATTAGTACGGTCGGTCGCGTTATTTATTTATTTTATTTTATTTTATTAGTACAGGCATAATAACAATTAATTGACTGTTGTTTTGCATTATAAAAAGATTTACATAGTAGGTGTTGCTAGCAAATAATTCTAAAAAAATTATGCACAACATTAAAAAGTAATAAAAATAGTTTTTAGAAAAGAAAACAAACAGTTGGTAGTTTAGTGTTATCTAAAAAAAAATTACGTTATTCAAACTGGAAAAATGACACCCAATACTTGAGTCATGCAGTTATACAAGACTATTAACCTTATAGGTTAATAAGTCCTTAAACTGTTGAAAATTTTGATGGAATGGGTCAAAATCGGAGCCGAGATAATGATATGCATGACACATTCTATTTATATATAGTTTTAGAAATGAATAACCTTACCTTTCGTTATAATATATTCACCTCATTATTAACTAGCGAACCAATCAGGCTGTTCTGTAAATTATAACTTTCCGAAAAAAAATGAAACAACACATCATAATTATATGTGACGCAATATAAGCGTCAAACGTCCACTGCTAGTCTAGAAGAGTAAGAAAAGTTTCATGAATTAAAAATGCCGGATCAAAAAGGTGACCAAATTAAAATATATCACGAGTTCCACTTGTGTTTGGTAAATTGGCAAATTTTAATTCAAAACATTTCTTTCGGACACAAGTATTTATTTTTATTAATTTATTTAAGATTATTTACTGACTTACTTAACGCAAGTCGTTCGCTCTGGGAACCTGAAGGATATGATATAAGATCACTTTAGTGGTGCTTTCGGTGCTCTACTTACTTATAACATGAGGTTCTTCAAGAAGCATGTAAATTAGCTCTCGAAATAGGTAACGCATAGGTACACAGTTTTCCAGATGCTACAGATACCCACATGAGCGGAGATTACCACTAATCATCAGACGGCTTGCCTAGCTCGTAAGCAAAAAATTATGTTTGTTGGTATTATGAGATGGTATGAGCGTGAATCTAAATCGTATTGTTTAAAAAATTTATGATTTCTCTAGACGTAGTAACTAGAGACCGTAAATTCCCTGGAGGTTTCCTAGGGTCAAGAATGGCGCCGTACTTTACTAGATCTTCGAAGTGTCCGAGAGAGCAGAATACCCAAGGGTGTCCTAAAAGGTTATAAGAACCTTGACTCGGGTTGACCGTATTCTTTAGCAGAAAATTGTTTTGGTAGTTTTTTCACACATTCCCTCAAATATATCGATGGTATAGAGCACAGATGTGGCAAGTACATTTTTTTTTTAAATGATGTAAGTACACAGAGTTTGCCTTTGTAACTTAAATTATATTGTGTACAAATGTGGTATGCGCAAACTGTTCCGGTTATGATCTACTAATGTACCAAGTGTGGTAAGTTCACTAAAAATGAAAATTTTGTAGCAGTCAATTGTTGCATGTGCCCTTACCTCATTCGTCTTTCACAACTTAATTGTACAAATGTGGTATGTGGCACTTTTGGTGGACTTTAACAATCTTATTGTGTTTACAAATCCTTTATTAAGCTTGTATAGCAATATTCATGCTTGTATATTATTTCAATAATTAAATTCATTATAAAAAGGTATTTTTTTCTTTCTGGAAACCTGATATCAAAAGCAGTCAAATGTGGTATGTACAATAGAGTCGTACACAGAAGTGGTAAGTGGACACCTATAGGTAATTAATTGGAATTTAAGCATTCAAAGTTTACTTTAATTACTCTAATTACTTATAATGTGTTAGCCAATGAACTAGTTCACATGTATATAGTAATATAGCAGCTATATCAACATAAGTTTAAACGTAATAAATATCCAAACTTTAAAATCGCTGTTCTGTAAAAGTTATTCCATTGCACATACCACATCTGTGTTCTATGCCATCGATATCCTTGTAGCTATGGTTTTCCAACAAAAGACGGTGTGTTTTCGCTGTCGTTCTAATCTCCAAATAAGCTTACTTGCGTGCAAGCTTCATAGGGTTTGCGCGCATTGTAATGTATGATACTCTCGATGTTGCAATCGTCCATAGTGTATTGTGACCGTTTATCATCAATGAGTGCCTCCCTTGAACCGCCTTTAAATCATTAACAATTGACTTAGGTATTCCCCATAATCAAAACGTCAAAATGAGGCTAATAAGACACGATTAATGAATGCCGTCATGAATGGGTGCGCTTGTTATCGTGCTTGTTCCACGGTGGGGAGCGCTCTCATTATTTTGGACTGCTTACCATCAAGCAGGATGTAGTCACTATGACGTGCGAATATAAAAAAATAAAAAATAAAAGATTGTGCCGGCTCAGCAAAATTTAACAAATATTTATATATGCTGCGCCTTAGAAGCATCAAAAATCTCCCAAAGTTAGTATTACCGTTTCTTACGCCAAATAAATTATCTTTATCGTGTACTCTGTCGTCAATAAATTCGACTACATCTTTGTTGGTTTTTGCTTTAGACTGATCTGATATTGTGTGGTCGAATTTGCATAACCTTTGTTGCCTCGTACGAGCAGGTTGTTGTTATGCAACAGGGTACAGGAAAGGGTATATACAGACAACTGAACTATGGGAATCAACGGCATCGAGCGTCAATTGTTCGGAACAGTGACCGTCCATGACGACACGAAATGACGGTCCATTAGGAAATTAGAAATCCGGATGCCAAGGCCGTTGGAGACATCATATAATGGAAACTTGCTGTAGAACACGTGCCTGTCGTTGGTATCTTTTTTTTAATTTCAAGGAAGCCTTACACATAAATTATATTTATGATAAAAATTAATAAATATAGGAATTATGATCATCATCATAATAATCAGCTCATTTTAAACCGATGGCTATGCAGATTCATCTTTGCAGATGAAATACTACAAATTTGATGACACAACGCTATAGTAAATTTTTACTTTTTATTTTCAATTAGCATAGCGGTCAGTGCAGCCGCCCGGATAGCGGAAGACCCAGGTTCGATTCCTGGCTGGGTCGGGTAAGCGTTTAATTCTTTCACTGTATTTTACAAATTTTATAAATATTTAATTTAGCTTCAGTGCAGCAATTAGCACTTGAAAATAAAAAGTAAACATTTAGAAAACATTTGATAAAAACCGTTTGTATAACATAACTGAATAATGCTATTTAAATACCACCATGGAATGTTTCACACCACAAAATCTTTTGAATAAACTTTTTGTTGTTTTCTATTTACTGTTATGATCTCTGGTATGTCCCTATTCATTGACCACTGAAGAGCATTGAAGATAAAAAAAATAATTTTCTTAAGTTGTTTGTGCTTCTCATTTTAGCGTACTTCACCTTCGAGACCGACGCCAATCCTACCCTGAAAGGTGGCCCGCTACTTGGTGAATACATATTTGAGCAGATGCATTTCCACTGGTCTGTGGACGACTTTACCGGATGCGAACACGTGCTTGATGGCCACGGGTAAACCATTCTCGAATCCACTTGAACACACACAGAAAATTTCATCCAAATCGGTCCAGCCGTTTAATTTTAACTCTTAGAGTTCCACAGTCGGCTATAATCGACAGGCAATAGCGTGAGCAATGATCAAAAATATCTTTAGTTTGCAAAAACACAGATTATAGATATAAGTATTAGGCCATGATATAAGTAATGCAATTTAACAATTTAAAAATAAAGAGACAATGTTCCTATAAATTGAATATCTTTCTGACGTTAAGTTGCTACAACAAATTTTTTACCTGCAATTTTTTGATCATTCTAGGTACGCGGCAGAATGCCACTTCGTTCATTATAACAGCAAATACCAGTCTATGGAGGCTGCAGTGGGGCACCCTGATGGTCTGGCCGTGGTCGGGTTTCTGCTAGAAGCTGTGAATGCACCAAATCCAAGATTCGATAAGCTTATAGAGGGATTAGAAGGAATAAGGAGTATAGAAAAGGCAGTTCGCGTTCCTTCAGGTAAATGCGTTGAAATAAAGTTCTAGGGCTTAGGGCCCTCGCCCACGGCGACTTTTTGTAGCGATGCAGTCGCGCGTTTGCGAAACGCGCGACAGCATCGCTGCTAACGCGCGTTAGTCGCATTTGCAACGCGCTACAGAAGCGATGCCAACACGCTACTACGCGCTACAGCATCGCCACTGTATCGATGCAAACGCGACCGTGTCGGACGACATCGGGGAGAGAACGCAAGGAGGGTGGCGCGTGAGTGGAGAACCGAGCGTTTGCATCGCATTTGCATCGCGACTGCATCGCGTTTGCATCGCGACTGAATCGCGGTTATGTGGGCGAAGGCAAACAGCTAGCGACCGCATCACGAGTGTATCGATGCGAACGCGCGACTGCATTGCTACCTACTGCATCGCTACCAAAAGTCGCCGTGGGCGAAGGGCCTTATAGTAGGCACCAGTCTTCGACAATTTAAGCCCAGCTTTCGTTGCCAAAAATATAAAGAATTTCATTGAAATTTTACTGGATGACAACAGACTAGAAAGCAGGTGGTATGTAGTGGTGGTAAAGACTAAAATCAGATGATTTTAGTCTTTAGCAACAATTTAATACATACCACATAGTAGTCTCCATCTGGAGACTACTATTATTAATGACTAAAGAAAAAAAAACGAAATTTGGTTCCTATCAATCACTGGCGCCATAACCCTAAGTAATTCTTTCTAAATTCACAAACGAGTTAATTTTAAATTTTTTGTAGAAAGCTTTATTTAGCTTTATTTTTTTGGAGGAAGCGCACCTTACCCTGTATGTCAATGCGGGTTCAAATTCCCGCAAATTTTAACACTTTTCCAAAATGTAATTTGATTGTAACAAAACTGCTTTAAATAATTTAAATCCGTACCACAATAATGGAGGCATTTGTCGAGGATTTCTCATGAAAGAACCCGGCAGGCTCTGAAAATTATCTAAGTTAAAACTCTAATTAGTTAATTAACATCTACTACATAAAGCATCTTGCTCAGGACTTAACAAATTCACATGAAGATAATGGTCCTTAACACGCTAGAAAGACCCAATGCTGGTTTGCTGGTGTTATGTGTAGATGAAAGTGTGGATATAATGACATGGTGGATTTAAAAACTTAAGATTTCATAAAAAAGAGGCTCGTCCTCGTGGTAACATTACCTTTTTATATCGAACTGTCACTGTATATTTCTAAAATTTCTACATGAATCGAAACTACATAAAACGATTTAAATTTTATAAACATAAGTAACATTGCTATTAATCAAAGAGACTTAAAGGACTGATACAGCCCGATTATAAAGTTGAAGCCAAGTCACGTCTAGCGTGAACTTAAACGAAGATACATACGCAACAGAAATTCTGTGAGAATTAAACCGAGATTGAAACTCACAATTCTACATGAACACCCATTTTATGGAGTGTTATATTTTCTTTACAAAGTAGAGAAGAGTCTCTAAGCAATTTTGACACAAAGTCTACATTAAGTTACAAAGTATTGCAGTTCACTGCACAGTGAAAAGAAAGGCTATGAAGAGAGCATAAACTGTTAAGTTTAAAATAATATTTTCTGCAAGTGCCATTTTAAGATTAAGTAAATGTAGTTTTAATACAAAGTAATATAATAGTAAGTAGTTGATTAAACTTGTATTGCATTGAAGCTGAGCTTGTTGACAAAGAAGGAGATTTTAAATTTGATTAAATGTTGAATAATACTCGCACTAGACACTTTGTCATATATTAAGTGATAATTATAATAATTGCCTCAGTGGTGTAGTAATTAGACAACTAGTTTTTCAAACTCAGAGCTCGGTTCGATTACCAGCGAGAGTTAAATGTTTAACTCGGTTTGGTTAGTGGTAAAATGAAAGTCAACCTTTCCTCTATGCAAAAAATAACTACTCTACAAATTGTTTTTATAAACATTTTCAGATACCCTTTCCTGGATGGACTCATCAGACTTACAGGAGAGCAACTACGTGACGTATAAAGGCTCACTAACAACACCACCCTACACGGAATGTGTCACCTGGATAATATATGAGAAGCCAGTGCCTGTAGGGGCAGAACAGGTAATTAGTTGACCAATCACGTTTACGTGAGGTTGCATCAGTAACCGAAGTAGCCTAACTATAGAAGTTTGGTTGCCTATGCCGAAATCGACATGGAAGTCATTATCATAATTACGACAACATATTTACTATTAGGTACATTAACTATCCAATCATCATCATCATCTCAGCCAAAAGACGTCCATTGTTGGACAAAGGCCTCCCCTTTATTATTATTTATTATTATACTCTTTATTCATTTTAAATCTTAGATTAAGGTTTTTTATGAAAATTATATAAAAAGTAAAATTTAATAAAATATCATACAAAAATACAACTTTTTTAAAAACCTAAACCTAGAACGCCCCCAGCAGCGGAGCAGGACTCAAGCTACCGGCGATTAAGGCTGCAGGGAAAGAAATCTCCTGACAATGCGTGCCGTGTCCAGGAGTGTTGCCTTCTATATCTGACCCTTGATCCAGCCATCCAGCGAAAGCCTCTTAAGATGTTGGTCGAGACTCTTTGCTATAAGGCTGTTAGCAGATACGACTATGGGGACAATGATCGTCGAATCCACATCCCACATAGCGGTCACCTCGTGAGCCAGGTCAACGTACTTAGTGAGCTTGCCTTTCTCGGCTTTCACAAGGTTCCCGTCATGCAGAATGGTGATATCAATGAGCATTGCCTGGCGCGTCAATCGATATCAGGCTTTTTGGCAATTCGTCTTGTCCGTGATAACAGATCGATCCCAGTAGAGCGTTGCATCACCATTTTCGAGAACTGGCACCGGCGTGTACTTATAGTACGGCACTTTAGAATCTACAAGACCATATCAAAGAGCAAGTTGCTGATGGATAATCCTGGCTTTAAGGTATATGTCTGCGCAAGTACTCACCGTTAGCCAGATGAGAACAGCCGGAAATAATATGCCTGAGTGACTCACCGGACGGCGGCATGCCCGACAGACGTCGACCGTACCGTCCCTCAGGATATATTTCCGGTAATTATTCGTCATCATGACTTCGTCCAAAGAGGTTTCCGAATCGTAGCCAGTTTACCAACGCAAGCAGATCCACATCGGGTCCTGTTAAGACCCGGTAGTACCGCCCGTGGAGCTCCTTACTCTTCCATATGTTCCTGCGGTCTTCAGTGCTCAGCATCCTTGGTCTACGCCAGTTCTCGTTTGCCAAGGAGAGCGGCGTGAGGCTCCTATCTACTGCTACAACGTCACGGTGCGTCCCACACTCATTGTTAAGGAAGTAATCCCTAAGACTGCACACCTCGCGGTTATGGAGACTCTTGGCGTTTAAAAAGCCACGACCTCCACACTTACGCGGGATGTACTGTACAGTCTCATAACAGATGAGCGTGGGTGAAGCATGCGATGCGTTGTGAGCTGTTGACGGACTCTCTATCCAGAGCATCTATCTCAGTCTGAGTCCATCTTAGTAGCCAAAGGAGTACGAGAGTAGGGGCATCACCCAAGCGTTGAATGCGCGCACTTTATTGCCGGGGACAAAAGGCTTTTAAGTACTTTTGTCAGACGACAAAATAAGCGCTCCTTCATCGCCTGCTTTATGTCCCCAGTACTCAGAGACTGTGACATACCAAGATATTTGTAAGTTTCCACCTCTGAGAGAGCCATTGTCTCAGAAAGTTTGTTGAATTTACAACTTTCCCCCGATATACATGCATAACCGCACATTTGTCTACTCCGAACTCCATCCTGATAGAATTACTGAAATCTTCTGTGATTTTCAGTAGCTCCACCATGTCAGGACGTTTCGGTGCAAATAATTTCAGGTCATCCATGAATAACAGATGAGAAATGATTTTTCCTTCACCTCGAATGCCCTGAATAGTTCAGTAGGTTGTTGAGAGGGTTCAAGGCTAGGCAAAATCACAATGAACTCAAACTGTCACCCTGGAAAATGCCTCGCTCAATCCTTATCAAGTCCATCGGATCCAAGAGGCTATCTTCTCCGCCCGGCTGACGAGGGACTGTGGTCCACTGCCTCATACACCCACCGAGAAAGGATCTCAAAGTTGTATTAACTTTAAACAACTTAAGATCCATTCCAACCATAAGTGAGGCACCGAATCATAGGCCGTCTTGTAGTCAATCCAGGCAGCAGAGAGGGCTGCCTTGTTCCGTTGGACTTGCTTAGTATTATTATTATTTATTATTCAGTAAATGAATCAAACTCTAAATAGTTATGTCAACTGTTGGCCTGCCCATTAAAAAAACCATTTTAGTTTCGATTAATAAAAAAGATAGGTAGGCAGGTACATACAAAATGCTTTAAAGCAACTTTTAAAAATTTGAAATCTGCAAACAATGTTATTATCTGAATAAATAACATATTTTATAAGCATAATTATATTGCTTTTTTTTCTTAGACATTGTTTTATATCCGATTTCTATTCAGTGTAAGAAAAAATACAAAGTCGTTAAAATTTTATTTTAGAATAATCAAAAAAAATTACAAGTAAAAAATTATTCAGTAGAAATGATATCGTTTTAGAAAGTTTTCGTAGAATTCCCATTTTTTACTTTGTAATTTACCTACTGCTAAAAGAGTAAAGTGGAAAGTTCTTACAAAATGACTTAAGAATGCCTTTGAAAAAGAATTATACCTAAACGGTCTTAGGCACTTAATTTAGTATTTAATTTATTTTTATACGTTTTGTTCCTAATAAAACCTAAGAACAACTTAAATCATCTTTTATGTTTTTCATTCTTACTGGAATGAAACAAGCCAGCATCAAAGGTCTCGCTATAAACTACATTTTGTATTTCGCTTACAAAATAAGATGCCTTCGAATCATGATTAAGTAATTGTTTCTTGCTAACGTCCAGAGGGGTTTCTATTGAATGAATGTGCCCTTAAGAAATTGATCTTCCTTGTCCTTTCGGACGTTTCACGTCAATTGTACTAATGACGACACATTTTTTGCAGCTGGGACTCTTGAGACAGTTGGAAGGACCTGACCAGAAGCCGATAGAAAGGAATGTGAGACCAACCCAACGGCACCCACCCGGTCACTCGGTCATCTACGTCAAGCAAGTTAAAGCCAAGCTATGACCACATTTTCTAGTAATAAATTTGTACGAAGTACATATCTCTGTCGTTTTCGTAATATATTCCCATGTGTGTTATTTTAACTAACCAGAGTCATAATAATGTATAAAACGTAAGTATTGCGTTAAGCATTTAATGGTAAGAAATCTAAACGATATCATAATAAATGATTAGAATACTCAGGAGTACAATCTAGTTATCCCAATATATTACGTTAATTTGCTTTTTATTTAAACTCGGGAGAAGTCAAAATCGATCCACCTATTTAAATCGATACTGCTCAGTATACCAGCACACGTCTCAATGGCTGTGGCAACGTGTTCATAGGCATACAAATAAAAAAGATTATGCATCACACTAATTTTATGAGGATCTAATTCCAACGAAGATGGCATTCTATTTACGTCGATTCTCGAATTTGCATCCATCGATTGGCTCCTTACGCCACTCATATCTAAAGCACGTTCATATTCAAAATCAAACATATCCGCCATTTTACCTAATAGCCATTTCATTGCACGATATTTCTGTTCCCGAACATTTTCATTCTCGTACCAAGGTTTCAAAAGTTCACTGTGGGATTTTCTCAACAGTTCATAATATTTCATTCTATCGTCAAATCCTTTTTCCATCATCTTTTGTCTCCAAGATCCAATAGATAAATCCCAGTTTTCACCAGGATTCAATTCAGTGTATAAATCTTTCATTTTCATCACTTCTGTTTGATGATAAAAACATACGGGATTCTTCATAATAAATAATTCAGCTTCCAAAAACAGTTCCTTGTAAGGATATATTTGAGGTTTTATAGTCATCGATTTTGTAACTATATCATTAAGTAAACACGATACGATATTATAAATCGCATTTCTATTAATCCTAGCTTTTAGGTTTGCCGCTTTCCATTTATTTTTTTCTAAATCTTCGACTGAATCAGCGTTCAGATTTATCGCTAACCTATCAGCCAAAGTATCGAAAAAGCAAATATTACAAAAACTTAGTTCCCAACTCTCACTAAATATTCCTGGTTTGTCAGATATGAAAGTGAATAGTAGCACTTTAGATTGTCCAGGTGAAATGACATCTTCATTCTTATTGAAAAAAAATACTTGATCATACTGTTCTTCAGGTATAAACGGAATGCTTTTCTTAATTTTTTTCCAACAGTATCTCAGTGTAACTGTTCCAAGATTCTCTAAATACAACCTAGACCTCCCAGCTCTTTTAACTGGAATTTTAAAATAGTAAGTCCAGGCAGTGCAATTTTCATGCCAACTCTCGTTTTGCATATTATCAAAAAGCGCTTGACATTGACCTGGTATATATTTACAAATAACAGTATTGTTTATTCTAATAGCATAGACTGATGTTATTTCAGGTTCAATAATGGTTTCGGTAAATGTTATTGAAGGTAGAGGAGGTTTTTTCTTCTTTGGCGGTTTTGGCTTACCACCATGCACCATCAACTCACTAATGTCAGGTCTGAAAAAAAAATTATTTAAATTAGAGACAAATAATTTATGATACAGTTTTTGGCAGCATTTAGGCATATTTTTTAATAGTTAGTACGGCTAATAATTCCATTTCACCTGATGTTAAGTGAAAATAAAGATGCGACGACAATACTGGTGTAACCTGAAAACAAGCATCAGTTACCCTCACTTCGCCGACCCACAAGGTGCCTCTTCACTCCTCGTTTGCAGTACCCCATATCATAGGAAGAAGGGAAAACTTAATATTAATGAAAAAAACATATACCTGAAGGGATCTATCTTCTTTATTGATTTATCTAATTCTTTTTCGCGTTTTTCTCTATATTGCACATACTCATTATCTAATTTAGGACACGGCTTACGTTCTGAATGACCAGAAATTCCTTTTTCCGTTTCTAGTATATATTGTGGTTCACCTATATGCTCAATAACCTGAGGAGTACCCATTTCAGCTGGCGTTCTTTTAACTTCATAAACAGGTTTACAAAAGCATGGCTGTTTCAATCTTAAAGGTTGATCCCATGGCCCTCCTCGAATTGTAGGCTTAGGATTTATTTGAGCATGCTCTAAAGCAGTTTTTCTTTCTTTATCTTCTCTTACACTCTTTAGCAGATTCATTGTGAGGTCTACGGGAGGCCTATTTGTCAATGAAGCTAAGTTCGTAGTCTCTTCTTGCCTAATCCTAATCCACTTCTCCCAAACAAGAAGTTCATGATCAGGGTCTACGGTATCAGTTATTCTAATTATATCTTTTGTTTTGTTCTTTTCTTTAGTATTCATTTTAAAGATCTATTATTTTTGCTCGCAAATAAATTTTAATTATTTTGCAATTTTAGTTTAAAAACCTACGTTTTTAATGTTTATGTCAGGGAATGACTGACAAAACATGTGACAAGCTTTGTGACACCATAGATTTTATGACCTACTAGATATTTTATTGTTTTGGAATCAGATGACGATTATGAGCTTAGCCTTAGTTATTTTATTGTTCTCTGAGGGACACCAACACGGGCAACCAATATTCGAAAAGGTTCAAAGCTAGGATCTAAAAACAATGTGTTGATGTATGTGGCTGTTTGGCAATATTTCGTTGATGTCATAGATTGACACACATGAAGAAAAAAAATCCCTAAAAAAAACAAAAAGACAAAAAAATATTGACACTAGGTACATCATTTAGCAATAGGTATGTAGATTATCGAAAGTAAACATTGGATGTAAAAATTCAAAAACATATTTTAAATTTTAGTGTTATCAACAATGCAACTAACCGTAGTAGTACAAACAGGTATTCTGAGAATTTTCGTTCGTTGTAATCACAACACTGTAAATAAACTGCAATTGCAGAAATGCAGTTTATGCAATAAACTGCATTTACTGTTTATTTACAAAATAGTTCAAAGGCTTTATTACTATTGTGTTATGACTATGATTTTAATCGCGTATAATATTAGTGCCATGTTTCGGAAGGCACGTAAAGCCGTTGGTCCTGGCTGCATAAGCAGTCGTTAACAACCACCAATTCGCACTGGGCCCGCGTGGTGGTTCACCTTGTGTGGTGTATCCATGAATAGAGAAAGCTCTTGTCGTGCCCCAGAAGTGAGGACATCAAGAATAAGCTGGGGATGACGAATATGAAATTTTGATGATAGATATTTCTTGCAATATGAAGTTTATTAGTTTAGTATTGTGCTTGCAACGCCCCATATCCTACTAATATTATAAACGCGGAAGTTTGTAAGAATAGATGGATGTTTGTTACTTTTTCACGTAAAAACTACTGAATGTATTTGAATGAAATTCGGCATACAGATAGTTTATAACTTGGATTAATACATACAATACTTTTTATCCCGATATTCCTATGGGAACGAGAACCACGCGGGTGAAACCGCGAGCGGCTGCTAGTTTGAATATAAGTCAGTACAGGTTGTAAACAATGGATGTGGTTGCCTTGGTCTGTTTTATGTTTGACGTAGTTCTTCCACGTGCCATAATCTTTTACCAAAGGAAAAGCCAGATATAATATGACGCAGATATAGTGAGATTTGGCATTACATGAATAACTGCATAATGAACGAATGGATAATTAACAGAAATTGGTATTGAATTTCAATTTCTGTTTCTATCAAAATTATGGTAAGTAAATATGCAGTCAGTAAATTTATTCGTCAGATGAGGAGGAACCACCACCGAAAGTAGAAGTGAGCTACGAGCCACCATACGGCACCACCTCATGGATTCAATACTGGAGTGATTTCGAGGGTCACCTCCCCACCCCCATAGATGTATCCATCACAGACGCCATCAAGTATCCATGCCCGGAGCTGAAGTGGTACAACTTCGATGTGTTTCCCCACAAAATTAAAATGACCAATACTGGTTACACTGGTAAGAGGTAAATTGTACAGAAAGGTTTGATACTTCGATGATACGTTAATATGACAGGTTTCACTGCACTAAACGGTAAACGTGTCAAGAACTTATATGGCAAAAAAGCACCTTCACCTCGTTTGTCACGAGGGGATAAAATAAACGAACGAAGCTACGACATTTAATAACAATTTTCACTAGTTCAAAGTTAGGTGACGTTACCTCCTTCTAATACAAATGTTTAGCCTATGCACTAGTGGTGTCAATGTAGATGCCATTATAATTTTAAACCTTATGTAATTGCAATTGGATTTAAAACCAATAAAAATATATTACGCAGTACCAGTCAAAGGGTTTACTCGATCGAATTACAGAAAACCTAGCAATAGACACTCCAATATATCGATAGCTTTATTCCATGAAGCACACTAAACTTCATCGAAAGCTTATACTCGTAGAAGTCCCTCTGGTCTATAAAGTCAACACTAACTAAATGTGATTTATGTTGTATCCTACTCTACGTTAACGACTTCCAATGGCTTAATGTATCATCGGAAGCACAGAGAAGCTTGATTTAAGTAATTGAATTTGGTCATGCATTGGAGAATCCGGCTTTGCGAAAGTTGCAAAGCGCTCCCATTAGAAAACGTCGACAACGAAACCTCTCGTAGTGTCTCGGCAGCGTCTCGGTAGCTCAACTCTAAGAGAAGTCACCCGGATAGCTTAAGGTTGTGGCTTCGACTTTTTCCACTCGGGAGGAATGCCTGTTTGCAAATACGTATTATTGTCATTTAAAATATAAAAAGAGAATTCCTGGTTAAACTATCGTCTGCTGTGAATACAGACACAATTTAATTTTAATTGTTTAGGGCACTGATCAGTGCTCACCGCAGACGAGAGGTTAAGGAACAAACAATATCGCAAACCCTAAAATTGATGTGGTTGATCTTGAACATCAATCGCTGGTTAGTCCAGCGAGAAGAGTTAGAACGCCGGCATTTTGCTGCCACGGCCATTGTATGACGTATAGACAAAAATTTATTACAAGACGAGACTTTTTAATGTTTCTTTAAATTCTTCAAGGGAATACCTACCTACCTACGCGGACGAAATAGTGGGCGGTCGCAAGTTCTGATGTTATTTTCGAAGCAATCCGGGATGACAATAAGCACACGTGTTTTTATTTATTATATAACTGTCGTCGCCGTAGTCACTATTACTTAATGTGTGGTATATCATCATCGGCAGCACGCCCACACCCCATGTGTGGTCACGGGGCAAGCGAAAAGCAGGATCGGGAGGCTTCCCATCATAGCACCCCATACAACCATGCCTTACGCACAATCCGGGTGACAGCTTTCCAACTGAGCTACAAAGACATTGGTTTCCCTGACAAGGTTTTTTAAGTGCTTGTTTAAGCTGACTTATTGCGGCAAGGTAGAAACGACACGTTTCTAATTCAGGTTTCTCCACACCCATTATTTAAGCGTATGTAGCGTAGAATGCGTGAAATCGGGGTTTAATCTCCATAGCTCATTTACTACTGACGGGCTTGAAGCCATGCCTATCACAAGCATAATTAGCTTCCTAATAACAATCTAGCGTATTATTAATAATCTTTAAAAACACTTTTCAGTGTTATTAGGCTCAAAATGGAAAGCGGAGCGCCCTTATTTAGAAGGGGGACCGTTTCTAGAGAAGCACGTGCTCTCGCAAATCCACTTCCACTGGGGCGCTGACATGATGGAAGGCAGTGAGCACACGGTTGACAAACGACGGCACCCAGGGGAAATGCAGGTTTGATATTTGCACCATTTCTTACACATAGTTTTTTGGAGAATACTCGCATTTTTCTTTGTAGACGTAGGTATGTTGCGGCTGTTTGAGTGATATCAGTGGTAGCAATTGTCTAAAAGGGTCTATTTGTGGAGCTTGTTTTAAGATTTTTCTTGGTAAAATGTTTCAGCGTGTCAGGAATGTGTCAAAAGTTATTTTGAATGTCTGAATTCTAACTGCAATTGAACTGAGCACGACCTTCTAGAGGTAAGGATTAAGGATTAAATATGAAAGACTTGAATCCAGTACAAAGATAGTACAGTAATTTGTTTACGGTATTTGAACCATGTTTTTTTTTCATTGAGTACTTACCTATCTGATGCTATGCTGATGCAAAGATCATAAAAGGCGATGTAGTAATAGGCATTTAATAGTAACCTAATTATTCTAATGTGGTTACTTATGTGAAAATGGGTAGGTAAATGGTAATTTTTGAGTTATTTTAACCCTAGAGTGGGCGCGTCTTTCCGCGAAACGTCAGTGGGCGCGTGGGGAGCATTTTGCCGCCCATTTTCTTTGATAATTTTAAGTAGGAATACAGCAATTGAATTTATTTATTTTCTCAGGATTTAAGTAATACACAAATAAGTAATGATAAATCAACATATTTATTAAACTCTGTTTTAAGAACTTTGGTTTACAAGAGATTTTAGAAAACGTAATAATTTAATTGACTTTTTTAACTTATCCTATATAATACTCTATAATACTGAAAAAAATTACAAAACCATATGTTTTCTAAATCTACAGGATATGCTTTATCCAAACAGTCTTCACAAAGGTATGTGCAATGTTCATTGCACAGTAACTTTGGGCACCTGCAACACCCTATTTTCGTGCTCCAATTTTTCTTTGTTGGACATATACTGCATTTGCCCTCCTTCTTTGAAGATGATGCTTGTTCTACTGGTACAAAGCGAACAATTTCTCGTCTACAAACTGTGAACTAGCGTCTTCAAAATCAGACATTTCCTCTAGCCAAGACACAATTTGAGCGTCCATTTTATTATTATCACTTGATACTTTTAAATCCTGAAATTAAAAGCATTTTTTAATTTTCACAATTAATGCACTTTATAATATAGTCTACATTTCAACTTTGCAAAAAATACATGACACAACTTTTACTTACGTGAGTGGGCGCGCGGTGAGCAATTTGCCGCCTTGCGACACCTGGTGGTAACAACCTTCTCCTCAAGTGGTCCCCCGTGCACTGATGACGTCCAGTCTTTCGGCACGTGTTGCGAACGAAAGTAGGGGCAGCTACTAAAAAGCGCAAGCCTAACGGGAAATTGTTTTACGAATTATTAACGTTTTTTTAGCGCGGGCGGCAAAATGCTCATAGCGCGCCCACTCTAGGGTTAATAACAATAGAGTTGCATAAGCCGACCCCAAGTAACATGCATCCAGAACAGGAAGAAGAGGAGAGTTGCATAAGTATTGCGTTGCTGTTTGTTACGACATGCAACGTAATATTTCGTCTCCTTTTCAGCGGATGTCGAGAACCTTACAATGGTTATTTACCTTAGCAAGGCAGTGTGGTGAAATAGAAAACAAATTCAATGGAACTTTATTCACTTAAAATAAGGAAGAAAACCAACAAAATTTACAATTTACAATACACCGCCGCCTGGCTAGGTCTCTAAAGGCTTAGCTTATCTAGCCGAAATATCCTGGAGGTTCTAGGGACTGCTATCGCTCTCAGTGGAGCGTTCCTGTTCAAACTAGATATTTTGGAATTATTGAAAAAGACATAATTTATTAATTTAGGTTAGGTAGTTACCCCTTCGCGTAAATATTAATGTTAAGTAGCTGCCTTATTTCAGGTTACTTTCTTCAAATCAGAATACATGACGCAAGAGGAAGCTTTACGTCATAATGATGGCGTTGTAATGATTTGTTATATGATTAAGGTACTTTTTTGTTTCTTATAAGCGACTTGTTGGCTTTAGTGTTGATTTTTGTTATATTACAGTAATACCAACAATTCGCAAAAAATTCTTACGTCTTCCTACAATTAGTCTAGTTTCATAAAACTTAACGTTTCTAGAAGTATCTTTAAGCTATAAATTACAAAAATATATAATCGTCAAAGTAGCGAAAACACCGGTTCCCGGCCACTTGAGACTGCTATCTCTTCTAGTTATCGACCACCGTGGACCGGTTATCGGCCACACAAATAACAGGAGGAAAATGTTTCTTATTGAAAAGCGGATAAGGTTGATAATAGTAGGTACTGTTGATTCTGACACAGAAATCCAAACTCAACTTTGAAAATGCATCTTTTTAGTTTAGGAATGTGTCTGCCAGAATCTAGCATTCAAATCAGTTTGTGTTTTCAGTAGGAATTCCAAATTTCGCCAGCTCAATTATCCAATTAATACGTAATGGTTTTTCTCCTTTAGAACCAAATATAGGGTCTGGGCTGACTTTTTCCCTGTGTTAACCTAAAATAAAATGTATCACAAATAACGGGATAATTATGTACATAAATGAGTATAATTTATTAATTTATTAGAAGGCCGGTCATTAGTAAAATATTACTAGTTATCGGCCGTTTTTATACCCTATGTATGGCAGAGTCGGCCAGAAACAGGTTAGTTATCGGTCGTTAAAAATCTATAGGTTACTTAAATCTTTGAAAATATATGGCGAGTGCTCTGAATAGCACTTTGACCTCATCCCACCTTCTCCCGTTCTTCATAGGAATACACGTGCTGCTCTTCGGAGTCACCGCTTCACTGTCTCAAATATCCCATCGCGCACAAATAAATTCGGTGACTCGTTTCTTTGTCGCACCTCCAAAAGATGGAATAGTCTACCAGCACACATTTTTCCTCCTTCCTATGATATGGGGTCCTTCAAGAGAGGCGTGAAGAAGCACCCTGTGGGCCGGCAGAGTGAGTTTAACTGATGCTACGTTTGTTTCCACGCTGCACCAGTTATCTTCACGTCTGGACTCTATTTCCACTTAACATCAGGTGAGATGGAGTCATTTGCTGAGCTAACTATGAAAAAATATATATAAGTACTCGTATATGGCATGTTGGCGGCCGGACTCTAATTGTAATTTTACAAAAATCTAGTTCTTCATAAATACAATGGGACCTATGTTTGGTGAATTTATGTTTTCCGAAATAATGCCAAAGAAAAATGCAATTAATAAAACCAGTTGGTGGCCTCCCGGTCGCTTACTAGATTATGAATTAAATCGTTGAAGAGTTTACCGGCCACAAAATTTGATGCGTTTTGGCGCTTGAATATAAAAATACGTACAAACCAGAGCAATCGCCAAATAACCAACAGTAACATTTAAAAAATATTTTTTGAAAATTGGTCCGCTGCTACTTTTATTGTTAAATTTTGCACGCGTTCGTACACACGGCAGATCAACCTACCCAAAACTGTCAAATATCTACAGTCAATTTTGAACTTTATTGTTTGGTTATAAGGATCAATATTCATTGGAGAAATTTGACAGTTTTGGGTAGGTTGATCTGCCGTACACACAGCAGATCAACCTACCCAAAACTGTCAAATAGGTATCTACAGTCAATTTTGAACTTTATTGTTTGGTTATAAGGATCAATATTCATTGGAGAAATTTGACAGGTTTGGGTAGGTTCATCTGCCGCCGTGTGTTCTTCTTAGTCGGTCACTCTTGACAGAGTGGTCGTGGTCAATGAAGGGTCGCCCTTAGTGCTCGCAGCAGTTGCTGCCCTTGCAAGCCTTCTCCACCGGTCTCTGTTGGCCGCATGGCGAACGCACTCCGTCATAAGAGACCCTGTGACGGACTTTATAGTGTCAGCCCATCTCGTTGGTGATCGGCCGCGGGATCTTTTGCCCTCGACTCTGCCCTGAATAACAAGCCGCTCCATTGAGTTGGTTTTACGTGTAACGTGTCCAAAGAATTTCAAAATCCGCAATTGCACAAGCGATGACAGTCTCTGCTTTATTTTTATTTCTTTCAATATGGACACGTTGGTGCGATGAGCGGTCCAGCTTATTCTAAGCATGCGTCTCCAGCACCACATTTCCAGTGCATCGATCCTACGTCGGTCTTGGAGTCGCAGCGTCCATGTTTCTGCCCCATGCAGAAAGATTGGAAAAACCAAGCTTTTCATGAGGCGTATTTTGGTATTCCTTGTTATGCGACGGTCTTTCCAGATCTTATCCAGCTTCTGTGCAGCCGATCGAGTGATTGCGCAACGTCTTCTTATTTCGGAATCACAGTCACCAGTGTTGGTAATAGTAGAGCCCAGATAGATGTAGCTGTTGACAACTTCACAGTTTGCAATAATTGTGATGTCTGGGTTGTTATTGTGTGCCCTATCTACTATCATCATTTTGGTTTTATCACGGTTCAGGGTGAGTCCAAATTCGAGACTAGTTGTTTCCAATAGACTCAAAAACTGGCTGACATCCTCTTCAGATGAAGCGAGAAGAGTTGTGTCATCAGCATATCGTAAATTGGATATCATCCTACCCCCCACCGACACACCTTTATCCCAGTTCTCCAGAACAATGCGCATCATGTATTCGGTATAAATGTTAAAGAGCAAGGGAGACAAAATGCATCCCTGTCTAACTCCAGCTTGTGTTTTAAATGTTTTAGAGTCGATTCCATCCAACCGTACACATGCTGTGCCATCCTCATATAATTTTTTGATGAGATAAACTAAATGTCTAGGCACACCCATTTTCAGCAATACGTCCCACAATTTAGCCCATACCACGGTATCGAAGGCTTTACGGAAGTCAATAAAGCAGATGTACAGCGTATTATTGAACTCCCTTGTTTTTTCAATGATTTGTCTCAAGATGAGTATTTGTTCTCGAGTCCCGCGGCCCTTAACAAAACCTGCCTGTTCAGGAGCTATTTCGCTGTTTAGGTAAGCCTGGAGTCTAGTATTTATCACGTGCAGGAGAATTTTGCTGCTGTGTGATATTAGCGAAATCAGGCGGTAATTGTTGCACTTTCGAGTTGACCCTTTTTTGTGAAGAGGTATAAACAAAGATCCCGACCATTCTGTCGGCCATTCTCCTGAGTCCCAGATCCTGGAGCATATCGAGTGCATCATGTCAACTCCGAGATCCCCCATGGCTTTTGGCCGCCGTGTGTACCTACACCAAATTTTAAATGACGACTGAGAGCACAAAATGATTATCTTTGAGGATATGCTGCCGGATAATGAATCGTGAAAAGCGTCCAGATCGAATGACCCGGAAATTTTAAAATAATTATAGTCTATCTTACTTCTTTTATTCAAAATAATGTGCGAAGTGGCCGAAAAGGGGTAGGGGCCGGCCAACCGGTACTTTACCCTATCTAGTTCTACGTCTAAAATATGGCAAATGTTCGGATTTGGATATTTGTCACTTTTCTTAATTTCATAAAAATATAATTTCATTACTTACAACTTTTCAGTTCTTCACAGTTTTATTTCGATCAACTAACTAGACTCACTCTTACACGTTCACTTAATAAACCAGGTTGCCTGATTGCGTGTGAGTGGGTATTAACAACCGACTTCTCATGATAGCAACTGGTACCAACGGTTTAAAATGCCTCCTATTTTTATTATTTTTTATATTGCATTTACAGTGCTATACATATAGTTACAAGATAAAATTTTCCTAGAAAAAAATTCAACCAGCCCCAGGAAGCTCGAGTGGGAATCGAACCCACGACCTTTGGATAACCGGTCCAATGCTCAGACCGCCGAGCTATCGAGGCCCCAAAAGACTTGTGGAATTTTTCTAGTAGTTTGTGATTTACGCTGCAAATCAGCGATATTATGTCACTCTAAGTTTAAGTTAAGTTCTATTAAGTTACTACCTACCCTCACAGTTGAAAGAACATTTTTGCTAGTATTTGACAATCGATAGAGACGTAGGTAATATTTGAATTTTCCATTTACAATGCTATACAGGTTGACTTTTTTATCACCGTCCAAAACTTCTGAGATGACTCCCGTGATACAAACGACTGTAAGGATTCCCCTTACCCTATAAGTATTATTATTAATGTATAATATATTAATATATTAGCACAATAAAACTCACATTCTTTTAAAAGGTGTATTTCTTCCAACAACCAGTACAACTCAAAATCAACCGTTCACCACCAAATTAAAATAAAAACATGGAGTTCGTTCGGATACGAGTATCAATTGAAATATAAATTACTAAATTATTAATCAACCTAACACTCGTCCATCCTGACAAGGTGCATGTCCCCATGCACTAGTTAACCTAACACTTGGCCAATCGAGTCACTTTACAATATCATAATTATCTTATACTCGTACTACAGTCAAATTATTAAAACTTGACTACATATTAATAATCTCTCCACTCGTAATATTGACAAATATCACAATACATTGCATCTCGTACTTAGTTTAAGTTAAACTATAGTTTTATTTATTAATATTACACAAAACTTAAATTTGTTTTTGCTTAAAACGCAAAATAACTCTAGTCGACACTTTCATTGTAGGTATTTAAAAATAGTTAATTATTAGTTAACTAAACTTAATTAAAACATACTACGTTTCTGATAAATCAATATTATAATAATATAACAATACTCAATCATTATGGTTTGATTAAATATTTTAATAAAAGAGTGCATCAACTGGAAATGATATCCAAATCTTACAATCTTAGAAAGAAAACTGTCACAAGTCTCAAATTTACCCATTAAAATAAGTAATGTTTTTCTAATAAACCGAACTAGTTCTAAAAATAGTACTATAACAACAAAACAAAACAACCACTTGCAAACCCTCCTTCTTGCAAGTGATTATCACAAAACTTCCTTCATAGCCAACACAACTACCCGCAAACCCTTTCTTATTGAAAGTGATCGCATTGGGTAACGACCTATGAACCCTTCCTTCTCATAGATGGTCTCAAATTTCTATTCCTGTAAACACATCCACTCGCAAACCCTTCCTTCATGCAAGTGATCGCATTGGGTAACGATTTATGAACCCTTCCTTCTCATAGATCGTCTCAAATTTCTATTCCCGACATTGTGCATGTCCTCATGCACCACAAATGAACAAACGTTTCATCATATTAGTTACAAATTAGTATCAATTATCTTTTAACATTATTTGCGAACTCATAAATTCTCGCAAAATAATTTAAATGAATATAAATATCAGTGTGTAAGGCCATCAATTCTTACACAACTAGTTAGCGTGTGTAAACCCATCAATTCTTACAAATCGAACACACCTCATACCAACATCTCGCTAGCATACCTATATCCCGCTAGCATACCTATATCCCGCTAGCATACCTATATCCCGCTAGCATAACTATATCCCGCTAACAAACCAAAATCCCGCCAGCAAGGTTACGAACCCATCCATTCTCGTAACCAAGATAGCTATAGGATATCGGATACGCTACGCTAGAACCTATTCTAATGCGAGTTCAATTTGTAAACCCATCCATTCTTACAAATCGAACACACTTCATACCAACATCTCGCTAGCATACGTATATCCCGCTAGCATACCTATATCCCGCTAGCATACCTATATCCCGCTAGCAAACCAAAATCCCGCCAGCAAGTTTACGAACCCATCCATTCTCGTAACCAAGATAGCTATAGGATATCAGATACGCTACGCTAGAACCTATTCTAATGCGAGTTCAATTTGTAAACCCATCTATTCTTACAAATTGAACATACCTCTTACCAACATCCCGCTAGCAAACCAAAACAATAAAATAAAAATAACAATAAAAAGGAAGTTACTAAGAATAGCAAAAGACTCCACTAATAATCGCTTTCTGTGTCGCTTAAATTGAAATCATTATCCATATCATTATCAACATTCTCCCTTAACTCGACTAAATTAACCCAGGGCAACAACCTATTTAAGAATTGCAAAAGCTGATCGGGATGCGAACAACGAACGCAGTGACAGAGCCTCAGACCTCAAGGTCCTATCATTAGTACCGTGGATTTTGCAATCCACTGCACGTTTTCCAACTATAATATATCACATTGATTGAGGAGAACTAATTTTTCGTAATAATATTTTTTTTTTTATAGGCTCGTTAATTTTAGTTTTCCTTATAAGCATATCCTCTAATGCCTGATCATAGTTTTGTGGAGGAATAGGAAATGAGTTAGCAAACTCAAATTAGTAAAATTCTGCCATTCTTGCATAGTAAAAAAAAGAATTGAATTTAACCCTTTGTACCACGTCTTAGCAAGGGTAGTCCCTTTCTTCTCCGAATATCGATCGTCCGAAAATCAAAATCCCCAACGCGCTTGCTAAATCATCTCTCAAATATCTCAAACATCAAATATCTAATGCTTTTGTGTCATAATATCGGGTGCTATCATAATTAGATATCCAAATTTCGACTCCGGGCACTTGCTATTATGTCAAATGTCCTAAGTGTTATATTTATTGTATAATGTATGTTAGTCCGAATGGTGGTTTATAATAATATTGTTACAAAATTACAAATTTATTTATTTTTATTTATTTTTATTTATTAGACAACAGAAATCTAGCTCCATAATTTCGATTTTAGGGCATGTTATATTATGATACATTACGTTAGGACTTATAACTATTATAGAAAGCCTTTATAAATTGTAATACTTATAGCAAAATAGTTTAGGTCATATTATATTTAGGGATTTAGATTCTAGGGCAAGCAACATTATGAGACATAAGTTAGGGCTACTTACCATTCGGACACATGATGATTATGTCACAAAACGTGACACATTAGATTTTATAGATAAAAAAAATTATGAGACAAAAAAGAGAACCCTTAGCAAGGCCTTGGAGTTTCTGCATACCGCAATTAGTTGTAGTCCTGTCATCCCAACCATACACCGAGGTACACTCATCAACCTTCTTTAACCAAACATCAATGCGCTGATTTTTCATAGAGGGATCAAAATTAGGGAGTATATTCTCATGATCTAGCTTTTGATACGACTGTGCACCTGAAGTGGAAGGGCGAGACGCAAAACTATCTCTATCACACTTTAACATATTCATTAAATCTCGCTTAGAAAAGGAAGGGCCATGTAACCTTTCAGACTGTCTCGCGTGGTCAAGTTGCTCAGCACGACGCTCTGCATTGCTCCGCTGCTCGTTCAGCGGTGAGCCACGATGACCACTGTCGTCCTCGCTCCGCACGCTGGGTAGCCGCTTCGATGTGCAGTGTCATCGTTCCGCTGCCCGAACCTGCTCGCGTTCCCGTTGCAGCTCGCTCCCCAACATGTTGATCCTCTCACGATCCAGCTTCTGTTCTCCTTGGATATGGCTAGGGCTTCGGGTCCGGCTCCGGCGCCGACTCTGAGTCCGCCTTTGGCGACATCAAATTCGAGCGGCTGCACAAGATCTCCTGCAGCCAGGTGTTTCAAGTCTACGACGGACTATGTCTCCACTCCGAAGTTCCATCAAGTCTCCCATGAAAACAGAAAATAGAACAGTTACTTTAAAATAATCAAATATTTTGTTTTGCTTAAAGTGCAAATATCTCCTAAACGGTTAATCGTAACGCAAAAATAAGCAAATTTTCGTCCCCTTTTATTGAATCCTATTGTCACATCTACCTTTAAGAATCTGGTATCATTGAAGCTATAAACCATGAAGCTAAACACCTCACCGAGTAACATAGCGTTTGGGCTGTACTCGACACATTTACGAATAACTTTATTAGCTATTTATTAACCTCAATTACAAATAATTTAAACGTATTAAACAGAATATCAGTAAAAAGGTGGACTTTACCGGTTATCTAAGAGTATACACTTTTGCTGAATTAAATGCTTTATTATTGTTACCTGACATGAACGAGCGAGAAATAGTTTTAATTACAGAATCTTTAGATGTAATCTTAAAATTACTTCTATCAAATGGTACCGGAACCTCATTAATAGTCTTAGGGAACTGTAACAACCGTTCAGGTTGGTTGGTTGTACAGGGTAACGCGTTAGCGCTAGATCGCATAGTTTCATCGTTCAACCCCTGAATACATGACACACCGCACGCTTGCCATGAACGTCACACTGGTTCAATAAAGCAAATTTCTCATAGTAGTACGTTTCTACAGGTTCGTTATACCTGCTCCTCCTTTTTAGCATATCCTCCAATGAAGGGATTGACTATAATTTTGCTCGAAAGGAAAAACGTTTAACAGTTTTTGTTGCCATTCGAGATAAAGTGAACAATATCGAATTCAAATTTTCATATCAAGTAATAAAATCAATAATGTCTTCTCATCCCAGCCATACACAGCGGCACAGTCGTTCACTTTCTTAAGCCACACGTCTATACGTTGACTCTTTGAGGAAGAATCAAAATCTGGCACAGATTTTTTTAAATTCATGCTATTACTACTATGTGACCGAGTGGCCGGCACACATGACTGGGACTGAGCCTTAGCCCCACTTAATGAATTTATCATATTATGAACGTCCCTAGCGGTAACAGTTAGACTATCTGACCGTTTAGATTGTTGCGCTGGGGCGTTATCCTCGATCTCTCGGTCCACACGTGCATGTCGAACTGCCACGCCCTTCATGTCGCTCTGCACTCCGCAGTCTGCTACCCGCTTTTTGTCCATCGGGTGTCGTGAAACGGCGTTCCGGAGTGATTCGTTCTCATGCGGCATGATTCTGAAACTCAAAAACACAAGCTGTGTACTTTGTCCGAAAATTTCGCCATCTTAGGAGTAAAATAGTAGCAACTACATATTAAGTTAAACTCAAATATCTCGAAAACAGTGCGACGTAGCGCTAAAATAATGAAATTTTGGCCCCCGGACGCCCCCAGTCCATCACCGACACTACCAATTGACACCCTTTAAGGAACCTTTAAACAACCTTCAACCTGAGGGTGGAGAAAAACGCCAAGCATAAAATACAACAATATAAAAACGGGACTTAGTTGCTTAAAATTAACGTTATTTTCACCACTGGTACTCACTTTAACTAACACCAGACGTCCAAAACAGTCACATTTAAAATATACAACTACCCTCTCCAATTGAAAATAAAGGAAAACCTTTAAATCACTTTGAAGCTAACACTTTCACGTTATTTTTAATATAATTTGTTTAGTTTACTTATTGCTTTTAAAATTAAGTAGCAATCAAATTTAGTAAGCTGGCATTATCCCACTTCTGAAATGTAAGGATTCCCCTTACCCTATAAGTATTATTATTAATGTATAATATATTAATATATTAGCACAATAAAACTCACATTCTTTTAAAAGGTGTATTTCTTCCAACAACCAGTACAACTCAAAATCAACCGTTCACCACCAATGCTCCAGCCAGTGACCGTCATCTAGTGCCTCGATTCGCCATGTTGTTTTACCGCTATTTGTTCCCGCCAACACTCAGTGTTGCCAGTGAAATAAAAACATGGAGTTCGTTCGGATACGAGTATCAATTGAAATATAAATTACTAAATTATTAATCAACCTAACACGACCAACTCCCTACTATTGGAGATAAAATTTTATCATGCCTTATAATAGGTACTCAGGAACTCAAGTTAAATTCAGTCACTCATTCAGCAGGGCTAAGATGTACGCCGCGACATATGTCGTGGACGAGACGAGAAAATTTGTCGATGTGGATTCATTAGTCGTCGGGGAACGCCGCAACATATTTTGTCATCGCATTATCTCGTGCAGAATACTGCCGCGCAATTTAAGACGCAGTAAATAACATGTGAACAGTTTCGAGAAAATAGATCGTAAAGTCAGCACCTCAAATATCACAATCATAAACACAGTAAGTGGTACTTACTGCGTTCATAATTGTGCGGCAGAATAGAGATATGTCTGTATGTCTATGGGTGTTACCATGGCAGCCCACCAAACTTAACTCGTTCTGTCAAATCGTGATTCGTAGTGATTGTTGTTGTTTTTGTCGACAGACTCTAACATGAGCGCCATAATTTTGTCGAATTCTGACACTTAAAATCGACATGTTTATCGCCATAGTATCTCACTGAAGACTGTCCGCGACATAAGTAAATTTTTATTTTTATTTTCATTTTCATCATGGCAGTGCCTTGTTTTAACTATTTATTAACGGTATATAACGGTAACCGGAGGATAATTAGTGCTTCGATTCCTGAATCGTCGCAGAATGAATCTGTTGAGGGCAGCTCGATGGCGCAGTGGTTAACTCGCCCGGTCTGCGAGTGCTAAGGTTAAGCAACTTTCGCAAAGGCCGGTCATCGGATGGGTGACCAAAAATTTATCATCTCGAGCTCCTCCGTGCTTTGGAAGGCACGTTAAGCCGTTGGGCCCTAGCTGCATTAGCAGTCGTTAACAACCACCAATCCGCACTGGGCCCGCGTGGTGGTTTATGGCCCGTTCTCCCTATCCATTCATAGGGAAGGCTCGTGCCCCAGCAGTGGGGTGTTAAATGAGCTGATGATGAAGAATCTGTTTAATCTTTGAGATTGAGAATATGTAGTGACCTTAACATTACACTTTACTTACATTTTCTTGGCACACGATGTCGTAGGCGTTGTTGTATTCATATTTAATCTAAAACTCACTGGTTAAATTTTTTTAAAATTTTCAAAGTAACTGACAACAATCGGCATCAAATAGACTAGCGATGGCAGCATCCATAAAAAAAGGTTGCGTTCATGAAGAAAAGGACGAATGGAAAGCTATGGAAAGGAATGAAAACCGTTTTAATGGAGTAAAAGTCTCTAAACGGCAACATTGGTTTATCGGATCGACAAGCCGATGTCATGACGAGATATTTCTCTTTCTCTGTCGTGGTGTACACCACGACAGAGAAATCTCATGTTAGGGTAAACAACAAATGAATCGAAGTCGACAAAATTTTTGCCGCACAATTTATGAACGCAGTAAGTACCACTTACTGTGTTTATGATTGTGACATTTGAGGTGCTGACATTACGATCTATTTCTCGAAACTTTTCACATGTTCTTTACTGCGTTTATAAATTGCGCGGCAGTTTTCTCGTCTCGTCCACGACATATGTCGCGGCGTTCATCTTAGCCCTGCAGATCACTCATTCATGCATGGTTGTAGTTGCGTAGTTTTATTTGTTGTAGGTACAACTGTTCGTAACCCGAACTAAGGTTCAGAAAATAGGTAACCGTTATGATTTCAGTTTGGAGTGAACCCAGACGCCCGTCTTAGTTGGGTTATTGAAGGTTTCCCGCGCATCCGAGAGGCAAAAACCCACACTCGAATAGGTCCTTATCCAATGTCTCGTCTGCTGCCCATGTTCCATGAAGACTACTTCTTGTATTGGGGGAAGTTGAAAACTGTTTCTGGTGATAGTTACATGGTCAGGTGGCTTGTGCCGAGGATCACACTGTTCGCCTCTTTTGACCAGGTAAGTCATATAATATGCATGGTTGTATATGAGGGGAGGGGAGCGTAGTATATCTACAGAGAAAAAAAAATCAAAAGAATACAAAATTTAAATAGTTCATCATCATCATCATCAGCTCATTTTATGTCCTCAGTGCTGGTGCACGAGGCTTCCCTATAGATTGATAGGGAGAACGGACCATAAACCACCACGCGGGCCCAGTGCGGGTTGGTGGTTATTAACGACTGCTAATGCAGCCGGGACCAACAGCTTTACGTGCCTTCCGAAACACGGAGGAGCTCGAGATGGTACATTATTGGTCACCCATCCGACGACCGGCCTTTGCGAAAGTTGCTTAACCTCAGCACTCGCAGACTGGGCACGTTAACCACTGTGCCATCGAGCTCCTACTAATACGAATCTCTAAATTCAAAATCTTTCTGCTATATTATGTCACGCGCAAAAAGTTGTTATAATTTTGTAACGCCTATGTTATGATGTAGACTATTTAATGTTAAGTACAGTAGAGCTTCCCATAACTATGGAAGCTTAAAAAGTAGGTATAGTGCGATTCTTGGCGGCTGTGAAGTTAGATGTTGTCCAACTACGCCTAGATCGGAAAACGGCGCACACCTATCTACTAACATGTAGTAGGTACCCTACATCATAGGTACATTTCATTACCGTGACGGGATTTGCGCCCTACTTCACGGCCACCATGATGAAATAAGGTTAAGACATAGTTATTCCCTCACAATATTCTCTCAATCCCAATAATCCCTGCGCTACAATCCTGAGTTTAATGTAACTAGGTACGTATTTCCCGTTTGGCAATTTAGCTAATTTATTTATCTAGTTTTTTTACAGTTTTTTTTGTTGCTGTTTCTATTTTTCACATTTCATAACTAAAAACAATAATTCTTCACGTACAGATGAAAGAGTTTCGTAAGCTATGGGATCCTTGGGATGAACCTAACCTGCGCAACTATAGGACTCTCCAAGAGCGCCAGGATCGGCACGTCTTCTTCATCAGTCCACATTGGTGCCAATACAACTCCTTGTTGCCCATACCGCGAGTGCCAGAAGCTTCCATATCAGTTCTCTCGCCAGCCTACGAAGCTAATATGTGGATGTTGCCGCCGCAGAATGCATATATGCTACCGCAACCAGAACTAGAAGAGGGGAAAGTGGAAACTAAAGAAAAGGAAATATAATAGAGAAAATATTGAATACTATCAAATAAACATTTTAATTATGAAATACCATATAATTATTATACCTATTACACCATCTACTCCATAAACTCTTGTATAAAACAGGCAAAGCTGAAAATAATCAGTGCCTATACACTAGTAATAAGTATCAGCGCCATCTATTAGCACAAGCTAGTAACAACTAGCACTGCGTGGTTTGTATATTTGTAATAGAAACGTAGTGCTTGTTGCACATACTTTTTACAAAGAAATTACACATTTTCTATACTAGGTATATTATATATATTTTTTTCGTACCAACATGTCGTTTAATATTTTCTTAAAACTAACTTGACGATATTTTTATTTGTGAAATGGATACGAGAATCAAAATTAACGGATGTGCAACAAACGTTGAAATGAAACGCAGCTGTCACAGGAAGATCAGCTGTTCTTCTGTCAATGTCAAACACGACCTGATAGTACATAGCCTAATTCGGAAGTAAACAGTTAACTTATTCGCCGGGCTATTATAAAATGCTCAGGAATATTCTCCGTACCAGCCGCTGCCTGGCACGAAGGCAAATCAATATCGTACCTCCATCGTTAATAAGGCATACTTCGTGCATACAATGTAACTTTTTTACACACAAATTGTTCGCAGTTCGTCACCTTTCTAAACATCCTTCTGATACAGTTGAAAGTTCTGAACAAGTCGACCCAGTAGTGTTTGAAGAAGTCTGCAATGAAACATTAGAATCACTCTGCGATTACTTTGAGGAAATAGTGGACCAGTCGCCTAATTTGAAGGGTGCTGATGTAATATACAGTGTGAGTAAATGAATAAGTTATTGGTTCTGTTCATTTCTTTGATATTTATGTAACATAAATCCAATAGAAAATATTAGATTGACGCTGCAATAAGTACCTATAAGAAAGCTACTTCTAGTGTATTTCATGTGTAGTTAAATCATTATTAAATTATATCCATAACCCCTAATTATGACGATAAATCTTGATAACTGTTGCCATTTTACTGCAACTAGTTTTTAAAATCATTTAGTTATACTGTTAAAGTTGTAGTGTGTGTGAAATGTTAAAAATACTTTTTATTAGGTAACTCTTTGACCACTGCGGAGCCCAGACACAAAATAAATTGCATTGTTTGTCAGTCAGATGGAGCTTAAGGTTCTAACTTGTATTGTTTTTATTACATAACTTTATGACAATTTTTTTTATTGATATGATAACAAAGAATTTAAACAGGTATTAACAGAAAGTAATACCTAAGTAAAAAGTATCTTGTACCTTCTTTATACCCAACATATTTTACTTATTCATTTGCTTTAATCCCTGTTAAAATTCTTCGAAAACCATGGAACGCAAAAGCTGTGTGTATATTTTAAAGTTAGTTTTTGGTATTATACTATTAAAATTTTATGATTTTTGTTTTTATGTTTTCAGGATGGAGTGCTAACGGTTGCCCTAGGCCCACAGTACGGAACATACGTCATAAATAGACAAACACCAAACAAACAGATCTGGCTTAGCTCTCCCCTGACAGGGCCCAAACGTTACGACTTAGTGCTCAAAGACGGTGGATATTGGGTTTATAAACACGACGGAGAGCCCTTACACAGACTATTACAGAACGAGATATCCAAAATAGTTCAAATGAAAATAGCATTCAATAACTGTGCACATAGCTTAGTTTGATTTTTGTCTTGTTTATTAAATTTAGTTGATTAAGTAAATAGGTTTTATTTGTTTTTATTTTGTTTTATTTTACCTAACACAAGATGGAGGTTATAGAGGATGGAAATATTATGGACAGAATCCCCATTTTGTTACAAAGGGATTTAGAGTATTATCAGGTATGTTTTTGATTTATTAAAGTTACTTCTCACATTATTAATTGTGATTATTTAGCTTGTACATAATAGTATATGTAGGCATCAGTTGGATGAGAAGAGATATAAAGATCAGTCTCAGTGGCATGCATTGGAAAAGGCCTAATGTCCAGCAGGATACTAATACAGGCTGATTATGATGATGAAGAGGTATTAATAGTAAAACTATATTTAAACTATTTAAGCCACTGTAAATGTATTATGGTGTAAATGTATTATGGTGACGACTATACGGAGCGATCATCATAACGTACCATTCGTGGCTAGTTTGATACGTCATTGCTGACTGACCGATAACAGGGCGGAGCTTGCGGCGAGCGTCTCAGTCATTGCACTGACATGTGAATGCTCGCATCGAACATGTTACGTTACGGCGAAATGCTCCGGTCAGTCGCCACCATTATATTAACAAAAGCATAAATGAATTATAAATTGATTTTAGATGTCAGTAAGTACTTATGTGTTGGGGGTTTCAGACTAATCAGACTGTGTTATCTGAAACAATTTGTCCCGGAGTAGTGGGAGGCAGGCTGGATTTTCCCCGGAATGCTTCATTTGCTGCTGTGAAAATAGTTCTTTGGTTGGAAGAGGAATTTTCAATTGCCTTTCAGTAAGTAGTGACATAATACCTTAATGTTTTCTAGAATTTACGCTAACACTTCACATTTAAATGAAACAACCGTCCATGGTCACAGGGAGACCACACTAATTTAAAGTAATGTGTAAAATAAACGCGAGTAGATCCGTAAAAGTTTTTTCATTCAAATAATATTACCAGTCGACACCAAGATCTAAAACTAACCATTAACAGGTCAATCATCATCATCATCATCATCATCATCAGTCATCAGCCTATATACTCGTCCACTCAGGGTTGCCAGCTCCCGTTTTGTATTGCAGAGGATTTGTTATTACAAATTATGTGGATAATTTCTATTGTCTGGTTCGAGAACAACTGAGTGGTCAGTTGTTCTTGAACCAGACAATAGAAATTCAATTGTTCTATGGCACTGTGGTTACGTTGGGCGTCCGAGTATCTACAGGACTAAAGACGGAATTAAAGGATGTGATGTTATTTTCAATAAAACGTTTTGTTTTAGTATCAGTAGAGATATTTATTTTTAAAAAATCCTATTTTAATACGAAACAAAAATAAGGTAGGTAGGTATCAAAAAATCAAATGAGTAATTATACGTATCATAAATAAAACAAAGACAAAATTACAATTGTTTTACATTATATTATGTAAGTATTTTGTATCTTTATTGCTGCTTTAAGAGCTTTTTCATTTTCTTTGCACTGCATATTAATATTTGATCCTCTAATCTTCCTCTAGTACTCTAATCTTTATTTTAAAATAAGGGACACTACCCAGTACCCATATTAAGGGCTAAAAATGAGGACGTCCTTTAAGATAAAGGACATCTGGCAACCCTGCGTCCACTGCTGGGCATAGGCCTCTTCAAGTGCAAGTCACTGTGCACGATCCGCGATTTCCTGGTTCACTGTCCACAAATTAAACCAATAGTTATATCAATAGTTAGGTATGTGCCATGGGCTGCGGCGTTGTGAGCCGGTTAAGAACGTTGCTTAATTAAAATGAACTTAAAGATCTGTATACAGTTAAATTAATTTTAGCATAGTAAATGGTCAAAAAAATCTTCACATTTAAGTAACATAAGGTCTATTATTGCCTAAATCAGAAAAATGTAGAAAGCATTATATAAAAACAAACTTTAATAAGTGATAACTAAGGATGGTTTTTTAGTGCTGTAAAGAAAAGTTGCAGATACCTAAGTTATTTTAAAAAACCTAGCCTATATTGTCAGCGTTTAATGTAGTTTCTTTCATTCTCACATTATGTTCCCAGGCAAGGCTCTGGAATGTTTGTCACCACAAAGGATGATGAAAACAATGATGGTGGTGTGGCGAAGACGTCTGACCCTGACAAGTTTGTCCACTTGGCGATCAAGTCCAGCGACGCATTGCTTGGTAAAACATTTTTATAATATACTGTCTGTGCTGATAGTATGGCTGTGGAAGATTAAATATTTATAAAATTTATAAAATACAGTGAAAAATTTAAACGTCTACCTGACCCAGCCAGGAATCGGACCTGGGTCTTCCGCAATCCGGCCGGCTGCACCGACCTGAATTTTGTCACTGCTTTTTTAATTTTTGAGTGCTAATAGCGGCACAGTGCGCCATGTATCCAACGGTTATTGTGACCGATTGCTATGCAGATTTATCTTTGCAGATGAAATACCACAAATTTAATAACACAAAGCTATAGTAAATTTTCAGTGCATCCACCCGGATTGCGGAAGACCCAGGTTCGAGGTTCTGGGAGGGTCGGGTAGGCGTTTAATTTTTTCACTGTATTTTATAAATATTTAATTTAGCTTCAGTGCAGCAATTAACCACTTAAAAATAAAAAAATTGCTGTGGACGATTTTTGATTATAATCCATCTACTACTACTACACCTTCTTTCCTACCCATTTCTGCTGCTAAGCAGTAGTATACTGCATTGCAGTATTCCTATTTAAAGGGTATAAGATCGATTTAAATAAAGTACTATAGCATAATAGAGGATGAAAGTCTAATAATGGCGCAACGGGTGCGACTTTGCAAGTTAAGCAAAAGGTGCTAATGGTTTTATATAACCATACCATACCATATTATCATAAGTATACACCCTATCTCACCTAAGTCAAAGCCGAATGCCTCTGAATGAGTTTTTCACTCGGAATCGTCAAAGAACATGTCAGACATTTTTCCAGACGAGCCGGATATATTCTTTAAATTATAAAAAGTTACTTTTTATCTTGAATATGAAATTCGGACATGATTACACATTATTCCGCACTTGTGTTGATGCCACTAGAAATCCTCTGACGATGCTTCGTTTCACACGGCTTAAGGAACCCTTTAAGTTTCTCGCCGCCCCTTAAAAAAATCAGTTGACGCTGAAAATGCCGTCTGAGGCAATACGCGAACTCTCTAAAAAAACATTATTTTATTTTTTGGGTGTTTTTTAAACAATTTAGGCAACAGTCTTTTATTTATGCTTTTCATTTGTTTTTTATGTTTTCCAGAGCATCTTCACGTACTTGCTCAAGAGGCGCTTGACCACGCTGACCTGCCAGTGCTGACTGCCACGCTCGGCGCCGCAGCCCTGCTGAAGAACAGCCTGTTTTGCTACCTGGCGCATGCTGAGGACATGGCCACTGCTGACAGCCAGTCTATGTTGCAGGTGAGTTATGCTTTTGATTATTTAAAACGGTCCCGAATCAGCTTATTCCTTATCCGAGGAGACACGCATAGCCATCTGCGTCTACGCCGGCGGATGTTATGCGTCGTAGATTTTTTATAGTCTTGCGGTGGGTGGTGGGCGTTCAAATGCTGATGTCTATTGAGCTGTTTTGGATGAAAGTGGTGCGGGGAGAGTGAGCCTAATATAACAGGCCATGGTCACCGCACCGCTCCCTATCGCTTCCCCCCGTAGCCCGCTTTTTTCTATTTTATGGCTTTGCTTATGTTGGAAATAACAATGTAAGTGGTTGGCCACGACCTTGCCGCTGTGAGCGGCGTCTAAACGCCGGAAGCGGCGAGCGGTACAAACGTGTACAAAAATGTGTAAAGCATGCCACACGACGTGCGTTTTTGCAGAGCCAATCGTTGCGGCGGCGGCGAAACGCCAAGCCAAAAGTCGTGGCCAGGCCATAAGTAAGTAGGTAATCGAATAGCCTATGTGTTAGGCGCAGGCAATTCTGCAATACGACCTCATGAACGCGTTTATTATCTCCAGTACATTTTTTATTTGCCCACCCCCCTTCAATTTGTTCGTTACTACTGATCGCACGGAATTACATATTTTCTCAAAATTTAACATTGTGTTATCAATTATCATTTAATGGCACCTTTATGTCGCCCTAGCCACTATGACTATGGAGGCTTTCATTATTGAAATCAAGTCATCACTACAACTGATAAGGAATGGCTTAACCACCATGCTTGCCGAATGCGGGTTGGTGATCACAAACGCGGGCTATTAATCGAGTTATCCAAAACATAAGTACTGAACCTGGGACTTTCGGGAATCAAGCCGAGCACTTTGCCACTCGGCCACTGAGGCGGGATGCGCTACAATATATAAAGAAGCAATAATTACAAAGAAAAATAACAAAATGACGTATGGAACATAGGAAATGTACCTATAGTGATACGTGCTTTCCACAGGCGTGCTACAAACGGTATGTCACGATGTCGGAGGCCGTCGCCGAGCGCGTATTGGACTTGCACAATCGGGTGCTCTCGTTGTATATACTGCAGGACGCGGGTGGCAGGCCTATAGATGGACACTCGCGCGCAGTTCATGAAGCTGGCACACCCTCGGTTCAGGGCTGGTGGCTTTACATGAATGGTAAGTTTTTTACATTTTATTGCGGAACGGGGAAGTGTTTGGCCTTTATCTCAGATTTCAGGTTTACTGCAAGTCACAAAGTCAAAAAGATGTTACGTGATAATGTTCTTTACTGCGTTCATAAATTGCGCGGCATAATATAATAATATTGTGGTGGCTCCACCTACCGCATACGCCGCACATTTATCGACACGAAGCAAACACCTTCTCAACCGTGTCAACAGATGGCGCCACAAACGCATACCAACGACGTCACCATACTACGACGATGAAATAGCATGGGAAGCCTGCATCGCGGTAGCGAAGTGTCACCATCTCCTTCGCTATATATAACACCTCCAACTAACATCCGTTGGACTTCGGTCCCCGAGCTCGGAGGAAGATCTTCCCTTTGGCCTTCCTCACTGTGGCATACTACATACTATCGGCTCCCTACAATATAATATAAGCGTTATAATAAAATGCAATGACCATAATGCCGAAGGTGGAAATGCACTACAACAAGAGTCCTCTCATACTGAGGAACTGACTACTTTATTCTTACATTAAAAACAAATTGCTAATTATATTAATGTGGACTAGAAAGACCCTAACTTAATTATCAAATTACTTAGCTTGATAATGCAAAAAAAAACGAAAGTTTTTTTATTTTGTATCTATTTTATATATCATATATTTTGTATATCATATATTTTATATGGAGGAGCTCGATGGCGCAGTGGTTAACGCGCCCGGTCTGCGAGTGCTGAAGTTAAGCAACTTTCGCAAAGGCCGGTCATCGGATGGGTGATCAAAACTTTATCATCTCGAGCTCCTCCGTGCTTCGGAAGGCACGTAAAGCCGTTGGTCCCGGCTGCATTAGCAGTCGTTAACAACCACCAATCCGCACTGAACCCGCGTGGTGGTTTATGACCGTTCTCCCTATCCATCCATAGGGAAGGCTCGTGCCCCAGCAGTGGGAACATAAAATGAGCTGATGATGATATTTTATATATCTTGTCTTACTAATTGTACCAAAAGTTGATAAAGTTTAAAGTTCCACACAAAAATAAACGTGGCATTACTTGAAGAATGAAAATGTTATTTATTTTTATTTTCCACAACTCGTCCCGAATAGGCTGTAGGCATGTGGGACGAGTTGACGAATAACTCACTTGTAAATTTAATATTTTGTAATTAATTGGTGGTGTCGTTAACATTCCTTTTCCAGGTAGCCGCAAAGATTTGTGGGATACAGTGCCTCCAAGGATGGCACAGAGAATTTTTGCCGGGATGCTCAATGAAACCCTCACAATATTGACAGTCAGATACTGCCAGGTATGTTTATGAAAAACCAAAATATTGGGTACTAGCGGCCCGTCCCTGCTTCGCACGGGTGAACATTTTTTAAATATAGCCTATGTTACTCGGCGCTAATGTAGCATTTTAATGGTGAAATAAATTTTTAAATCGGTCCAATAGTTTTTGAGTTTCTTTGTTACAAACATACAAAAATACAAATCTTTCCTCTTTATAATATTAGTATAGATTACTCTTTCAACATCCTGAATGACATTGTTAAATAACTGGAGCTGTCTTGAATAGTCTGTTTCTATGATCCAACTGATGCCGGACTGTCTATTGTTCCAGTATCCTTTACTAGTACTTACCAATTTTTATGGAATCAAAGCAGCTCTATCTAGTGATGAACTTATCAGACAATTGTTAGAACTGCTTCAATCCCATTCAAGATGTAGTTAACTTTAACTAGACAAAAGTGAGATAATACCCTTCCTACCTTTATTACCAAATACGTCGTTAGAAGCTGTATTATTAAGAAGTCCACTTTTAAGTAGCTAAACAGGTGTAGATTTCGATAATTAAATTAACAGATTTCTATATTCCGCGTACCGGAAAGCGCAGTGTGGGCAGGCCTCCAACAAGGTGGACCGACGATCTGGTGAAGGTCGCGGGACGCCGCTGGATGCGAGCAGCACAAAACCGGTCGTTGTGGAGATCCTTGGGGGAGGCCTTTGTCCAGCAGTGGACGTCTTTTGGCTGAGATGATGATGATGATGATGATTTCTATATTCTCAGGCAAACACAACGGAAGCCACAAACCGCCTACTCCTAAACGACATACTGAACATCCTCCTTTGCGTTGCGGAGTTACTCCCCGCCATATGTAACAACGGCTCCGACTTGGCTGGCCTGGACGTAAAGCACCAGACGCGTGACGTCAGAGATGTCCACGCCAAGTGCAATGAGCTGTTCAAGTGCTTCGTGTATAGGGGCGCGGACTTGCATTTCATACATCAGGTATACTATATTTGCTCACTACTAAATTATATATTAAATATTCTCCTATGCGTTGCGAATTTTCTGCCTGAAATATGCGTCAACCACTCGGACTTGACCGGTCCTCATGTTAAAGATGTCCGCGCCAAATGCAAAGACCTATTAAAAAAAAACATATAAACCACCACGCGGGAGCTATTTAAGTGCTTTGTGTGTAGAGGACCGGTCAGGTATACTTTCTCATCCCATCATCAGCTCATTTTATGTAAGTGTTTATGGATGGAGGGAGAGAGAGACCAAAGAAAAGATGGATAGATTGTGTGACCGATGATATGAATGTGAAGGGAGTGACTGTATAGGTGGCGACTTACCCCGATCCGATCACATCTGGACACGCACTTTTAAGCGCACTTTTAAGTGTGCGATGCCGTTCCCTCTAGAAAACCTCCGAAGGTGATTCGTTTCACACGGCTTGAGGTACCCTTTACCTCGCCGCCCTCAAAAAATCCCGGTGAAGCTAAAAATGCCGCCCGAGGCGATTGCCTCATTGCATTTGGCATTTGACATTGCGATTTTGAGAGGGATTGCTAATTAGCAGCTCAAAAAAAGGCGACTTATAGAGGAGAGTGGAAGAAACGGACATATTGCGCCGACCCCAAGTAACATGGGACCAAGGGCCCGACCGCCTAACCGATCGCTTTGACTTCGTGTGTGGTTTATGACGTCATCTTGTCGTTTCGTGCCGCCTACGAAAGCAATATCGAAAGCTATAGCCTTTAGCTTTTGATATTGCTTTCATAGGCGGTGCGAGGTGGCAAGATGACGTCATAAACTATACGCGTAGTCAAAGCGATCGGTTAGGCGGTCGGGGGGCAGGGCAGAAAATAAAAGAAAACATCATCAGCTCATTTTATGTCCCCAATACTGAGGCAAGAGCCGTCTCTATGGATGGAAATTCCATAGAAAGTACGGGCCATAAACCACAACGGATGCGGATTGGTGGTTGTTAACGATTGCTTATACAGCTGAACGGAACCAACGGCTTTACGCTTACAAAGCACAGACAAGCTCGTGTTATAAACTTTTAAACACCCATCCGATAACCGGCCTTTCTAAAAATACTTAACTTCAGCACAGACAAAGATGAGACAGCATTAGTTTTAAACTACGTATAAGTGTCCATGTTTATTAATATATTATACCATGTTTGCTTAAATGGAGGCTCCAATCAACCGTATAGATAAGGCAAAAATTGTTAAAGATTTTTTTCAATTAAAGTTTGGAATTTGTACAAAGGACGTTTTTGTTGTTTCGATCGAACACAGATTAGGGATTAATTTGGCCTTTTAAGTGTTTCTTTTTGTATTTGTTCCATATTTGTATCAAACTTTTATTCATTCATTCATTTATATACCTAACAGGCGTTTAAAGATCAAGACCAGAGCGCTCCGTTGTCCAAGGACTGCCCTCACCCCTGGTTCACATTCGTCACCCCGAACCTATTCGATGGCAATGTCGATGACGTGTTGCAGTCAGTGAGGAGTACTCAGGATCTGCCCAATAAGACGGCCATTGGTTTAGAGCTGATAGTACTGTTGGCTCAGCCTCAGCCGTCGTGGGCGTTGGTGGTCAAGGTATGTCAATATTAAAAGATAATAACAGTATCAGTATTTGAATACAATGTTTGAATATAAATGTATAAAATATTTTTCTTAAACACAAGATACAAACAATACATGTATATTATTATAATAATAATATTATTATTTTTTACTATGTCTTTTACCTTTGAAAAACTAAACTTCATTTCACAAATAAAATTAATATGTTATATACTTTTTTACTAATAACTAGTTTTCTTTAAAACAAATTACAAAATTTACTTTTAACCCAGTTGTCGACGATATTTACTATGCTTTAATAAATTGATAACACAGCTTAAAGCTTAATTATGTATAGCAATACACGTATTTCCTTCTAAATTGCCATTTCAAAATACGTGGAAACTAAGCGCCACTTATTATTTTACAATAGTTATTTGTTAGTTATTTCAACTCTCATTTTCGTCATTGTCATTAATAATTCGTTTTGTTACGAGTATATGTATATCATGTTTTTACACATTGTTATTATATCATATCATTATATTACCTTGTGCACACGTATTCCACTTTCTCATATTTTATTTAATATTTATATAGGTACTTAGACTTTTAGTCATCAGTTCACTTTATGTATCGGTACACCTTTTCATAATTATAACACATTAGGTACTTTCATTATTATTTGGGCCGGCCGGTCCCTTTTATTTATTTTATTTTTATTTTTATAACATATTTATTTCATAACAGTGCATCTTAGTGCCTGTATGGGTTGTGCGCACAACCTGATTATTGGGGGTCATGGTTTAAGCCTCTTTTGGACTCCAACTTATCTCACAGAGAAACCTCGTTTACACCATGATCGAATGGAAGGATCTGACCCTCCATGTACCATTTTAATAGGGTCATGAATTAAGACATCTTTTGGTCTCCAACAGTTTTCTAAGAGGAATCTCGTTCACATTTATATAAGCCTGAAGGACCTGATCTATATGTACCTTATCATGTGTACCGAATACTTTACCTCTTATATAAATTATTTCTATTTATTTCATAATCATTCACATAACATGCAAACCAAAATAAGAAAAATTAGGTTGATAAGATTCTTCTTTGCACTTGGGTGATCAGTCCAATTGCACGTCATGCTCAAAAACCTAATTATTCAGAAACTTCTAATATTCATCTATCATTCATTCATTATTTATATCTAACAACCATTACGAGTCCAGAAGCTTTCATATCCGTACCTAATTGTCAACATATTGTAACAAAAAGATTTTTAATACAGATTTCCTACATAAACTTTACTTCCTATCTTTATACTATTCTTTTTGTTCTCTTAACTCATTGAGACATTTTATTTCTTTAAATACGCTTCTTTATCTCTTTACATCTATTTTCGTTTACGTTTAATTCTTTGATAACTTATTTTTCTTATAGTCCGGTTTAGTTACACAACTTATTCGTCTTTGCTTAAAACTCATAACAATCGGGCTCAACTCGGGTGGCATTGTTTACAAATAATTTGGATAACATATTTCTTGCTACATCTGTATATGGTTAGTTACCTAACATCTCATACGTACAGAAATGCTATAGCTAATTATTTTAGTATCATAACATGATTTCTTTTATTTCAATTATTTCTCTTATTATAACTACTTGGGTTATAATAAGAGAAATATTTGAAACTACTTGGGCTTGCACGATTCTGTACATTATTATATGCACTTTTAATTTTTATTCATCTAATAGGTACCGAAACAAATCTATTTATCATTTATTTTTGTAAAATAAATCTCTTTTATTCATAAGTTATGTTTTACTGTTTTAATATAAATAAACTGATAACACGTTTCTACTATAATTTTTACTTTAACAAAGCTTTATGTTAGTTAATTTTTATATCTAATCTTCTGCTTACATTTTCTTAAACTTATGCTTCCCAATCAATAAAATGAAGCATCAAATAACTGTTTATCTAGAACAACATGTTATTGCTTCGCTCTGCGACATGCGCTGCCTATGCAATGCAACAATGCAACGTATCAAATTCCATGTTACGCTGACTTGACTGTATACAACACCAACTTGCGACGTTTGTGTGGTCCTTGTGACGACCTAATTTTTTACTCATGTTTAAGAATCGAATAATTTAGAATACAAATAAATACCTACGTAACTCTTCAAAAAAATCAATTTCTCAATGAACATTATTAACTTCTTTAACAAATATTTCACTTTTATAAGTTTCAACTAAACAAAAATCTTTTTTCTTGTACTTACTATATACGTGTTACCTATGCTTCTTAATTAAAGATTCCAAACAGTAATTTACTTTCAAAATTTTAAATTTCATTACCAAAAGTTAAATAAAAAATAAATTAATACTATATAATGTCATTATTTAATGTAAGAGTGTGGAACTAACTGTTTTAAAGACAAAACCATTTTATTATTATTATTGCTTACGATTATAAAATATTAAACCCAAAGGAAACTTCTTATTTCTTTCTCTACTTTTGTTCATGTTTGTAAGTTTTCTAAATTTGACATCTAAAATAAAAAGAATCAAAATAATGTGTCATGGGGAATTTAAAAACTATATCAGTTCTAAAAAATAGCAGGTATAAACTTCTGATTTCATTCAAATTCATAAAAAATGAAAGTTTACAAAAAATATATACATATCGCTTCCCGGCAAGAAAAGTGTCACAATGCAATAATAGCTATTATTGCATTGTGACACTTTTCTTGCCGGGAAGCGATATATAATTTAATATTAGTTGGTTATATAGGTATTGGATTTAACCGAGATTTCACTACTTCTATGAAGCGAACACAACAAATACTACTTCTTATCTTTTCAAAGTGCCACCATTATTCAATAATTTACGTATAGGTATGCATTGAATCGTCAACAACTGTTCAAGGTAAAAGTTTCTTATTTACCTATTGTATACATTTATTAGTACTGTTTAAAAAAATAAAAACTTAAAATTAACAATTAAACTAGAAGGTATTTAAAATTAATTTCTTATATGAATCAATTACGATAGGCCATCATTATAACTAAATGTATCGACACAAATTGTATGGCTATATATCTTTTTAAACATTATTACCATCTAAGCATTTAGAATTGTACAAATATATTTAACATTTGAAACACAACAAAAAAAATCTTCATATGACTTTATATAATATTTCGACACCAAATATAAAATGTTTCTACTTTAAAAAAAATGAATATATGAACCTTCACGACAGGTCATCGTTAACATCAAATGTAATTATTTATATTCTTATTTAAAACATGCAGAAGATTTACCATTTGAAAGTAAAACACTACTAAATATGTTCCTTATAACTTGAAATAATATGCCAACATAAAAACTAAAATGCTACTACTTTAAAAATAAAAACTTATTTATAAAAGTTATTTGATGTTTTTAAGAACTGAATTCAATACCAATGATTTTAAACTTTTTTTTTTTCATTAAAACTGGCCTTATATCACCCGGCTGCGTCCACATCAGACTCGTGCTTCTCCCAGCGCCCAGCTTTTTATCGAAACCATGTCATCTCACCAACAATTTCGTCCAATCTCGGCACCAACATCTCATCATCATGTCTCGACAGCAGCAGGATTCTTTTTATTTTGTATCATATACGTCTTTATTCATCTTTATCATTGTATTCGGGTGTCCCGAACTTATTTTTACTTTTGTTTTATTTGAGTGTTATTGCATCATCATCATCATCATCTCAGCCAAAAGACGTCCACTGCTGGACAAAGGCCTCCCCCAAGGATATGAGGGGTATTTGCCGTAATCGCCACGCTTGGCAGGCGGGTTGGCGATCGCAGTAGGTTGAGGGTAACCTCAGAGAGATGCTGCTGCCCATCCTCTGGAATGGTCCCTTAGTCGGCTTTGCTTTTTGTTATTGCATATTGTTGTATTAATAATGATGATATATTTTAAGTGAGTATATATTTTTAAAACAGGATTTTAGTTCATCTTCTCTTATTGATTTAGATTTCCACTTTAATTTTTAATTTAAAATTTATAATTATATTATTTAATTATCATCAATTTTTAATCAACTATTATTTATCACTATGTAGTGTCAATTTCACTTGTAACTTGGAATTAGTCCATTTTTCACTTTTAAATTGTCCTTTGATAAACTATTTTCATTACTGTGGCTCACTAAACAAACCAACAAGCGCAGCGCTGCCGTAAGGCAGCACTGGCAGGGTCGCCATGCACTGATGGGACGACTGGGAGAGCTAATTAAACAAGTGTTGTCTTTGACGTATGATTTATTACTGAAAACATGTCAGGCTAATAGTGCAATTCAGGTGTCATACTAGAGTAAAATGAGTCACACACTGCAGTATGTAACAAAAGTAATTGAATAAAATAAAATTGAATTTAAATATTCAGCATTACATTACACAAAAATGTTAAGAATCCCCATTGGGTGGATAGGCCAATTTATAAGCGAATAGAACTAAACGTGTATTTTTTAAAATTCAAATCTTAACCGTACATTGATAACGATCTGTATCAATTTTGATACTTACTGTACAAGATTTAGCAGACTAGAGATTGAATAAAAACTGGTTTAAAAACAAACATGCTTAGATTTTGTACATCTTTTATAACAGCTACCATAAAAAAATGTAAAGGCCATTAAGGGAAAATTTGGCGATATTACTCTCGTAGCAAGTCATAGTATTTTGCATATTTTCAATACTTTATTCTGAGCCCAGGTGCTCATGATGAGGAACTGCCACCTCGCTCGCACGCTTCTCATCCACGCCGTCAGAAGCATGTCCTCGGACAACTCGCGATGGCCGGCCAGTGGCCTGTGGTACTGCATCGACGGCAGGCAACAGAAATGCAAAGGATTCCTGTGCACCGCCGATGGATTCTGCAAGTTTAAAGCAGATACTGACGGTAAGTAATCTCCCACTTAATTTCATTGACTTTAAAGCGGATTCCTATACCGCTTGGTCACGGCCACTGGCGCGCGCGTGATTTTTTCTGCCTATTGAAAAAAAGAAAATAAATCCTACTAATATTATAATCGCGAAAGTTTGTAAGTATGGATGGATGTTTGTTACTCTTTCACGTAAAAACTACTGAATAGATTTGGATGAAATTCGACATACAAATAGTTTACAACCGGGAATAACACATAGGATACTTTTTATCCAGATATTCCCACAGGAACGGGAACCACGCGGGTGAAACCGCGAGCGGCCGCTAGTAAATAATAAATGAATAAATGTTTTTTATTCTATAATAAAAAACAACACTTATTCTGTATCACAAATAACACATTCATACAAATAAAACATTCTTAATAAACCGTAACGAACGAAATAATGAATGAAAGGACATCGTCTCAGTATATGTCAAAGCATTTTAGTAACGCACGACGCTGGTCTTTCGAAGATGCCTGGACTAAAACTAAACTAAACTAAAACTTAAAATAGAGCACTGCTACTCACACTTTCATTCTATTACCGTTGACTAACACTATGCCCACTATGCTTATTCCCAAATAGTCCGGCCAGGCGTTTGTGTGTTGTTGTAAATGAAACTCTAAAAGTATTATGTTAGGGTATATCTATATAATACTTTTAAAAGCCCCGTCGCTGTATCTGGATAAAACAAGGCCTATACCTAGCAGTGGTTGGTTCAAGAAAGACTGATGATAATGACGATAAAGACTTTCTTAGTATAACGCGCATTGAACTCGAAATACGTTCGACGCGTCGCAAGACGCTCGTGCTACTTCTCGAGGCGTTATGCGGCAATCGCTGCGTTTAATGTATTGTGGTTGACGCGTCAGAGATTCTTCATACAAATGTGATGCGTCTGCTCTGATAATAAAATATTTAAATTAGAGTATCTCTAGGTGCTCTTGGCATTAGAAGGCATGTTAAGCCATTGGGTTCTGAACGAACTGTACTCTGACGATTACAACTGGTTGTTGATAGGAGTCGTTGAAACCCGCATTAGTATTACTTTACCTACCCTACTTTTACCTACCCGCTTAATTTACCAAACTTACCCCTGCATTTTTTATTTTTTTATATTTTTAGCTATATTATTATTACACAACACAACCAATAGCCTATTTTTAAAAGCCAAATACCCATCACACATACTTTTATCCAACCAAGTTAACCTTGTATTCATGTCTCAACAAACTCATTGCCTCTTCCTTCTAACCAAATCGTACCCTTCAAGGGACCAGTCTGAAAAACAGCGCTGGGCTGCGCCCAGCACTTTGCTGAGACTTGGTACCCATTGCCAATAAGCTTTGATTTTGATTATTTTTATTTTTGCTCATAAAGTTAGTAGATAGTAAGTTTAGTAACTTAACGTTAGTTTTATATTAATAATTGTAGTTAGTACTGTTTTTATTTCTCTTTTCATTAGATTATGGCAATAACGTTTTTCAATTTCATTTTTATTTTACATTTTCATTTACGCTATTTACTTATAAAAAAAAGTTTATATGTAGGTTGATGATAATGATATCCTATTAGAGATTTCCCTGTTCCAGCTGGGATCGAGTTCGCGAGAGCAGCCGGTGCTTTGACCCACATTTTGGCGACTATAGGCAACAAAGCCGAAGTGAAGTCAACGCTATGTTACGCATTGGAGATTTCTGGACGGGACTGGTCAGCTTGCTTGGATAAAAGACAGGTAAAATACCTAAGTAAATTGATCTACTTAACACGTTGACTGCCACTGAACCCTGCTGGGCAAAGGTCTCCATCATTGAAAGCAAGTCATCATTACAATTGCTAGGTATTGGCTTATCTTGTCTTATCTTAGTGGGGCCTGCTGAGGTTTCCCTCTCTCTGTAACACTTCGACCCATCGGGATCTTTTGTGCAACCCCATTCTTTCACTCTTCCTGCTGTAAAGATAGGTGCCATAAGTTTAGCAACGTCCTTAAGAGCAAAGAGCCTGAAGTCCTCCGGTAGGTATTGGCTTAATCACCACGCTTGCTGATAAATGCGGGTTGGTGATCTCAAACCCGTGTTACGCACCGAATAAATCCGAAACACACTTTGCCCGACCTTGGAATCGAAGTCGAGTCCTTCGGGTATCAGGCCGATTGCTTTGCCACTCAGCCACCTCAGTGACTAAACCCAGACAATAGAAATTCAACTGTTTGTCGGTTAGATGGCGCTTAAGCTGGTAAATGGTAGAATCAAAATCTGGCTTTGCATCAAGCAGCTCTATTTTACGCTCACAGATATAAAAAATATCGGTAGTTGGAAGATTTAAAAAGTGTGCAAAGCTACGCATTCGTATGGGTGTTGTTGGAAGGTGTTGGTTTAAAGGACATGGCTATGAATATGAACTTCTCAAACCTTAATATGTATATAAACTTCTCACTAGCTTGAATTATTCAAATATTGATTAAATAATAATAACGTGTTCATTATTTTCCTAGAACTTTCGTGAACAAATCAATAATTTAAAAGATGTTAACTTGTTTCTATGGTTTTGTTTGACAAGAAAACCATAAATATGATTAAAACGTTCCGTTTTACGAAAAAAATATGGAAAATATATTTTTATCATTGTTGATTTAGCTTTTCCAAGCAAAATATATTTTTGTACTTAGTTTTTAAAGTCTGTAAACAAACGCCTAGTTAAAGTTTATAGCAAAATGTCTAATTGAAGCTTGTTAACCTATGTACGAAGTAGGACTTTCTGTGACTTTATTTTCAGAATTGCAAAGATTTGAAAAGTTCCTGAATCGTTTTACATATGAAATAACAATAAAAAGCTATCCAACATTACGTACTACTAGATACGATGTTTATACATTTCAGGGCAGTCGTCCATACTGTATTTAGCCATGTCCTTTAGCGTGTGAAAGTTATTCAACACTTTAGAGAAATATATATAACTTAGTGTAAAACTTAACATTTATGACTATTTAATTAATTTGCAGGTCTGGTGCGACCGTCGCCCGCCATGGTTGGCCGGAATACTGGCGATAGTGGGTACATCGTTGCAATTCATACCGCCAATATTGGTGAACGCCGTCCAATCGGGAGCCTCTATGTACCAGGTACGGTTCATTCCACGTTACGTCTTAAGTAAGGTTGTTTTTTTTTTTTTTTTTTTTGGAGAGAGACTGCTGGTTGCCGAGTGGCATTTCCAGCTTCACCGGGCTTGTTTTAGGGGCGGCGAGGTACGTAAAGGGTACCTCAAGCCGTGTTGAAACGAAACACCTTCAGAGGATTTCTAGAGGGGTACGGCATCGCACACTTAAAAGTGCGCGTCCCCGTGCCCTTCCAGAGTCTCCGAAGGGTTCGGATCGGATCGGGAGTAAGGTTGTGCTCTGAAGCACTGGTGACTTGCCAACTCGTTGCGTGCGTCCGCGTCAGTTAGTGCTCATAGGTCCGCGGGCTTAGTAGATCTATTATTTAAGCCCTTCATAAGCCCGTACCTCTTTCCGAAATTATTAGGGCGACGCACCGCTAAACAATAAATCTCATACGGAGCGTTTGCGCCCCGTACCATAAGAAAAACTGTTTTTTTCCTTCAAATTTAAACTACAAATTATTTAAAAAAATGAACTACAATATTGAAGTGTGTGTTAATCTACTAAGAAAATTTAGATGCTTAAATCGGTTAAGATGTTGAAATGAAGCATAAAAAAAGAGTTCTAAAATTCCTTTTTCTTTTCCAGACAATGTCACTCTGCCTATCCTGCATATCCCGGTCCTTGGATTGCATACCTCGTTCTTTCACCAACGCCTGCACCATTATAGAGAAAACGATGCCATCTAACATCAATCCAGTGGGAGGTTCTGTGATACTGCAGATGTTGATCACTGTTGTATACGAGGAGATGTTGAACTGGGCAAAGCAGGAAACTGATAAAGAGAAGGCAGGTTAGTAAACTGATAAAAAGAAGGCAGTTTAGTAAAGCTAGTAGACATAAAGTTCAAAGTCTATTGAGGAAATTTATCACTTTGCGGTAGTTAGATGTGCAGGCGTGTGTACATACATCTTTATCTTTATATATATATATATATATACAACGTTAGTCGGAACGGGATACTAAGCCGAAAGGAGAGTAAAGTGTACAAGATAGTGAATAACTTTTGTATAAGAACTTTCCTTAAAAATAGATAATTTTAGATTAACAGTTTTTTAAGATTTCATAAGAAATTACGCTGTGTTAGCCCTGGCGGTCACAAAAACAAATACAAATTAAAAATTGGATTGGATACATTACTCCAATTATGGAGAGAAAACTCGACTCTTTACAACGCCAGTACATTAACATTAGAGGTTATATTATGCTATATATGCTATTTGCTGAGAACCTACGTCAAAACCGTAGCCTATTAGATTTTTGTAGACCAATCAAATGTAATAAAATAAAAATAAAAACAAAAGAAAGTAAGTAGGTACCTACTTAAAACAAAAAGTAAAAAAAAACAAATAAAAGTTATTCACTATCATGTGTAATTTAACCTCCTTTCGGCTTAGTACCCCCGTTCCGACTAACATTGCATAAATCTTCAGTGCGTGTGTAAGTTATTGAACTCAAAAATACAAAGCTTTCCTCTTTATAATATTAGTATGACTTTGATGACATAAAAAACTTAAGAAAAAAATAAAAAAAAATAAGTTGTTTTCTCGTCATCCATACCGCAATGCTTAAAAACGAAAGTTTTTAATCAGTGCGTCCTACCCGTCATGACCTACGGAGCTGAGACGTGGTCACTCACGGTAGGGCTGGTCCGCCAATTTAAAGTCGCTCAGCGAGCTATGGAAAGAGCTATGCTCGGAGTTTCTCTGAAGAATAGGATTCGTAACGAATACATTCGACAGAGAACCAAAGTCATCGACATATCTAAGCTCTAAGAATTAGCAAGTTGAAGTGGCAGTGGGCCGGCCATATCTGGCGAAGAACCGACAACTGCTGGGGTAAACGTGTTCTTGAGTGGAGACCACGACTCGGTAAACGTAGTGTAGGACGCCCTCCGGCCAGGTGGGATGATGACCTGCGAAAGACTGCAGGCAGATGCTGGATGCGTCAAGCCGAGGACAGGGCGCTATGGCGCTCATTAGAGGAGGCCTATGTCCAGCAGTGGACTAATATAGGCCGATGATGATGATGATGATGATGATGACATTATGGTAACGTAGTAAAAATAAAATATTTTACTATTTACAATATTCGCTTGTAAACCATATTCACTCATATTAATCATTTAGTCATTTTAAAGTCTATTACTACTTGCGATGTTTTAAATATTGCTAAAAATAATTATACATTACTGTTTTAGCTACTACTGGCAATGGTGAAGCGCGTCATATGAATAGAACACCGAATAGACCGAAAGCCAAGCATGTCAGAATTCTTGGTCACACCAATACAAGTAAGTTTTCTTTTTGTTTCACAATGGGTACGCGCATGACTTTCATCTCTCTAGTAAGGCCGTAGGGCGAAGCGCACTTCAACCGGCAGACTACCGTACTGAGTAACTGGCTAACTTATATCTAACTTTAGGGACGCAAATTCTGTTGTTATTTTGGCAACAGATTTAGATAGGATGGGAAATAAAACAATACACTATCCCAAACAAACGCAGTAATATGTAGGGACTCCCAGCCAACTAAGAATCGAACCTAAGACCACTGAGTCAGAAACCGGTGCCGGTGATTTAACCAAATAGACCTAAGAGGCGGTTAAATAACAACATTTTTAAACAAAATCGATACTTATTTACTTCAGCAAAACAAACTGATATGATTTTCCAGCTACTCTATTATTTTCTAACTTTACAAAAAATACTCAGAGATCTATAGAAAAGAGAGTAAAGATACAAAAACCATATACCAGCCGTCAACTATATGACAATGGATTTGTGTCTCTAATTATATTAAAAACTAGCTGTTGCCCGCGACTTCGTCCGCGTGAGCTAAAGGCTTACTTTTGTCTGTACAGTTTAATTTTTATGTAGGTATCTATTTAAGCTTATTAGGGTATAATAAAATTATATGCATCGGAAATTTAGAAAATTGACATTGTATTTACCGACATACGTACATCTACTCACTCTTAATATCCTTTCAGCTGGGAATGCTGAGATAGACAAAGACAATCGATCTCCATTTAGTGTGGTTCTGGCATACTTCCTGTGCCTCCTTTACGTCCATCATTATTTTCATACATTATCTCTTATTCTTTCGACTATCATCTCTGCCATGTACATACATATATTCAGTTCGAAGCACGGAATCGTCCCGTTCATACAGATTCTCACTCAGTTTCCTGTTTCAATTATCCCTCCACATACATTCAGTATACAACACCGTTTCTCGGTGGGTTGCGCGTATTTGCTACGTCATACAAACCTGAAATGAGTTTACTGACGCTCAATTATATGTAATAAAATTGGTATTTTACAGCTCAGGTACTCGTCCGGAATCGTCCTAGGCACTGGTGTATCTTAGCTAAGATGTGTCTACTGTTATACTGTCCAACCACGGACTTCAAAATTTTTTTTGCCTTGTCCACCGAAGCTGGATATCGAGTAGCAGGTAGCGGTCCAGGATTATTGGTTGTCGGCCAGCAGGCACAAAATACTATTTACCAACTATGTTCTTATTCGTAGATACAAAATATCAATAAATTGTTATATTATTGTCTATTAGGTAATACAGTATAGTATTTTATGTTACATACTTGCGATAAATTTGAACTTCTTCGTGGCATCTTGTTAGGTAGGTAGCTTTTTAGAGGTAGATCACAGGACACAGAAAGAAGTTACCTCTAATAAAAAAAAATCTAAAGTCCGTGCCTCTAATACAGTTGTACCCTGCAAATTTAAACATTTTTGCAACTCTGATACCAGAGGTAGCCATCGTCTTATGCGATAGAAGAATGGAAAAACCATTTTTCTGTAATCTAGAAGTATGTACAAAATTCATTCTTTAAAGGTTTTATGATATTAAAATTGTTATGATACTTACTTACTTATATTGTATCATTGAACACAGATTTATCCTATAAACATGTTAAGAAACCAAAGTAAGAAACCGCTTACGTGTAAAGTAAGTACTGAAATAAGTGTTTAACTTACCTGCATCAAATGTTTTATAAAACTTTTACACAATGAATAAATCTTATTTGAAAATTAATAAGAACTGAATAAGTACTGAAATATTTAACGTATACCTGCATAAAATGTTTTAAAAAACTTTTAGACAATGAATAATTAATATAATTTGAAAATTATTAACAAAATAAAAATAGGTACTTAATGCATTGCAAAACATCAAAATTTCCTTCTGTTCGTTTCAAAATTTGAGCGCCAATTTTTTTTTAAATTTTCCTGTTCTCCCGTTTTTTCACCAAATAGATTTAAAAAAATAACATTTAGTATTTTGGGCAACGACCCAAAGGTTTATACAGCCAAGCTATGTAATTCAAGATATCTTCTATGTGCAATATTTAAAAAAATAGAGACATGATTTTGGGCAATGATATAAAGTTTTATACAGCCAAATTTAATGAGTAGGTAACATTTCTATGCATAACTAAAAAAAGTGACATTATTTTGGGCAACGACACAGGGGTTTATACCGCCAAATATAGGTAATGTTTTAACTTTTAACATTTCTGTGTATTAGAAAACTGCAATAAGCGCCGCGCGCAGGCGCGACTAAATAGCCATGTTATTATTGGTTATTTCGGAAAATGAAACAAAAGGTGTACCTATGTACAGCCAAGTTTAATTATGTGCGTGATTTCGAGCTTGTTTTTATTTTCCGTCGCTCTACTACTGCGGTGCTAATGTTCGTTTAGGTGCCTCACAGATTTATAAAGGGTAGGCAGCCTTAGAGTGTAACAAAACTTTTCTAAAATAATAACTCTACGAACGTATCTAACAGTTGGTCGCGTAAATACGTATATCAAAATTTGTTTAACATTTTTCGATTTGTATGTTATTCTCCGAAATTTTCTAAGCATTTTGGTGATAACCGCATCAAAATCGGTATTCTCATGGCAACAACTATCAATGACAGGCTCAAAAGGGCAAAGAACCCAGAGCCGTAGAACACGATAGCAATAGAGAGCCAGAGCCTCAAATGCCAGAGCCGTAAAACTCATAAAAAAAATTCCTATATGTTACATAATAAACAACAGTTGCCAAGCAACCAAGGATTAAATCCCGGTTTAGACCAAATCAAAATTTATCAATTTTCGAGTATTTATGTAGGCTATGCTATTCTCCGGAATTTTCTTAGCATTTCGGTAAAACCGGATCAAAATCCGTTCAGTAGTTCTCGAGTTTATCGTGTTCAAACAAACAAATAAACAAACAAATAAACAATTTCTTTTTAAACTATTCTATCGTGTTCCGTAAGTGATTTTAAAGTATTTTTTTTTATATCTTGCAATTACAGATTTTTTTATCCCTACGTTCTTATTATACAGGGTGTCTCATTTAAATCGGTCAGTATCTTAGATTAAAACAAAAAGAGGCAGTATGGGAAAGTCTGAAACTATAAGACATACGAAGATCTGTTCTTAAGAACCATGTTATCGATTTTAATAAGAAGAAAAACTGCATTCTAAGATTTAAAAAAAAACCTGTACTCAGCTCGGGAATCGAACCCGGTTGTTTTGAAAAAATAAACTTACACTATTTCTATTTAGATATCGATTGTGTCGGTCTTAAGCAGTAAATGGCTCTTTGAAACATGATGTCTAAAATGAATAAAATGCATTGTTTTCACATACTTTAATTTATTTTAGAAGGTGTTCTAAGTGACCACCGTTTTTGTCAATACAATATTCAACACGTTTAGGTAACGATCTTATAATTACAAAACCAGCAAAGAGGTACAAACAACCATAGAGACAATTTTACATGCCTGAACTTGTTGAATGTAACGGTGGTCACTTCGAACACCTTATAAAATAAATTAAAGTACGTAAAAACAATGCATTTTATTAATTTTAGACATCATGTTTCAAAGAGCCATTTACTGCTTAAGACCTACACAATCGATATCTAAATAGAAATAGTATAAGGTTTTTTTTTTCAAAACAACCGGGTTCGATTCCCGAGCTGAGTACAGGTTTTTTTAAAATGTATGAATGCAGTTTTTCTTCTTATTAAAATCTATGACATGGTTCCTAAGGACAGATCTTCGTATGTCTTATAGTTTCAGACTTTCCCATACTGACCGATTTGACGAAATGAGACATCCTGTATTTTTCGAGTATTTATGTAGCCTTTATTATTTTCCGGATTTTTCTTAGCATTTTGGTAAAAACCGGATCAAAATCCGTTCAGTAATTCTCGAGTTTATCGACTTCAAACAAACAAACAAACAAACAATTTTTTTTAAACTATTCTATCGTGTTCCGTAAGTGATTTTAAGGCAACCTGTGTAATTTTTTTTTTATATCTTGCAATTACAGATTTTTTTATCCCTACGTTCTTATTATATGTATAGATAAAACTTATTTTTCTCGATGTCGTAAACATTTTTATCTCGAACCTTACCGTTATTGTAATAAAACTCATTTTACTCAGCGACATCGAGTTCTCTCAGCTTCGACGGCAGCCACAGTTCGTCGTCGTCCATCGCCTTAGCAATCGCCGAAGCGTTATGCTCTATAGACGAAGATGATAAGCACACACAAGAGATAATGCAGCTGGTAATACATGCGAGGAAGACGTTCACGTTGTCCAACCAGTTTGGGTTGGAAGACTTTCCAGAGTTCGCTGAGATGTTTGAGGAGGTATACGTTCTCGCATGTTAGCTAAAGTATCGGTTTTAAATTTTTAAGCTTTTTGACTATCTATTTTTAGTTCACAAGGCTTCAGAATTTACAAAACTGGTGGTTTAAACTTGCTTAATTTGTAACTTTTTATGACAAAATAAATTTAAAGTACTTAAATGTCAAAAATAAACCTTATGGATATGTCATAAATGGACACAACTGCAGTGTGAATTAACAAACGTTATTGTAAAGTGGAAGATAATATTTCATTTCATTTCATAAGCAGCCCGTATCAGTCTACTTCTAGACATTAACCTCTTCTAATGCGTGCCACGGATCCCGGTCTTCAGATCTTCTCATCCACTTATTTTACTAATTATTTTCAAATATTTTCATATTTAAAATATTCAAGTATTTTAACAGGCATAAATAGTTGTGTAAAAATAAAATAAATTAGTAAAATAATAAAATAAACGATTTTTAAGTAGAGGTCATATCAATATTACATCAATTTACACAATTCATAGGGTGACGTGCCGGGTGCTAACGCAGAGCGAGCCAGCGATGCTGCGGCACTAACCAGCCAAATACTGATGTCACCGCCCGGAAGAGATAGTCTTCGTGTGAGTAAACTATAGGCAGGAAATGGAATGCTCTCCTATATTCTCACCTAAAACCTACAACATGGGGTCCTTTAAACAATATATGAAGAAAAACTTACTTAACTTACTTTTTTTTCTTTTAATTGATGGCTTCGTGCGATTAGCACATTTAGCCAGTGTCAAAGTAATTTATCTTACAAGTAATACATAAATAAACAATATTTCCATATGATGATGATGAATGTCATTAGAAATGGGAAGTGAGAAATGATATACCCCCCAACCCCTCGAGTATCTCAGTAAAAATGTGGGGCTTTACTAAGTCCCCACGCGAGCTTCTTGAGAGAATTTGAAAAGTGACGTTGCACTGTTTTGTTTCATTTGCCAACACTTATGCACACTCACGAACACTTAACGGTTAATAATCCACCATTATTTCACATTAATATTCGACATAACACACATTTTGGAAAATAAAGCAAAACCGCAGGCATGACGCTTCACTTTCCCGCCAAGAAGTCCACTTAACTTACTTACTAATTTGCGCGTTGGTAATGTGAGGACGGCTATTGAGGCATAATCCTGCTTCACTAGCTGTCTTCGCACCAAGACTCCGCTTGTGCTTAACATCAGTTATAGCAGAGTCATTAATCATCGATTAAAAAAGCATATTCCAAATCGATACTTTAGTAGTCTGACCATTTTTATGAAATTACTAGCTGTCCCGGCAGACCTTGTTATGTCCTATTTCTATAAACCAAAGTTACATTGATTTTTTATGTTAATAGCTGCCCCGGCAGATTTCGTTCTGTCAAAGTTTTTGGCCTGTCGCAGTCTAATAGAAATAAAATAACATTGAAAGACTTTAGTAATATCTAATGTGATGATATTTTTATTGTAATGCCTTAAGGTACACGATATTTTTCGTTGGATTACTTGGCGCGTAAATAAATAAATCAGACCTCTAATCAACTTGAAGGATAAGCAAACCAAAGATAACCCTAAGTTTTAATTGACGTCAAATTGTTGACAGCTGGGGACAGAGTGGTTTTTATGGGAAAAGAAAATTGTTGTTTTTACTATTTTCCTCGTATTTTTTACGTTTTTTCTCTCCATAAGAACCTTCCTCAGACTTCATCAAACACAACAAAAAAGAAATCAGCCAAATCGGTTCAACCGTTCTCAAGTTTTACGATTAGCAACACATTTAGCGATTCATTTTTATTTATATAGATTATATTATTTATATTATTATATTAGTACCCTTAGACAAACCTGGTCAAGTAAAAAAAAGCAGTTTATCAAAAAAGCAGTGGAAAAATTCAGTGCTTACGTCAGCCTTCCCGATAGCATAATGGTCAGTGCCGCCGCCCGGATTGCGGAAGCGGATTCCTGGCTGGGTCGGGTAGGCATTTAATTTTTTCACTGTATTTTATAAATATTTAATTCGGCTTCAGTGCAGCAATTAACACTTAAAAATAAAAACTATAATTTTCTTTATATAGTTTTTAATTAATAATAATAGTAAAAACTATGATACTACTATGATACTATCTTGCACAGGTGATCTATGACCACATACAATTGCACGCTGAGAGGGTGTATAAATCGCTCGGCATACAAGAACAGTCCGAGCGCGACGTCTCGCTGAACAAGGCGCCGCTCCTCTACATCATGTTCCACATTGGCCGGAGACCTTTCGACCAGGTATGTTGACTTTTATTTTGCCTACTAAAACGCCTCTAGGAATGTATGCGAAGAACATAAGCTAACAGCCATTCTTCGCAGAAAAAGTATGAACAGACACATTTCAACCACTATCCCCCCTTTAAAGTGTGGAATTCCAGACAAACAGAAATATAACTTTTTCATTTGTCACAATTATAGTTTTGTTTTGAGGTTTTGTTTTTAAGGAGCTCGATGGCGCAGTGGTCAACGCGCCCGGTATCCGAGTGCTGTGGTTAAGCTACTCGTAAAGACCGGTCATCGGATTGGTGACTAAAAATGTTTAATCTCGAGCTTCTCCGTGCTTCGGAACGCACGTTAAGCCGTTGGTCCCGGCTGCATTAGCAGTCGTTAACTACCACCAATCCGCACTGGGCCCGCGTGGCGGTTTATGGCCCGTTCTCCCTATCCATCCATAGGGAAGGCTCGTGCCCCAGCAGTGGGGACATAAAATGAGCTGATGATGAAGAGTTTTGTGGGTTACACATTACTGCATGACACGGCCGTATTGTATGAAAAAAAATAGTATTGACATCAGTGTTTCAAACGTCGTCTACGGATTGTTTTGAATGGGTGCGGGCGGCGAGAAACTTAAAGGACTCCTCTAGCCGTGTTAAACGAAACACCGTCAGTGGTTTAGAGGGAATGGCATCACGCACTAGTGCGTGTCCACGTTCTCTACTAGATTCTCTGAGGGTTTCGGAACGGATCGGGAGCGGAACAACCCAAGGGTGGCTCGGTTTTACCGGGTCGTGGGGGTGGGAGAAGACGCCGGGTCGCCGTACTTACCCTTGTTCTACGAGTACGGCGTCTTGCGCCTAAGCGAGTGTGCATGTTTAGTTTAGTGTATTCTGTAAATGTGTAGTGGCATTTAAAGAATCGGGCGGGTTAATTTCTAACATTCTTGATATTTTGAGCTTTTTAACTAACTTTTTATTTTCAAGTGCTACTACACTGAAGCTAAATTAAATATGTTTTATAAAATACAGTAAAAAAATTAATAAAGCCATTGGTTGCAATAACCGTTGGATAGATAGCGCACTGTGCCGCACTCATAAAATTAAATAAGCAGTGACAAAATTCAGCGCTTACGTCAGCCTTCCCGGTAGCATAGCGGTCAGTGCAGCCGCCCGGATTCCGGAAGACCCAGGTTCAATTCCTGTCTGGGTAGGGTAGGCGTTTAATTTTTTCACTCTAATTTATAAAAAAAATATAAATATTTAACTAGCGAATGTTGCGGTACGCTCAACCCTTTTAAGTCTAAAAAGCTAAAATTTTGCACAGAGGTCTCCTCTAATTTTCGGACCTGCCCCCCGACTGCCTAATAGATCGCTTTGACTACGCGTATAGTTTATGACGTCATCTTGCCACCTCGCACCGCCTATGAAAGCAATATCAAAAGCTAAAGGCTATAGCTTTCGATATTGCTTTCATAGGCGGCACGAAACGACAAGATGACGTCATAAACCACACACGAAGTCAAAGCGATCGGTTAGGCGGTCGGGCCCCTGTTCACGGGATTCGATATGCCTACTAAAGCAGTGATTTGTGTGGTGTGCACGTGCAGTTCCTCCGCGGCGAGTGGCCGTTGCCTTGGAGCCGGCTAGTGGGCGCGTGCCGGGCGTGGGCGGGCGCGGCGGGCGCGCGCGTGCACGTCACGCGGCGCAGGGACATGCGCCCCGCCACCACCAACGCCAAGGACACCAAGCAGCTACTGCAGCTGCACGGGGTGTGACGAGTCCTGCTTGAATTAACAAATAGGTTGTCGACCACCACCTTAGAAGTGAATTTTGTTTGCATATAATAAAACAACAAGTTCTATTTTTGTTTAAAAGACCAAGTGACAGATACGTTGTCATCATTGACAATGAGCCTTAGCGAAATTTTATTGTAATGGAAGTTTTTGTCAAAAGTGATAAAGCAATTTCATGGTCGACTATACTTGTAAGTGAAACTATTTACTTAGCTAATAAACGCATTGTGGAGAGCGTCTGAAAAGTTTTTTTTTTTATATCTACTACCCTTTACGTATAATATACCATCCATTGTAGCGAAGAATTCAGTATAATGATGGAGACTTTTTGCTTAGCAGGTTTATAGGCCGTAAAGGCTTTTTACTCACTTACTAGCAATTCAGGACGTCTTAAAGATGTGGAGAAGAATGGACTCAAAAAACTACACTGAAGACGCGCGCGCAGTACTAAAGCGGTTAAATAGACTGTATGTTAATAGTGAGGCTGCAGGCGCAGACGGCAGACTGTCGATGACGTCAGTTTCTTCCTGCTGCGCGTAGATAAGAAGAGTGTAGGGCGAGTGGCCGATGCCTTAGAGCCGGTTGCACTTGCACCAACGCCAAGGACACCAAGCAGCTGCTGCAGCTGCACGTGGTGTGAATATATAGGGTCTAACAAAATCAATAAGCGAACATTTAAGGGCGGTATCTATACATCATTCTGAATACAATGACAAAAATTGGGCTCCAGTTTTATAGTGATTTTTCAAAGTTATTTTTTTTAACAAACTAAATCAATTTAAAAAATGCACATCATGAAACATGCTGTATCTTTACTAACACGCACGCAGGCGTCAATAAAAAGATAGTGTACGGATACACGACACAACGGCTATCTTTGTGTGCGTGTAGTACACCGCTGTACGGGTTTGGAAAGGGTGTATTTTTTGGTAAATTATGATAATGTTTTGTTGATTATCTCGGTGACGAGCCTGTAGTTTTGAACCAAATTTAGTGAGCATGCTCAGTGTGATGTATAGATGCTCCCCTTAAACGTTCGCTTATTGATATTGTTAGACCCTATATAACTGATATCGGACTGTAGATGCTTGTTGAATAAAAATCAAAAGTAACTACGGATAAAAAAAAATGTTGTATTTTACCTTTCAAGAATTAGTTTCTTTATCGGAACGCACAACTTTGCAGGTAGCGACTCCAACGCTGCACGACTAGACGACATGCTAGGTGTTTTTCATACATTAGTGTCTGTTATCGAATACCGCAGCGTTGTTCGTTCCGATCAAAAGACCAAAGCTTTACATGGATGCAAAACTGCACAGAAGACGCATGCGCGATACTAGAATGTTGATAGTAGGCGACAGGCGCGTGCAGCTCGTTGACGTCAGTTTCCTCCTCCCATGCCGTGCCCGTACTATGTTCGCGATATGGTGTGAGGCGAGTAGATGTATGGAGCCGGCTGGTAGGCGCGTGCTGCGTGTGGGCGTCAAGCGGCGCAAGGACATACGCCCCGCCACTACCAACGTCAAGAACACCAAGCAGCTGCTGCAGCTGCACGGGGTGTAAGAAGAGCCTAGTAAATAAAATGTAGCCACGGAGAAACAAATAGGTTGAGACCGCTTAACTGAGTCCTCGCCTGCGGTAGGTACGCGGGGCGGGAGGTACGTAGAGCTCTGCCACGAGTACGAGCGTTTTGCGACGAGGCGAATGGATTTCTAGTTCATTGCGTGTTATACTACGACAGACATAGTCAGCAGTGATAGAAAAAACGCAATGAACTAGAAATCCGTTTGCCGCTTCGCAATACGTCAGTAGTCGTGGTCGAGCGGTAAGGTGGTACACACGTGATAATTTTAGCAAAATTCATCTGAAGATAAGCAATTATAAATAGAGGTGCCTGCCTACCTCGTTAGTCAACTGTTTTGAGAAAAGTAAAAAAAAATATCTGTGTTTTACTTTGCAGCCGTTTTATTATAGAAGATTTGATAAATACAATGGTAATGAACTTGTGTACTATTTATTAAGCAAAACCACTGACGTCTTGCGATGAGGCGAGCGATGTGTAGTTCATTGCGTTATTTCTATAACCGTTGACTATGACTGCCGTTGTATAGCGCGCAATGAACTAGAAATCCGTTCGCCGCGTCGCAAGTCGCTCGTGTTCGTGGCTCTACCTTCCCGCCCCGCGTACCTACCGTAGGCGAGGACTCAGTTAACCGGTCTTGCTATAGATAGTATTTTTTTTACTTTCTACCCATATTGTAGCGATGACTTGACTAATGATAATTTCTTTTACCCAGCAGTGAGACAGTGAACTATTTACCAAGCTATACACGACGTCTTCTGCGTACTACCTATTCAGTAGGCTTAACCAAAGTAACATTAAGAAAACGATAGCGAAGTTGGAATGACAAGAGCCGCGCTAAATCACGTGGTCAATTTTATGTCAATCCCATACATTTTATTCTTTTCGAACTTCGCTATCGTTTTCTTAATGTTACTTTGGCCACCGCCACAGGACGTCTTAAACATGTAGAAAAATGGACGCAAGGAACTGCACATAAGACGCGCGCGCAGTACTAGAGAGGTTATGTAGACTTCTACTAGTAAATTGTTAATGGAGCTTGCTCTACGCGGGCGGCACGCTGACTGTTGATGACGTCAGTTCCCTTCTCCCGCGCGTCGATAAGAAGAGTGTGAGGCGAGTGGCCGCTGCCGTTGAGCCGGCTGGTACTCGCACACTAAGCTACTGCAGCTGCATGGGGTGTGGAAATCGGACTGTAAAAGTAGCTGCGGACAGTCGAAAGTATCTTTGTTCATTATAATCGTCATCATCACCATCAATCAGCCGGCTGATGGACAAAAGCCTCCCCCAAGGATCCTACAACGACCTCTTTTGTGCTGCTCGCATATCGCGGTTACCTACGTGCGATCAAGAAACTGCATAGAAGCTATGCGCACAGTACCTACTACCGATCCGATCCGAACCCTTCGGAGAATCTAGTAGGGCACCGGGGACACGCACTTTTAAGTGTATGATGCAGTTCCCTCTATAAAACCTCCGAATGTGATTCGTTTCACACGACTTGAGGTGCCCTTTAAGTACTTCGCCGCCCCCAAAAAGGCCCGATAAAGCTGAAAATGCCGTTTGAAACAATCAGCAATCTCTCTCCAAAAAAAAAAACAGAAAAAGCCAAGTTGGCGAAAATTAGTGTATTACACTGTTTTACTCAGAATTTAATTCTCTATCGATCTGTGTATTTCGTTTCTCAAAACGGATGATTATTTAAGACCAAATAAAATGTTACAGTTGTCCTTTATTATCTAGTTTTGTGCGCTTTTGTGTAGTAGGTAGGTACCTAAAGTAGATTTACTCTCTAAGGTGCTTGTTTAGGATGAAAATTTAGGTGGTTAGGTGTAAAGGTCATATTTTTGTGATTAAGTATGTGGTCGTAAAGGACATCCTACTTCCGTAAATACTGCTCTGATCCAGATTTTGAATGCTACTTACTATATAAAATATCACAAATTCTTAGCACTTTTCTAACATTTTTGTTTTAAACAAAAAAGTTTTATAGAAAAGAAATTTTTTTTTCGTTATTTGCTTCTCCTTTAAAGTCGCATTTTGGCCTTTACGACGAATGAGCCTAGAGGTATCGATTTGTGTTAAAAAGGATGTCATTAACCTTTTTACCGCCAACAACTTCTATAGAAGTTCGAGATTTTCGTGCCGTCCACGCCAGCACTTCTATAGAAGTTCTTCTTTGTACCTACTTTATTAAAATACATTTATACGTTGGCGTACAGCGGGACATCGCGTGCAGGATAGTTGGGCGGTGAAATACGAATATGGTCAGGTCTGCCGTGTAGATATACCTATGTTTAATTTACTAACGGCTAATACTTCTAGCGAGTGGGGGTCGTTGCAGAGTCCGCAGTAGTTTACGATAATCGGGAACTGGCGTAGGCCTTCGTTGCACCGCTTTCGCGGGGTTCCCCTTATCATCTATAAAATCAATCATCAGCATCATCATCAATTTGTCGAAAACTATAGCGTTTGAATTAAACTTTTTCTATTTATTCAGACGTAAATGACATGTACACAAACTTAATGCTATTACCACCTTAAAGAACAGCTCTGCAGATCCATAAAGATCTGCAATAAAGATTATTCTTACCTAATTCCAAGTAAATTGTTAAAATCATACTGATCGATCAAAGAAGGTAAGTACTTATTTCATTATTAGTTACCCAAACTCCTTTCTTTGAAAAACTTTATTGCCGCAACTAACAACTTCACTTCCGTAGGTAAGAAATAAAATATATCCGCCATTCGCAGTTTGTTTAGAAACTCGAAAGAAGAATTTCTCTCCAGTGTCAAACTGTAATAAAATTATCATCTGGCATCTATGACTCCGATAGCTCCCAGTTAAAGAAAGTTGTGTGACGGAACAAGTTAAAAGAGAATCTGAAGTTTAAAGTCCTCTTCGAAATGTCAATGTCTGAGAAGCCATAAATTCAATATAAAACTTATGACACCAATCATAAGGTTGCGTGTACACTGTGGAAAAAAGCAGAGTTTTTTTTATTATTTTCATAACTGCAAATTGTTAGTTTAGTTTTAATTTTTGGTTTACCTAACGGTCTAAGTGTAAGGCAGAAGGTGGAACCGCACTTCACCCGGAATCCCCAAGTGCGAACTACGATTACTGGCTGCCTTATTTTCTAATAATAATAATTAATAATTATCAGAACACAACAATGCTACAAACATTATTATGTTAAAATAAAAACTTTGATGAAATGGTGGTAACTAGCTAACTGATTAGGTATTGAAAAATGCTTCTTAGAATTTTGTTGTACCAACAATGTAAACAAACATTTCTGGGTTCTTTATTAACTATTTAGTGGCGGTAGCCAAAGTAACATTAAGAAAACGATAGCGAAGTTCGAAAACAATAAAATGTATGGAATTGACATAAGATTGACCACGTGATTTAGCGCAGCTTATGTCAATCCCATACATTTTATTCTTTTCGAACTTCGCTATCGTTTTCTTAATGTTACTTTGGCCAAGCCTAGATGATGCTTCAAGCAAAGCGCGCAAATTTGCTATTTGACTTTTGTTTTCTAAGTTGTTGTATATTTAAAAAACTTAGATTATGTAGCCTTCAGTCTTAATATGGAAACAAAATTGCGTTGTCCATATCGTTGCCACCACTCACTATATATACCAAGTGGTATTGGTTGTGTAGTGTAAAATAGATCGATAGCAAAGTTGTTCAGTGCATTGTGAGGCTTGCTTTCTTCATAGCTCCCTTCTATGAAATAAGGCGATTCAGTGTAAGGCATAAATTGGATCGCAATAAAATACGGGGTTCGAGGGGACTTCGATTAGTTTATTTTGTCTTTATTGTGTTTGTGACTTCTATTATTTTATTGCTTTCATATTATTGTATGTGAAAGGGAACGTAATGACATATACCTTGCTACTATATTCAGAAGATAAAAGCTAAAGGTACAGACCTTTGAGACGTACGTACTACGTAGAAGAATTGTCAAAGCTCAAATATTAGCTATAGATATGCTCAACTTAATATTTTAGTGTTATAATTTCCATTTCGGGTTTATCTGGCTATCTTATAGGTATCTCTATCTGTCTTAACTTTTAAGCGAACTTAGAAGAAGCCACACCACCAACAAAAACCTATTATTATGTATAATCTACGACTGCTGGAAATGGATCCACGTACCGGTCTAGAACTGGTAACACTACCAGTCCTAGACCGGTACGTGGCCAGACGGCCACTATAAGTACTATAGAGACGTTTAAAATTTAGATATAAACAATATTAACTGTTTATTTTTATAGCAATGTAAACACACCCTAATATGAAACTTTACCATTCTTTTCTATAAGACCTTGTTGCAAAGAGCTTACCGAGCGAAATGTTTTTCTAAATTTCTACCACACCGCCTCTGAATATTTATTAGTAAAAGTTTTTCTTTCAACAAAATGTTTATTTATTACCTGATTCTTTAGCAAGTCTATTACGCTAAGAACCGCTGTGGTATTAGTTTTTAGTAATTTACCTTTAGGTACCAAAACCTAAATAAGACATATGCCTTAGGGCAATACTGTAATTAGCTAAATTATAAGGGTAGCTCCTAAAAATATTCCGCTTTCCCATATTGACTTGACATATCTACTTAATTATATTATTGTTAATAAAAGTTTACGCGAACACTACATACACGGATCTACTCGCGTATAGTTTACATAATTTATTTTATCCTGAGACGTTTCAAACCCCTTTACGGGGTCTATCCAACTAGGATTGACGCCGTAGAGTCCCTCAGAGAGTCCTATTGTGACCTTGGATGGTCCAAGGGCACAATAGGACTCTCCGAGGTGTGGTCATCTCAAAATATTGAGACAGGATAAAGATGCCTTTTTATAATACATAAAACTTACAAATTGTAGATGAAGATGTTTCAAACCATTAGGAGATTACAATACAAACTATATTTTTCTATTGGCTAACGTTGCTGTCTCTCAAAATCTATGGATTTGCCATAAATCTAAGGAATATCTCGAAAACTTTGGCTAAACCCATTGTTAATTGCCGATATGTTACATCCGACCAAGAATAGACTCCAGACTAGTTTACCAAACAAACTACGCCTGTGATGTTAACGTATACAAGAGTAGTTGTCTATAGCAAACGACATGTTACATGTAAATTGAGATCAGCTTACTCCGTTACTACAGGAACACGACTCGAATTCACTTAACATTTTTGACTGTACCTACATGGAAACCTACGGAGAATTAACATTAACACTTAGTTTTAGTTAAATAAAAATATTTTAAGAAAGTATTTTTAAAAGTTAAAATGTAAACCATAGCTTCATAGAGGTCAATGTATAGTCACGAATATTAACATGTGACTTGACTCTTATTCCATTGTAAGTATTAAGAGTTACATTGCTTACATGTTAATGCTCATGACTGTACCGAAATGACCGACAGAAACTCGGCAACGGTTATTTCATTCTTTGGTTTTAATAAGTAATAAGGTTTCTATCTGTTCTATTCTATCTGTTCTATCTGTCTATAAACAGATAAAAAAGTGAAAATATTTATTTTATATATAGGAAATTTAAGAACAACATCTAAATTAACAAAGTGTAACATTTGCCGAAATATGACAAAAACAGTCTCGCTTGGGGTCCAATGGACCCCACTCGACTAATTAAAGGTTAAATAACGTTAAATACCTGTAAAAGTTCATTTAAATAAAAAAAAGTTTTTTTATAACGTTGACATGATTTAATAGTAATGTAAGCTAAAAAATAAAAAAAAATAAAATAAAAAAAAAACAAATAAATAAATTTATGCTGTCTTTGCGTTGACCTTACCAACTTTATAGCCCTAATGCCTTACAAATAAACAAAGAATAAGGTCCGAATAGTTATTCCGTATTTTGTACCTGTCATGTAAACGTCATTTCAAATTCCAATTATTTCTAGTAAAAGACACAAAACAACGAAATAATATTCGGACCTAATTCTTTGTTTATTTGTAAGGCACCTATTAGTCTAGACTCTGTTCACACTGGGTACTGTTTAAGAAGGCTACCCTGGGTAGGTACTGTAGTTATATCAAAACTGTAGCCCTCATGTGATACAATTGTGAGATCATCTCAAAATTGAATCTCACTAGCTATGGCTCATCAGCATACCAAAAGAAATCTCACCAATGGTAGGGGATCGGATCAGTGAAGTTGTCCCAGGATTGTTTATTTAATGCGCGGCACGAACGTGATACGATTGTTATGCATTCAGCGGCATCCGGAATCAAATTTTGATTTGTTCTCTTTGATTTCGGACTTTATTACTTGTGATTTGATATCCGTCACACACGATAGGATAACGATGATAACGTGATGAATATTCGGTTAGCTGATGGATTTTATTATTTGAAAAAATGTTTGCTCTGCTGACGAACTCGCAAATGCATGGAACATGGCCTGTATGCACTTTGGCCCTGATCCCTGAATCCGACTGGACCGCGACCACCTAAGGCACCTTAGAGTTCTGAGTACAGCTTATACACATTCTAAGGAGCATTGCTGCCTTGGTTTGAAGGAATAGAACAGAATAGAACACTTTATTGTATAGAAAAAAGGGTTCTATTTCCAGTGAGATTATAGAGTAGGTATATGAGCTTAAGAATGACGACCTCCTTGGTCGAGTGGTTTGTACACCGGTTTTCAGGTGTCGCCATCTCTGAGGTCCCGGGTTCGATCCCCGGTCGGGTCAATTTAGAAATTATTGTTTTTTTTAAATTGTCTCGGGTTTGGGTGTTTTCTATGTATAATAAGTATGCATTTAAGTATTTTAAGTATGTTTATCCGTTGTCTAGTAACCATATAACGAGTTTCATAACGAAGCTTCTCTTGGGCTAGATAATTGGTGTGAGTGTAGGAAAATTTATTTAATTTATTTATTTAGAACGATGCTTCTGGTCGATAACGCTCACTTCGGAAGAACGTTAGATTAATATCGTAATAAAAAGTTGATACAGATTGTTTTAAAACACATTAAAAGAAAACTTTTTTGCATTCACAAGTCGTAGGTATTTCGACGCAAAAAATCTTAAATTGATCTCTCAATATGAAATCTAAATAAAATACCTAACAATTTTTTCTAAGTCTTTTGACTCAGCTTATTTACCTACGGATTACAAAAGTAATTTTCCACTTTCATTATGTGTCCGTAATCAGTTTTTGAAACATTATTCAACCACTAATAGGGTTTCACAACATTTCCAATTAATCTAGGTATAAGTTTATATCTTAATGGGCAATAATTGTCCAAACACTATGAAGCGAGTGGTTTCATTTACCACGTCACACTAACCCGGAACGCATAAACAATGATTTCCAATTTCCCCACCGACAAAGACCCGAGCACAATCTTAGTCGAAACCTAACTATTGACAAAGGAACTTGTACTGTGAGGATAAATTGTCTCCTTGCCAATAGTTGTAGAACTGAAGGAAGTAATGTCCCCTTTTGTGCACTAAAGAGCATAGCATATGAGTTTTATATGATGGGCACAAGTTTTTGATTTATTTTTTATGACACAGAGTCAGTAAACAAGCATAATATTTATGGTCTGTTTGATGGAAAGCGGCCACCGCAGCCCATGGACGCTTGCATCACCAAGGGTGGCACGCGCCCTGACCCTAAACCTTATAAGCCTTGTACTATCACGGAATGAAGATTCCCACCGGCCAGAACACAGTATTGAAAACAACGAACATACGTACACCCGCACACGCACCTTCACACGTACATGCATACCTACACATGCACATCACACATTACCCGATCGATACGAACCCTTCGGAGAATCTAGTAGGGCACGGGGACACGCACTAGTGCGTGATGCCGTTCCTCCTAGAAAACCTCTGACGGTGCCTCTTTTTACACGGCTTGAGGAACCTTTTAAGTTTCAGAAAAAGCCTGGTAAAGCTGAAAAGAGCCCTGGCAATCAGTAAACTAGCAAGTTACTGATTTTAGAGATTTAGAGAAAAAAAAATCAAACACATTAATGACACCACAGTCTACCTATGTATAACACTCTGGCATAGTTGTAAGTAAATCATTAGTACTCAGTTAAGATTTATACGGAGGAGGAAGATTTCCTGGCACTAAAACCTTCTTTTTTAAAAGAAGTCTCAGCCTTGACTTGTATTCTTTGATAACAATTAACACTTCCCCTTATTTTAATTGGTAAAATCACGTCATAGCACAAAAACTGAAGCTGATATAGACTTCGTTGCGAAATGTGTTCAGATTTACAGCTTGTGTACTTAAGCCCTAAGCGCTATCTTAGTTCAGGCGTATTCCGTATTTGCTAAGTAAATTAGAGCTGGCCTCGTGTTTAGTTTGGCGCTGCAATAATAGTGGATGCGATACAATACAGGCATGTATTATTCCATCAGCTATATTCGATTGACGGGCTGGTTCGAGTAATACCTATCTGTGTCCAGCCAGCTTTGGCGAATAACATGGGTGATACATTATATCGTCAATTCGACTTTGACAAAACACACTGGCTCGTAGAGCTACTTATAGTTACTTAGAGTATCGGATTTATGAAATACTGGTAAATGTGTTTAAAAGTAAATCAGTGTGTTAGTAGTAGTTCAGTGAAAAGTATTCGCCCTAATTGCAAAAGTTCATCAGTTCAATTATTTTGAAAGATATATTTGTACATACGCCATACCTTTATATTAACACATTAATAAGAACTAGTGGTCGCCCAGTGGTTGAAATTCGACCGTAATTTTATTATGGCTGCATGGATTGTATCTTAAGCAATGAAAACTTAAAAAAGATAGAATGTGAGTTTGGTTTGGATTAGTTTGAACTGGCATTGACAGATTTCGGCCGCTCTTCCATTTTTGAAATTTTTGAAAAGAGTATAATTACCTATGCGTGTCTGTCAAATACATATGCATGTGTGTCAAATACATGGTAGTGTGTGTAATGTTTGTTTTATTGCTTTAATGTATTTTGTATTACCAATTTAAAAAGAAATAACATTCTGAACTCCTTATCTATATAAACTATAGGTGTGCGAAATTTCATAATCTTCCGTCCGCGCAATTTTCGTAAATATTCAGTATAGGTACATACCTAATCGAGCTATGAACTAAATTTTGTTACATTCAACTCGAGTATCTATCCGTTTGACTACTTGAGACAGTCACTTTTCTAAGTTCTACGTTGTAAAAGCTATTTTCGTTATCCTTAACGCCAGCTAACGAAAACAATAGGCACCAATTTTTAAGGCTGCATTCTTTGATTATGTTTATGTGTATATGTGATCAAAGGCTACGACGACCCATTAGGTATAACTCATTTTAAACAGTCTCTACAGTAGGTTGCGTTTTAAAAAACTTTTCTTTATTTCATACCTACATGTAATCTGGTTTGCTAAACAGGATGCTAACTAAAGGCGCTGATAAATGTCATACGAATTTTCGTTTTTATTAACATGATCGGCCGATGGTAATAACTCGAATTTAGCACACAGAACAGATGCCACCCTTTAAACAATAGCGCATCAGCCATCAAAATTCGACCCGATACATTTCTCATCTCGGAATAACAATTGTTTTTTTACAGCGTCACTGGACTAGATTGGGGGCGACGAGAAACTCAAAGGGTTCCTCAGGGGTCAGAGGGATTCTAGAAGGAATGGCATCAGCATCACGCAACGTCCCTTACAAAGGTACTATCCCTGAGGGGTTCAGATCTTAAAGCTAGAACCTCGTTTCGGGAATACGGGATGACTGGGTCGTGGTGGTGGGGAGAAGCGTTTTTAATCAGTCGAGTTAAGATGGGACTTCTCTCAAAGAAAGCCCCTTGTCATAGTGTGAAAAACATAAATATCCATTTTTAAGTAAGTCGATTTTTAAAAGCCCAGTTACATGTCTGTACCGTACCTGTTATAAACGTAGGTATGTGAAGTTGTACCGGCTCGTCGTACTCTTGTTCTACGTGTACCTACGGTGTTTTGTATCCGTGATAAACGTTTCAGCTAATTATGCTCTTGAAGTCGCGACGCGACTCCATCTTTGAACAATAGCGCATCAGCCATCGAGATTCGATATCCGATACTCTTCTCAATCTTGGAACAACAATTCTAATAGTTGAGAGCATTAAGAGCTACAAGATCGGATATTCTTTTATTACCTATTAAGAAGTCTGAAGTAGCTAACGTTCTGCTTCAAAATAGGTACTAGCACTGCAGTGATTGCTTTTAACGCTATACGTATAATCGCATTTGTATCTTTGAATGTTAGTGTTGTATTAACAACACTGCCAATGGGAACAGTGCTATTATAATATTTTATAGTTGCATTCAAGTTGGAATGACAATGGGATTCGATTTGAATTTCTGTATTGTATTGGAAGGAATAGGTAGGTATACAGAAATGTATTGTAGGTATTAACCGCGGATCGTGCTCAGTGGCGTGCAGTTGGAGAGACCTATGTCCAGCTCAGTGGACGTACACACGTCCATCACACATCATACACATCATCATCAGCCTACACGGCTGATGATGATAATGATGATGATGATGATTGGAATGAAGCGTCGTTGATGGCCGAACGGGTCAAGATGCTCGGGTTGAATGCTACAATTCGAGGTCCAATCCCATAGCTTTGTTTAATTACTCTCAAATTGTGCTTCGGATTTTTTGTTGCACAACTCGGGTTTGTGATCTTTAATTGCATTTAACAAGCTTGGTGATGAAGCAATAATCACTTGTAGCGAACTCAGCGATGGAGACCTTTGCTCAACCTTGTGCTGTAGGCTTATCTTAATATTTACATTATTATTTCATAATAGAACAAAACTCAAAAAGCAAAACTTATTTGAGACAAGACAAGACTTTTTTTATTTTTTTACGACTTAATTGTCCAATATGCTCAAAGGTTATCTGAAGGAGATAGCTTTAAGCGACAAGACCGACTCTGCCTACTTTTACGTTAAAATTGTTGTTACATTGCTTTCTGTATTTTATTTTGGTGTGAGCTAAGTATAGAGTTTTTATCAATGTATTTAAAAAAGTTTGACATAATGACGACAATTATTTAAGTAACACAAAACCCAAAATGGCTCATACCCATATTGGTCATAAAATAAACTTCACTAAACCAAGATATTACTGCAAGCGCAAGCAATGGTATAGTCGCGCTCAACATATTCAAATTGCATTAGCACCTCGTCGTCGTTGTGTGTTAAACTTTGTTGTCATGGGAGTAATATTACTTGAGTTGTCAAACAAGTTATGTAAGATTCATTCCTAGGACGGTATGTAGAGCTACTGAAGTCAATCTTCAATTTTCAATATACCTAGGTTTTAATGTAGGATGCCTGCTTGGGATGCCATAAAACATCAAATTACGGCCCCATCATCAATTTACAAAAGGTGTCGTAAGCTCTTTTTGTGTAAAGACCTAGACCCGTTTATTTTGCATTTTTAAGTGTAACAAATGAATTGTAAGGCGACTTTTAGACTAATAGAATCTTAACTTCACCTCAAGATTTTTTGAGCAGCAATGAGATACCGACTAACGCAAGTGAGACTAAAACATTGATGTAGGTTTGTTTCTAATACCTACTAGTCAAAATACCCCGTGTGGTGCCGGGGATAAAGAATTGCACCACTCCATCTCTTCCCGTGGGTGTCGTAAAAGCCGACTAAGGGACCATTCCAGAGGATGGGTAGCAGCATGATGATGATGATGATGATGATGAGCTCTGAGGTAACTCTCAACCTACTGCGATCGCCAACCCGCCTGCCAAGCGTGGCGATTACGGTAAATACCCCTCATATCCTTGGGGGAGGCCTTTGTCCAGCAGTGGACGTCTTTTGGCTGAGATGATGATGATGACTAGTCAAAACAAAGTTTTATAACAGTTTTACAACAATTTATTAACATTAATTACTTAGTATTGATACCATCGGCATACATCTTTACTCGTTGTTACGACCGAGCGTTACACCGGTCGTGGACACATACACGCTATAAAACTTTGTTTTAAAGGAACGCGCAAGTTTGAAAGTGTACAAGTCAAAACTTTTTAGTTGTAGGAAATCATAGTTTGGTGCTTTTGTTTTTAAAGTAAAGTGAGGCTTATCAAGAACTTCCCCATTTTTTTAAAATAATATTAATATCATAAGCGTGTTAACCGCGACTGTACCAAACAACTGAATGCCGAACACCTAAAGTCCATTACTATGGCGATGACAGAACTTCCAAAAGTGATTGCAATCTGCAAGCTGGCGGTTCATATTGCGAGAGGCACAACAATGGGGCAAGTTTCACAATTTGTGGCGGGCGCAAGAAAATCGATTGCCACCAACTTCCTAACTATTGGCTGGGCGTACGATTTATTGGGCACTGAGTTGGACAATGGCTCGGTTATTTGGTGTCGGTCGCGGATCGGGACACCGTTGCGTTGCCAGATTTTTAACTCACTCTTTCCGTAAGCTGTTCGCTTCGTGCTTGCTGCGGTTTTTAATTGTAATTTATTCCTAGTTGAGAGTTTGATGGCACTAGCCACGAGTACTAACTCGTATCCATAATTCAAATACAATGTAGATATCTCAGCTTTGTATCCCAAAAGGGTTAGTCAAATATTGAGCAATATTGAAAATAAACTATGCCAGATTTTTACTTACTCCTTGGATCAGCTTTTATATTAAGTCCGCCTTTTGTGCTGCTCCTATATTGTACAATAAATAAAATAAAAGTTTCACACGTAAAATATTATTCTTCACGTGAAAGTGGCAAAAAAATCGCGATACTAGCAAACGAAGCCGAAGCCTGAATTTATCGGGTGACTCAGGCTCCGCTGCCTTTAAAACCAATACATTGCAATCTATTTTTATAGTCTACTGCACGTTAGTAAAATGGGTGACATACCAGCTCCTACAATGTACTATATGTAATGTAGGTAGTACGCCAGGTATTTTATTCGTACAGTAGGTACAGTCAACAGCAAAAGTAGATGATGTTTACTAGATTTCAAAATTAAGTTTCGATAGTGTAAGTCGGTATTTTCTATATTACAGTCAAAATCTGCAGGTACTGGTAGACACTCGAAGGTTTTTCGATATGCGTTTAAAAAGTTTTGATTTTCATACTGATTTCATGTTTTGAAACTTGATCATCAGTTACCTTTGCTGTTGACTGTACTAGCAATTTACCCGCGTCTTCGTCCGCGTGGATTTGAGACTTTAAAAATAAACTTATTTTATCTTTACCCTATGTTACCTACAACGAATTTAGCATTCGATCAGTGAATGAATTTTTGAAATTGGGCCAGTAGTTCTACAGATAACCCGCCTCAAACAAACAAACAAAGTCATTAATAGACTATAATAGCACATTACTCGCGACTGCGTCCGCGTGGTTTTAAGAAAATAAGCTTTTTTAAATAAAATATAGCCTTAGTTACGGGTTATAAATGTAGCATTTTATCAGTAGAAGAATTTTGGAAATTGGGCCAGTAGTTCTAGAGATAACCCTCCTCAAATAAACAAAGTCATTAATAGTACTAGCACATTACTCGCGACTTCGTCCGAGTGGTTTTAAGATATTTCAAATAAGCTTTTTTTTTAAATAAAATTTAGCCTTAGTTTCGGGCTATGAATGTAGCATTTCATCAGTAAAAGAATTTTTGAAATTAGGCCAGTAGTTCTAGAGATAACCCTCCTCAAACAAACAAACAAAGTCATTATTTGTACTACGAGTAGCACATTACTCGCGACTTCGTCTGCGTGGTTTTAAAATATTTTAAATTAGCTTTTTTAAATAAAATATAGCCTAAGTTACGGGCTATGAATGTAGCATTTTATCAGTAAAAGAGTTTTTGAAATTGGATTAGTAGTTTCAGAGATTACCCTCTTCAAACAAACAAAGTCACAAACTTTATCACTTTATTTATAGTACTAGTGGTCGCCAAGTGGTTGAAATTCGACCGTAATTTTATTATGGCTGCACGGATTGTATTCTAAGCAATGAAAAATTAAAAAGATAGAATGTGAGTTGGATTGGCATTGACAGATTTCGGCCGCTCCTCTTCCATTTTTGAAATTTTTGAAAAGAGTATATACGTGTGTGTCAATTAATATAATATGCGTGTGTGTCAAATACATGATGATGATGTTTGTTTTATTGATTTTTTGTATGTTGCATAATTAAAAAAAAAATATTAACATTCGAATAACCTTCTCTATATAAACTATAAGTGTGCGAAATTTCATACTCCTCCGTCAGCGCAATTTTCGTAACAAAAGGGGTACAAAGTTTTTGCTTCACGTATTAATATATAGATGTTACTAGCAACAAAAATAAAGCATTCTTTTAGTGAAAGAATTTTTGGAATAATCCAATTAGTTCCCAAAATTAGCCTCCTCAAACAAACAAACAAATTCACCAACTTTACCTACTTCTTTATTAGTATAGATATAGTTTTTGAACCGAAAAAATTGCCTCGCAAATCCACCATTCATTTATTATTTATTTGCAGATTTAACTTTGCAATGTTTGATTTATAGGGTTATGTTTTACAGTTTTTTAATATCAGCAACTGATTACGCGCTCTTTGTACGCACAAACTCTGATTGCCAATATCTATGTAAATTGCGGATTGGTGTAGTAACTACACATTTTATTTAATGTGAATTGCCTTCCGTTTTAAATCGTCAATTTTTAGAAAATGTCAATCTTTTTTTTATCATGAACACTGTAAGTTTTAGTTTCATTATGTAGGGCAGTATATTATTTTGTATAGAGGAAATCTAGTTAGTTATAGTTAAATATTTAAAAAAAAAAATGTTCCTAAGTATTTATGATTCCATCGTTATACGCACTTTCACCGGCATTCACGTCGTTTAAGTTTCCTTGTGTAAATTTTTTTATATGAATAGCGGCAAAGCGTTTAATTTATTGATGTTTGTATTTTTAAAATAGTTTAAAGTTGCTTTCTATACCTAAAAACTGAAGAGTTCGTGTGTTTGTTTGGTTGAACGCGCTAATCTCAGGAACTAATGGTTCGAATTGAAAAAATATTTTTGTGTTGAATAGTTCATTTATTGAGGAAGGCTATATGCTATATTACATCACGCTTTAACTAATAGGAGTGGAGCAGCAATGAAAAATGTTGCAAAAACGGGAAAATATTTTTTCTTGACATCTAATTAACGCGGGTTAAACCACGGGGCACAGCTAGTTACAGATATGATTAAACAGTTACCTACGAATTTATGATTTTTATTATAATACCTACTTAATAATCATCATCAATACTAAATACTGCATTCCACAATGAAAAGAAGATGGTAGGTCAAATTACATTAAGTACATTGTAGACCCTGAAAAGGGCACAGCAATTATAATATATTAATCATCATCTTCTTAGCCAAAAGACGTCGACTACTGGACAAAGGTCTCCCCCAAGGATCTCTACAACGACCAGTTTTGTGCTGCTCGCATACAGCGGCTTCCCGCGACCTTTACTAGATCGTCGGTCCACCTTGTTAGAGGCCTGCCTACGCTGCGCTTTCTGGTACGCTGACGCCACTTGAGAACTGTTCCGCCCCAGCGGCTATCAGTCCTGTGAGCGATGTGCCCTGTCCACTGCCCCTTGAGCTTAACAACTCTTTGGGCTATGTCGGTAACCTTTGTTCTTCTGCGGATCTCCTCATTTCAGATTCGAGGACGCAGAGAAACCCCGAGCATAGCCCTCATTCACTTTGCACGTCTTAATCCCGTATGTCATCATTGGCAACACACACTGGTAAAAGACTATCGTCTTGAGACACTGCGGTATGTCGGACGAGGAGATATTTTGTAGCTTACCGAACGCTGCCCAGCCTAATTGGATTCGACGATTGACCTCTAGCTGAAGTTGGACCTACCTAGCTGGGCCGTTTGTCCCAGGTACCTACCTACTATACAAAAAAGTAATTATTATAGAGACATACAACATACCTAATTTAGAGTTTTCTAAAAAGTTTTTACAGGCACTTACATTAAAAAAGCTATGAGGCTGTGATGAAAAGCAATTTGTGTTGTAAAAGTCAAACGTGTGTCGTCGCAACGCTTTTTATTCGTCTCTCCTAGTTTGCGGGTTTAATGACAGCTAGTGTGACCACGCTTGAGGTTGGCTTGAATAGAAATGAAATGAATCATTATTCGAGTAACTTATTAGATTTAAGCGCTTTCAATCGTCTCAAAATACTTTACCTACCCCCCCACAGCTAAAAGACGCCCTGAATAATAGGGGGGGGGGGGGGGCATTCAGGACGTCTTTTAGCTGTGCAGAAGAACGGGCGCAAGAAACTACACAGCTGGCTTGGACTAGTATCTGGGTATTTACCTAATTTATCCCAGGGTTTAGTAATTTAGTATGATCACATTAGCAACATCTCACTTTGACCTCACCACTACTAAGGCACGTGCCTTCCCTGTGGATGGTAACACCACATGGAGAACGGGACATACCACCACGAGGCCCTAGTGCGGATTTGTGGTTGTTAACGACTGCTAACGTATCCGTGGCCATCGGCTTTACGTACCTTCCGAAGCAAGATTTTGATATTACGGAGACATTTAGTACATGACTGTATAGTCACGCAGTATAAGTCTACATGACGCCATCTATTTATCTATCATCTAAATAATAGTTTCGAGTAAGGCATTCAGTGTTACTAAATTAGTTGACACGTAACTAGATTAATAATATATATATATATAATCATTCATACGCTGTTTGCGTATATATAATCTTCATATTTATTTTATTTTAATATATATTTAAATAGCAAATAAAGCAAAATTATCTAACGGTAATTTTAAAGAGGGACAGAATAGGATATCAAACTTTATATTAATAAAATACTAGTAGGATATAAAATTTTACTTGAAAAAAACTGTACATCCTCTTATTCTTGTGCCATCTCTTATTAGACTATTTTGGCTATAATTATGGCCACTTGGGCCCGTGATGTAGATAAATAACAAGTAAATATAAATATTTTTATAGCGATTTATTTTCGAAACATTTCCACGAAATCGGAATCTACTAGTGCGGCTCAGGTATCTTTTTAATTAAATTTGAAGGTTTATTTTTACTTAAAAAAAAACAAGCCAATTTCAAATAAATTCAGTCACAAACTTCATATCAGAGTCTAAAATGTCCTTAGTAAGCATTTTACGTCGCCTGTCCTAAATGAAGTACGTCATACGGACACCATTTCTTTTTTATGTCGACCAAAGCTTATTATGAATGAGGAACGCGAGCGTAACTTTGCTCTCACATTTAAACTTTGCAATGTCCCTTCATGACTGTGTGCTTCAAATAGGACATGAACTACAGTGAAGAGCAGAAATAAAATATTTGTTTGCAAATATCTCTTTATTTTGATGGTTAGAGGATTCTGCTTATAACTCGACTAGTTGGCGCCCACCGTGGTACATATTTCTGCCGCCAATCAGCATTTCTTTTGTATTGCTATGTTCCGGTTTGAAGGGTACTAACTCTAGTTAAGTTACAGCTAACCCTAACTAAACTAGTATACCCATATTAGTTTAGAAACTGGGCATTATTACGCTTATTTGCATGACACGCCTTAAATTAGGAAATCGCTCGCCACATTCGGAACGTCAGGTACGCGTGCTTGATATCGCGATCGTGGTCACTTTCCATTAGGCCATCCGTATGCTCATTTCTTCATCATCACCAGCTTATTTTTATGTCCCTATTGCTGGGGTACGAGCTTTGGATGGATAGGGAGAACAGGCAATAAACCGCCGGGCCCAGTGCGGACTGGTGGTGGCTGTGGTGTTGTGGTGGCTGCTCATGCAGCTGGAACCAACAGCTTATCGTGCCCTCCAAAGCCCGGAGGAGGTCAAGATGGTGAATATTTGGTCACCCATTCTATGACCGGCCTTTGCGAAAGTTGCTTAACTTCAGCAATCGCAAACCGGGCGCGTGAACCACTACGTTTAACGGCTCAGTTTTAGCACTATTTCTACTATTAGTTGATTTGAATTTACAATGTTATACGTATTTATATTGCAAGTGAATATCATTTCATTTATCTATCCTGGGTACTGCTTTTGCACATACTACAAATTTGTACTGAACCTTTATTTCTGTTCGTCAGTGTACATTATGTATGCTGACACGTGATGGAGGAAGTTAAAATTCTTGAATAACGTCAAGAAAAATGTTGATTTCGTTCCTTTTACACTAATAAGGTGGACCAAAGAACATGTAAAGGTCGCGGGTAGCCGCTGGATGCGAGCACAGAACCGGTCATGTGGACATCCATTGGGAAGGCCTTTGTTCAGTAGTGGACGTCTTTTGGGTGAAATGATGACACTAATAATGTAATCTTTGATACTTGTGAAATTGCCAAGACCGGTCTACGATAATGTTGTTGACATCGAATAGAGCCTAAATTAACTCACAAAGTAAGTAAATAGTCGTGACTGAAATTGCACACGTTGGTGACAATCAATAAAGCCTAATCGGTAGGGCACCTAACCCGAAAGAGTTTATTAAGAGACTTTTGGAATTAAACAATTTGTCGCTGCAAAATTATGTTTTTATAATCTATGTATTAATACATGAAGCAAAAACTTTATACCCCTTTTTTACGAAAATTGCGCGGACGGAGGAGTATGAAATTTCGCACACTTAAAGTTTATATAGATAAGGTTATCCGAATAATAATATTTTTTTAAGTTATAAATAAAAATACATTAAATCAATAAAACAAACATTACACACACTACCATGTATTTGACACACACGCATATGTATTTGACACACACGTATATATACTCTTTTCAAAAATTCCAAAAATGGAAGAGGAGCTGCCGAAATTTGTCAATGTCAATCCAAACTCACACTCTATCTTTTTTAATTTTTCATTGCTTAGGATACAACCCGTGCAGCCTTAATAAAATTACGGTCGAATGTCAACCACCACCTAGTAGTAATAATTAGTCGCATTGCATACTTTTTGGTGGCTTTACCATACTGTCATTTTGTATGGTTAAGGTTCAATGTTAATTAATCAGTATCATCAGATGAACATTGTTAATTAATCAGCATCATCAGAACTGAAACAGTATCTAAGTTCAAACTTATATCACCTACGGTTTAAGTGGAAAAATTCTCATTTAGCTCAGTGTGTAAACAAAGACGTTAGACAAGTTAGCCGGACCAGTAGCAAGTGCTTAGCTTTTATGAAAACAAACACTTGACTAAGTGCTCACATACCTCACTTTGAATCTTAGAACGTTAAGTAGATAAGATAAACACTGTTAAACGGGTCCGAACACATTCACGTCAGCCTTAAGGTAACCGGTCAGGTTTTCAGAAGGTGAAGCGTCCGTATCGTAAATTTATAAATTTGTAAAAAAATACATAAATATTTGTTTTTCAATATTTTTAAAATGTGTTTGTTATAAAGTTGTAATAAAGAATATAATAACATTTATAAAAATAAATGCATTTAATTCAATAGTTATAAGTAAGTATATTTTTAACTATGTCAGAAGCAACCTACATTGGGCCAGCGTGGTGGGTCCCGATCACCCGAAGTAAATAATCGGTATTCCAGTTATAAGCCGATAACGATACGCTGCTTTGCGATACTCGTATGCTTTAAGATGATATCCATCCAGATGGATTTTAAGCCACTAAAGGTTAGTCAGAGCGTTCTTACTATTTGCAAATAGATGTGGAGTTTCATTGAACTGGTTTGTTATTGTTTCTTCATACACTAGCACTTTGCAGTATCTATATTATACCTACAATGTTATTTTAGGCTGCAGATTACGAAGATTCCGTGGATTTAGGTCATTATTACAAGTGATTATCACTACATCCTATTAATATGTCGAAAGATAACACGCTAGAATAAATAGAACATAAAGACAAAGTAAAGTAAACATTTTTTTAATTTTACAATCAAAGTATGTACATGTTTTTTTAAATGATGATTACTAAATTATAATATAATATGTATATTTAGAGATGTGCCGTATCGATAAAATGTATATCCGCGGTTACGGATATAGATACAGTCTTCAACTTTTTTACTTAGTCGCATTAGTTGTGCTAGTGCGCGTGACCGTTGATGCTTTGTATCACTAACATGACATGTTTTGACTTGCACTGCGCGTGTTTTTGTTTATAGTATATGTAGTGTGACATAGATAGCAAACAACTGTACTCTAATCTATGATGACAATATAGGGTAAGGGTAAAGATAATACAATTTTTCTTACTGTGATAACCTAATAACAATTTAAAATAATTTCAATTAATACAAGTATATGGGTTCGAATCCTGCTCCTGAAAATTTATTCAATGTTTTTTCAAGTTGTAATTTGTTGCAACAAAATTTGCATAAAATTTATAGGTAAGTATTCAACCATAATTTCAATTTTGCTTACTAACACATTCAACGCTGTACAACTAGAAGTTAGCTGAAGCGTAGTAGGTACGCGACCACGTATGTTTGTAATTACATGAGGCGGTAATTTGCTCCGGTTCCAAAAGTTTAGCATAACGTGAACTCACCTACTAAACTTACTTTGTCATATCGTATGCACCTTATGTAAAGGCGAGCTGATAATTTATATCATACTTTTAACTTTGCTGTTGGCCTCAGGCGGGTTTTATAGTGTCACCGGGCCTTTTTGGGGGCGGGTGGCGGGACACTTACAGGTTTCCTGAAGCCGTATGATTTAAACACCGTCAGAGAGTTTTACTACCCTACTAGATTTTTCGAAAAAAACAATCAAACAAAATTTCCTACACTAGACAACGGATAAACATACTTAAAATACTTAAATACATACTTATTATACATAGAAAACACCCAGACCCGAGACAATTTAGAAAAACAGTAATTTCTAAATTGACCCTAACGGGGATCGAACCCGGAACCTCAGAGATGGCGACACCATGAAAACCGGTGTACAAACTACTCGACCAAGGAGGACGGGAGGGAATAGCGAGTGTAACTGAACTTTTTCGCCTTGCCATGGACAGGACCAATTATGCAAAGCTGACTGCCAACCTTACTAGTTGGAGAATCACCTTAAAAAGATAAAGATTTTTCGAGTGGCTGCTCCACTTGGAGCGGTCTTTATGATTTGTTTAAAACTCACTTTGTCAATCACTGAATAGTTTGCTAAGTTATCGGTTCTTTCTAGTATAATGTGTCTTGCTTTAGACTTAGGCACGAAACAACAGCGTAGTGACATTTATATGAGCTTTTAAGTGTAGCTTAAAAAAATATATATTTTAGAACCCAACTTGTACCCTGGGTTGGACGAAGGGTATAGACGGTACTAGTATAGACGGTTTGGTTGATAGCAATGCTTTGTTTAAATCATCTTGTCTTACTCTGTAAAAACGTCTTAAATAGCGTTGTTGTGTTCCGTCAGTTATTTATAAGATAGCCAGTTCCTCATTAAATGAGGATACGGGGCAAAGTGCGTTGGCCTAATCATCACTAACAATCTGGTGAGTGAAGGTCAATCGCTTTCCTGTTGTGGTATAAATTAAAGAAGAATAGCACTCCGGTAATAACGTATAATCGAGTATCTATCATTCTAATATTCGCCATCACCTTTATGTTCTCTCTGCCGGTGCATGAGCCTTCTCTATGGATGGCAACAATACAGGCAGAACAAACATTCTATAAACGATCACGCGGCCCCAGTACAGATTGGTGGTTGTTAACGACTGCTAATGCAGCCAAGACCAATGGCCTAACGCGCTTTCCGAAGCACGGAATTCTAATATAACAATGAAACAATCACTAACTAACTTTAACGATATCAGCTATCTGCAGTAATAACTGTAACTGAAAAACTTTCATGAATTTTATTTGTGCAACTTGGTTAGTACATGGTGAAGCTATTATTTAGAGATTAGGAATAAAAAGCGTGGTACTAATTACCTGGTACTAAGCCGGCGGCGGCGGTATGATTGCTTAACGATGCGCGAACACGCGAACACTGAGATGGAACTAGAATAAACACGGCACAATAGTCAAATGACAAAACTGGGAAGTGGTATTTTTCGTGTTGGCAACACTAATTAAGGGGCATACATACACTAGTTAGGTACATTTTATAAATATTTTATTTAGCCTCAGTGGAGCAATTAGCACTTGAAAATAAAAAGTAAAAATTTAAGTACTTCATGTTTTGTGTTGTAAAAATATGATTCTTGAAAATCTTATTGGTTTAGCTACATAGCTACAGTTCAACTAAATCAAGTTACAACTAGTATTTTTCGTGCTAACAACACTAAAGGGCAAGACATAAAATATATATATACACTGTAGGTTATTTGAAGTATAGGACAAATAATCTTGCTACTGGTATTTTTTGAATCAGCAGCTTTAAATATATATGGAAATAGAAATTTATACAAAAAAGTTAAATGCTTCAGTTAGCAACACTAATTAAGGAAAAGAGCGAGAATATATTATGTAACATGAAACGCCCACCCTGACAGTATTTTGTTATAAAACGACATCTGAATAAATTTACTAAAAAGGTAACTTGAAAAAATACGATTTGGAACTTTTTCGAACGATTGACTAAAGAAAAAATGGTAGAAAACGTTGATATTTTTATTGATTGACGTCAGCCATTTATGTTCACGTATTTTTTAAAAAAGAAACAATAATTAGAAAAATAATCAAACACCAGTGTTTGACAGGAACCAGTGACCGACAATGTTTTCCTTGAATCATTAGAAATAGTGGTCAACAACTAATTTTAATCATAAGGGTGCGCCGACCAAAAAATGCCAAAAGTGCTGTCATGGTTAAGTTGATATATTAGGTCCTTACCTATGAAATTGACGTTTTTTTCTCACTTATTAATAGGTGTATTACTTCTAAAAGTCAATACCGGTTTTTAATATTATTATACACCTTTAATTAGGACTATGTTACTTAGGCTTCAGTAATAACAATAATTATTAATTTTGTGTCTTTATCGCCCAATTTTTTTTTATTTGTTTACTTTTTTTGTTCACGGAATTTTCCTTTTGTTTCATTGTAGCTTTGAAGGGACTTGATTTCTTTTCTTTTTAATGTCTGCTATATTTAGCTAGTGAAACAAACACACTACAATTTTTATAGTGTTAACATAAATTGATGCTAAGAAAATTTAAAAAACGTTAGTATGAAAAATTAAATTTTATATAAAATCTTCATACAAAACGTCAATTTCATAGGTAAGGACCTAATAATTGAAAATACTATCTTAATACATAAACAAAATATATATTTAATATCAAAGGGAACGTGTATTGGCCGATCCATAAACTCATAAAACACAGTATAGTTTTTCTACAATATCATTTAAAGTTAAGCAAAAATCATGAAAACGAATGCCCGCGTTTAGTTTAGTTTGGTAGGTTATAGTTTATCTAAATTATTGTCCATAAATAGTTCGTCTTACATTTTCGATATATCGAGGGGTTTTTTAAATCAATATTTTTCAATTTACACGTTAAATTCCCCATACAACTTATTATTTTTTTGAATTTAACGGGCAGCATCAAATAAAAATGGACGAAAACATTTCAAACAAAATCTATGACACTTGTCACTTACGGACGGCGCACCCTTAAGCAAAAATTTAATACAGACCTGCTTCTTAAGTGCCATCCCGTAAAACTTCAATGAAAATGTATGTACTGTTTTGGAAACGAACCCTGTATTGAACACTAGGCTTAAAGTGTGGTGTGTGTGTACACTGGGGCCCTTAGATTATATACACGTACTAGCCGTCACCCGCCCGCTTCGCTGCGCGAAAATTTTTTTTTTTTTTATAGCTTATCATTTGCACAATCTCATGCTCTTACCACATACAATTAATTTTCATCAAGATCGGTTAAGCCGTTCTTGAGTTATAAGAGGACATAAAGACAGACAGACAAACATGTCAAAATCGTAGAATTGGTGTCACTGAGTCATAAAACGAATATTTATCCCAAAATTTGTCAGAAAAATTGCATGTACAGACAGAGTCTACAAATTTATATAGTAGTATAGATAGATAATCTAAGCTGGTGCGATTGCCCTACTTGTACAACTATACAAATAAACCCTTTCTAAGTAAAAAGATCCGATACTTAAACGGAAATAGCTTAAAATTCTACCTCTCCCAGATACCGCAGCGCTCCCCAACTAGATCTAAAGAGGTAGCATCGAGATTTGTATCTTTGCCAGTGGATTCGGCAACTTCATAGACGCCGCCCCATTTAGTTTGGATCAGTGCCAACAGAAGACACTGATTGCTAGCATTGACTCAACTATTGCAACTATATTTTGTGTAATATTAAATTTTGGCGACGTCAGAAGCCATGGTGGTCGCCCTTTGTTATTTCATTTTCATTTTACCATAGTATTTGGTTCAGTAGGATTGTGAACTGTTTGTTTTTTGTTGGAGGCATTTCAATATCTACATTGTATATATCAGCCCCCTGACTATGAGCTCTTATAGCATTATTATTGCAGTTGTGAAAAAGAGACGCGAATATATTCGCCGCTACACGCGTCTCGTTTTCACAACTGCAATAATACTGCTATAAGAGCTCGTGGTTACCCCCCAGAACAATAACTGAAGCTAGTTATTAATCTGAGTATCAGACTATCCAAAACTGACAAATTCTTCAATTTAATGTTCAACCATTTGCCTTAGATATAAAGTTACAGGTCTATTGAGAAAATTTGACAGTACATGTTTTAATTTTATAATTTTTTTTTAAAATAATATTTGTAAAAAAGACAAAAATCTTTTTGCTAAACATTTTTTTTACCAAACGCCCACATGCCTATCAAAAAGAACAGTAGGTATAGAAATCAAAACACACATTACAATCATTCCGTGCACACACATGGCAATAACAAATCACATGCGACTCTCCCGAAATTTGAACAAAGGCCGAAATGAATTAGAGGCATTCGGAGCCACTCGCCGAACAATTGGAGGCAGAGTAAAAATATATTATTCAAGATGAGCCAACAATTGGTGCCCGAATGAAATTTTGTGTACAACGCCTCCACGGGTACAAGCACTGTGCGAAATGTAAAGCGTGTGTCTAAGTAATTTGGGGCTGTGCGAGATTACCCATTGCAGAATACTTACAATCTGCTTTTTTTGTTTCTTCTTTGTGACTTAACACATCCCTATTCTGTTTGTTGTTTAAATGTTTAACGCGCCGGGGTCGGCGATTGCTGAACATAAGCAACTCTCGCAAAGGCCGGTCATCCGATGGGTGACCAAAAAATGTATCATCTCGAGCTCCTCCGTGCTTAGGAAGGCACGTAAATAATAATAATAAATTTATTTATTTTCAGGCAACAAAGTTTTTACAAACAGGTCCATAGATATATACTTACCTTACAAACTAACATATATACCAATATAAACAATTATTTTTAGAAAATAAAACTTATAGCTATGTTAGTATTTACAGCCGTTGGTCCCGGCTGCATTAGTAATCGTTAACAACTACCAATCTGCATGGGCCCGCGTGGTTGTCTATGGCCCGTTCTCCTTATCCATCCATAGGGTAGGCTTGTGCCCCAGCAGTGGGGACATAAAATGAGCTGGTGTCGTGTGTTTGTATTTATTACATGTTTTTTAAAATCTTTTGCTGAAGTTGTTGTAAGCTGCGCATTCACTTATCATTGCAGTATGTGATGCGACAGCGGCACAAACTTTATTAACTACAGTTTTTTATTTTAATTTGACTTTTTTTACTTTTACCTAGGTGGCCTCTATGAGAAAATCGTAAGATTCCTTAATTTTATTCTAAACATCAAAATACCTACCTAGATCTTTAGTACTGCTAATAGTTACTCAGTTGTTCATAAACCAGACACAATAGAAATTCAATTGTTATAAGGCACTGTTGTTACATTGGGCGTCCAAGTATTTATAAACGAGAACAAAATTATTAAAGCTGCTACTAATAGATATTAACTGTATACATTTTTTACAAATGATTCAGACAAAATAAGTAAAATCTCTTTACAGCTTTTTCCGCGTTTATGTACCCCAATTACGCGTTAACATTACAAAAACATACGAACCTAACTAATATTGTAAATTAAACCCTATTAGGAGTACTAATTAAGTTCTTCGCGCAAACAACGACGTGTTCATGCGACATCACAATATTTATTCACGATTGCAATATTCGTGCGAGATTCCTGTGTCCTCGAAGGCGCCGTTCCGGCCGGAGGAAACATTCCTTAATTAAATAAGCCCCAGACAGGTGGGCAACGAGGAAATCTAATATACCAGATACGAATTCCTTTGTTTTTACTTACATAAATACTATTTTCATTTGTCTGTATGAAGAGATAACGTCGCTTGCGGTAAGAAAGGAACTACAATAATAATTAATTAAACCTGAGCATTCATTTTGTTTGTTCCAAAAATTTTTATTTTAGCTTTGGAAAATTTGCAACTGACTCATCTCGCGGGGCTCCAACTTTGCGGGGAATGTGGGGTTAGCCTGATGTCATGGTCGACCCACACAAAATCTAGAGCACCCGTCTACTGCTTGGGCGGGATCCCCAGAACTCTCAGGAGTCGTTTACGACCCGCCACTGTGGTCTCTTTGGACACGTCTCTTACTAAAGCGTTTCACCCCTCGGGTGCGGGGGTGAATCTAAAATACCTGGTTGTAGAATTATGTCTTAAATGATGTTATAAATATTTTTATCTATATATTAATACGTGAAGCAAAAACTTTGTACCCCTTTTTACGAAAATTGCGCGGACGGAGGAGTATGAAATTTCGCACACTTATAGTTTACATAGATAAGGAGTGCAGAATGTTAATATTTTTTTTTAATTATGCATAAAAAATACATTAAATCACTAAAACAAACCATGTATTTGACACACACGCATATTATTATACTCTTTTCAAACAATTCAAAAATGGAAGAGGAGTGGCTGAAATCTGTCAATGCCAATCCAAACCATCTACAGCTTCATGATTCAAACTCACATTTTATCTTTTATAATTTTTCATTGCTTAGGATACAATCCGTGCAGCCTGAATAAAATTACGGTCGAATTTCGACCACTGGGCGAATACTAGTATATAATTCTTCTGTAATACGTGTGTTTGTCACCTAACTCCACCTAAACGGCTGAACCGATTCGGATGAAATTTTGTGTGTATATTTCAATGGGTTCCAAACCATCCGGTTGGAAAACTCAATTGGACCCGGTAGGTGGCGCTGCAACCGGGTCTATCGTGGGATACGGGTGTTCTCAATCGGACGAAGTCGCGAGCGGCCCACTATTATACCTATAAATAAATAGGTTGTTATACCTATTTCATCACTAATCAGCATTGTTCTACATTGCTTTATCAAGGGTGCTATATATCCAGTAAAGTTATAGGACAAAAGCATAGCAGGCATACCTATGCGTCCAAGCGCTGCGGTGGTTGCTTTTCATCGAAATCAATCACTGCCGCCACTGCTATTCCTGTGAAGCCAGCGGCGGCCGCCACATAATTACATAGGCGATATCATCACACGACAACATCATCACATCACCATTAATTTTATGTCCCCACTGCTGAAACACAGATCTTTGACGATGCCTTTGACGAGCCTTCGACGATGGATGAATAGGGAAAACGGGCCATAAACCACCACGCGGGCCCAGTTATTGGTTATTATTAACGAGTGCTAAAACAGCCAGGCTAGCGGCATAACGAGTCTTCCTACGCCCGAAGGAGTTCAAGATGATAAATAATTTATGGTCAATCCGCCTTTGCGATAGTTGCTTAACCTTAGCAATCACAAACCGGGCGCAATATGAGTATAGCCACATAAAGCCCCTAGTAGTTCCACTCTTCAGTTCGTCCCATGGAAAGATAATCTGGTTTGGAGGAACACGGAGCGAAATTAATTACAAAAAATAATAGGAAAGGTATTTGTACTTACATCACGTGCAATTAGTGTCAGACTTTCCTTATGATTAAAGTAAGCAAAAAGACGGACAAGAGTGCGTACCCGGCTTAATGACTGCCTCTAGTAATTACTAGGATTTTTTTTTTATTATTAAGTGCGAAACTTTTGAAATATTCTCACGTAGTCTAATGGTTAAGACCACCGGTCCCACACCCAGAGGTTCTGGGTTCGTTTCCCAGCAGAGGGTACATGTTTGTATACGCGATTTGGTTGGTGGTAGGGCTTGTTTGTCTGCCTGGCTAGCTACCATCATCTTATCTAAATATGTCGCCATACTTAACACCATTGTTTGTAGCTTTATGGTGTTCCGGCAGTTAGATATGAGATAGCTAGTGCCTCGGTAGTTGAGGATTTCGGGTGAAGTGCGCTTTTATATTTTGCCTTACCAGCTGAAGATCAAGTGCTTGCTTATTCGTAAGTAATAAGAAAAAGGAAATAAAGACCAAGGCTTTCCCAGATGTGAAAATTAAAACAAATAGTTTTGCACAAATGCCAAGATATCCGTCTTAAAATTACAACTCTGACTGTATTAAACGGTATTAGTCTATAGAAATCATATTGGAGCAGGAATTTCCTCAAACAAAATAATATTCCAATCTTAACCATCAGATTACCAGTAGATCTGCGGGCACATAAAGCTTTGAGCACGGGGTCCAAAGCCACGCGAGATGTAAGTGGATTCCCTTTTTAATGGTGATTGCTTATTTATAAATGGAATATTTACTATACCTGTTGATGTTCTGATATATTTAATCAGAACGTGAGGAATCTTAGAACGAAATTGGACACTTTCAGAAATAATACTGTGTCTTCTTGTGCGGACTTATACGTAATTACGGAATCAGGCTGCAACGAATCGATTCAAGACGCTGAGATCGTACCACAGGTATACAAATATTAAGGTATGATAGAACCAAGAACGGATGGTCGAAAGTAGGGAGGCGCGCTTCTCGTGACCACACACCGGTTTAAGCTGCGACGTGTACTGATTTCGGACGTTAACTGAAACACGTATGTTTTTGAAATAGTTCATTTAAATTAATATATTTTTGTTTTTGTGCTGTGTTATTTACATACCACCAGGTAGCACAGATAACGATAACTTACGCTTAATAGATTTTATTAGGTCATTATGAAATAAATTACTTAGTATAAAATAAAGTCTAATTGCAACTTGAAAAGTTGAAGTCGTTTTTATTAATAAATTGAATGATGTATTTTACATAATTATAAAATCCACAGCTCTTTAATAAAAATCTTAATAGAATAAAACCTGGTCTCCCTGTGACCACGGACCCTGCAAAGGGTTCGAAACGTCAGGATAAACATTAAATAAATAATGTGTAAAATAAACGCGAGTAGATCCGTAAAAGTTGTTTCATTTCAATGTGTAGTGTTCGCGTAAACTTTAGAAAACAAAATAAAACATTTAAAAATGAATTATTAAAAAAAATACACAGAGCTAAAGCTAAAAGTCACCACAACATCTCTAAAGTTCCGCTAAACGCTAAACTACCCATAACCCAATTAACGAGCCTACGTAGAAGTTCAGCCACAGACTTCAGTGTCAACTATTAGGCTGAACTAAACGCCAATTGCCATCCAATTATAGCCTAAACATGTGTGATTAAACAACCGAAGTAGAATCAATAGCAGCAGTCAACATGCTGACGGTTGATTAAGTAATACGCAGCGGGCATGTGATAATTAATTAGAGTCTGGACGGTGCGGACCGCGCCGGCACAAAGTAAGAGACCCAGAAGGAAAGCTTGATACAAACCGCACTCAAGTAACGCACACCTATGTGTAGCCCTGATGCTACGGCCACACTATCGCGATAACGTGAATATTTGCGTTGTCGCGACACGTCTGGCCAAACAATTCGTCCTATCACGAATCATTAACGCGAATACAAATACTCTTCGCGCCGCTGCTGTCTGTAAATTGCCGCATATCAAAGGGCGCAAATTTTATCGCGACGAAGTTCGTGCGGTTGGCTACACTTCCGCGCGCTTAGTTGACTGCGAGGCGCCGAGCGGTTTGAACGTGCTTTATAATTATTGTGATTTGTATTATTTATAGATTTGAGCAATGAAAGAATATTAGAATCAATAGAAAATTATGAATCTGAACCTTTTATTTCTCTTCTTTACCCTTTTATTTTTTTTGTTCAATTATTAAAGATGCAGTAAATAATTATTTGCTGGTGACATGTAATACGAGTATAGCGCAACCGCCTTCTTCATTTTTTTCCGCGAAGTGAATTACCGCGACGACGTAGCAAAGTTTTTTTTGATTTGGCCAAGCATTTCGTCGTAGATCGAACATGAAGTTTTATCGTGACAACGTGGCGACATCGTGGCGAACACGAATCTTCGCCTTCAAGTGTGGCCGTGGCATTGCGGACACGGATCTCGGAACAGCTCGGAACATTTCCAGCGCAGCTACTGCGAGATTCCGTATCCAAAATTAGGAGACCCAAAAGTTAAGCTTGATACATATCGCGCTCAAGCAACGCGCACATAGACCCTCTCACGGACATGTATCTTGGAACAGCTCGGAACAGTTCGAGCGCAGCTGCTACGAGATTCCGTATCCAAAATTAGGAGACCTAGAATCTCGGAAATCGAAATCTCGGAATCCCGGAAACGAAATCTCGCTGAGCTTTTCCGAGATCCGTGTCCGTGAGAGGCTATGGTTGCGTTGCTCGGACGCGGTTTGTATGAAGCTTTCCTTCTGCAGCCTCCTTAGTTTGTGCCGCCGGTCTCCGGACGGCCGGCACCGCAAATTGCCTAATTTATCGCGCCAGTAGCCAATCGCGTCCGGAACAAAACTTGCCGAGATTCCGGAATACTGTGCAGCGATGACGCCGACCGTCTACTGTTTCTTTTTAACTTTGAAGGGATCGAATGGATTTGTGTAAGGGCCTTTTGTATCTTCAGATGTTTGAGAAATGACTAACGCTTTTTCATGTTTCGCGCCCGGCCGGCGAGAGAACTTTTTCGATTGTACAAATTGTTTTCGGAGGAATTTTGCGGTTTGTTAGACTTAATGCTGAGATGGGCATTTGTTTTTGTTGCTAACTATTTTCCTCATTGCTATTGTAGCAAATGTTATATACGAGTAATAAGTAATAGCTATATATATAGCATTTCAAAGCGTATATGGGTGATTCAAGTCATATTCATACATAGGTACCACCGTAACCCACCGTAAGTAGGTGGGGATTTAACAACTGCAATCTTTAACCATTGGCTTGATGTACCTTCTGAAGCAAGAAGCAGTTCGAGGTATTTCAATTTGCTCACCTACCCGATTATCTCGCATTGAGAAGGTTGCTTAACTTGCAAGATCGCAACATGAACGAGCGATCCGCCGTGATTTTGGCCAGCGTGGTAGTTTATGGCCCGTTTTTCATGTGGTCTTTCCATTCATAGGGAAGGCTCATGCCCCAGCAGTGGGGGGATAAAATGAGATAGTGATGGTGATCGGTTTTCCAAATATTAAGGTTACACCAAACAGCAGACGCGATGATAGCCCGGCGTTGTCGCAACGCAGTACTGCCGGGGCCAATAATAACTAGTGGTCGCCCAGTGGTCGAAATTCGACCGTAATTTTTATAAAAAGCTGTTTACTAAACAATATTTTATTAAGGCTGCACGGATTATATCCTAAGCAATGAAAAATGAAGAAATTTTTGAAAAATGTATGAAACAGTGTTTATTTAATTTCATGTATTTCTTATGCATAATTTTAAAAAATATTAGCATTCTGCACTCTTTGTCTATATAAACTATAAGTGTGCGAAATATTATACTCCTCCTTCTGCGCAATTTTCGTAAAAAAGGGTACAAATTTTTTGCTTCACGTATTAATAAATTCGTTTATTTCAGGCAACAATTTAAAGTTACTATATAACAGCCCCATAGATATCTACCTTACAAACTAACATTATACATATTCATTTACAATCTTTGTTTGTAATATAAAATTTAAATCTGTGTTAGTAATTATTTCGACACTAGTCTTCCACGAAAACGTCTTCTCTCATGAAGGCGGCCAGCTGTCTTTCTTCTGTGGTCCAGTTTATATATGCTAGGTAAATAAGGGTTAGATACACAAATATCTGCTTTTTGTTTTATACGATTTCAGAGTTGGTTTCTTATGAAAAGAGTACAAAACGATGGGCATTAACTACAATTTAAAGTTCTTTTTGTAATTCAAAAATAGTAAGTACCTACATTAGGTATAATTTTAAAAAGTTTAGTAATACCCAAATTACAAGGTAATTGAGTAGTGCAACTGCGATAACTAATAACTACTTATGTGTTCCTTTTTTATTCAATCGAGCAAAGTAGGTACCTACTCGTTATCCACATAACCACAATTAATCAAGAACCTACTTCGTGTTAAGCAATACGACTCTAACACACCCTTTGATGTACACTACAGCTAATAAATCAAAGAACATACAACTAACCAAAGGGCAAAAGTGGCAATCGGCTGTACCAATTTAAATAGGATACATTTATCACCGTCCTTTTCAGACCTAATAACTGGGGCTGTTCAAGTAATGACCAAGAATTGGAGCCGATAAATAAGGGAATTGGCGACCCAACACACGCGGGGAACACAATTAATTACCCTCCATATACGAGGCAACACCAACAATTTACTTGACCGAGTACACAAGACTGGAATTTTGATGGCGTCGGATTGCGAAGCTTTTGAGTGTCGGTTTGGCACTCGAAAGTTAAGAAACGGTGTCGGCTGTCTTTTGTTTTGTCGTGTCATTAGATTGTTGACGATTAAAATAGTTGGTAGGTAAGTATCTGAGATAAGTACCTATTTGTTTTCTAAAGTTGACGCGAACACTACACATTGAAATGATACCACCTTACATGAATGATTGGTCTCGCTGCGCTCGACTAGATACCGCCGGCGTACTTGTTACACCCGAGTCAGTCGCCAGCTGTCAGTCGCGTTGCAAACTGTGAGTTAGGTGCGCGTACCGAATGTTTTGTTAAATTTTGGTCATAAACCGAAGTAAAATGCCAGTTTGCGTAGTTAAACTGTGTATAAATAATACTACAAGAAATAAGAAGGACACCGTTCTTACACACACTACAATATTGAGTTGACGCATTTACGGAGCTATTGTTTCTAGGTAGCGCGGTTCTAGTCGAGCGCAGCGAGACCATCATTAATTTAAGGAAACCACTTTTACGGATCTACTCGCGTTTATTTTACACATTAATTTAATTTTAATATTTATCCTGACGTTTTGAACCCTTTACAGGATCTGCGGTCACGGAGGTCTCCCTGTAACCAAGGAATAAAATGAGTAAAATAAAAGCTAGTGGATCCGTAAAGGTGGTTTCATTACAAGTATTTATTACTGTGATTACTCCTATTTCTCTACTTCCTTACTCTAAAATGTATAGTAGAACCTTGTTAGTAGTAGAAGTAGTAATAAGCGCACACTGTCCCACTGCTGGGCAAAGGCATCCATCATTGGAATCAAGTCGTCGCTACAATTGACGGGTACCTATTGGCTTAATCACAATGTTTGTCAAATCCGGGTTGGTGATCACAAACTAGGGGCTATTCATCAAAAAATCCAAAACACAGTTGGCACGGCCGGAGAATTGAACCCAGGACTTCTGGTTATAAAGCCGAACACTTAGCACTCCGCCACCGTGGCCTAACAGTGCAGTATTACCGTACGTCTAATTGTGTGGGTCCAATACCGTTCGTTACACCACACACCGCAATACGGGGCATGTGGCTTTAGTAATGACAAGCATATACTACCATCTCAACGTAATGTTCGACCAAGGGTTTGCGATGTCAATTCAATTTGGGATACTCGATGTGTACCAAATCATGACGTGTCGGCGCTCGCATTACTTACTGTCCTATCTCATTTTTGGTATTTTTTTTAGTACAAAAGTTTTCCAGCTGAAAGTTTTCAACCTATCACTCTAACTCATTGTAGTGGACTTTCTAAACAAAGTACAGATAATACAACTATGTTTAGATAATCCGTTACTATGTTACAGTGATAGTTTAAAAACCATCAGCTGGAAAACGTTTGTACCAAATAAAAATAAATTCGCGAGGGACGATGTTTGCTAACTAGGCCAGAACTATCCCAGAGATGTGAAGTTCGTCCTCCGACTATCCAGTGGCGGTAGCCAAAATATCATTAATAAAACCATAGCGAAGTTCGAAAATAATAAAATATATGGGATTGACATAAGATTGACCACGTGATTTAGCGCGGCTTATGTGTTCAGTATTTGAATAATTGAGTCGTTTAGCAATACAGACAATCAAACATGGTACGTCATATTATCAAAGTTATGAATCTGTTTGAAACTGTTTGTAAGTACGTTTTACCAACTGAGTAGGTATGTACAATACGAAAAAGCATTATTCGTACTCTTAAGAAGCTTTGTACATTATGGTATTAAATACCTGCAAAGTTAAATATTTTTCAAATTAATAAGTAGGCAAATTCAAATAAAACTTACTATGATTAAGGTGAATAAATGGATCAATGCATTTAAACAACATCACATACATTGTTCTGATCCCAAATACCTACCTAAACCTACCTAAACCACTCGTTTTATGGAAATAAGAAACAACGACGGTACCATACCACAACCACCCAGACCCGACAAAAATTAAAAAGTTCGTTTTCGACATTAACCCGACCGGGAATCGAACCCGAGACAGTTAGCGCCGCCTAAAGTCCGGCGTGCAAGCCACTCGGCTACAGAGGTCGTCAAAATATTATTATCTAGTGGTCGCCCATTTCATCTGTGACCCAGTGGTCGAAATTCGACAGTAATTTTTATAAAAAGCCGTTTACTATTTCGGCTGAATGATGAAGCTGCAAGGCTGCACGGATGGTATCCTAAACAATGAAAAATTAAAAAAGATAGAATGTGTGTTTGGATTGGCATTGACAGTTCGGCCACTCTCCTCTTCCATTTTTGAAATTTTTGAAAAATGTTTATTTAATTTAATGTATTTTTATGTATATTTTTTACAAAAAATATATACATTCTCATAAACTATAAGTGTGCGAAATTTCATACTCCTCCGTCGGCGCAATTTTCGTAAAAACACAACAAAGTTTTTGCTTCACGTATTAATATATAGGTTGCTGTTGTCTGTTTTGATACTTATGTTAATAAAATATTTATGAGTGTATACACACTCATAAATATTTTCCATCCAACCATATATTATAGCTTGGCTTGTTGCTTAAACCTATCTGTAAGACGTAAAATTTAACAATAGATGCATTGTGATCATCCATTCGCCAATCATCTGACCACTTACGCCATCTTACATAAAGCTCTGTGCACATTAAGCCAATCTTTGAATTAATTTTATGCTGATTTTTTTAAGGTGGCCGGGTGGCAAAGCGTTATCGTCATACGTCATCTAGGTAAGGTCGGTCGCTTGACCGACTCTGAAATAGCAAAGAAAAATTTTGTGGTGGAAATGTCCGAACACGTTTGGAGGCGGCATTATCCAACGAGTCATTTTAAAGTAGCCATCCACTTTCTTACTCTCGTCTAAGAGGGGGGGCCACAATGAATTCTGTTTACTTTTTATTTTATATTATACTCACGAGATCACTTTGGGACTTTAAAAATATCTTAGCGCTGATATGATAGCCCTTATCAGCAGTGTCCTACGTTACGTTAAACATTTCATTAAGTTTTTATGTAGCTTGAGTGTGGCATGCTCTCTTTATTGTCTCTGCGGTGTTGGCATGCGTCGGGTCGTTACATTCCCTAAGATATGGTTAAGTGAAGCGATGGCTGATTCATATGTCATACTCGTGAACGGGTGCCGCCTGTGGAGGCTGGTCTGCGCTTGCATACTATTATTTTTATTATTATTGTTAACTATAGTTTTACTTTCTTTTTTTTAAATTCTTTCTTAGACAATTTTTGGCCTTTATTAGTCTGTATGACGTTGTGAAAATTTTAACTGGTAACTGATGTAAATTTGCAAACTTAGATATTATTATATTTCTCTTTTGTTTTTTTTTAACATGTGTGAGTGTTCTTTATATTTTGTGTTTTTATTTGTGCTGGAAAGTGTTCTTTTATGATAGGGCATTTTCCAATATTTTTGACGCTGTAAGGGAGAAAAGAGCTTGACACTTGCTGAGTTTCTTGCCGGTTCTTCTCAGTACAAGATCTTCCGCCCAAAGTAAACTTACGAACCGCTGATGGCATAATGACGTTCATAAGAGCAAATTGGAGCCTAAACTGGATAAGTGATTTTGAATTTTGAATTTTGAATTTTGAATTTATATTTTTATCATATTGTCAAAAAGCATGAAGGCAATGCAAATGTAAAATACTAAAGTATTAAACAGTTATTACACCAAGCTTTTTAGATTAACAGCTTATATTATTGATACAAATACTTACACAAAAATAATAATACTGCAGGTTATACAAGCGTAATCACTGTTGCCACAATGACCGGTCCTAACCCAACCAATAAAAAGTCTCTTGTAGTGTGTGTACACTGTATTAACACACACGCATCACACTCCCTGTAAATATTGTAACGTTAGTTATTTATAAGAGACAGATCAACAATAGCGTAGAATCCGCGTCCTGTCTGATGAGCTTCGCGGTTCATGTCATGAACGCTGGTGTCCCTCAAGGTTCCGTTCTGTCCCAGACGCTATTTCTTCCGCATATCAATGATATGCTTCCACTTGGAAATATTCATTGCTGTGCAGATGATAGTACTGTGCACGGTGGGTATAACGGTCACCCTGCGGCTGGGTGAGTCGAGACTGAAGAGAAACGAGTGAATATTGTCATTGAGCTCAATCGGGCATTGGACCTCATATCTAATTAGGGCTCCAATAATCTTGTTGAGTTCAATGCCAAGAAAACACAGGTAAGTGCGTTTACGGCCAAAAAGTCACCATTCCTTCCCCTTCCAACTCTTCAGGGCACATCTCTAAGCCTTCAGAGCAGTATCAACATGCTCGGTATGACGATTCGCTGTGATCTGAATCAGAAGGACTACATCGAAGCCGTGATCAAAACAGTCTCACGAAAACTTGGTGTCCTGAACAGAGTTCAGCGATTCTTTACGCCTGATCAGTTGTGCCTTTTGTACAATTGCAGCGTCGCGCTGTACGCATTATCAGCAATACAGAGGTCACTATTACTCTCGAACCCCTGCAATTGCGTAGAGATATAGCGTCACTCAGCGTTTTCTATCGCTTAAACCACGGCGAGTGCTCTGAAGAACTGCTTGACCTTATCCCACCTTCTCCCTTCCTCCATAGAAGTACACGTGCTGCTCTCCGGAGTCATCGCTTCACTGTCATACTTATCCAATCGCGCACAAAGAAATTTGGTGACTTGTTTCTTTGTCGCACCTCCAAAAGATGGAATAGTTTACCAGCACACGTTTTTCCTCCTTCCTATGATATGGGGTCCTTCAAACGACGCGTGAAGAAGCACCTTGTGGGCCGGCAGAGTGAGAACCGGCGCTGAACCACTACCTTTGCATGGCGACCCTGCCAGTGCTGCCTGGGCGGCGCTCTTAGAGCATTTTAATGCTCTAAGGCGGCGCTGCACGCAGATGGTTTTAGATATGAAATGGTGAAAAATTTTGCTAAAAACGGTGATGAGAAATGTGTGAAGAACTAAAAAGAGCAATTATTAAACTGAAAGTGATGTGAAATGCAAAAAAAATACCCTTTTAAAAGACTATATTAATTAAGTTATACCTTTACTCTAATATAAAAATAATAAATATATATATAATAAATAAATAATAAATATTGAAATGAAACAACTTTGCGCTTTTCAATAGGTGCGCTTGAAAATGGTTGCGCTTCGAGGAGTACCTCCTTTTACGGATCTACTCGCGTTTAATTTATACATTACTTATTTAATGTTTATCCTGACGTTTCGAACCTTTGCTGGGTCCGTGGTCACAAGAATGTGTAAAATAAACACGAGTAGATCCGTAAAAGTAGTTTAATTTCAATGTGTAGTGTTCGCGTAAACTTTAGAAAACAATAAATAATAAATACTTAATAATAATACAAAAGAAAAATAAACTCATATCTAAATTGATTAATTTAGTTAATAAAATTATGGACAACGCCGGAAAGTGAAAAGCTGAAGGATGAAACTAAATAAAAGCTTGTAAAAAGCTGGGTGCCAGGTTATGATGGTGTCCGATAAGGATGCAGCTGGGAGACAAAGGTGTCCGATGAAGTTATACAGCTAAGAGACGTCAGATGCAGTTCCAAATACCAACTATCACATAACATAAAAAAATTTGTAACTGTCAATTTTAGGTTCTGACAATTTTTTTTTCATTTAATAATTTCTGATTGCGTAAAAAGTTTAATAATCTAACTAATAAAATTTATAAATAAACTGTAGACTGTACTTTGTCAAAATAAACATGTTTTATTAAAGAAGAGTTATAATTTTTTTTTTAATAATCATTTGAATTTTTAATATTTGGGGTAATGTAATCGTTAGTAATAGTTGGGAAAAATATTATAGATAAAAGATTAAAGTAATGGTTAATAATGGTTGTTGACGATACATACAATGAATAGAAGCATTATTAGTTTCAAGTGAAATGTCTATTAGCAACATATTGTGAATTGAAAATACAATGAATCGAATGTTTTCTAATGGTATAATGTTATTAGAAATAAAAAAAAATTTGAAAATAGATGTTTATATAATTTTTAACGCAAATTTTGTTGCGAACAAATTACAAAAACACAAATGTTGAAAAAATTTCCACGAGCAGGGTTTGAACCTGCACCCTTCTGACATACCGGGTCAGGTGCTCTTCCAATTGAGCTATCGTGGTTCTATCCAGCCCGCCGAAATTATTCAACACTATTTACTTTTTACTTTGAAAGCCAAAGGCGCCCATTCAATGTTAACAACTACCGTCATAAACATCCGATCATAATATTTTTACAAATACTAAAGATCAGTTAAGAAGTAGGTAAGCTATTTATAAATGTTTATATAATTTTTAACGCAAATTTTGTTGCGAACAAATTACAAAAACACAAATGTTGAAAAAATTTCCACGAGCAGGGCTTGAACCTGCACCATTCTGACATACCGGGTCAGGGGCTCTTCCAATTGAGCTATCGTGGTTCTATCCAGCCCGCCGAAATTATTCAACGCTATTTACTTTTTACTTTGAAAGCCAAAGGCGCCCATTCAATGTTAACAACTACCGTCATTAACATCCGATCATAATATTTTTACAAATACTAAAGATCAGTTAAGAAGTAGGCAAGCTATTTATAAATGTTTTGCCGCTTGCTACCACGAGCGCCATCTAGTACGTGAGCGGGGAAGCAACAAGTAAGAAGCCTGTCGTCTTTGTAAGAAGCCTGTCATTCTGTAAGAAGCCACTACTACTATTGAACCGACAACCGTAACGCACGCAATTATTGTATTTGAAATTAAAACGAATAAACTACTGTTAAAATAAATGAATAAACAAATCATTGGAGTACCGAAGCCCCCGTTCCTGAACATATGGTCACATCGAGCCGGATTTCGAAAAAGCAAGATACAGCGGAGATCTGCGCCAGCGCCTTCATACGAGTAGTACTCCTCAGCGAATACTCTGCAACAGTACAACGGTCAGGTCTTCGATCCTGTCTACTCCATTTCTATACGAATTTGTGTTAAAACAGTGTCATTTTGTGTATTACAGAACGTCTGTGTCGTGAGTTGCAATTCGCGCGCCAGCCGTTATAAAACCGTTACAAAACTGTGAGTACCTTATCTTTACTTGGACATGGACCTTTAAAATGGGTGGTAAAGACAATTTATCAGTGCCTTTAGCTGGTTCCTCAATTTCTCCTTCTAGAAAACGATTGGGCGAACTTTCTGACTTAAAAAAGCAACGAGGTAGCTTGAAAAGCAGATTGACTCACTTTAAAAAATATTTAAATAATTTTAATAATAGTAGCCCGTCTCAATTACAAATTAAAGAAATAAAATTTAGAATGCAGGCTGCACATGATCTTTTTAAAACATTCAATGAGGTTGAAAACCAAATTGAGCTTTATTCTCCGGAGTCAGACGTTGAATCTAACCAGGAGTATGTAGTATGTTTCGAGTCATTGTATTTTAGTGTTTTAGCAACTGCCGAAAGTATAATCGAAGGAGAGGAGACTGGTAACTCGAAGTGTAACGGTCATTTATCTCGAGCTAACGTAAAACTGCCTGATATTAAATTGCCTTCCTTTGATGGATCATTCGATCATTGGCTTGAATATAAGAATTCATATCTTACCATGATCCACAAACGTTCAGATTTAGACGAAATCCAGAAGTTCCATTATTTGCGATCTTCACTCAGCGGCAGTGCATTACAGGTCATAAGTGCGTTAGAATTCACGGCTAGTAATTATGATCATGCGTGGGATTTATTACATAATAGATTTCATAACACTAGACTTCTGACACACAATCATTTGAAATCGTTATTTTCTATTCCTACTTTAAAGCAAGAGTCCCACACGCACATTAGGAAGCTGATAGATACAGTTTTAAGAAACCTACGAGCTCTTAAAACTTTAGACGAACCTACCGATTCGTGGGACACGATAATCATTTATTTAATTGTTACGAAGTTAGATTTTTTCACAGAACGCGATTGGGAAAATCATAAAGGATCTATTCTTACCGATTCAAGTAAGAGGTTGAAGTTGGAGGATTTGCTCTCATTTCTTAAAAATAAAGCTGACATGTTGGATATGATAAACGCAAGCCATAATAAATTGCAAGTTAAGCCTATGACTATAACCGATAGCAAGCATTGTCAAAATAAATCCAATGCGCCGGTACATAGCTATTTATCAACAAGCAATACAAATTCAAAGAGCAAATCGTCAAACTTCAACAAAAGAGTTTCTATTAATCATTTTTGTCCTTTGTGCAACGGGAATCACGCACTGTATACGTGTCCTAATTTTTTGAATTTGTCTTGTATGGATAGAACAAAATTTGTGGACGAAAAGCGATTGTGCAGTAATTGTTTGCGCAGCGGTCATTCATCTACAGACTGTCGGTTCGGTCCGTGTAAGCAATGTCAAAGTAAGCATAACACTTTACTTCATATAAACGATGCGTCGTCGGTGCATAGCCAGCACACAGCTGCGTCACACACACACACCGGCGCCGGCGCCGGCCCGTCAGCGCTTCATTCCATATCAGCTATCAACGACTCATTGGGACACGCGGACAAAAATTCAACGCGTTCGCAGGTATTGCAGCCTGTGCTTTTATGTACAGCGTTAGTGGAGATAGTTGGTAGGGACAAACGAGTGCATACAGCCCGAGCGCTATTAGATAATGGCAGTCAACACTGTTTTATATCGGATAAATTAAGAAAACGATTAAATGCGCCTTATATACAGTCCACTATTCGTATTTCTGGTGTCGCACAAACAGTGACGCAGTCGAATCAATTATGCGAAATTGTTATACATTCAAAATTAAGCGATTTTAGTAAAAAGGTTAAATGTTTTGTCTTGCAGCGCATAACATCCAGTTTGCCCATGACTAGCATAGATACCGATCTTATACGTATTCCTGATAATGTCCAATTAGCAGATCCCACTTATCACACTCCATCTGAAATTGATTTGTTGATAGGTGCGGATATCTTTTGGGAACTTTTAAACGATAATAGTAGAATTCAATTAGTTAACGGGCCATATCTACTAAACTCGACGCTAGGTTGGTTGTTGTCTGGACCGTTATATACGAGGAGATTATGCTATAATGACTATGTTCATTGCAATTTTAGTCAATCTATAGACGAACAACTTAAACGATTTTGGGAGATAGAAAATGTACCACAGTCATGTAACGTTCTAACTCATGATGAACGTTTGTGCGAGGAGTTATTTACTAAAACAACAAAACGTGAAGCTGGGGGTAGGTTTTCTGTACGTATACCGCTAAAAGAATCGCCTGAGTCGTTAGGTGATTCTTATAACTTAGCGAAAAATAGATTTCTTTCATTGGAGCGTAAACTTGAACGTTCACCACAATATAAACGTATGTACAGGGACTTTATGAAAGATTATGATGTCTTTAGGTCATATGAGTCGTATAGAAAAAGTCGATCAACCAAACTTCTTTCTACCGCATCACGGTGTGTTTAGGGAGGACAGTTCAACGACTAAATTGCGAGTAGTTTTTAATGGTAGTGCTGCAACTACATCTGGCAAGTCACTAAACGATGTACAGTTGCCAGGTCCAGCACTTCAAAATGATATTTTTTCTATTCTCTTGCGTTTTCGGCAGTATAAATACGTAGTATGCGCCGATGTAGAAAAAATGTTCCGTCAAGTTTTGATCCAATCGGATCAAAGAACGTTGCAGCTCATACTTTGGCGTGAAACACCGATTGAACCATTGGGTGTTTACCAACTCAACACAGTAACGTACGGGACTGCTTCGGCTCCACACCTAAGTATGCGCTGTATACGGCAGCTGGCGTTAGACAATGATGATAAGGTTATAGCCCGCACAATTAATGAAGATTTTTTTGTGGACGACTTGATAACGGGAAATAACGATCACGATTTGTGAAAAAATAACGAAAGTTTTACAGAGTGGATGTTTTTCACTTCGTAAGTGGACATTCAATTTTGATGTTACTCATAGTGCACCTGATCATTTGTTTGTAGGTAATCATACGCAAAACAAAACGCTAGGTATAGGTTGGCATAACGATAGTGATGAGCTGCACTATACTACAAAAATCGACAAGTATTCCCATGTATCAAAATTAAGTAAAAGAGTGATGTTATCTACTATTTCACAAATATACGACCCGTTAGGTTTGCTTTCTCCAGCCGTAATATTATCTAAAATAATATTACAAAAATTGTGGCTTAGTAAACTTGATTGGGACGACCCCGTTTCACCTGACATTGAGTTGTTATGGCGTAAACTTATAGAAACATTAAGTTATTTGAGCGTATTAAAAATTCCACGTCATGTAGTGAGTGATAATGTACAACATATTGAACTTCATATATTTAGTGATGCATCACAAAATGCATATGGGGCATGTGCTTATATACGTTCATATAATGAAGATACGGAGGTAACTGTTAGGCTTTTGTGTGCAAAAAGCAGAGTTTCACCTTTAAAGGCACTAAGTATACCGCGTCTAGAACTTTCTGGTGCACTAGTAGGCGCTAGACTTTATAAAAAATAATGAACTCAATGAGGTTAAAATTCACTAAAGTTTACTTCTGGACTGACTCAACCATTGTTATTGGTTGGATGAACATGTCGCCTCATTTGCTAAAATCGTTTGTACAAAACCGTGTCACTGAAGTAAACGAATTGACTGAAAATTTCAGCTGGTTACACGTCGCAAGTAAAGAAAATCCAGCTGACCTGTTATCTAGGGGGCTCACGTTGGATTGCTTAATTGGTTGTGACTTGTGGTGGAATGGTCCGTCCTTTTTACAATATAATCATAAAGATCTTTCTAATAATAATTTAATTAATATAAACAATTTACCGGAATTAAAATCTCAATCATTTAACTTTGTTTCTATTTCTCCATGTGATACAATTCAGTTTCATCGATATTCTTCATTCAGTAAACTTAAACGTGTATGGGCATTCGTGTTGCGTTTTTTGCTTAACATACGGTCAAGCTATTGTGAACGTATAGATAGCAACTACGTGCCAATCGGGCCATCGATGCGCCAAACCGGTTTGTTATCTGTGAACGAGTTGAATGCGTCGCAGCGTTTGTTAGTTAGATGCGCACAGATGCAATCGTTTACAGAGTCGTACGAGAGTTTAATAAACAAATTACCAATAAAGATAAACGCTAAAGAAATGAGTTGTATCTCTGGTTTAAATGTGTTTTTAGATGATCAAAGCCTAATACGAGTGGGTGGTAGACTTTGTAATTCTACTAGCTTTGACTATAACAAAAAACACCCGATCTTACTGTCTAGTAAACATTATTTGTCGGAATTGTTGGTTAGATACGAACATTTACGTCTACTTCATGCTGGTTCACAGCTCCTATTGTCTTGTATGCGTGAAGATTGGTGGTTACTGGGTGCTAGAAATCTTATTAGGAGAATAGTTCACGAATGTGTTACGTGTAGACGAATGAGAGGTAAAACCTTGACCCCAATAATGGCAAATCTGCCGTCTGAACGTTTAGAACCTGGATTTCCGTTTATACGAACTGGTGTGGATTATGCGGGACCGATAATGATATTAAATAAAAAAGGCAGAGGCGCTCGCTTGGTAAAGGGCTATATATGTTTATTTATTTGTTTTCTCACTCGAGCTGTTCATTTAGAGCTTGTTACCAGTCTATCTGCTAACGATTATATTTTAGCACTTAAACGTTTTATAAGCAGACGGGGGTAAACCGACTGCTATTTACTCGGATAACGGCAAAAATTTTGTAGGTGCCGCCAAGGGGTTATCTGCTTTTCTAAGTACTAATAAAACACAAATTTCGGAATTCGCAGCTAATGATAGCATTGAATTTCACTTTATACCACCATATTCACCCCATTTTGGAGGCCTGTGGGAAAGTGGGATAAGGTCATGTAAACACCATCTGAGACGTATTGTAGGCAATGCAAATTTGACATATGAGGAAATGAGCACTGTTTTGACACAAATAGAAGCCGTTCTTAATTCCCGTCCGATGTCATTCTTATCCACCGATCCTACCGATCTCAATCCCCTCACTCCTAGTCACTTCCTTATAGGCCGACCGTTAACTGCTGTTCCAGGAGAGGACTTGACAGATGAGAGAGCTTCACAACTCAACCGATTTCGTCGCGTCGAGCAGTTGCGGCAGCATTTTTGGAAAAGGTGGTCTCGAGAGTACATATCAGAACTTCAACAGAGAACCAAGTGGAAGTCACACAAGGACGACATTGCTTTGGACAGCCTGGTTCTTATAAAAGAAGACAACTTGCCGCCGCTCAAATGGCGATTGGGGCGTGTGATCCAGATATTTCCAGGGTCTGACGGAGTATCTCGTGTAGCTGACATCCGCACTGCGAGTGGAATAACGAGGAGGGCGTTCTCCAAAATATGCCCGTTACCGAAGCAGCCAGAGGACATCCCGAAGACTGATGCATCATCGTTGGAAGCTGGAGCTTCCAAGGCCGGGGGTATGTTGCCGCTTGCTTCCACGAGCGCCATCTAGTACGTGAGCGGGGAAGCAACAAGTAAGAAGCCAGTCGTCTTTGTAAGAAGCCTGTCATTCTGTAAGAAGCCACTACTACTATTGAACCGACAACCGTAACGCACGCAATTATTGTATTTGAAATTAAAACGAATAAACTACTGTTAAAATAAATGAATAAACAAATCATTGGAGTACCGAAGCCCCCGTTCCTGAACAAAATGTTTATATAATTTTTAACGCAAATTTTGTTGCGAACAAATTACAAAAACACAAATGTTGAAAAAATTTCCAGGAGCAGGGTTTGAACCTGCACCCTTCTGACATACCGGGTCAGGTGCTCTTCCAATTGAGCTATCGTGGTTCTATCCAGCCCGCCGAAATTATTCAACACTATTTACTTTTTACTTTGAAAGCCAAAGGCGCCCATTCAATGTTAACAACTACCGTCATTAACATCCGATCATAATATTTTTACAAATACTAAAGATCAGTTAAGAAGTAGGCAAGCTATTTATAAATATTTATATAATTTTTAACGCAAATTTTGTTGCGAACAAATTACAAAAACACAAATGTTGAAAAAAATTTTTCACGAGCAGGGTTTGAACCTGCACCCTTCTGACATACCGGGTCAGGTGCTCTTCCAATTGAGCTATCGTGGTTCTATCCACCGCGCCGAAATTATTCAACACTATTTACTTTTTACTTTGAAAGCCAAAGGCGCCCATTCAATGTTAACAACTACCGTCATTAACATCCGATCATAATATTTTTACAAATACTAAAGATCAGTTGAGAAGAAGGCAAGCTATTTATAAATGTTTATATAATTTTTAACGCAAATTTTGTTACATGACAAATTACATGTGTGCGAACAATACATGCGCCCATTCAACATTTGTGTTTTTGTAATTTGTTCGCAACAAAATTTGCGTTAAAAATTATATAAACATTTATAAATAGCTTGCCTACTTCTTAACTGATCTTTAGTATTTGTAAAAATATTATGATCGGATGTTAATGACGGTAGTTGTTAACATTGAATGGGCGCCTTTGGCTTTCAAAGTAAAAAGTAAATATTGTTGAATAATTTCGGCGCGGTGGATAGAACCACGATAGCTCAATTGGAAGAGCACCTGACCCGGTATGTCAGAAGGGTGCAGGTTCAAACCCTGCTCGTGAAAAATTTTTTTCAACATTTGTGTTTTTGTAATTTGTTCGCAACAAAATTTGCGTTAAAAATTATATAAACATTTATAAATAGCTTGCCTACTTCTTAACTGATCTTTAGTATTTGTAAAAATATTATGATCGGATGTTAATGACGGTAGTTGTTAACATTGAATGGGCGCCTTTGGCTTTCAAAGTAAAAAGTAAATAGTGTTGAATAATTTCGGCGGGCTGGATAGAACCACGATAGCTCAATTGGAAGAGCACCTGACCCGGTAAGTCAGAAGGGTGCAGGTTCAAACCCTGCCCGTGGAAATTTTTTCAACATTTGTGTTTTTGAAAATAGAGTTGTAAAAGTGTAATTTTGTTCAAAAAAAAAAATTCAAAATTCAAAATCATTTATTCAGTTTAGGCTACAAATAGCTCCTATGAACGTCATTTTAAGCTATCGGTTCGTAAGTCTATTTACTCTGGGCGGGAGATCTTGTACTGAGAAGAACTGGCAAGAAACTCAGCAAGTGTCCAGCTCTTTTCTCCCTTACAGCGTCGTAAATATTGGAAAAAGCCCTATCATAAAAGGACACTTTCCAGCACAAATAAAAACACAAAATGTAAAGGACAATCACAACATGTAAAAAAACACAAAAAATAACTAAATAAAATATTTAAGCCTGCAAAAACATAATTTACCAGTTTAATTTTTTACAATATCATACAGTACTAGTAAAAGTCAAAAAAAACTATAGTTAATAATAATAAAAATAAAACTAATTGTAATGTTCAATGCAACGCTATTTTGTTATCTGCAGGACACTATTTATAAGTAGTATTATGTATATGTTTTTTATTATAGCCAGGCTGTTTTATCTTCTAAATATTCTTTGACTGTATAACAACCTTTTTTAATAAAGAAGACTTTACATGTTTTTTAAACTTATCTAAAGGTAAATCTAGTACAGTATTTGGTATTTTATTGTAATAGTGTATACCTTGCCCCAAGAAAGAACCAAGCACCTTCTGTAACCTGAACAGTGGCATTGCAAGTTTTGACTTATTTCTAGTATTAAAATTGTGTACATCACTGTGTTTAGCAAATGAATTGATATTACAACGTACAAGAACTATACAATTATAAATAAATTGAAACGCCACTGTCAAGACATCAATTTCTTTAAAAAGATTTCTTAAAGAAGTTCGTGAACCTAGTCTATAGATTGTTCTTACTGCTCGTTTCTGTAAAATGAATATAGTTTCAATATCAGCCGCTGTTCCCCACAGTAAGAGGCCATACGACATGACACTATGAAAATAACTAAAGTAAACTGTTCTAGCAGTTTCAACGTCTGTTAACTGCCTTATTTTTCTAATGGCATAAGCAGCAGAATTGAGTTTGCCAGCCAATTTCGAAATGTGAGGATTCCATTGAAGTTTTGAGTCAAGGGTTATACCTAAGAAAACTGTTGAGTCTACCAAATCTAATCGATCACCGTTTATTCTTATATCAGTTGGTTCATTTTTGACATTTGGTAATTTAAAATTAATACATTTTGTTTTTTTAGCATTAAGCTGCAAATTATTAATAGTAAACCAACTGAGTACATCAGAGAGTGCTTTGTTTACATCGTCGTAATTATTCTTACACCTACTTATATTAAAAATGAGTGAAGTATCATCTGCAAATAATACGATTTCACAGAAGTTCTCTACAAAGAATGGCAAGTCATTAATATAAATTAAAAACAGAAAAGGACCAAGAATGGACCCTTGTGGAACTCCCATTTTAACATGAGAACCAGACGATTTAGTTCCATTAATATCGACAGTTTGTGTTCGAGAGCTAATTTAGTGCGAAAACTTTGAGACCGTAGTAATTTAGCTTCATCACCAGAGTTTTGTGCTCAACGCAATCGAAAGCCTTGGACAAGTCGCAAAACACTCCAAGGGCGTTTTGAGACTTCTCCCAGGCATCAAATATATGTTTTAATAGAGCAACACCTGCATCAGTAGTAGAACGACCCTTTGTAAATCCATATTGTTTATTATGTAAAAGGTTGTTTATGTTAAAATACGACATCAACTGTTCCAATATAACTTTTTCATAAATTTTGCTTAGAGTTGGTAGTATTGAAATGGGTCGATAGTTAATTATTAATTATTAATCATTGAGAAATTGTTTAGTGAGTCTTGTAAAGAGTTAAATTGCAAGTATATGTAAGTTAAATATGATTAAGATGAAGTGAAGTAGAAGGGTAGTAAGTTCAGGGTACGAATCCTTCATTCAATCATAGCAGAAACGAGATCTCTCTGTGAGAATAGTTGGAGACAGCTCATGACGAAGGCACGCGAAGAAGTAGCGTCAGAGTACATAGTCTTAAAATAATGTCCCTAGAATAAAAGTAAATAATTAATATGTGCACCAAGGTGACACTAATGGTAATAATAAGTAATGAAGTCGACTTTAAATAAATAATGCAAAGAAGAGATGATTATGAGATATTATCATAAAGAGATATAATGTGAAATATGAGAAATACATAAAGAGAGATGTTGGTATCGTTATGAATACTATTGCGACTAAGTAGATAGGCCACATCGACGAAATACGGATTATGACAATTATAGAGTACGGAAATGAAATACCTATGTGAAAAACAGATAATTATGACGTCATGTTTAGGTAATGAATTTTAAATATTGAAATATGTTTTTAAAGAGATATAATGAATGTAGTCAACAACCAACCATCTATAATCATAATGATGTAGTAAGTTTAATGTTTAAATATGATTTTTTTTTTTTTTAATCATATTTTTTTTTCAAAAATTACGGGGCTGGTGTACACCGTATTAACACACACGCATCACACTCCCTGTAAATATTGTAACGTTACTTATAAGAGACAGATCAATATAGACCTCTGTGGGCCGGCAAAGTGAGGGTAACTGATACTGCGTTGATTTCACGATGCACTAGTTGTCGTCGTATCTGGACTCCATATTCACTTAACATAATGTGAAATGGAGACGTATGCCATGCAACGTATATAAAAAAAAATACTTCACAACACGCAGCTTTACAATTCATATTCAATTCAAAAAGGTAAATTTGTATAAATGTACTTAAACTACAATAAAAAAATAAACATAAGTATTCAATAGCGCGCCGTCGTTTGTTATAATTACAGGTAATACAACAAAATACACATACCGGTCCAACCCAACCTATAAAAAGTCATCACTAATACATAAAATATCACGCATTACTATTCTATAATTCACAACACGCAGCTTTACAATTCGCATCAACCGAAACGGCCGAGCACAATCGGTTTAACGTCGGCTTTAACCGACGAGCCATTTTTGAAATGGCCACTCTCCCCAACAATGAGCGGTGGACGAGCAGATTTATCTTGAAATCTATCCTGATTCGATTGTGCCAAAGAACCATTGTGTAGTAAATGATTACTGCAGGTAATACAAGCGAAAGTACGGCTTGCAGTGATCTGTCGTTACCGAGTGACTGACACAAGGGTGTAATGGGTACAGCTTTGGTGGCTGTTCATTAGTTTTCCTGTGGGGGAACGTATAAGGAAATGTTTCTTGAATGTGGTACGTGTGTGGATTAAAGAGGCTTAAACTGTATTGGTTTCTTAGGCTGCTTTTCCACCAGAGCTGTGCGAGGAAGCTAAGCGACGTACGAGGAAGAAATCCACCAATAGGATAAGGCAGGTACTCGATTTTACAACGCAAAAAAAAGTAATCGTCTTAGTGGATTTTCCTCGAACAGTGCTTAGCTACCTTGTATAGCTCTGACGGAAAAACAGCCTTATCCTCGCTAAGGGATGGGTTATTCTGCACCCTTTAAAGAAATTATTTTTAAAAATTTCTTAAAACTTAAAATAGTTCTTTCTATCGTTGCTGTTGGCCTAAGAAAGTTTTCACCTTTTTTAAATATATTTTTACGGGTAAGCACAGTGCCTTGATCTCACCTGATGTTAAGTGATGATAAGGTATATGGTGGAAGCGCACTTCACCCGGGATCCTCAACTAGTGAGGCTCTGGCTACCTTATCTTTAGCTGCCAGAACACAACAATGCTACAAACATTGATGTTACTTGCGTGATGCCAATTCTAGAAAAACTCTAGAATTGTCTGTCAATATTTCTTGACGTTCGATAAGTTTATTCCGCTTATAAATCCGATTTTAGATAAGTCAACAGCAAATACGGACCTTAGTACAGTCATTTGGTGCTCAAAAACAGGGTTACCTGTAAAGTTTTCCGGGAGTTATGAAAATTGGTGATTTTATAGATTTCAACGTGCTCTTTTCAAATTTTCAATTTTCTTCAATCTTTGCCGCTCGCGCCGCCATATTGGAAAAATGGCGCTCAAAAACAGTTTATTGAGAATAACTCCGCTCCGACTCATTTTGTTGTTTGTATTTAAAACGAAAAATATTTCACTACGTGTTGAAAACCCGCTCTACTATTGCCTGTAAGGTTCATTGCAGGTATAAAGGGACACGTCGCCTACAGTGTCGTTCGCATTTTCAGAGCTTTTTTTTTTGTTGGAGTGGACTTTGCGGCTCTCGTACGCTGAAACTATTGATTTTACAAAAAAAATGTTATTACATAAATTATAGGAAATTTTTTCTAGTTTAATTTTTTACATTACTATTTTTATCGAATGAGTCGGAACAGAGTTATTCTCTAAAAACTGTTTTTAGGTGCCATTTTTCCAATATGGCGGCGCGAGCGGCAAAGATACGAGGTGGCAATGTGAATATTCGATAAGAGCACGTCGAAATCTCCCAGAAAACTTTCCAGGTAAAACTACCAAATGACTGAATTACCTAGAAAATTTTTATTAGAATATTTTGGGAGAAAACATTTCCATTTGAAAAAAGATCATCCAAATCGATGGGTAGTTCGAAAGGTTGGAGATGTTTGCAAACAAACAATAAAAAAATAGACGAATTGCGAACCTGCTTTTTTTAATAGTAAAAAATAAATTATGACACAACGTTTTTAATTTTGTCTTAATACGCCATTCTCCTAATTTATCAAGTCAGTACAGGCAGCGTACTTACCGTCCGTATGCGTCCTATGTCGAATAAAAAATTGCTCTTGCCGGATTGCTATTGATTTCGGAATAACCTCACGCGCGCAGCTATCAGGTAGGTACGCCATTCAATTTGGCGGGAGATGCGAGCGGAGATACCCGACTAAACCGTATGACATAAATATGACGATTGCATTAATCCTGTGCCAACAAAGGATTACTTTAGGGCTCCACGTTGGAATTGGTATGTTTCAATTAAACTTGATATGCATGATTTGAATGTTAAGGTCGCTTACTGACCTTGTGTAAGCTTGTTCTATATTAATTTTGGAGAATATTTGTTGGTTACCAATTGTATAAATTAGAAAAGTCAAGAGTATAATATGTAAATGTAAACTTTTGGATAATAAATTGTCTTTTATAAAGAGTTTTTAACATAATCTATTATCTAATCTCTCTATATCCCTTAGCTTATTAAAACACACATGATTCTACTATGTGTAAATTATTTGCATCTCTGATTTTTACAGTTTACTCGTATTGGAGCTCTCCACCCAAGTGAACGTCTGGAAGAAATCGCTTTGAAGCGATAAGACCGCCTAATTGTACTTTTATAAATTGTTTAATTAGATGTTAAATGTTAATTTTTATTGTGTTTTGTAATTATTTAAGTAAAAGTATTTCCTATCTGTATACATATTCGTCTATTAGTAGTTCAGCAGATAAGATTTCATTTTTTACACTGTGTAAGTATAAAGCGACATTCTATAGTTTTGAAGTAGTACATACATAGTGCCCAAGTACGTTTTTTTAGAATTAAGTGTAATGTTAAGTAAATGTACAGAGGTAAGCATTATTTGTAATTCCAGGCTCTTAGAAGTTATTAATTGTATTGTATTAAATTAAATATTACATGATTTGGTAGCGACATAATTTTTGATGTGTAACATCTTTCCGCTCGCCTTCTATATATACAATTTGTGGGAGTGATTTCGTAGAAAAGGGACGGAAGTAGGGTCGTAAAAGTGTGATCATGTAGCTGTTACGTGTTAGTCAGGGAAGCCACCAGTGATCGACACTTTAAGCGCAATGTCCTTTGTAGGTCGTAATATTTGTAAGAGTGATTTCGTAGAAAAAGTAACAGTAATAGTGTGACATTAATTTATATGAAGCTTACCTTCAGCAGTCTCCTTAATAACTTAACTAATTGTAATAACAATTTGTGCGAGTGATTACGTAGAAATGTGACGGAAGTAGCGTAACATGTGACGGAAGTGTTCGTAACAGTGTGATACAATTTGTGGGAGTGATTTCGTAGAAAAAGTAACAGTAACAGTGTGACTGAAGCTTACCTTCAGCAATCTCCTTATTTTTGAAGTAAAACTTCTTTACGGTAGTTCGTTTGCGAGTATGCTAGCGAAATAAAAATAATAATAATAATAATAAATAATAAAAAAAAAAAAAATATATACGTCATAGTTAATTCTATATTCTATTTTAATATTGATTTCAAAAGGTGAGATGTCAAATGTTACACATCTCGACTACAGCTGTAAGGCTCGTTCGTTTTTTTTTTGTAAATGTCGTTACGTTTGTATTAAAGCTGTGGAGTATCTTGCGCCCATTCTTCTCCACAGCTAAAAATAGACGTCCTGAATGGGTAGTAGGTAAAAATGTGTAGACGATTCAGAAGCACTTTTCGTAAGTTTATTTGAATATAAACATTTGACTTTGACTTTAATGTGAAGCGTATATACCTACTTACTCTTTATACTATACTGTTTTTTCAACAGTATAGTATAAAGAGAGACCATAGATGTCAAAAGACATATGATGAGAACATAACACAGAAATTAATATAATAACTTGTTGCGATCTTTATAAGTACCTACCAAAAATAACAACACATACACATAAATAGACGCACTTAGCTTAAAAAAGTCTACAAAGGGATTGATTGAATACACTAGATACATTACACTCTATCAACAATTTGATGTAATAGACCTAATCTATCATACTGATAGTAATCCTTTTAGAACGGATTGATTACGTCGCTCAATCTAGCACTCGAATTTAATGAAAAACTGGATTGATTTAAAAATACCTTTTGAATGGGACTTGCAGATTGAGAAATCTGTATGTTTTAATCAGTTTCAAGGTAGGTTTTATCTAATTTTACACAAGTTTTGTTACGTACAAATAAAATCCAAAAGTGTAGTAAATTATTTAACAAATTGTCATTGGTAGTGCTAAACCTTTAATGACGACCAGCTCCGTAGCCGAGTGGCTCGCACGCCAGACTTTGGGCGGCGCTAACTCTGAGACCCAGGTTCGATTTCCAGTCGGGTCAATGTCGAAAACGAACTTTTCGATATTGTGTCGGGTCTGGGTGGTTGTGGTACCGTCGTTGTTTCTGTTTTCCATTAACGAGTGCTTTAGCTACTTACCTTGGGATCAGGACAATGTATGTGATGTTGTCTAATATATTATATTTATATATAAATTATATTTTATCGGCCAACTCAAGAAAAACTCGACGTTAATAGAAGAGAAGCGTCAGTCGGATAGCTCGGAACTACGAACGGCAAGCATCGCTTTCCACTCGCAACAACCCGCCAGAAGAAGGATGCCTGGGAAAGGTAGGTTGCCCTCGCAGACTTCCGTATAGACTGTGCAAGGCAGCTCGAGGTGAAGAAAGTTTTAGCCTTTTTTACCCAGGGTATCCTCGGGGTATCAGGGTTACGTGGCAGCTCTCTCGTCCCAATGCAAAAGCTGGCTTGGCCAGGAGAAGGGCATACCCACTAAATCTAGGGGAGTCGCAACCAAATAAGCGAAATTTCCATGGGGACTAACCAGCCCCCCGGCCGCCTAACCGATTGCTTTGACTACGCGTATAGTTTATGACGTCATCATGCCATCTCTCATCGCCTATCAAAGCAATATCAATAGCTTTCGATATTGCTTTCATAGGCGGCACGAAACGACAAGATGACGTCATAAACCACACACGAAGTCAAAGCGATCGGTTAGGCGGTCGGGGGGCAGAACACTTTCCGTTGGTCAACCTGATGTTCGGCCTCTAACACTCTGGACGGATGTTATAGGGCACTATAGAAAGGAGTGACGTATTGCCGTCTTCAGTCTGCAACCAATCCGTTCGTCTCCGTCGAATCAGATCGGCCTGCTGATTAGCCTCTCTTCAAGCAAGCTCTAACCTAGCCAATGAAACTTATAGGTTGAGAAGACACAAAAAATTAACAATCGTACCCAAACAAAACCTTTCACAGTAACAAAGTTACGCGATACATTATTAGCAACCGTGATTGTGTACAGTAATAAATGATTCGCCTTTATAGCTCATAATAGCCTTTGAGTAATAAACGGCGTCGACCTATCGGTTGGGGCTAATGGAACGGGCTCATCGTCCATATTAGCCTGCGCGCCTGTATTACTCAACGTCTGGCAGACGTCTTGTGACGGCTGGGGGATAACGTTTATGGTCACACTTGATAATCACTTTACCTATTTAGGTACAAGTACCAAATACCAAGTACTTGATATACCGATACTATTTACCGCCCACTTTTCTGGTTGAAAGCTATAAGGTATTTCGGTTGGTAGTTGTTGTATGTTTAGCGCCATCTGGCACCGGCAAAGGGAAACTAAATATGTTGCAATCAATCTACACAATGTTATCAATCTAGATAATGACATCTTATGTAAATATGTCGTGACAACATCAATGTTTGTAGCATTGTTGTGTTCCGGCAGCTAGTGATAAGATAGCCAGTGCCTCACTAGTTGAGGATCCTGGGTGAAATGCGCTTCCATCATTGGCCTTATCATCACTTAACATCAGGTAAGATCAAGGCACTGTGCTTACTCGTTAATATTTTAAAAAAAATGTACCACTTAAGAGTAGTTCCTATATTTCCCGCAAACAGCGACAGTCCGCCAATGTATAAGGGCCTGCGCGCCCGCCACTCGCTCTCTTTATCACGGCTGCAGCAAGGTTGAGCACAATAAATGTACCTTAATAGTTACAGGTGGTCTCACTCGCCCAAGCTCTTCACAGTAGTTGGTAATTCTGTACTGCTGGTCAGAGCCCTCCATCATTGGTAATTACACTGGCATCTAAAATCCGATGAAAGCTTTTCCTAATCTGACTGTTGAATCTAGGACCTCCGAATATCAATACTGAGGCTGTGCTACTTGGCCATCGAGGCAAGGTGGGTAGATGAGGGTCACAAACCAGCATATAACTAACATTAAAAAAAATATCAAAGTGTACGTTCATGCAGATACGTTTGCTGTTCGTAATTCGTGTATAAACTTTTCAACTTACACCACTAGTTTGACTGATATTCCTAACTAGCGTCAGGAGCGCTGCATAAGCTAACTTCTATTATTCCAGAACTACCAGCTGTTATCCATCTTATGTTAACTACGCTTCTTCAGACGCAACTTTATAAAAATAAAGCGCACTAAGCGATATTTTTGTTAGAGCTTCGAACGAAACGCATTAATTCAAGGCGGGTGCATCATAATATATCGACTTTAGATTAGTGTTGCCGATTTATAGTAGACTATCGATAGCGACCGATAGCAAAAATATTGATAGTTATATCGATAGTGTCAATACTATTGATAGTATCGATAAGAAAAAAGCAATACCACTGATACTGTCGATAGAATTGCTACTCATAAATTATAATTAATTAATAGTATCGATGTATCGTTAGGTAGGAGGCAATAACTGTATCGATAGGTACCTAGAAATATTGTATTTAATTATAAAATAATTAAAATTAGAACGTAGCGATAGTATCGATACTGTCAATACTATTGCTCGTGTCGATAAGTAGGAATGTTGACAGACCAATAACATTGATGATGTATCGATGGTATTGCTGCTTATAAATTATAATCTATCGATAGTATCGATACAATCAAAGTTCTGAAAAGTTCATAATATCGATAGTCAAAATACTATCGATAGTAAAACTATCGATGGTCCGGCAACACTAGTTAAGATTGAGCTCGGATAGCTTACTGCAGTAAATGCTTTTGGGAAATATCCCGCTACGTCAGACGTGAACAGGGTGCTGACGAATTATGGTAATTATTTATTTTTATAATCGGTTAGTTTTATAATTATGCGCATAGTTACAAATTATACTTAGCTCTGGTTTACAGTGTACTTATGTGTTTTTGCAACTTTTTGCGTAAATCACCCTCACAGCGAAATGTTGATGTTAAAACAATATGAAGTAAAAGGTTAATTTTTAATATATTAAAATATCAAATTGTCTAATAGGTACCTACTGTAATATTTTTAATCTATACATATAATAAGAACGTAGGGATAAAAAAATCTGTAAATGCAATATATAAAAAAAAAAATTACACAGGTTGCCTTAAAATCACTTACGGAACATGAAAGAATAGTTTTAAAAAAAATTGTTTGTTTGTTTGTTTGTTTGTTTGTTTGTTTGAAGTCGATAAACTCGAGAATTACTGAACGGATTTTGATCCGGTTTTCACTAAAATGCTAAGAAAAATCCGGAGAAACATATAGGCTACATAAATACTCGAAAATACAGGGTGTCTCATTTAAATCGGTCAGTATGGGAAAGTCTGAAACTATAAGACATACGAAGATCTGTCCTTAGAAACCATGTCATCGATTTTAATAAGAAGAAAAACTGCATTCATACATTTAAAGAAAACCTGTACTCAGCTCGGGAATCGAACCCGGTTGTTTTGAAAAAAATAAACTTATAGTATTTCTATTTAGATATCGATTGTGTAGGTCTTAAGCAGTAAATAGCTCTTTGAAACATGATGTCTAAAATGCATTGTTTTCACGTACTTTAGTTTATTTTAGTAGGTGTTCGAATTGACCACCGTTACATTCAACAAGTTCAGGCATGTAAAATTGTCTCTATGGTTGTTTGTACCTCTTTGCTGGTTTTGTAATTGTAAAATCGTTATCTAAACGTGTTGAATATTGTATTGAAAAAAACGGTGGTCACTTCGAACACCTTCTAAAATAAATAAAAGTATGTGAAAACAATGCATTTTATTCATTTTAGACATTATGTTTCAAAGAGCAATTTACTGCTTAAGACCTACACAATCGATATCTAAATAGAAATAGTGTAAGTTTATTTTTTTCAAAACAACCGGGTTCGATTCCCGAGCTGAGTACAGGTTTTTTTTAAATGTATGAATGCAGTTTTTCTTCTTATTAAAATCGATGACATGGTTCCTAAGAACAGATCTTCGTATGTCTTATAGTTTCAGACTTTCCCATACTGACCGATTTAAATGAGACACCCTGTATAATAAGAACGTAGGGATAAAAAATCTGTAATTGCAAGATATAAAAAAAATACTTTAAAATCACTTACGGAACACAATATAATAGTTTAAAAAGAAATTATTTTTTTGTTTGTTTATTTATTTGTTTGTTTGAACACGATAAACTCGAGAACTACTGAACGGATTTTGATCCGGTTTTACCGAAATGCTAAGAAAATTCCGGAGAATAACATAGGCTACATAAATACTCGAAAATTGTTAAATTTTGATTTGGTCTAAACCGGGATTTAATCCTTGGTTGCTTGGCAACTGTTGTTTATTATGTCATCATCATCATCATCATCATCAGCCTATATTAGTCCACACTGTTTATTATGTAACATAGGGGAATTTTTTTTAATGAGTTTTACGGCTCTTGCATTTGAGGCTCTGGCTCTCTATTGCTATCGTGTTTTACGGCTCTGGGTTCTTTGCCCTTTTGAGCCTGTCATTGATAGTTGTTGTCATGAGAATACCGATTTTGATGCGGTTATCACCAAAATGCTTAGAAAATTTCGGAGAATAACATACAAATTGAAAAATGTTAAACAAATTTTGATATACCTATTTACGCGACTAACTGTTAGATACGTTCGTTGAGTTATTATTTCAGAAAAGTTCACAAATCACGCACATCATTAAACTTGGCTGTACATAGGTACACCTTTTGTTTCATTTTCCGAAATAACCAATAATAATATGGCTATTTAGTCGCGCCTGCGCGCGGCGCTTATTGCAGTTTTCTAATACACAGAAATGTTAAAAGTTAAAACATTACCTATATTTGGCGGTATAAACCTCTGTGTCGTTGCCCAAAATAATGTCTCTTTTTTAGTTAAGCATAGAAATGTTACCTAGGTACTCATTAAATTTGGCTGTATAAAACTTTGTATCATTGCCCAAAATTATGTCTCTATTTTTTTAAATATTGCACATAGAAGATATCTTGAATTACATAGCTTGGCTGTATAAACCTTTGGGTCGTTGCCCAAAATACTTAATATTATTTTTTTAAATATATTTGGTGAAAAAACACGAGAACAGGAAAATTTAAAAAAAAATTGGCGCTCAAATTTTGAAACGAACAGAAGGAAATTTTGATATTTTGCAATGCATTAAGTACCTATTTTTATTTTGTTAATAATTTTCAAATTATATTAATTATTCATTGTATAAAAGTTTTTTAAAACATTTTATGCAGGTACGTTAAATATTTCAGTACTTATTCAGTTCTTATTAATTTTCAAATATGATTTATTCAATGTGTAAAAGTTTTATGAAACATTTGATGCAGGTAAGTTAAACACTTATTTCAGTACTTATTTTACATGTTAGCGGTTTCTTACTTTGGTTTCTTAACATGTTTATAGGATAAATCTGTGTTCAATGATACAATATAAGTAAGTAAGTATCATAACAATTTTAATATCATAAAACCTATAAAGAATGAATTTTGTACATACTTCTAGATTACAGAAAAATGGTTTTTCCATTCTTCTATCGCATAAGACGATGGCTACCTCTGTTATCAGAGTTGCAAAAATGTTTAAGTTTGCAGGGTACAACTGTATTAGAGGCACGGACTTCAGATTTTTTTTTTATTAGAGGTAACTTCTTTCTGTGTCCTGTGATCTACCTCTAAAAAGCTACCTACCTAACAAGATGCCACGAAGAAGTTCAAATTTATCGCAAGTTTGTAACATAAAATACTATACTGTATTACTTATTAGACAATAATATAATTAATTACAGTTCTCAATTTATTGATATTTTGTATCTACGAATAAGAACATAGTTGGTAAATAGTTTTTTTGTGCCTTATGGCCGACAACCAATAATCCTGGACCGCTACCTGCTAGGTACTCGATATCCAGCTTCGGTGGACAAGGCAAAAAAAATTTTGAAGTCCGTGGTTGAACAGTATAACAGTAGATACATCTTAGCTAAGATACACCAGTGCCTAGGACGACTCCGGACGAGTACCTGAGCTGTAAAATACCAATTTTATTACATATAATTGAGCGTCAGTAAACCCATTTCAGGTTTGTATGACGTAGCAAATACGCGCAACCCACCGAGAAACGGTGTTGTATACTGAATGTATGTGGAGGGATAATTGAAACGGGAAACTGAGTGAGAATCTGTATGAACGGGACGATTCTGTGCTTCAAACTGAATATATGTATGTACATGGCAGAGATGATAGTCTAAGAGATAATGTATGAAAAATAATGATGGACGTAAAGGAGACACAGGAAGTATGCCAGAACCAAACTAAATGGAGATCGATTGTCTTTGTCTATCTCAGCATTCCCAGCTGAAAGGATATTAAGAGTGAGTAGATGTACGTATGTCGGTAAATACAATGTCAATTTTCTAAATTTCCGATGCATATAATTTTATTATACCCTAATAAGCTTAAATAGATACCTACTTAAAAATTAAACTGTACAGACTACAGCCTTTAGCTCACGCGGAGGAAGTCGCGGGCAACAGCTAGTATAAAATAATACCGTCAAATGAGCTGGAATAAGCAATCCAACCAAAGCATTGTTAATTTTGCGTCTAATTCGTTTAGTGTACGCTGCAACGTTGTTAAGGTGAGGGCACATTGAGTAAAACGTTTTAATACTTATTTTATATAACATGCTTCAAAACTATATAAGTCAGTATAAGGTTGTTTTATTGACACTTATCGCGTACACTAATATGCTACATATCTATGCAATATATATGTTTTATCATATACTCGCAGTCTGGCCGCACCTTTTGCCAGCTACGGCAACCAAGCAGACTTCTCATCGTCCCTCACTTCCACTTTCGTGCACAAGCCACCCCTACGCTTCTTGTATTTAGGCAAAGCAGCCTGCTACACCACTACAGAGGCAGTATACTAAAATCTATTCAACACCAGGTAATCGCTCTCCTATATCTATGTCATCTGATCAAACCAATTAATACATTGTATCTAGTTGTAAGATTAAGTTATTATTGATTTTCATAGATAAAAATAAAGAAAACCGCAATTCCAAATTTGCAAAATTGCGGACATTGAAAAATATATTTAGACCTAATTGTTTAAAATAAACAAATAAAGGCTTAACATTTATTGAAAATTTTACTATTTATTGTTAACAATGCTACATTGAATTCAAAAGAACATCGACAAAAATTTACAGAAGTAGGTACCTACATCAATCAATCAATCAATCTAGGTTACCTAGATCCTAGGTCCTTCTTGCTCTTGTTGATTTTGCGTTTTATACGTTCAGTGTACGCCGCAACGATGTTAGACAGCAATGGCAGCGAAGCAGACTTCTCATCGTCCCTCACCCCCACCTCCGTACACAAGTCACTCCTGTGCTTCTTGTCCTTAGGTAAAGCAGCTTCAGACGTCATCACAGAGGCAGTATACAGGTAGCCATTCCACTCCAGGTATTCTCGAACGAGGTCGTTGACAAGCAGCACCTCTTCGCTCGGTGGTGGGGGGAGCAGCTTAATGTCCCCTCCATGTATTGTGTGTTGCCTGTCTTGTAGGACTTCGGTGACTTTCGCTCGCATCTGTGGAAAATAGTAGCGATCATCATCAGTCAGCATAACATTAAAGCTGGATGGTTTTTTATTATTATTCGCTGTTAACAAATTAATCAGTCTCTTTACCTACAAAGCTTATGTTAGGTTGGGTTGGTTCACCCCATATTACCCAGCCTTTGATAAAAATAAATAAATATATTATTTTTTATTTCTCGCTCCGTCATTGATAATTAACAAACTAACTAGGTTGGCGCCGCGACCCAAAGTGAGACTTGGCCACCGATACTAAGAGCTTCCACTTCGGTCTGTCCTGCGCCACCACCTGCCACTCATCCACGTGCAGCTTGCGTAGGTCCTTCTCGACCTCATCCCCCGATTGGTACCCAAGGCGGCCCACTGGCTGGCGGCCATTGGGCCTTTCCAGATACCCTCGCTTCACTGCACGATCTTCGCTATTCCTCTCGAGGTAGCCCAGCCAGCGGAGTCTGTATGCTTTTATTTCACCTATGATAATTGATCGGCCATCTGCTCTTCCATCTCGATGTTTACATGAATAATTATGGTTTTTCCAAATTCATAACAACTAAAAGCTTTTAAGTTTTTTTTATAAATATGACGCTTTTATTTAGCCTGACCACCAGTACAATTATTTTGTTTGCACTTTTTAGAAAGTTGTCAGTAATCCTTTCTATTACTAAAACAACGTACAAGTTAGCCGTAGCGTTTGATTACCAGCTAATAAAAACAAAAAAATATGCTATTAAGACTCAATGCTCAATTAGCCTTTTTTGTTGTTTTAATGTGGCTTTTAATGCATCACAATTAAACCACAGCCTTTCAAAGTGGCACACTACGTGACTATGCTAACCCTTTGTCGGGGGGCCGTATACCGATAAGGATCAAAGGTTGAAGATGACTGAAAAAATAAGCTTTGTAACGTACAGACGCCTGCACTGTACACTAACCTAATCAAAACTGTCAAATGTCTTCAATTATAATCAACCTTAAGACATCTGTATAAAGTTCAAAGTCTATTGAAGAAATTCGACAGTTTTAGATAGTAAATTTTACTTTTTTTTCAAGCGCTAATTGCTGCACTGAAACTAAATTAAATATTTCTAAATTTATAAAGTACAGTGAAAAAATTAAACGCCTTTAACGCGTTTTATTTTTATGTGATATCTTTGTGGTATTTCATCTGCAAAGGTGAGTCTGCATGGCCATCGGTTGCAATGACCGTTGGATAGATAGCGCACTGTGCCGCTATTAGCACTCAAAAATTAAAAAGCAGTGACAAAATTCAGCGCTTACGTCAGCCTTCCCGGTAGCATAGCGGTCAGTGCAGCCGCCCGGATTGCGGAAGACCCAGGTTCGATTCCTGGCTGGGGCGGGTGGGCGTTTAATTTTTTCACTGTATTTTATAAATTTTATAAGTATTTAGTTTTAGATAGGTCGATGTGCAGGCGTGTGCACGTAGACAAGTATTGTAGCTATACTGTCTCACTACTGGACGAAGGCATATTATTGGAGACCCCAGAAGCTATATACGCTTTAATTACCGCGCACGAGCATCACACACATAGACCCCCTCACGGACACGGAATTTCGGCTAATCCGATCCGAATCCTTCGGAGAATCTAGTAGGGCACGGGGACACACTAGTGCGTGATGCCGTTCCCTCTAGTAAACCTCCGAAGGTGATTCGTTTCACACGGCTTGAGGAACCCTTTAAGTTTCTCGCCCAAACAAGCACTCTGAAGCTGAAAGAAATTGCTGATTGCCTCAATCAGCGATTTCTCTCCAAAAAAACGGAATCTCGGACCATTTAAAACCAGTTTGAGCGCAGCTGTTGCGACAATCCGTGTCCGTGTGAGGTTGACAAAGGTCTCCATCTTTGAAATCGAGTCATAAAATGTGTGTTGGTGATCACAAACCCGGGCTATGCATGGCAAATAAGAAACGGACTTAAAGGCGGACCTGGGAATTCAATCAACAAGATCTCCCGCCCAGAGTCGACTTATGAACCAATGGCATAGTGACATTCACAGAGCTACTTATAGCCTAAACTGAATAAATGAATTTTAATTTTTAATTTTGAATTTTGAACCTTAGACCTCCAGCTTTCAGACCGAGTGTTTTTCCACTTAGCCACAATAGGGAAACGAAGTAGTTTATAAAAATTAGTGAAACCTAGCTGAATACAAGCGAAAAGTACCTATAAAAAAAATTACTTACACGTACAGTTTAAGCCAATACCCATCCATCATTGTAACGATAACCTGATGTAAATGATGGAGGCCTTTGTGCAGCAGTAGGACTGTACCTAAATGGTCTATTTACTTACCTCATCATCATCATCTCAGCCAAAAGACGTCCACTGCTGGACAAAGGCCTCCCCTAAGGATATGGAGGGTATTTGCCGTAATCGCCACGCTTGGCAGGCGGGTTGGCGATCGCAGTAAGTTGAGGGTAACCTCAGAGAGATGCTGCTGCCCATCCTCTGGAATGGTCCCTTAGTCGGCTTTTACGACACCCACGGGAAGAGATGGGGTAGTACAATTCTTGAACCCCGGCACCACACAGGGAATTATTTATTTACTTACCTACTTTTTTATTATTAACCTATTTTATCCCACTGCTGGGCGAAGGTCTCCATATCTCTTTATTCATCTCTTAAATTGGCGGTCTCCCACCAATCTCTCAAATAGAAGTTGATAACGAGTTTAATGTATTCCAACAAAACAGACCAAAGAGATCGGACCTCATACTACAGCTATGAAACATACACAATACACACCTATAAATATTTGACAACCAACCAAGTGACAAAAGACATCAATTTTTACTTACCTACTATTATGTGAAAATAAAAGCCAGTAAACTTGTAAAGAAAGAGTGTTTCATTCCAATCTTTAAGTTTGTACAGCAAGAACCGGATAGCCAATTGAATTAGTTACAAGAGTTGTAACTTACAACTCAATGCCTTTGGTCAAACAACTGGTCAATGCTCTTACACAATGAGGTTCACACAATCGTTCACTAAATTTCAATTAGTATAGGACCTACTAGTTTTGAGCAAAGTTTTGTCATCGCTGCGGTTATTTGGCAGGCGGGTCTGTGTGTTTGTCATGTACCGTTGTTTCTGGGTCATGTGTCCTACATTTCTTCCCGCTTTGGTATTGTTTCTTTTGAACGAACTGACAATACCTACTTACTTCTGTGTTATGTAAATTTAGCAAACTCAGTAAGATTAAGTTGGAAGAGCGCTTGTACCAAGCTGTGTGCAGAATGGCCCAATGCTATATTATAGATAAGTAAATAGGTATAGAATACTTTATTGCAACATTATAAAAAATACACTAAACATAAACTAATAATAAAATATGATGCGATTAACAAAACATACAAACAAATAAGATTCTAAAGAGATGAAGATTTTACAAAAACACAAATGTCGAAAAAAATTCCACGAGCAGGATATGAACCTTGGGTGGACGCCTTTGGCTTTCAAAGTAAAAAAGTAAATAGTGTTGAATAATTTCGGCGGGCTGGTTAGAACCACGATAGCTCAATTGGGAGAGCACCTGACCCGGTATGTCAGAAGGGTGCAGGTTCAAATCCTGCTCGTGGATTTTTTTTCAACATTTGTGTTTTTGTCATTTGTTCGCAACAAAATTTGCGTTAAAAATTATATAAACAAAACAAAAACAGATGAAGATTTGCTAAGTCGTACGCACGCTCGCAAAGGTTTTGATTTGGTGAAACTATAATTATACTGTCTCACTGCTAGGGAAAAGCCTCCACCAATGAAATCGTGTCATCGCTACAATTGATAAGTACTGACTTATTCACCGCGCTTACCAATGCGGCTTGGTGATCATAAACCCGGGATATGCAACTGAAATTCGAATCACACTTTACCCAACCTGGAAATCAAACCCAGGACACTTACAGTCTGAGCGCTATGCCACTCGGCTACCGAGGTAGATAAACAAACAGGAAAACAAATAAACCGCCCGAATACGAACTCATCGCCAATAACGAGTTTAAAACCCGCGAGCCCTTTGTTCTCCTAAACGCTATGCCAAAATGGCTGTCAATACCTGCCAAAGGAAGCAAACATGCTGCAGTAATTATGGTGGTAAAGTCGACCATGAACATGCTTTAGCATTTTTGTTTGCATTTGTTGGGTCTTTGACTGGTTGGTCACTTTTTACAAACGTTTTAGCAATGGTCAAAACGATTTAAAAAAATAGCATTGTTTGAGAATGGCAAACTACGACGACGTCACTATTTGTGATGTTTGTCACTATTCAAACCTTTTTGGGTTGCAGAAATTCAGGCTTAGGTCAAACAAAAAATAGGTTAATGTTTTAAAGAGCTGCTAAGCGGTGTCATTTATATGTTTAATGTTCTGGAAATAATTATTGTTTTATTGCGCCTAGATTAATTAAGATAATATTAAGCTTTTATATGAATCTCATAGTAAATGAACTTAGTTGTTTTTATGGGAATAAATGTATTTAAACCTAACCTATTGTTGTTATCGACTACTATAGGTAATAGAGAATTACTTATCATAAAACAACAAAGTCTATTTTTACTTAAAAAATCATAAGATAACGTTGTTGTGATCGACAATGAGTTCTAATGAAATGTTTGTAACGATTGTACTTTTACTAATAGTAGTCGAAGGATTTTAATGTTTCGGGCGTCTTCATACTTGTCTGTACGAAAACGGAAGAGTTCGATGGCGATGGTTAACAAGTTCGGTCTGCGATTGCTAAGGCTCAATACTTTCGCAAAGTCCTGTCATCGAATGGGTGATCAAAAATGTATCATCTCCTCTGCGCTTTAAAAGGCACGTAAAGCCGTTGGTCCCGGCTTCATTAGCAGTCGTTAATAACCACCAATCCGCACTGAGCCCGCGTGCTGGTTTATGGCCTGTTCCCCCTATCCATCCATTAGGGCTCATGCCCAGCAGTGGGGGACACAAAATAAGCTGGTGATGAATACGAAGACGCATTCAAAGTGCGGCCGGCCCAGTAAAGTTTTTGTCAAAAGTGGCAAAAGCAATACATTAACATTACCTCAGCTTGCAGTTTGTTCAAATGCCCGCTCCTTTTTAACAGATCTTTTATTGTAACTAGTAGCTCGGCTTCAGAACTTGCTTTTCTTTCATTCATTTTGAAGACAACGATGTTTTATTTGTAAGAAGTTGTATAAAATTTTGTCATTGACATTGACAATTTAAGTGACAAAATTCATAATGACAGACAATGATAAAAGAGGCCGAGGTTTATAATCATAATTTCAATCTAATACAATAGCTCTATTATGCTGTCATAGGCTCTCATATTGTTTTGAAATCAGAATAATAACTAAAGTTTTTATTATTGAAGTAGTTTTATCTAACTCTATTAGTAGGTAATGAAAATACGATATAATTAAAAATATTTTGACATTGAAATTAAATAAAACAGAAAAACAAACATCGTTAATAAATTATTAATAGATAAGAGTAGATAATTATGTCTAAAGCTATCGAGCCTAAAAAAAGTAAAAAAAGTGAAAGTTGAAAATTATATGTTGCTTAATATAGTGATGGATTGTTTCATACCCCTTTCGGAATGTTAACCCTTTTCAAAACAACCTGTATAATGACGGCAGCCTTAAAGTTAGTAGAACTGCGATGTTTGACTTCGAAAACATACCTTATTAGTTAACTAATAGAATTAAGCATCTATTAACAGGTAAACTGGGTTAATATTAGGCCATATCGGTTGAAGTCGGGTTATACATGGTCAAAAAGGTTTAGACATAAATATACACTTACGTACATACTATCACGTCCTTCTACGAAATAGTGGTAGACAAAGCATCAAAATCACCAATTTTGAGTTCATCATCATCATCATCATCATCAGCTCATTTTATGTCCCCACTGCTGGGGCACGAGCCTCCCCTATGGAGGGATAGGGAGAACGGGCCATAAACCACCACGCGGGCACAGTGCGGATTGGTGGTTGTTAACGACTGCTAATGCAGCCGGGACCACCGGCTTAACGTGCCTTCCGAAGCCCGGAGAAGCTAGAGATTATACATTTTTGGTCACCCATCCGATGACCGGCCTTTGTGATAGTTGCCTAACCACAGCACTCGCAGACCGGGCGCGTTAACAACTGCGCCATCGAGCTCCTCGGTTTTGAGTTAACTCGCCGTTAATATTTAATGACCTCGACGCCACATTTAATTAGCATAATCAATTTAGGGCTCTGAGATTTCAGCCGATTTTTTTCATATATTAACGGGTAAGCACAGTGCCTTGATCTCACCTGATGTTAAGTGATGATAAGGCCAATGATGGAAGCGCACTTCACCCGGGATCCTCAACTAGTGAGGCACTGGCTATCTTATCTCTAGCTGCCGGAACACAATAATGCTACAAACATTGATGTTATGGTGACATATTTAGATAAGAAGGTGGTAGCTAGCCAGGCGGACAAACAAGCCCTACCACCAACCAAACCGAGTACACAAACATGTACCCCCGCTGGGAATCGAACCCGGGACCTCTGGGTCTAGACCAGTAGTCTTAGCCACTAGACCACAGAGGCGGTTAAATCGCCTGATGTGCGAGCATCTCGGAACCCTCGTCCCTTAGTCGGCTCTAACGACATGCACGGGAAGTTAGGCAGCCTATATTTTTTTTTCATGTCCCAGACCAGCATGGGATTTAATTTTTTTTTTTATACTCACACCAATTATCTAGCCCAAGAGAAGCTTCGTTATGAAACTCGTTAAATGGTTACTAGACAACGGATATACATACTTAAAATACATAAATACATACTTATTATACATAGAAAACGCCCAGACCCGAGACAATTTAGACAAACAATAATATCTAAATTGACCCGACCGGGGATCGAACCCGGGACCTCAGAGATGGCGACACCATGAAAACCGCTATACAAACCATTCGACTAAGGAGGTCGTCAATATTTAGGTGAAATAAGGTTTTAATGCGTTTGTTTAACGTTATGAGCTAAAAGTTTGTATTAGATTATAAAGAATTAAAAAGTCATGGTTATGGTGACAAAGGGTTGTATGGGCCCTGTGTGTGAATTTATTAGTGTGCGTCTAGTTTATGCTAGTGTTTGATAATTTTTTCGTTTGCGTGCGTAGCAACGTCATTGAAAAATGCATCAGTGTGAACTCTATTTGTGTGCGTTTCCTCGTCCCCCGCGCAGAAAATGACAGACTTTTTTGCGTAGAAATTAGGGCGCGTGGCCTCTCCGGTTGGTTTAATGCTCTAAGGGTGACAATCAAACTTAAAACAAATATAATTAAAATTTTGGTACCAACCTTTAACGTCAAGTGAAATAAAACAGTTAACTTACAAAAACCTTCACAACTAATAATAAATAAGCCAGACTAGTTATATTACCAAACAGTTCAGATTTAGTATTTTATTATAAGCAAATTGGTTCTGAAGGAACATTTCTCTAAATTTAGAAGTTCGTATCAAAGACAATAAGGCTTTACTAAAAGACACGAAGAGATCGCGTGCAACAAACGATGAAGCCAAATTGCCAGCAACGGCCTATATTTCAAAATCAAATTGGCCCGAAACGGCGCCGATTTAAAGTAATAAATTGGATGAAGAACTTCAAACGGATAGACGTTTACACAAAGTTTATACTTTTCTTCTTCAAATATTTGCAAAGCGTTCGACGTCGCTTAAAAGACATTTCTCCGCTGTAGTAAAGATAAACGATTCTGTTGTGAAAGCATTTGGCTACTGAAATGTTAATTTCTTTACTAATACACGGTTCGGACAGTTAGGAAACAAGAAGAATATAGCCAGTTGCTCAGTAGTTGAGGTGTCCGGGCTAAAACACTTCCACCTTCGGCCTAATCTATAAGAATTGAATTCAATGTACAAGAATTCCATTAACCATTTTAAATAAACTAAAAAAAATACTTAAACAATTTTATTGAATCTTTTATTGTAGGTACATTAAAATTACAGCCTAAATTACATTATAAAAAACAAATACAAGGGTGAGCTTATCTTTAAAAGAGATCTCTTCCAGCCAACCCTAGCTGTAGTTGGAAAAGAAAGCCTGCGGGACCAATTGTCGACCATGACATAAGTAAATACCTTACATATAAATAAATAAAATAAATAGGTACTTAAACTAATTATAATGCATTTAAGTACATACCTATACACATATACATATACACTGGCCTGCAAAATTAAGTATCACACTTTTAAAATTGCAATAACTTTTTAAGTACACAAGATATACTTTCGAAACAAAAAGGAAAATGTTACTAATGTATAATTTACTTTAGTTTTAAAGAAAGCTGATAAAAATTTCTGCAAAACGTTTTTTATTTAAAAATCTCTAACTTCTATAGTTTAGAAAATAAATAAATATTAAAAGTGTAGTACTTATTTTTGCAGGCCAGTGTATATAAATATATATTATTATATAATATATACATATTATCATCTGACTGTATAACTATATTATGTTACTGATTACTGCTCAAGTTGGAGAGGTATTGCTCTTTCAATTTCTTTCAATTTTGTTCAAGTCCAAGTTCAATCCTATTGAGGATAGTTCAATGTAACTTTTTTTAACTACACTCAATGATATTGGTTTGTGAGTTTCAACCGTAGAGCATTTAATGCTCCAAGCACATTTAAATGAAGCACTTTTTATGGATCTACTGGCATTTGTTTTTCCTGACATTTTGGAACAGGAGGCAAGTGTCTCGCTGTGACCCTTTGTTAAGAGTTCGAAAAATCATGATAAAATAAGGTTTATACTAATAATAATATGAAACTATTAATATTAATAAAAAAGTAAGTACAGTTTGTGACTTAGTTTGTTTAAGGAGGAAGTTCTGGTACAATTACGAAAATTCTTACACTGCTTTATTTATATATTTAATAAGGTAAGCTTACAGCCAAATACATGCAAGTAGGTAACAAATCATTGTCAATCAACAATTCTTTCATTCATCCTTTTAAAATTACTTAGGTGCAGTCTTATTAATAGTTAACACAGCAATATAATGATTCAGACCTTGTGGGACCATCGTTCATTCAATTCATTCATTCATTAATTCTTCATTCATTCATTCATTGATTCATTAGGCATTAATTTTTAATTTTTGTGCGGAAATATACGAAATCGCAGCGGACGAAGTCGCGGGAAAAGAGCTTGTTTAAAATAATGCTAAGTAGAAAGTTAAGTAAAAAGTAACTATCAAGTAAGTCGTGTTAACCCCTTCAGAAAGAGAAAACAATTATTGTGCTTCAAGTAAGTTCACGACAGTCAGCTAACGGACTGACAAACACGCGATGAGGGTTACAATAATTGTATTTAAATACAGACTACATAGAAACACAAATACACTGATATTGATTTTGATACACAATTTGAATCGATATAGTAATGGCAAGATGTAGATGGAGATAAAGAGATAAGAAATATCAAAATTAAGTAAGTAACACGATAATTGTTTTGAAAAAATACTCAATGGAAATTCCATTTTTTGTTGACAATCGGTGAGGGCCATGGCGTTGAAATACTTATTTAAAATAATTAAAAATTCTTTGTAATGTTTTTTTAACGCATTTCATATACTCGACTTACTCAAAAACTAACAATTTCACAAAGGAACATTTCACTTCAACTGAAAGCAAAGAAAACTTTATTATCTTAATGAATATTCACAAAGGAAACGTTTTGATAAAGATAATATGAAAGACTGACTTTGTTAAAAAAATCGAATTTAGTTCAAAAAGAACTTTAACATAAAGAGACGTCTGACCAACTGCCTGAATCGCTGCCCAGTCGAACATGAAACATTGTTCAAAATTCTTCTGATCAACTTTAAGAATTTATCGGCGCTCTCATTCGCGATTACGTTTGACTAATGATGTAATTAGGTAACCAAGACTCCACAAAGCTTTCTAAAAGTAGTTGAAAAGTGGTTTACCTACGAGCTTTTCGAATAATAAGGTTAGCATCTTCAATAGAACGCTTTGTACGAGTCTACTCAAGCTTACATTTATTTAAAAGACTATTATCAAATCGAAATCGACGAGCTCGATGGCGCAGTGGTTAACGCGCCCGGTCTGCGAGTGCTGAGGTTAAGCAACTTTCGCAAAGGCCGGTCATCGGATGGGTGACCAAAAATTTATCATCTCGAGCTCCTCCGTGCTTCGGAAGGCACGTAAAGCCGTTGGTCCCGGCTGTATTAGCAGTCGTTGACAACCACCAATCCGCACTGGGCCCGCGTGGTGGTTAATGGCCCGTTCTCCCTATCCATCCATAGGAAGGCTCGTGCCCCAGCAGTGGGGACATAAAATGAGCTGATGCTGATGATGATGATGATGATTATGAAATCGCTATGAACACAGTCCTGTTAACCCACCTAGAAAGCTAATGCTTGTATAGGTATGGATTTACGTCAGTATTCTAACGGAGCTATGGGGATGGAGCCGAGCATTCAACCCGAGCATCTCTGCACGACCCGATCCGATCCGAACCCTTCGGAGAATCTAGGGCACGGGGACACGCACTTAAGTGTGTGATGACGTTCCCCCTAGAAAACCTCCGAAGGTGATTCGTTTCACACGGCTTGAGGTACCCTTTACGTACCTCGTCGCCCCCAAAAAAGCCCGGTGACGCTGAAAAAGCCTTATGAGGCAATCAGCAATCTCTCTCAAAAAAAAAATCTCTGTACGTTCGGTTACCGTCACATCACCTAATTTACATGTTTAAGGTTAAGAATCTAATCTAATCTAATCTGATTCTGAAACCGGTGGTTTTATCCACTACTAGACCAAAAAAGTTAAGTATTTTTTTTGGTTTTAAAGAGTGTAATGTGCAGTGTATTCTGTACGCAAACCAAAAGACAGAGCTTGGCCAAACTCCTGCAATAGTTTTTAAAAATAAATTACAGTTCTAGTACATTAAGCACACGTGCCATTTTTCACTTTTTGTGTGGCACTGTGCTAAATCTTCATATAAAACATTTTTAATAGCGGCACTCGGGGCAAATTTTACTAACTTACTCCATGAATAACGTTTAAATGTTTTCCGCTAGTATCTGTATGAAATTATCAAATAAGAAAATATTTTTAACTATAAAGTTGATTCTTTAAGTCAATTGAATCTAAAAATATTTTTCGGAGCATATAAAATGATAGGACATATTAGACATTTTTCAGTTTTATATTTGACTATGCAACCGAAATGGTTTACTCAGTAAATAATAATAATAACAGTCCTAAAAAAATTAAAGATATAAATGTTTATTCAACCAGTGTGTTTCAAGGCTTTATAATAATAATAAGATTTATAATAGTTTATTTTAGATGTCATAATCATCATCATCTCAGCCAAAGAAGTCCAATGCTGGACAAAGGCCTCCCCCAAGGATATGAGGGGTATTTGCCGTAATCGCCACGCTTGGCAGGCGGGTTGGCGATCGCAGTAGGTTGAGGGTAACCTCAGAAAGATGCTGCTGCCCATCCTCTGGAATGGTCCCTTAGTCGGCTTTTACGACACCCACAGGAAGAGATGGGGTGATGCAATTCTTTATCCCCGGCACCACACAGGGAATTTTAAGATGTAGTAAGTAATTATTTACTTGAAGCTTTGAACTTCACCCGCGTGGTTCCCGTTCTCGTGGAAACATAAAAAGTATCCTATGTGTTAATCTAGGTTATAAACTATCTGTATGTCGAATTTCATTCAAATCCATTCAGTAGTATTTACGTGAAAGAGTAACAAACATCCATCCATACTTACAAACTTTCGCGTTTATAATATTAGTAGGATTTTTCGTAGTCATGCTGCGTGTAGCGCTGCTACAAGCTACGGCAGCATTTTAAAATGAAGACTAACTTATATTTGATTGATATATTTAATTGTCATTAATTATTTTATTACTATTCCAAGCACTTCTGTTAGCGCTGGCGCGGCTACAAATCACGCAGAGAACCTCAAACGGCGAAAGAATGGGAATCTTATTGGGGATCTCTTATTTGAGCCGTTTGGGGTAGAGACGTTAGATCCATGGGGCCCGGGTGCTCACAAACTTTTTAAATATATTTCTTTAAAATTAGTAGAAACCACCCGGGACCCCAGAGCTAGCAGCTACTTGGGCTAGCGTATAAGCATTGCTATCCAACGTGGCAATGCTGCTAGCTGACTATATACAATTTGTGGGAGTGATTTCGTGAAATGTGACGGAAGGTAGATGTAACAGTGTAACAGGAAGTCGGGGAAGCGCGCAAGCGCGCGCCATTATGTTAAAGAATCGATATTAAGAACATGACATAATAATATTATAGGTGACATATTGTGTCATTTGACTATTAAACGTCATTTTGAAACGTCTCAAATGTCTTCTAATGAGTATTTACTGCATTTATTTTAACTATATATATTAATACGTGAAGCAAAAACTTTGTACCTCTTTTTACGAAAATTGCGCGGATGGAGGAGTATGAAATTTCACACACTTATAGTTTATATAGAGAAGGAGTACAGAATGTTATTTTTTTTAAATTTGCATAAAAATACATTAAATTAATAAACCAAACATTACACACACTACCATGTATTTGACACACGCATATGTATTTGACACTCACGCATAAAGTATGTACTCTTTTCAAAAATTTCACGAATGGAAGAGGAGCGGCCGAAATCTGTCAATGCCAATCGAAACCATATCCAAATTCACATTCTATCTTTTTTAATTTTTCATTGCTTAAGATACAACCCGTGCAGCCTTAATAAAATTACGAATCGAATTTTGACCACTGGGCGACTATAAGTACCTAGTTATAAAATAATGTAATACCTGACCCATTTTTTTCAGAATATAATGTTAAAATTGCATAATACTAAGGTGAGATGTCAAATGTTACACATCATATGCGACTTCTGTAAGCCTCGCTCGTTTTTTTTATTTATAGTTAGTAAGTTATTGTTTATAGTTTTTATAAGGGATGCTGACGACAACAATAATTAATTCTGAACATGAAATATATAAATGAAATTACGTTCTTACATAACAGTTATATAAAACATTAACCTATTTTTTATTTGACTTAAGCATTGTTTTCTGTAACAACTAATCGTTTTGACAGTTGATAAAATGTTTTTGTTTTGTTTATATAATTTTTAACGCAAATTTTGTTGCGAAACAAATTACAAAAACACAAATGTTGAAAAAATTTCCACGAGCAGGATTTGAACATTTGATAAATTTGCGTTAAAGATTATATAAACAAAACAAAATCATTTTATAAACAGCTTGCCTACTTCTTAACTGATCTTTAGTATTTGTAAAAATATTATGATCAGATGTTAATGACGGTAGCTGTTGACATTGAATGGGCGCCTTTGGCTTTCAAAGTAAAAAGTAAATAGTGTTGAATAATTTCGGCGGGCTGTTTAGAACCACGATAGCTCAATTGGGAGAGCACCTTACCTGGTATGTCAGAAGGGTGCAGGTTCAAATCCTGCTCGTGGAATGTTTTTCAACATTTGTGTTTTTGTGACGACCTCCTTGGTCGAGTGGTTTGTACACAGGTTTTCATGGTGTCGCCATCTCTTAAGTCCCGGGTTCGATCCCCGATCGGGTCAATTTTGAAATTGTTGTTTTTCTGAATTTTCTCGGGTCTGGGTGTTTTCTGTGTATAATAAGTATGTATTTAAGTATTTTAAGTATGTTTATCCATTGTCTAGTAACCATTTAACGAGTTTCATACATAACGAAGCTTCTCTTGGGCTAGATAATTGGTGTGAGTGTAGGAAAGTTTCGTTTTTTTAGTTTTAGTTTTGTAAGTTGTTAAAATGTTTCTCTATCGACTGACATCAAAAAAAACATTACTAACAAAATTGGCAATCGACTACTTCGATTTTCTACAAGAAATTCTTGAAAAGTAATCCCTTCTATCGTTAAAGTGATACTTTCATGCTTACTCACTGGAGCTAGCGCAGAGGTCAGAATGTTCTGGTCTCGATCATGAATACTAAGTAACTTTTTTAATACCGAGACCCCAAACCAAATTTAATTAACATGAGCTTCTACGTGCTTTGGGAGGCGTGATGGGCGTTGATCTGTCTATCTGATGGACCACAAAAATGTCACCCTATGTTTTTTTTTATTTTGCTATTGGCCCAGGGACCGGAACCGCTTTCCATATAAGGGGTTTTTGTTTGGGTAATTCATAGACTTGTTTTCACTAACCCTATCAATACGGTAAGCATTTCTTTGACTTACTGCATCGAAAGGCTAACCAAATTGATACAGTTATTAGGATAAGCACTAACCGCATCCAAAAACCCTGTTGAGGCTAACCCTATAAAAAGGGTTTTAACGCGCACAAGCATTTCAAGCTTCTGCGTGCAATGCATTAGATTTATTATTGCATAATGCGCGAAAACGATATAGGACACGTAAACGGTAAAGCAATATTAAGTCTAATGCATTGCACGTAGAAGCTTGAATTGCTTGTGCGCGTTAAAACCCTTTATAAAGGATTAGCCTCAACAGGGTTTTTGGATGCGGTTAGTGCTTACCCTAATTAACTGTATCAATTTGCTTAGCATTTCGATGCAGTAAGTGACGAAATGCTTATCGTATTGATAGGGTTTCCATAATAATCAGCTTAATCAAAAAAGGGGTTTTCCTGTCCCTGTATTGGCCTAATGTGGCCGTTACAACGTAACCGCTTCTGAGGTCTAGTGGACCACCGGCACTGGTCCGGCCAGTCCCTGAGGTCCCGGGTTTGATTCCCAGCGGTAAGTACATATTGGTGTACACGGTTTAGTTAGTGGCAGGGCTTGTTTCTCTGTCTGGCTAGCTACCACCATCTTATATTACGCTAATATTACGCTATAACATCAATGCCGTTTTGTTCCGGCAGCAAGAGATAAGATATCCAGTGCCTCGGTAGTTGAGGATTCCGGGTGAAGTGCGCTTATACCTTCGGGCCTATCATCACTTAACATCACACACTGCTACACACTACTTTAAAGTTTATACTGACACCCCCCACCAACTTCACGGTTATAAAGTTAGGTGTCAGGCATCCTTACGCAAACACAAGGGACCATCTACGTCAGGTCATAACGCCAGATCAGAACACGCCGAAAAGCATCCTTCATCCGGTACTTTTAAGATTAGTGTCTCGAGCTTGTTGCCCCGTGGACACGTATAGTACACTACCTAATATCCAGATAGGTTACCGGAGCTGTAAGCTCGCTCACTTCTCGTTGCACTAAGAGTACAACTCGCAGTGTACCACTGCTCGGGTCGTCAAATCTAAAGTCGACTACCAAATGTCCTCTTTGGTAGTGGAGTTGCGGTACCCATCCAGGCACCTGATCAATTCCAAAGTCCTACGCGGCTGATTCAACCGGAGGCTTTTGCATCTAGCGGACGCCTCTACTAGTGCTCCAGACTAGTGCCGGAGATGTTGGAGAACGGTTCAATGAAAACCACCGAGCAGAACAACCAACTAAGGGCAATTTACGTGCCCCGCAGATCCTTTCGCTTTAGGCCCCCTCCGGATCACTAAGCACAGCAAAATGCCTACTCATAAGAATAAATAAAAACAGACTTTAGAGGCGGCGAGAAAGTAAAAGTTCTTCTCAAGCTTTAGTGATCAAACATCCACAGAGGGGTTCTAGAGAGGATGACAGACTATCGTTCCTGGCTAGCATAGGAAGCAAGAAAGAAAGAGAGACAGAAAGAAATAACGTGTATTTGAATAGACTCAAGACAATCACACTAATATTATAAATGTGAAAGTTTGTGCGTATGTATGTTCGTATATTTGTTGCTTCTTCACGCTGCAACGGATGGATGGATTTGGATGAAATTCGGCATACAGATAGTTTATAACCTGGATTAAGTTTTTATCCCGATACTAGCTGTGCTCGCGACTTCGTCCGCGTGGAATAGTGACTTTCGGCAGCATTTTTAATTTTTTAGGCTCTTTTCCCGTTTATGCAACATTTTTCACTGATGCTTCGCTCCTATTGGTCACAGCGTGATGTTATATAGCCTAAAGCCTTCCTCGATAAATGGACTATCTAACACAAAAAGAATTATTCAATTTGAACCAGTAGTTCCTGAGATTAGCGCGTTCAAACAAACAAACAAACAAACAAACAAACTCTTCAGCTTTATATATTAGTATAGATTCCCACGGGAATCACACTATAAATATACTAAAAACGACAATTTTATTTTCCAATAAAAAATCATTTGTTTGTTTCGTTGTCATGGAAACCAAAGAGAATTTAATGACTTGATGGAAACTGCCAAAGTGGTACCTACATAGTCCGCCGGGTCCACTAGTAAAAAATAAAATGAATTAACTTAAAAACAATTGAAAGTGTCTCACGGCTGTCTAATCGAATTGGGTCTGTCACAATCTAAGGTCACAATAGTCTATTGCGTGACTGGCAATTTGTATTTAAACTGGTATAAAAAAACTCTTGAGATCTACCAGCTATCTGTGTGCAAAAAAATATGGATTATCTTCAGCAATATTTTGATAGGAGCCTGGACGAGTGCATGTTAAAAAAATATATATTCATTTTTGGCCACCCATTCTAAGTAACGCCTGAGCGTAACATAACTTAACTTGTGCGATCATTACATCGGGCACATAAAAATAGTTATGGTTCACGAAATATGAAAATAATGACAAAATGACACAATAAAAACTTTTTACGATAATATAATAGTTAACACAAATTGAACAACACTGGCGTAGCTCGTAGCACTGTATCTGACTGTAGCGTCTACGAGCCGCATAGCGTGACTACGAAAAATAATGTCAGAAGTACGAATGTTCACTTGCTAAGTATAAAAATATTATAATATTATTTGAGATAATAAACTAGACAATCATAAAAAAGCAGTAATTAGAAACATGTTTTATGACATCATGTTTCTTTTTGAACTTTTTCCTATGTTACTATCTATCACAGTACAAATTAATGAGACTCTGTTTACAATATTTATTTTAACAAATAAAGTGGACTATGAATCATTATCGCTTCTCAAGTTGTTCTCGGCATAAACACAAATACGATAGCAAACCATTCATCGGCAAACAAACGCAAAAAGCCATAGCGAATGATGAAAGCAGCCGGGGCCAAAAGCACCCAACAGCTTCCGTGCCATTCCAAGTGCGAGCTCACTACGGAACTTGGAGTTTGCCGAAGTTCCTCCAATACAAAAGTGCTTCCACAATAAGATGTACATACCAAACAGGCTGTAATGCAAAATATGTGTAACTGCACCCAACGACGGGTGCCGAGGCGCGCCGAACGAGCGAGCGCTCGCGAGCTTCGAACTACTTCGAAGCTCAGTCTCGCTTCGAAAGCTGGTGGGGTAGGTAGTGTCGTCCTAAACAGCTCCGCGCGATCGGTAGTGTTAGTGTGAGTGATCGGACATGAGTGTTTTGCGTTTTCTCACGATACCGTTGGGATATTGACAGGTTAGTGGCAAACATTTTATAGATATACTTTTTTGTTTCTACAATCGAACTTGTTTAACTTATTGTTAAATGTCCTTGAACTTATTTTTGTACGGAGCCGCATTTGTGATATTGCTTTTCAATAAGACGCGTTTATGTTAATGGATGGATGCGTTACATCAAATTATAAATACAGTTGCGTCAATCATTGATTTTAGTATAATTATTTTGAGAGCTTACGATGGCGTCTGTTAGTCTATATTTGATCCAATATATACAGTTGTGTCAATCATTATGATTTTTGTAGTATAATTTAGCTGCGTAACAACTTCATTATCTATTAGACATTTTCCGTTTTTCTTATTTATTTTCTACCTATTTGCTGAGTGAGAGTTTTATCAGCATTTAATCATGTTAACGTAGAACAAGAATTCACACTCAGAGAACTCAGCACTCCGGAGTGTTTGTGGTCCAGGGAGTATATCATACTGATAAGATAATTATGGAAACGAAACGTTTTTCCGAATTTACTCGCGTTTTGATTTACATGTTATTTTATCGTAACGTTTCGTAAAGTTCAGAAAGCGATGAGATACATATTATAGATATTACATACATTACATGTGACGTGTATTAGGTTTGTTTTGAACGAAATGTAACAGTTTTTAAAACTGTCAATTTAGAGCATTAGTTAAAATGCACTTTTTGGTTAATGTTAGCCAAGAGGCTTAATAAAATACTTAAGTAAGTATTTTATTAATGCGGGAATTTTTTGGTTAATGTTAGCCTCTTAAGTATTTTATTAATGCGGGAATTTTTTTTGTAATCGTGGGATTTTTGCACAGATATAGATGTGAAGTCGGACAAAGTATTACTTTTATCTCTGTCAAATTCATTGTATACTTCAGCTAGTTTCTTAATTCAAGAATCAGATTGAATCTAGCCACTACCCGTAGATTTACCTGCGTGCGTTTGACCAATTACTTTTAAACATTAAACATTAAAACATTTTGAATAATATATTTACATACAATATTTAAGAAAATCTACGGCATAGTGGTTTGCAACTTGGTAGGTAAAAACATTATATATTGTATATGTAAATCTTAGTGATTGTCCTTATTTTTCTGCAATAACATAGAGTAAAGCACTATCTAAACCTTACGCAGCTACGGAAGTTACTATCGGTTCTTTTATGAAGTAGAAAAAGGACCTTCGGTGAAGTGTAAGAATATTTTTATTGTTTTATGTTTTGTAAGCCTCATTAATTACACAAGTTATCGCCGGCAGTTCTATTCTTTAGGGACATTTATGTGTTCGTAGAATGCGGAGGCAAAACAAAAATAATAGTTTAATTAGTAATTCTCTGTTAGGAATGAGTGTTTTATCAGAACACATTTATCTGAATATTGTTTCAGCGTTTGTGACGCAAAGTCTGAATATATCTTCTCGCCGCTTTGGGGGCTCCGAAGACAGTAGGGCGAAGTCTTGGCGATAAGCAAGGCGAAGATCGGGGCTCCCGCGCAAATTAAAATAATAGTTAAATAAATTCACAAAAACCAGCAACACGTCCGGTCCCTACAGAGATCAGCCGCCAAAAAAACTGTAATGGTTATTAAATGTCACTATGAGAATATAACTGTCCCACTACTGGGCATAGGCCTCCATTATTTAAATGAAGTCATCACTACAAATTATGGGTAATGGCTGAATCACCACGCTAGCCAAATGCGGGTTGGTGATCACAAACCTGGGGTATGCACCAAAAATCCGAAGCACACTTTGCCCGACCTGGGAATTGAAATCGGGACCTTCGAGTATCTGGCCGAGCGCTTTACCACGATGCCACCTAATAATAATATATAATACTAGCGGTCGCTCGCGGTTTCACCCGCATGGTTCCCGTTCCCGTGCGAAAATCGGGATAAAAAGTCCTAAAAGTCCTAAATCCTATGTGTTAATCCAGGTTATAAACTATCTGTATGCCGAATTTTATTCAAATCCATTCGGAAGTTTTTACGTGAAAGAGTATCAAACATCCATCCATACTTACAAACTTTCGCGTTTATAATATTAGTAGGATTAATAATAAAAATGTTTATTTTCTCTTCACAATAAGGAGTTAAAAAAAGGCTTAAAATATGCTATTAAGATACATAGCATCCTATCATTTGTGGAAGACTGGTGCCTGAAATAGGTTTCGTAAGAAACCTGCAAATACAGGTCACCAGGACCCCCTCGCGGACATAGACAGTATGTAACTATAATATATAGCAACATGAGTAAGATGTAAAGAGGCGAAAAAGAACAAAGACAGATAGATAATTTAGGATCCTATAGCTCTGACCACAACAAACACTTAAAAAAAACATAACACAACGCATGTGTGAAGCGCGCGCCTTTGTCTTGCTTGACAATTGAAAAACAAAAATCAATAGAATACTAAGAACAAATACTAATTAACTATTTAGCAGCTTTAATATTTTGAGACTCATTTATTCGACGGTGAGTTTATATAGGTAGTTGTATGTTTAGATTAAACGAATATAAAACACAGCCTTTCTTTTTACAATGGGGAAGCGCTTATGGCCTTCGTTTCACCCCGATTGGTAAGATAAAGTGGGACTTGGAGCATCATCATCATCATCATCTCAGCCAAAGACGTCCACTGCTGGACAAAGGCCTCCCCCAAGGATATGAGGGGTATTTGCCGTAATCGCCACGCTTGGCAGGCGGGTTGGCACTTGGAGCATACTTCATCTCAAATCCTTAACCGCTGATGATCTGGCTTTCAACAATGCTTATAACATTGTTGCTATGTCGACTTAGCAAATTACGGTATGATTGTAGTGGCTTCGCTACAAGACAAAATTTGTAAAAGTTGATATTACTACAATTTAAATTTAAATTTGAATTTAATTTTTTTCAATTTACTGAATTTACAAAACAAAATTTGTTGGTATATCTTCATTAACAATTATTTTATGGACTAGTATGTGCTCATAATAAAGTTTATATTACTGTATAAAATATAATATTAAGTACTGTATAGTATAATGTCTCCACGAAAGATCAGCGTTGTAGTTTTTGTTCACTGCAACAAATGCTGCTTTTAGGAAACATTTTTAATTATAATTTTTTTGTTTGTTCTACATAAAATTTAAATGAAACAATTTTTACGGATCTACTCGCGTTAATCCTGACGTTTCGAACCCTTTGCAAGGTCCGTGGTCACAGGAAGACTGTAAAAGTTGTTCCATTTCAATGTGTAGTGTTCGCGTAAACTTTAGAAAACAATATGTTGTTCTACATAAGTTTATATTGTGTGTTCATTTAGTAAAATACATTTCATTAATTTTATTTTATTTCATTTCAAAAATTTAATACAAAGAATCAATCAGTCTCAGGAAGCTCGAGTGGGAATTGAACCCACGGCCATTGGATAACCCCGGTCCAACGATCTGACCGTTGAGCTGTCGGGGTCTCGGTGGCAAAGTGCTCACAATCATGCTGAGCTAGCATTAGCTATAGCGAGGAGCTCGAAAGCGGAGAGGTTAACGCGCCCGGTCTGCGAGTGCTGAGGTTAAGCAACTTTCGCAAAGGCCGGTCATCGCATGGGTGACCAAAAATTTATCATCTCGAGCTCCTCCGTGCTTCGGAAGGCACGTAAAGCCGTTGGTCCCGGCTGCAATAGCAGTCGTTAACAACCACCAATCCGTACTGGGCCCGCGTGGTGGTTTATGGCCCGTTCTCCCTATCCATCCATAGGGAAGGCTCGTGCCCCAGCAGTGGGAACATAAAATGAGCTGGTGATGTGTGTGATTTAGCATAAATGTGAGAGCTTACCAATTCGGCCACCGAGGCGTTTCAAAGAGTAGAATCACAAGAAGTATGCCACTAAATTCAGGACTGCACTGCGCGAAAAAGTCTTAAGTTTAAAGCTTTTTGGCGTTTCGCTCGGCAGCTACCACGATTTACTATCGATAAATCCATAAAACAGCAAATAACCGTTAACCTGTTTGTCGCGAGTAATCTAACGTCGAATTTCGGTAATAATTTAAAAACAACGCCCGTTTTGGCACGCCGGCCGCTATCGGAGCGCATAACTTGCGGATATCTGGGGACTTGTCGTAAATCGCAATATCGACGCGGTCACTCGTCACGGATATATTATTATGTGGGCACCATGAAAATAGAAAACAAATATTCAAAATTTTTTTACCACCTGGCTGGTATCTCATCATACTGGTAAAGTTTAGCCGCAATAACCAACACCTCGGTTTCTATCTGACATCTCTGAGAGGTTTCAATAATTCGTGAAAATATATGTTTTGGTGCCTGCATTTAAATAAATAATAATAATAATAAACAATTTATTTCAGACACATGGTCCATAGAGTGTTAATAACAATGTTTCTTAAACTAAGTTAGTTTAAACCATAGTAACAACTATGCCAAAAACAAAAAAAAACATGAACTCGGTAACACTTTTAAATTAGATCTTTTGAATGCGAGGAATTCCAGAAAAAAATATTGATGTCATGAATTGGATTGGATGTCATGAAAGGCACTTAATGTTTCATAATTTTTATTGATGAGATGACGGCTGATTGAAGGTAACGGAGGCAGAAAACATGTTGCGCCGACCTCAAATAAGATTGGGAATGGCAGGCAAATGATAAAGAATTATTCAGGTATTTTTGTGTGATGGTAAGGTAAAGTTATAATTTAAGTTCTTTAAATTGTTAGTTGTCAGGACAAATTTCAGGTCCTCTGCAAGCCATCTGCCATTGTGATATATTTATATCGGTTTGTAGATAAAACATTTGTCTTCTATAGTGTCTAGTCTATTGTATACATTATCTGGTGTCTGGTATTATACCTAATACTTGAATGCTATTATCATCGCATAATTATGATCGCTTTTTAGTATGACATCCTAGAGGTTTAAAAAAAATTTAAGTGTTGGATTTTCAAATTCATGATCTAGTAGTACCTGTTTGTATTTTGTATACTTTTTCATAGTCTGGTTATGACTTTTGGTAGAGTTTTCATCACATTTTTCTGTTAATCCCACATAATTATATTTTTCTCTCTCTTTGTAGTCTTTTATCTTGTATTTTATACTGCTGCTGTTTCCCTTGAAATAAAATAAGAGTACCCGATGTAAAATAAGATCATACCTACGCACTTTTGCTATACATGATATAATTCAAAAAGTTTGACATTTCATTCCATCCAGTCCATTATCGGAACCATAACTCCAGCTATCCTGGCTGTTATAAATGCTATTGAAGCGAAAACTTACAGCGACTGGGACATTTTAAGAGAAAAATTCAGCGTATAACTTACACATATAACTTACTTTATAGTAGAAACGTCATTGAGCTGAAATAATAGGTATTTAATTGATATTTCGATTTCAGGCCGCTGACACATAAATCTACTTACATTTTAGTTCTTAACAACTTGATATAATAGATAACTTAAAAGAAAATAAAACGAAATACAGGTTAGCTGAAGTGGAAAGTAAAATGGAATTAACGATATCCGGCTGGATAACAGTACACGACATTTGCCTTTTTATTTGATTCTTTATAGGTATATATTGTTTAACCAGAAAAAACTTCAGAGTTCAAATGTTTCATACCAATATGCTAATTTAAATTAGACCTTGTTTTAAACGTCTTATTTAAATACATAGATCTAAATAATTCGAAATGTTTTTTACAAAATTATTACTTTGTAAACATAGGATAATTTATTATACAATAGGCATGCGCTATTTGTACCTACAGTTTAGTATTACAATATTCACATTCCAGCATTATTTTAGTGCAAAAGGAAAAATTGATTCTCTGTTATTCTTACGTTTGATTTGTTTATTGTATTAAATTAAAATTAATACAAAATTCAAAATTATTTATTCAGCTTAGGCTACAAATAGCTCTTATGAACGTCATTATGCCATCGGTTCGTAAGTCTACTCTGGGCGGGAGATCTTGTACTGAGAAGAACCGGCAAGAAACTCAGCAAGTGTCCAGCTCTTTTCTCCCTTACAGCGTCAAAAATATTGGAAAGTGCCCCATCATAAAAGGACATTAATGTTTCTACTCGTATACAATGCAATATTTCTGGCAAAATACGCTGGACTAATATGTCTATATTATGGTATCCTATTATTGTACCATATTCAGGGGCAGGGCACATTGCTCGCAGGACTGATGGCCGCTGGGGCGGGATAGTCCTTGAGTTGCGACCGCGTACCGGAAGGCGGAGTGTGGGCAGGCCTCCAACAAGGTGGACTGACGATCTGGTAAAGGTCGCGGGAAGCCGCTGGATGCGAGCAGCACTAAACCGGTCATTGTGGAGATCCTTGGGGGAGGCCTTTGTCCAGCAGTAGACGTCTTTTGGCTGAGATGAATAAATATAATCATTCATTCATTATTTATTCGAACTTTGAAATTTGTGTGGGACATTAAAATGTATGAACGCCCTTAAATGTAGAAAATACAAATCAATAAGGTACAACCAACACTATCAAACAGAGCGCACCTCTGCATGTCATGACGACAGTTTCGTTTGAACAAGCTGTTTATTCCGTTCAGCCCTGGCTGTTACTCTCCGAGATGTAATAAATAATGCAATAGGTACTTGAAATACCCGCCTAAAGTAATCTTACCGGGCATAGCAAATTTTGTTTTAAGGCGACGCATTGGAAATTTACGTGGCGGGGATCTTGATTTTTCCCAACAATTACAAAACATATGAAAGTGATATTTGATAACATGATATTTCATTTAATTGACTTCATTTTGCTAGTTGCAGAAACACGATTTGTCAACTTTTATAACAGAGAAAAAATATCAAAGTAACCTCTTTTAAAACATAGATTTGCATTTTACAGGCTAACCAGACCGATTTAAGCAACTAAATTTTCTAAGTAGATTAGTCTTAACACACACTTCAATATTGTAGTTCATTTTTTTTTATAATTTGTAGTTTTAATTTGAAGGGAAAAAAACTGTTTTTCTTATGTTACGGGGCGCAAACGCTCATATCAAAACGTATGAGATTTATTGTTTAGCAGTGCGTCGCCTTAACCTACAAATTTATTGATCGGTCGCAATAATTGCGCTGCCGACGTTTATAAGTCGGTGCTTTACTAGTAGATAGATAAATCTATACTGAAAGAGGTAAAGTATGTGATCTTGTTTGTTTGTTTGTGGAAGGTTTCTCAAAAATTATTTTACTGATAAAATGCTACATGCCATTGCGGGTAATATTTAATTAAAAAAAAAAAACTTTTCTACACTCACACCAATTATCTAGCCCAAGAGAAGCTTCGTTATGAAACTCGTTAAATGGTTACTAGACAACGGATAAACCTACTTAAAATACTTAAATACATACTTATTATACATAGAAAACACCCAGACCAGAGACAATTTAGAAAAACAATAATTTCTAAATTGACCCGACCGGGGATCGAACCCGGGACCTCAGAGATGGCGACTCCATGAAAACCGGTGTACAAACCACTCGACCAAGGAGGTCGTCTAATTGAAAAAAGAGTTTATTTCAAAAATCATAAATCAACCCAAGTGAAGTCGCGGGCGATGTGCTAGTGATAAGGTACTACACAAATAGACACACACGTAATAATTTTGTCAAAAGGATATGTAATAATTCAAATAAAAATCAAAAGTATGTATTCAGTAAACTGAATTATATTTTTGTAGCCTAAACCATGCACTAATTAAAGATAGTCCATGGTTTAGGCTACAAAAATTATCGCTTATGAATGTCATTATAGAATCGGTCATTCGTAAGTCTACATACCTTGTCCCTTAGGATTAGCAAGTTCAATTTTTATTTTACAGTAAAATGATAAAACTGATTTGTAGATACATTATTATTGCCTTCATTTAATTTTGTGATATCATGGCAGAGTATTCTATAAATAAATTCGTTAGCTTATTAAACAGCCGCTCTTTATAAAACATAATTTCCCTGCCGTAAGCATTTCACACCTTCAAAAGTTGAAATTTAATATTGCGTCTCAAATTACCCGAACTTATTTTTACTTCAAACTTTGTACTTTCTTGTATCATTTTTCATATTATTATTTTGCTTTATTAATTATTTACAATGCTGTTTTTAACGAAACTGAAAATAACACATCAAAAAGATTATTTGTGACAAATTTTCTTCTTCCAAGTAATATTTTAGACTTAATTAGTAGTTAATTACGTTTCTCATAACTACCGGCTCAATTGTATATCTGAACTTATATTTTTTTATACGCCGATCAATACATTTGGGACCGTTGATGTCTTTTGAAGTAGGTACATATTCATAATACATATTATTGGTCCCCAAGTAACGAAGTGGGCATCAACTATTTGTCTCGTAATACGAGTATATGCTTAACCATGGACCAACTGCCGTGTTAATCAGCAAACATAAAGATTTACCTGATGTATAAGTCAGAGTCCGTAACGTTTTTAGTTTTTTTTATAAAACTCAGCCAAAAAAAAAATCGGCCATTTGGTCGAGTAATCGTCTTCAACTTGACAGACAGTGAAATCTGAGGTAATTGTGTACAGTTAACTATAAAAAGCATTTGATTAATTTTATAAACTTTAAATGTTTCATTGCATCGGTGGCCGAATGGCAAGCATTAGGCTTATTATTATATTATATTTCCCGTGTGGTGCCGGAGATAAAGAATTGCACCACCCCATCTCAACCCGTGGGTGTCGTAAAAGGCGACTAAGGGACCATTCCAGAGGATGGGCAGCAGCATCTCTCTGAGGTTACCTTCAACCTACTGCGATCGCCAACCCGCCTGCCAAGCGTGGCGATTATGGCAAATACCCCCCCATGACATGCACAACAGCAAAAACCGGCCCCTAGTCCCCGGCGGCCCCGCTCGCCCTAGCTACGGTAGCGGCCAAGGCAGCGACGGGGCAGGGGGTGCTAAGAATCTCCGGCAGAGACCTGGCTACCGCCAACAACGAACTCTGGCCCTGGCAACATTTAACACGCGCACATTACGGACTGACGAGAAGATTCACGAACTGGAGGAAGAATTGAGCAAGATACGGTGGGACATAGTTGGATTATCTGAAGTCCGAAGAGAGGGGGAGGACTCGATAATCCTCAAGTCCGGTAACTTGCTCTATTTCCGGGAGGGCGAACAACTGTCCCAAGGTGGTGTCGGGTTCATCGTCCACAAGTCCCTCGTGAACAACGTTGTCGAGACCGGGAGTGTGTCGCCTAGGGTAGCGTACCTTATACTCAGAATAACCAAACGGTATTCGTTGAAGGTCATACAGGTTTATGCTCCTACTACGACACACCCTGACGATGAGGTGGAAGCTACGTATGAGGACATCTCTAGAGCCATACAAGCCTCCAAAACTCATTACACCGTTGTCATGGGAGACTTTAACGCAAAACTGGGCAAACGAAGCGGCGATGAGATGAGAGTGGGACGATTTGGGGTTGGTAATCGGAACTCCCGGGGCCAACTGATGGCGGACTTTCTTGAGAGGGAGGGCTTCTTTATGATGAACTTCTTTTTCAGGAAAGCTGAACACCGCAAGTGGACCTGGATGAGTCCCGATGGTGCAACCAAAAACGAGATCAATCTCGTTTTTGGTCTTTATCATGTCGACGAGGAAGCAAATATTCAATGATGTCACTGTGATCAATGCGTTTAAAACTGGCAGCGATCACCGGTTGGTAAGAGGCACATTGAATATCAACGTTAAGCTGGAAAGACGTCGATTGGTAAGGTCTACGCTCCGTCCTGCACCCATCCAAATCCAAAACCCCGAAAGCTTTCAGCTCGAATTGCAGAATCGCTTCGAGCGCCTAAATGATTGCGAAAATGTGGACGAATACAGCAACAGGTTTGTGGAAACTGTCCAAACGGTTGGGTCCAAGTTCTTTAAAACCCACCGTGCAAAAGGAACCAAAAAGTTCTCAGACCATACTCTCAAACTAATGGAAGAGCGGCGCGCAATGGTTCTGCTTTCCTCAGGTGATGCGTCTCAGTTTCAGCGGCTAAATAGGCAGATCTCGAAGTCTATGACTCGCGACACGCGCCAATTTAATACTAACCGTATTAAAGAGGCCATTGAGCGGAACAAAGGCTCAAAAGTGTTCGCAAGAGATCTGGGTATTGGGCAGTGCCAACTGACGACGCTGAAAACCGATGACGGCAGAACTGTCACGACCAGGTCCGATGTTATGGGAGAGGTCGAGAAGTTCTATGGACAGCTTTACACATCCACACGGCCATCTGTACGCTTAGCTAGAGACCCTAGAACTAAGTTAACCCGGCACTATACCGAAGACATCCCGGACATCAGCCTATACGAGATTAGTATGGCTCTCAAACAGCTCAAAAACGGCAGGGCACCAGGTGCTGACGGAATTACGGCCGAGCTTCTGAAAGCAGGCGGAAGACCGGTACTCGTAGCTCTTCAGAAGCTATTTAATTCCGTCGTACTAGGGGGCAGAACGCCAGAGACGTGGCACGAAGGTATGGTGGTACTGTTTTTCAAAAAGGGCGATAAAACCCTGCTGAAGAATTACAGGCCCATCTCACTTCTAAGCCACGTCTACAAGCTGTTTTCGAGAGTCATAACGAATCGTCTCGCACGCAGGTTTGATGACTTCCAGCCTATCGAACAAGCCGGTTTCCGAAAAGGCTTCAGCACCATAGACCACATACATACGCTGCGGCAGGTTATACAGAAGACCGAAGAGTATAACCAGCCTCTTTGCTTAGCGTTTGTGGACTATGAAAAAGCCTTCGATTCGATTGAGACATGGGCCGTGCTACAGTCTCTCCAGCGGTGCCAAATTAACTATCGGTACATCGAAGTGTTGAGGTGTTTGTATGAAAGCGCCACTATGTCAGTCCGTCTTCAGGACCAGAGCTCGAAACCTATACAGTTGCAGCGAGGAGTGAGACAGGGAGATGTGATTTCTCCGAAACTGTTCACTGCTGCACTGGAAGATGTTTTTAAGCTTCTGGACTGCAAAGGACTCGGCATCAACGTCAACGGCGTATACATCACTCACCTTCGGTTTGCTGACGATATAGTGGTCATGGCTGAGACCCTGGAAGACCTCGGCGCAATGCTCGGTGACCTCAACAGAGTCTCTCAACAAGTGGGTCTTAAAATGAACATGGAGAAGACGAAAGTTATGTCGAACTCACGTGTCGTACCCACTCCTCTGAAGGTTGGGGACTCTGCCCTTGAAGTTGTGGACAATTATGTTTACCTGGGACAAACGGTCCAGCTAGGTAGGTCCAACTTCAGCAAAGAGGTCAATCGTCGAATCCAATTAGGCTGGGCAGCGTTCGGTAAGCTACGAAATATCTTCTCGTCCGATATACCGCAGTGTCTCAAGACGAAAGTCTTTGACCAGTGTGTGTTGCCAGTGATGACATACGGGACTGAGACGTGGTCGCTCACTATGGGCCTCATAAAAAGGCTCAAGGTCACTCATAGAGCAATGGAGAGGGCTATGCTCGGGGTTTCTCTGCGTGATCGAATCAGAAATGAGGAGATCCGCAGAAGAACAAAGGTAACCGACATAGCCCGAAGAGTTGCTAAGCTCAAGTGGCAGTGGGCAGGTCACATTGCTCGCAGGACTGATGGCCGCTGGGGCGGGATAGTCCTGGAGTGGCGACCGCGTACCGGAAAGCGCAGTGTGGGCAGGCCTCCAACAAGGTGGACCGACGATCTGGTGAAGGTCGCGGGAAGCCGCTGGATGCAAGCAGCACAAAACCGGTCGTTGTGGAGATCCTTGGGGGAGGCCTTTGTCCAGCAGTGGACGTCTTTTGGCTGAGATGATGATGATGAGGCTTATTATTATTTATAAGTATAACAAAACGAATAAAACTTTTGAAATTCTTATATAAAATGTACTTAAATAAAAAACATAAGCCTCGGTGGGCGAGTGTCAAAGCACTTATATTTTTTAAATGATTTATAGATAGAACTGTATTTAATAGTAATCAAAATTATAAAGTAATAATAATAATAATAAACTTTATTTGCACACAAAAAATAAAGTTACAGACAAATTGATGAAAAAAAATAGTACAAAATAGGCGGCCTTATTGCTAACAAGCAATCTCTTCCAAGCAACCTTGGTCGAAAAATAATAAAATTGAGAAAATATAAATGGGTGTAAGTAAAAATAAACTAGATTATAATAATAATATGAAATAAAGTACATATAGAAGGAAAATAAATATATTAAACAGAGTCTATCTATATTAATATTATAAAGCTAAAGAGTTTGTTTGTTTGAACGCGCTAATCTCAGGAACTACTGGTTCGAATTGAAAAATTCTTTTTGTGTTGGATAGTCCATTTATCGAAGAAGGCTTTAGGTTATATAACATCACGCTGTGACCAATAGGATCGAAGCATCAGTGAAAAATGTTGCAATAACGAGAACAAGAGCCTAAAAAATTAAAAATGCTGCCGAAAGTCACTATTCCACGCGGACGAAGTCGCGAGCACAGCTAGGGCAATACAAATCATAAAATAAATAAACATAGCTAAGGTGAATAAAGCATTTAGCTTAATACTATTTATAATCATATTTACTTGGCTTTTCAACAACACGTGCGCAAAACACTTTTCATTGATTTGATTTATCAGCGTGTCCTGTGACACATAGGCCTCCTCCAGATTTCTCTACTGCTTACTGTCATTCGCAAAACACTGACTAATTAAAAAAAAATCATTATGTTATGTAGTTATAACATGATTTTACACTACTAAACATTTCAAAATGATCCATACTTACGAGTAGTTATTATGTATAACTGCATCTATTAGAAATCAACAATCACTATTTGTCTAGCGTTTGACAAGTTGTTGACTCAGAAAAGTCATCTGACAAATACTCTTGTAAGGTGGCTTTTAATTAAATAGTAAGTCCTTTTCATTTAAGCACATATATATTATATTTTTAGAGTTCCGGACCTAAAGGGTAAAACGGGAACCCTATTACTAAGACTCCGCTGTCCATCCGTCCGTCCATCCGTCTGTCTGTCCGTCTGTCCGTCTGTCACCAGGCTGTATCTCATGAACCGTGATAGTTAGACAGTTGAAATTTTCACAGATGATGTATTTTTTTTGCCGCTATAACAACTAAAAAACAATAAAATAAATATTTAAGGGGGCTCCCATACAACAGACATGATTTTTTTGCCGTTTTTATAGATAACTAGTTGACCAGCGGACTTCGTACCGCTTTGACAGTTTCCATGACAACAAACAAACAAATCATTCGTCCGCTTAAGAAAACCCGTATACCATGAAGGACCTCTATAGCAGCGCCACCTACCGGGTCCAATTGTAAATCTAAACCATTCTCAAATTCACTTGAACACACACAGAAAATTTCATCCAAATCGGTCCAGCCGTTTAGATGGAGTTCAGTAACATACATACGCTCAGAATATTTAGAGATATAAAGATGGTTCGGAACCTTTCGTGCGCGAGTGCTTATATTATTGTTCTGAGTTGAGAACTCATCATATTTGTACCAAGAAAATAAATGAGTTGAGTTGCTGATTCAATGTGCTATTAAATAAACCAGTTTAAAAAACTCGTCATGTTCTCAACTCTGTATTTCGTTGTATTAAAACTTTGTAGTCTGCTATATTTTATTTAACACTAGCTGACCCGGCGGACTTCGTACCGCTTTGACAGTTTCCATGACAACAAAAGAAACATTTTTTATTGGAAATTAAATTTTTTTTCACTAATTTCCGTTACTTATTATTTTTATGTTTCTCACCGTTTAAACCTTCCCTAAACTTCCACAAATATTTCAAAATCAAAATTAGCCAAATCGGTCCAGCCATTCTCGAGTTTTAGCCACTCAAACGAACAGCAATTGATTTTTATATATATTGATGATGCTAACACTTATTCTAAATAGCTGTTGCCCGCGACTTCGTCCGCGTGAGCTAAAGGCTGTAGTCTGTACAGTTTAATTTTTATGTAGGTATCTATTTAAGCTTATTAGGTTATAATAAAATTATATGCATCGAAAATTTAGAAAATTGACATTGTATTTACCGACATACGTACATCTACTCACTCTTAATATCCTTTCAGCTGGGAATGCTGAGATAGACAAAGACAATCGATCTCCATTTAGTGTGGTTCTGGCATACTTCCTGTGCCTCCTTTAGGTTCATCATTATTTTCATACATTATCTCGTATTCTTTCGACTATCATCTCTGCCATGTACATACATATATTCAGTTTGAAGCACAGAATCGTCCCGTTCATACAGATTCTCACTCAGTTTCCTGTTTCAATTATCCCTCCACATACATTCAGTATACAACACCGTTTCTCGGTGGGTTGCGCGTATTTTCTACGTCATACAAACCTGAAATGGGTTTACTGACGCTCAATTATATGTAATAAAATTGGTATTTTACAGCTCAGGTACTCGTCCGGAGTCGTCCTAGGCACTGGTGTATCTTAGCTAAAATGTGTCTACTGTTATACTGTCCAACCACGGACTTCAAAATATTTTTTGCCTTGTCCACCGAAGCTGGATATCGAGTAGCAGGTAGCGGTCCAGGATTATTGGTTGTCGGCCAGAAGGCACAAAAAACTATTTACCAACTATGTTCATAATTCGTAGATACAAAATATCAATAAATTGAGAACTGTAATAAATTATATTATTGTCTATTAGGTAATACAGTATAGTATTTTATGTTACATACTTGCGATAAATTTGAACTTCTTTGTGGCATCTTGTTAGGTAGGTAGCTTTTTAGAGGTAGATCACAGGACAGAAAGAAGTTACCTCTAATAAAAAAAATCTGAAGTCCGTGCCTCTAATACAGTTGTACCCTGCAAACTTAAACATTTTTGCAACTCTGATACCAGAGGTAGCCATCGTCTTATGCGATAGAAGAATGGAAAAACCATTTTTCTGTAATCTAGAAGTATGTACAAAATTCATTATTTATAGGTTTTATGATATTAAAATTGTTATGATACTTACTTGCTTATATTGTATCATTGAACACAGATTTATCCTATAAACATGTTAAGAAACCAAAGTAAGAAACCGCTTACATGTAAAATAAGTACTGAAATAAGTGTTTAACTTACCTGCATCAAATGTTTCATAAAACTTTTACACAATGAATAAATCTTATTTGAAAATTAATAAGATCTGAATAAGTACTGAAATATTTAACGTGCCTGCATAAAATGTTTTAAAAAACTTTTACACAATGAATAATTAATATAATTTGAAAATTATTAACAAAATAAAAATAGGTACTTATTGCATTGCAAAACATCAAAATTTCCTTCTGTTCGTTTCAAAATTTGAGCGCCAATTTTTTCTTAAATTTTTCTGTTCTCGCGTTTTTTCACCAAATAGATTTAAAAAAATAACATTAAGTAGTTTGGGCAACGACCCAAATGTTTACACAGCCAAGCTATGTAATTCAAGATATCTTCTCTCTATTTTAAAAAATAGAGACATGATTTTGGGCAATGATACAAAGTTTTATACAGCCAAATTTAATGAGTAGGTAACATTTCTATGCATAACTAAAAAAAGAGACATTATGTTGGGCAACGACACAGAGGTTTATACCGCCAAATATAGGTAATGTTTTAACTTTTAACATTTCTGTGTATTAGAAAACTGCAATAAGCGCCGCGCGCAGGTGCGACTAAATAGCCATATTATTATTGGTTATTTTGGAAAATGAAACAAAAGGTGTACCTATGTACAGCCAAGTTTAATGATGTGCGTGATTTCGAGCTTGTTTTTATTTTCCGTCGCTTTACTACTGCGGTGCTAATGTTCGCTTAGTTGCCTCACAGATTTATAAAGGGTAGGTTTTACCTTAGAAAGTAACAAAACTTTTCTAAAATAATAACTTAACGAACGTATCTAACAGTTGGTCGCGTAAATACGTATATCAAAATTTGTTTAACATTTTTCGATTTGTATGTTATTCTCCGAAATTTTCTAAGCATTTTGGTGATAACCGCATCAAAATCGGTATTCTCATGACAACAACTATCAATGACAGGCTCAAAAGGGCAAAGAACCCAGAGCCGTAAAACACGATAGCAATAGAGAGCCAGAGCCTCAAATGCCAGAGCCGTAAAACTCATTAAAAAAAATTCCCCTATGTTACATAATAAACAACAGTTGCCAAGCAACCAAGGATTAAATCCCGGTTTAGACCAAATCAAAATTTAACAATATTGGAGTATTTATGTAGCCTATGTTATTCTCGGGAATTTTCTTAGCATTTCGGTAAAACCGGATTAAAATCCGTTCAGTAGTTCTCGAGTTTATCGTGTTCAAACAAACAAATAAACAAACAAACAATTTCTTTTTAAACTATTCTATCGTGTTCCGTAAGTGATTTTAAAGTATTTTTTTTTATATCTTGCAATTACAGATTTTTTATCCTTACGTTCTTATTATACAGGGTGTCTCATTTAAATCGGTCAGTATGGGAAAGTCTGAAACTATAAGACATACGAAGATCTGTTCTTAGGAACCATGTCATCGATTTTAATAAGAAGAAAAACTGCATTCACATATTTAAAAAAAACCTGTACTCAGCTCGGGAATCGAACCCGGTTGTTTTGAAAAAATAAACTTACACTATTTCTATTTAGATATCGATGTGTAGGTCTTAAGCAGTAAATTGCTCTTTGAAACATGATGTCTAAAATGAAAATGCATTGTTTTCACATACTTTTATTTATTTTAGGTGTTCGAAGTGACCACCGTTTTTTCAATACAATATTCAACACGTTTAGGTAACGATCTTACAATTACAAAACCCGCAAAGAGGTACAAACAACCATAGAGACAATTTTACATGCCTGAACTTGTTGAATGTAACGGTGGTCACTTCGAACACCTACTAAAATAAATTAAAGTACGTGAAAACAATGCATTTTATTCATTTTAGACATCATGTTTCAAAGAGCTATTTACTGCTTAAGACCTACACAATCGATATCTAAATAGAAATAGTATAAGTTTATTTTTTCAAAACAACCGGGTTCGATTCCCGAGCTGAGTACAGGTTTTTTTTAAATGTGTGAATGCAGTTTTTCTTCTTATAGTTTTAGACTTTCCCATACTGACAGATTTAAATGAGACACCCTGTATTTTTCGAGTTTTTTTGTAGCCTTTATTATTTTCCGGATTTTTCTTAGCATTTTGGTAAAAACCGGATCAAAATCCGTTCAGTAGTTCTGGAGTTTATCGACTTCAAACAAACAAACAAACAAACAAACAAACAAACAATTTTTTTTTAAACTATTCTATCGTGTTCCGTAAGTGATTTTAAGGCAACCTGTGTAATTTTTTTTTTATATTTTGCAATTACAGATTTTTTTATCCCTACGTTCTTATTATATGTATAGATTCAAGTTAATTTACAGGATTTGGTTTAAATCCGTTTCCACTGACTGTACTTCGTACGAGTGGCCGAGTTGTCGACGAAAAAAGTAGATATTTACAAATGGTGCCAGCTTGAAATGGTGACACCTTTTTTTTGGCCGAGTTGACGAAGAAGTCGCTATTATTAACTCTATTTTCTTTTATTTTCCATTTTTTTAGTTCCTAAACTATTTAACACTATGCCTCGCTCTACCTATTCAATCGAATTCAAAGCAAACAATATTTGTCATTAGTTTCTGTGAACATTATCTAATAACATGTATCTCATAATTTTTCCATGCACCAACTTCAATACACTCAGGGATCGTTGACGTCTTTCGAAGTGGGTACATAATCATAAAAATCTATGTCGGCCCCCAGTATCAAAATGGCCCTCAACTACATGACTCGTATCTCTAAGCTCAGCAATGGGCCAACTGCCGTGTTAACCAGCAACCATGATGTATTACCTGATGTACCTGTAAGGCCAAGTCCGTAAAGTTATTCAGGAACAGCTGTTATTAATTCTATTTCTTTTATTTTCCATTTGTTTTATTAAATTCCTATAGTATCCAACACTATGTCTCGCTCTTACTACTCAATCGAATTCTAAGCAACAATATTTGTAATTAGTTTTTGTGAACATTATCTAATAACATGTATCTCATAATTTTTCCATACACCAACTTCAATACACTCAGGGATTGTTGATGTCTTTCGAAGTGGGTATCATAAAAATTAATGTCGGCCCCAAAGTAACGGAGCGGCCATTAATTATTAGTCCCGTAATCCAAGTTTGGCCATCAGGCCGCAACTGGCGTGTTAACCAACAACTATGATGATCATTTCCTGATGTACTGTGTGTTCGGGTATGAACTAGGTAACGATGTTTAATGGACCTTTCCTTTCATTGAAATGAAATACTTTTTATGAATTTATTCCCGTTTTTAAGTGTTAGGTTTTTTTTGTTTATTCTCGATTTTCTGTAATAACCTCTTCTTTGCCTATTTTGTTATCACAAGCAATGAAACAATAAGACGTAACTTAAAAAATTGGGCCGAGTGTCGCGCCATTATGTAGTTTCCTATCAAATCGGTCGTTCTCGGAATTACACATACTAAGATTACTTACTTATTACATACTGGATATGTGATTTTCTGACCTACTCAGAATCTGGCAATATAAGAATCTGAAGTGCTAGGAATTTGAGATCTTAATAACCTGACATTTTAGGAAATCGGATAACTTAGAAAATGCTCTATTCATAATCGAACCTACTTAGAATCCAAATTAAATAGAAACTGGCAACCTTAGAGTCGTACTTACTCATACTCTGGCCTAAAACTCAACTGATTTAATACTAATTTGTCCTGGCTCGCCTAAAGGCTTTTAATTACGTACAATTGGCCCTTCTGGCATTCCTGATAAGTGGTAGCTAAAGAAATTGTCGTTACTTATCAATAGCGCTAAAACTTGGAGAGATATTCGTAATTTTTTTACAAAATAAAAATAGTATTTACTCAGTAAGTTTTAATTATTAATTATATTGTAACAGTTTTTGGTTTTGTATTTATAAATGTAGTTCAAACAATAAATAGCTTCCCACATGGCTTTTGAATTTAATCGTAAAACTAGATGTGGTTACTAACGATGCCAAAGTATCGCTACTTCACACCTAGACACACAAAATAAATTGGTACAGAAGGGCGGCTCCGACCGATATAGCGATTTTAATTACCTACGCTCGGTCGTAGCGCTAGGGTTAACGCCTACAATATGTTGTGATTTGTAAGGTTTAAGAATTTGAAACAAAAGCAAAAACGTCACCTCATTTCTTGACCGTAACATTTAAGTCTGTAAAGAAAATAAGTAGTTTTTACATGTACGTCGTCGTCTCATTGTAACAAAGTGCGCGTGGCGCCCCGGCAGAATGCAAGTCTGGCGAGTCTCTTGAGTATAGCCAAGATCACCAGATCATTTTATGTTCCCACTGCTGGGGCACGAGCGTTCTTTATGGATGGATAGTGTGATATGGAACGTGCCATTAACCACCACGCCGCGCTGGGACAGTGCGAATTGGTATTATAGCTTATATACAGGGTATGAAAAAAACCTTACCGAAGCCGTAATATACGCATAGTGTACATCAAACTAAGAAACATTAAGTAAAAATAATTGCTGGGAAACGACTATTATTTTTGGGTATCAAAAACAGGTGTTATTTATGACACGCAATGGAACGCGTGCAACTTAGTGTGCATGTGAGTGAGTGCGTGTAGCGTACGATATGAGGCGGCCGGCCGCGAGCCACATCATTGTGTGCCTTCGATATTCATTACGGTTTGTTACTTAAAACGTCTCTTTTTAATTGAAAATGAAAGAAAAATGCTAACGTTCATTTAGAAGAAAATTTCCTAATAACCTTTTAAAACAGATTCCGCAAAAAACGTAAAAAAAGCCTTGACTTTGTTCCTCAATAACTAACTCCTTAACTATCAGGTTCCCAGGTATGGCTTCATACAAGAAAATAATAGTAATGATGGGAACAATCCGTATTTTTTGTTTTCGTTAAGTTACTTTTCATACACAGTTTATACGACTGCTGATATAACCGAGACCAACGGCTTTACATGCCTTTCGGAGAACGTAAGAGCTCGAGACGTAAGGCCAGTCTTTTGCGAAACTTGCTTAAGCTTAACAATCGCAGACCGGACGCTTAACTACTGCGCCATTGAGCTCCTCCATCTCCTTCTTTAGATTCATCGAGATCATCGTAATAATGCGCTATGTGTGTTGTATGTGTACGAACACACTCATCTCCTATATTATATAAGCCATAGTGCAACTTGTATATCCAATGTAGAGCCAATATCACCTTATAACCGCAAACTATCTTTCAATCCTTGGCGCCGAACCTCACACCTTTACATGTGTATGCGTGTACTCGTATCGCTCATTTGTGTGGAACAGTCCTTCTGTACGTGTATATTTTGTGCGGGCACACTGTATATAGTCCAAGGTCGTTTCGTGTTTCAAGAGTGGTTGTAATTAATTCTGTTGCTATACGAATGGGTTATAGGTTTTCAATTACAAAACAAATATCAGATTGTTTGTTGAAATTTTCCATTTTTAAACATTAATTGGTAAAGTAATGACGGGGTAAGAAAGCAACAAAGGAAAATATTAATTCAAGAATTAGGTCGTTAGAAACTTACATCGTAAAAAGTATAAAGATACGACCGCCTAGTTGTAGCATTGTATGTTTTTATTTTAAGTAAAAATATATAAAAAAAACACAAATGTTGAAAAAATTTCCACGAGCAGGGTTTGAACTCGCACCCTTCTGACATACCGGGTCAGGTACTCTCCCAATTGAGCTATCGTGGTTCTAACCAGCCCGCCGAAATTATTCAACACTATTTACTTTTTACTTTGAAAGCCAAAGGCGCCCATTCAATGTCAACAACTACCGTCATTAACATCTGATCATAATATTTTTACAAATACTAAGGATCAGTTAAGAAGTAGGCAAGCTATTTATAAAATGTTTATATAATTTTTAAATTTTGTTGCGAACAAATTACAAAAACACAATGTGTTTTTGTAATTTGTTCGCAACAAAATTTGCGTTAAAAATTATATAAACATTTTATAGATGCCATAAGTTTGGCAACATCCTTAAGAGCGAAGAGCCTGAAGTCCTCCGGTTTCGGATAGGCCGACCCCAGGAGTCCCATTCTTTTCCTAGCCAGAGAGTCGCAGTCACACAGTAGGTGCTGCTTTGACTCCGTTTCCTCTCCACATGCCCTACATAAGCTATTTGTTGAGATGTGCATTTTGTGAAACCAACTAGTACAGTATGAACAGAAACGCTCGCACCATCAACCTTTACGAAACTGTATAATGTCTTCAATAAATATTCAACCTTAATACATATATATACAGTTCAAAGTCTATTGAGGGTATTTGACAGTTTGTAGTTGTTTGATGTACAGGCAGGTGAGTACTCGGTATTATATAGAGTTATTCGGTAGTTAACCTGTAGGTATTGATTTCTCGAAAACTGTAGTACCTACCTATAATATCTATGTAATAGATCCTTAGCTATGAAATTGACGTTTTTTTCTCACTTATTAATAAGTGTATTACTTCTAAAAGTCAATAACGGTTGTTAATATTATTATACACCTTTAATATGGACTATGTTATTTAGGCTTCAGGACTAACAATGATTATTCATTTTGTGTCTTTGTCACTCAATTTTTTTTTAAATTGATTTCTTTTTTTGTTCGTGGAATTGACGTTTTGTTTCATTGTAGCTTTGAAGGGTCTTGTTTTTTTTTTCTTTTTAATGTCTGCTATATTTAGCTAATAAAACAAACACACTCCTCTACAATTTTTATAGTGTTAACTTAAATAGATGCTAAGAAAATTAAAAAAAAAACGTTAGAATGAAAAATAAAATTTTAGAAAATATCTTCATACAAAACTTCAATTTCATGGGTAAGGACCTAATATTAATACGTGAAGCAAAAACTTTGTACCCCTTTTTACGAAAATAGCGCCGACGAAGGAGTATGAAATTTCGCACACCTATAGTTTATATTTTTGTGGGCGAAATCTACCGCAAGTTGGGCCACAAGGCCGAAAACGACATCGCGGCCGACCTAGACGGAGATGGCGGGACGAGTTGGACTCATTTTTGAAGGATTGGTCCCAGAATGCTACAGACATATTGGAAAAAGGGAATGGAGGCCTTTGTCCTGCAGTGGGACGATATAGGCTGAAATAATAATAATAGTTTATATACAACGTGTAACAGAAAAGTGTGGTCAAAATGAAAAAGTATACAAAGTGTGTCCGATCCAGATCTTGTATGTGTTGTTAATGAGACATAATTATTAACTTTAATTTGTCATGTAATTTAAAAAAAACGACGGGTTGCACTCCGGGAGTGCCGGCAGAAGTGAAAACTTGAATATTAACGTTGTGCATTTTTGATATTTTGGAATGGTCAGGGAATAACTTTGCACGAGTTGCTTCAATTAACAGTATAGAAGTACTATAATTTATGTGGTAGAATACAATATTTATTTATTGCGCTATCGTACACAAACATGACAATTTATTCGCGCAAGCGCCCTGCGCCGCCTAAACGAAGCAGCAGGCATACATTTTCGCCGCGCCGTAGAAAGAGAGGGGGATATTTCCTCTCCTACGCCGCGCCGGCTGTCTTACGAATTTTCGATCAGGTCACGTGTCCTGACGCGAATTTAACATTTTTTACCCATTACAAAAAAAGTGTACAACGCCGCTAAAGAAGTTTTCACTTCGATTAAATATTTATATTAGTGAAGTCATGCACGTCAGGCGCGCTTAAGCAAGCAGCAGTGATCATTAATGTAAGAACACAGAGGTTACTAAACCAACTAGGGATGTAACTTGTTTATATTGATGTTAGTCACAATAAAACTATTTAATTACAAATAGCATAACAAGTTAAAATTAATAATTATGCCTTAGTAACTCTGCATACAAGATCTAAATCGGACACACTTTAGATCTTTTAATTTTGACCACACCTTTCTACAGAAAGCTGAGAACACTTTGTAGAGAAGAAGTGTAAAAAACCTTATATTTTTTTTAAATTATGCATAAAAAATACATTCAATTAAATAAACATTGTTTAATACATTTTTCAAAAATTTCAAAAATGGAGGAGGAGCGGCCTATATCTGTCAATGCCAATCCAAACTCACATTCTATCTTTTTTAATTTTTCATTGCTCAGGATACAATCCGTGCAGCCTTGCAGCTTCATCATTCAGCCGAAATATTAAACGGTCGAATTTCGACCACTGGCGACCACTGTAATTATTATTGTACTCATTTGGTTTTATCCAGGCGTTAAATACTGTATTACTTCTAAATAAGTAGAACAGATGCATGACAGATGACAGAACGGCCTCGATGGCCGAGTGGCAAAGCGCTCAGCCCAACACCCGAAGGTTCCGGGTTCAATTACCAGGTCGAGCAAAATGTATTTCGGATTTTTCAATGCCCGGGTTTGTGATCACCAACCCGCATTTGGCAATCGTGGTGCTTAAGCCATTACCCATCATTTGTAGCGATGACTTGATTCAAATGATGGAGGCCTTTGCCCAGCTGTGGGACAGTTATTATAGGCTTTTTACTTTACTAAGTAGAACAGGGCATTGGTTCAGACGTAATAATATTGCCCATAGTTGAATTGTCAAAATAAGGCTGCAGAGACACCATTCCGAACATTTGAAAATGAGACAAATGCAAAAAAATTGTACATATAACAAATAGGAAACAAAGATGAAAATAACTTGATGTTAAAAAAAAATAACAAAGATGAACTATAAGGACTAGTTCATGTTGTGCATTCTATTTGAAAGGTAAATTTGTTAATGAGTAAAAAACAGTATCTTGATTGATTATTTTAATAAAGAATGGCAGCAAGTCTAGTTTGTATTACTTTCGACTTACTTAACATTTTTTTTTGCAAATCAACCTTAAAATTAACTGTGATCATAATATTTCAACTTTAGTAATCCAAGTCAACTATTACAATGTGAGTGCGACTTTACTTCATATTTGTTATTTCATATTTGTTACGTCACAAAGAAATGTAACAAATTCGTAACAAAAAGAAACAAAACACTCGTGTGTACAACCTAAAATGTGTGAAAAATACTAAGAGATGTCTTTGAATCAAACTGTTTATATGTTTCTAAATATATCATGAAGAATCCTTGAAATAAACTATATAGAAAGCTAAACATACACTAACCAATTACTTTAATGGAATGGTTATCAAGATGAAACTAATTTGTGTATTTTTCCCGCACAATTTAGTAAAATTTTTGTAGACCGTCTAACCAGAACTCCAGCAAAATGGCCGTCGTGCAGAACTAGCGCCACCTACAGACGTTATTTATGATTTTGGTGTTGCCAGGTAAAAACTTATTTTTCTACTAAATAACAATAAACAAAGCTGAATAACAAATATGAAAGAAATTACGGATGGCTTTAAAAATGATATTTAAAACAGTTTTTAATAGAGAGGCCCGATTTATTGTTTAAAGTATTAAAATGTATGTAGTATTCTATAAATAACTAAAAATATTTAACAGTATAAAATCACTCAACTGTATTTTTTCCCCATACACAAAGCTGAACACTGACGAGAAGGACACGCGTACTTATATGAAGAAAACTTAAAGGTATCCTGATGATTTGATTTTTATTTAATTGATTTATCGGAAAAATATTATTTATTTCTTTTAGTTTTTGTTATAATGTAACTTTGTAAACGTATTTAAAAAAATATATGAAAAGAAGTTATGTATTGAACGTTTAATTCTAATAGGACGTACACGCATTCAGAAATGTACAATTTTTTTGCATTTGTCCCAAATAGCATAATCGAGAACCAGAATTGAGTTTCCAAAACATACTTTGTTAACAAAACATAAAACCTTTGCACAGTCAAACCGAATGCAAAGCAAGAATATAAAACTAGATTTTATTTGCACGGAAAAATGAATAAGTTCCATGATTGAATTGTCAGCGGTATAATATCACAAAGGTCGTATCATACTTTGAGTTGCTCCTATCATGACGCATACAGCAATACGAACTCCAGTTATTAATAGAAGTCAACTAACATTATACTCGTTCGTATTACTTCGAGGATGTTATCGCGATCCGAAATCCATTTGGTGTGAAAGTTTTAATCGAATTTCTGTAACAATACGTCAGCAGTAAGTAATTTCGCTTTGAGACGAAGTTTCGGCGTTGTTCCAACACCACATTGTTATATTTTATATTGATATCCATAACTCGTAAAGCTAGAAATGGGCAAATCTATACTAATGTTATAAAGATGAAGAGCTTTTTTTTATTTGAGCCCGCTAATCTTTAGAACTACCAGCTGGATTTGAAAAAATATTTATGCATTTGATAGCCTAATTTTAGTAAAAGGCTACGCTATCTAAAAAAGTTAGAAAAAGTACCTACCCTCAAAAAAAAGTTAGAAAAGCGACGCGGAGGGTCGGGGAACAGCTAGTAGTTAATAAATGTTTATTTATTTTAAATCTTAGATTTAGGTTTTTTATAAAAATTAAAATATAACAATATATCATACAAAAATACAACTTTTATAAAAATCTAAACCTAAAACGCCGCCAGCAGCGGAGCACGACTCAAGCTACCGGCGATTAAGGCTGCATAGAAACAAATCTCCTGACAATGCGTACCGTGTCCAGGAGTGTTGCCTTATGTATCTGACCCTTGATCCAGCCATCCAGCGAAAGCCTCTTGAGATGTTGGTCGAGACTCTTCGCTTTAAGACCGTTTGCAGATACGACTATGGGGACAATGATCGTCGAATCCACATCCCACATACCTCGTGAACCAGGTCAAGGTACTTAGTGAGCTTGCCCTTCTCGGCTTTCACAAGATTTTATTATCATTATTATTATTATTATTTCGTATCTTCTTCTTATTCTATGTCTATGTCTATCACACTAATATTATAAATGCGAAAGTTTGTGTATGTCTGTATATTTGTTCCTTCTTCACGCTGCAACGGATGAATGGATTTGGATGAATTTCGGCATACAGATAGTTTATAACCTGGATTAACAGATAGAAAAGTTTTTATCCCGATATTCCTACGGGAATCACACTATAAATATACTAAAAACGACAAGTAAATTTTCCAATATGATTTGTTTGTTTTGTTGTCATGGAAACCAAAGAGAATTTGATCACTTGATGGAAACTGTAAAGGCCTTTTTCCTGTCATGCGTATTTTCTCCCGCGTGCGGATCTCGTCCGCATGCGGGGGTTTTATTACGCTCCGGGCCACACGCAGAACAAAGTTCTCGTTCGCCGCTGCAGTGACGTGCGTGTTGCCAGTGATTATACTCGTGCACAGAGATGAATGTTAAAAAAGTAATTATCGTTTATATCATTTTCAAAAATAAAAAATATAAAAATCAATTCAGAGTAGATCCTTATCTTGAAACTAGAATAAAAAAAATAAAAATAATTAAATGAAACGCAGTGTTCAAATGCAATGCCAGAAGAAGAACTTAAAAAAATATATACGATCGAATTGAGAAACCTCCTCCTTTTTTGAAGTTGGTTAATAAAAAAAAGGGCAAGCTACCCCCATACATAATAGTCATTGTTTTTTCCAGCCAAGCACCCACCCTTTCATTCCAGTTTTTGTAAAGGTTGTTGTTGTTTGCGATTGTATGCGAACAATGACGATTAACCCGCACGACAGTAAAAACTACACTGGCAGCAGAAGAACGCGCCCCGCAAGGGGGTGGCACGCGTGCGGGGCGCGCGCCCGCAGCCAATCCGCGTCCCGCACGCGTGTTGCCTGCGTGATAGGAAAAGCATGTATGAAATGATAGGATGCTGGCAGCCCGCATGCGGACCAGACCCGCACGCGGGCGGCTATCCGCATGACAGGAAAAAGGCCCTTAAAGCGGTACGAAGTCCGCCGGGTCCACTAGTAATTAATAAAGAGGTTACGTTTGTGACCTTGTATGTTTGTATGTCGGGGCTAATCTATGGAACTACTGGTCCAATTTCTAAAATTCTTTCATTGATAGAATGCTACATTCCTTGCGGGTGGGTGTATTACTTTATTTTATTTAAAAAAAAGAGTTTCTTTTTAATCTCCAATCCATGCGGACGAAGTCACGAGTAAAGTGCTAGTACTAACTATAACAGAGTTATCCATTAACGTAACTGATTATTTATTTATTTATTTATTTATTGAGAAACAAACAGCATTTTATAGTACAGAGGTAATAACTTAATTTATGTTTCACTTTTGCCAAAGCAGTTTCCACTTATAATTAAGATAACTACTTTAAATACATACTTAATTTAAAAAATATATATTTATTATTTTTTTTTGAGTATTCAATTAATTAAATACAACATACAAGATACTACTATAAGATTACTTGGTACACTTTAGAATTGCCGCAACAAGCGTAAATATTATATGTTCCCATATTCATATACTTATTTAAAGTTTTTCAGGCTTATGTCGTTATGTGTTTATAGGTATGTCGCTGAGAAAAATAAATTTATATTCAATTTTTTTACATTCTGATAAGAAATTGTTTGAGTTATTCTCAACTACATTGGCCTGCAAAATTAAGTATCACACTTTTAAAATTGCAATAACTTTTTAAGTACACAAGATATACTTTCGAAACAAAAAGGAAAAATGTTACTAATGTATAATTTACTTTAGTTTCAAAGAAAGCTGATAAAAATTGCTGCAAAACGTTTTTTATTTAAAAATCTCTAACTTCTATAGTTTAGAAAATAAATAAATATTAAAAGTGTAGTACTTATTTTTGCAGGCCAATGTAGTTGAGAATAACTCAAACAATTTCTTATCAGAATGTAAAAAAATTGAATATAAATTTATTTTTCTCAGCGACATACCTATAAACACATCACGACATAAGCCTGAAAAACTTTAAAACTTTTGTATTAGCCGAAGAATTCACACAAAACAGTTCGTATTAAAATATTATGCAAAAGTCAGTGTTCCCACAAAATAGCGCCTTCAATCGACTCATCACAGTCGTGCGTATTCACGCTCCATCCATTAATCAGAGTAACGTTTTTCCCTTTTAGATTTTTTACTGGGCCTTGTACAAACACAGATAAAGACGATATAAAACGAATCGGCTTTGCACACTACAAAGTTGTGGCGAACTCTTTACTGAATGAGTGGAAACGTACAATACATGGTTAAATTGTATTTGGACTTTTCTGATTTATTTATAAGTTAGTCACTTTAATAAATCTGAAAATACAAAATAAAGTTAACAAAAATAAAATAAAAAATTAGAAAGTTATCAAAAAAACACAACAAAAATATATTTTCAACTTGTAAGATAATTTTGTCGGCAGTAAAATAAAATACACGTTCTGAAATTGTTTCTGACCGAAACTTTTATATTTTTTCCTTTCAAAACAAAACAAAACAGGCGAATACCTTCGAAAATTTATTTGTCAGTCTAAAGTTTGATGTTTTAACACAATACCGTTTTCGCCGAAACATTTTGTTAGAGGGAGCGAAATATGTAATTTCGCTTCCAATTCTTTGAGACAGAAGTGTCATTTGGGATTGGATACAATACTAACCACTTTGATAGATGTGAACTGATCAAAACTTTTATTGTATCGCATGTCGGATCGAGCGACGAAACTCCTTTGCCATAATCTTTTTAGATAGAAACGGTTTTATCATAGACTAGCTGTGCTCGCGACTTCGTCCGCGTGGAATAGTGACTTTCGGCAGCATTTTTAATTTTTTAGGCTCTTTTCCCGTTTTTGCAACATTTTTCACTGATGCTTCGCTCCTATTGGTCGCAGCGTGATGTTATATAGCCTAAAGCCTAAGCCTTCCTCGATAAATGGACTATCCAACACAAAAAGAATTATTCAATTCGAACCAGTAGTTCCTGAGATTAGCGCGTTCAAACAAACAAACAAACAAACAAACAAACTCTTCAGCTTTATAATATTAGTATAGATGAATCAGACAGAAGATATTGATGGAACCATAGCGACTTGTTTAACCTACAGAGAGCTAGCTAGAGCTATACAATAGATAGTTAGCTCTGAGTTAAAAACCTAATATGTCTTTAACACACCTTACATGTGTTTTGTATATCTTTTATGTAACTCAGTAGTTATCATCATCATCAGCTCATTTTATGTCCCCACTGATGGAGCACGAGCCTTCCCTATAGATGGATCCCTATCCCCTATTCTCCCTAGAACGGGCCATAAACCACCACGCGGGCCCAGTGCGGATTGGTCCAGCCGGAACCAACGAAGCCGGGACCAGCGAACCTTCCGAAGCAGGGAGGAGCTCGAGATGGTACATTTTTGTCTCCTATACGATGACCGCCCTTTGCAAAAGTTGCTAAACACAAAAGCTAAACGGTGGGTAAGTGAAGCAAGAGCGGGGGGGTACGGATGGTGGCGGACGGCGGTACACGGCACTGTGCCTCTCGTGCGCAGGTAAGCGAATGGCGTGTTGTGACGGTTTAACGTCAGCAATCGCAGATCGGCAGCGTTACCCACTGCGCCATCGAGCTTCTTTATTATAATATACTAGCACTTTTGCCGCAACTTCGTCCACCGTTTATCAAAATAAAATAAAGCCTAATTACCCGCAAGGTACCATTCTTTCAGTGAAAGGATTTTTGGAATTTGACAAAGTTTTTGCAAAGATTACCCTCTTCAAACAAATTTTCAAAATATACTTAATATATTGGTAACAAAAGTCGCGTTAAATCTACCTACTAGTATTATACATAAATTATTACCACCTAGTTTAGAACAAGCCGCACCATCTACATAAAAGTCAAAGCTTTCATCAAAGCAAAGGGAAAAAAGGCGGAAACAAATGTCGATCGTCTTTGAATGACGTACACGCCGACTGAATGACGGACCAGCCCCATTGTCCGTCACTCGGAGCATCCGAAGAGGAATTGGCGACCCATTAAAAGTTTCTAAAATGCCGTTCAAGAGTTCGCTTTATTAAATTGAGCATCATTACTGACGCCCCGACCTTATTACGGCCGCGGCGTGCCTCGTAAAACTTTGATGTTCCCGTAATGCACTTACATTTATCAGCGTAGGGGCACCAAATGAATAATAAATAGGCGAGACACCGAAACTTCGATGGACTGATGTATTGATGGATATCAATTTGGAATCTCTAATGGAAAAACTCTAATGCAAGTTTTAAAGATTGAAATAGTTTTATACTGCCATCGCACTTAGAAAGGCAATATCAATAAGATGTTTTATTGTAAAGGGTTATCATAACCCATTTTAGGGGTGTAAGGGGTCTGAACTAACGCCCTTCGAGGCCCTAGGCAACCTCTCCTGCGCGTGGTGCACCCTGCTGGCCAACAGACGAGGCTCTGGCGACCGACCGCTGGCGGGATAGCCATCACAAACGAACGTAGCTACAAAGTGCACAGACTGGTGTCGGGCAGCAGCGACTTAGCGATTAGCTACGCACTGCGATTGCCAACCCACATGCCCAGCGTGGCAATTATGGGCAAACCCTCCATGGCGACACAGAAAAGACCGTGGCCCCCAGTTCCCAGCCGCCCGACGCTGCTACGACGATCTTCGCAAGGTGGCTGGCAAGAGTTGGATGAAAGTGGCCGCGGATCGTGCTCGGTGGCGTGCACTTGGAGAGGCCTATGTCCAGCAGTGGACGTGTGTAGGCTGATGATGACGATGATGATGATGTTATCATAACTTTATTAAGGGCAGCTTAAAGCAGCGATTGCATAATGAACTACGCAACTGCCTGAGCTGTTCCATGTATGTTTGTAAATAGAAGACTGTAGCTCACTATGCCGTCGCAGTTTGAAGTAGTCGCACCCTCACTGCTTCAAGCTGCCCTTGCATGGCCGCCTTAAGATGATTTTGTAATTAGACTAGATATAATGAGACTGGCCGTGCTCGCGACTTCATCCGCGTGGAATAATGACTTTCGGCAGCATTTTTAATTTTTTAGGCTCTTGTTCCCGTTTTTGCAACAATTTTCACTGATGCTTCGCTCCTATTGGTTGCAGCGTGATGTTATATAACCTAAAACCTTCCTCGATAAATAGACTATCCAACACAAAAATATGTTTTCAATTCGAACCATTAGTTCCTGAGATTAGCGCGTTCAAACAAACAGCAAACTCTTCAGCTTTATAATATTATAATATAATATACATTAACTTTTCATTAGTAGGTGAAACGAATGGATTCCAATAATAGTGACTTAACATCAGGTGAGGTGAAAACCAAGTACTTACCCATAATATAACAAAAATAACGAAAATAAAGTTAACGCCTCGGTGGCCGAGTGATGGCAGATTCCTAGGTCGGGCAAAATGTATTTTCGGATTTTTTTCGATGCATAGCCCGGGTTTGTGATCACCAGCCTGCACTTGGCAAGCGTGGTGATTAAGCTATTACCCGTCAATTGTAGCGATGACTTGATTTCAATGATGGAGGCCTTTGCCCAGCAGTCGGACAATTATAGACTGTTTAGGTACTACTTTATAAAAAAAAAATCGAAACAAATGTCATCCAACTTTGAAATACTTACACCATTTTCATTAGTACCTCAGTAGTTGAGGATTCTGGGTGAAGTGCGCTTCCGCTTTAGTTCCAAAAACTATAAGGTATTTTGATATTTGATTATTTCTATAAAAAAAAAAGGTTTTTGAATGTGGGATCTATTTTTTATTTGAAAATCAAAATATTAAATTGTGCACAGAAAAATATGAAATTCATGTTCAAGACGTCATAAGAAAAGTGCTAGTTATATATTTTTTTTAATAGTTAGCTCGGCAAATGACTCCATCCCACCTGATGTTAAGTGGAAATGGAGTCCAGATGCGAAGATAACTGGTGCAGCGTGGAAACAAACGTAGCATCAGTTAACCTCACTCTGTCGGCCCACCAGGTGCTTCTTCACGCCTCTGTTGAAGGACCCCATATCAGAGGAAGGAGGGAAAACGTGTGCTGGTAGACTATTCCATCTTTTGGAGGTGCGACAAAGAAACGAGTCACCAAATTTCTTTTTATGTATGGCAATGAATAATGACAAGCTACTTTGGGCGAAGTAAATAATTATAATTTGAACTTCCTTATGTGGCTTTCGGGCAATCTGATAATACCCTGTGTATTTTACATTGCACGGAGTGCGTGCAGGAGAACAAGGGGAACTTTGTATAGTGTTTTATTAATGGTTCATTAGTCAATTTTCATTACACTATTGCTTTAACTGTGTCATCAAACATAAACGTTCAAATGGCAAGCCGTTATTTTATAAATCATAATTTTATTTTGTTTTATTTTAAAACATAAACTGACGTGTCAACGTTTTTCAAAAAACAAAAGGTACGTTTTACAAATAATTAATTTGACCAAAATACAACATCATATATTTTTTAAACAATTCAGTAAAATCTTCAAAAGTTTGTTTCAGGCGCTTTGCTCGCTCGGCTCGCGCTTTGTGTAGGTCACTAATCTAACCTAACTTAACCACTCCAAGCCTTACCAACCCTCACCTTTCTGTTCTTTGTGAAGGGGGGCTTAGCCCCCCAAGCCCCCCCTTACCGCTGCTCTCCGTTCTTCCTGGCCGGAATATAGCCTAATGTATTACTGGCCAAGTAACCATTATATTAAATTAAAATTGATTAATAGATCTTTGTCCATTTGACTTATTTGTGACAAATTTGACGTTATTGTGTAAAAAAACATTAATTACTCTGCCCCATAGGTGATAAACATTATACATAATGCCCGGACGATTTGATTATTTCAATAGTTGCAATCACACTGCCCTCTCATATTGGGCATTATTCAAACAGCGCGGGCATTTTTTATAATGCCCTATTAATCACTTGGTCCATAACATATACATATAAGAGATTTAATAATGCCATGAAAAGTGAGAGACAGTGTAATAATTGTAGACTCGTAAATAAGATTTTCAAAGTACTACTAAAGTGAAATTAAATACTGCGCAGTGGATTCGTGAAACTTTAAAGTTCCCGTCACTTTGTTACGTCCATCAGAGAAAGAAGATACACCTTCTACACCGAATGAATAACAATACAATACAGTGGAGAGACAAAAGGTTTCTTATACTTTGTACTTCGAGTTACTTTGCTTGAAGTGGTTTGAAAAGATTTTGAATAAAACACAAATTATAATGACTAAGGCTAGGTTTATATAATTTTACGCAAACTTTTATTGCGAACAAATTACAACTTGAAAAAAGACAAAGTTTTGAAAAAAATCCACAAAGTTAATTTCGAATTGTTATTTTGTTTTTTAAATTCTTTAGGTATTGATAAAGAAACTGACCAATGGTTTTTTATCAAGAGTTATTTCATTTCTTTCGTTTATTACATAGGTACTAGTAGTCTACAGAAACTTTTAAAGAGTATCTTTGAAAATTCTAATTTAAAACAACAACCCTTTATTTTCAGTTATTTTTTAAACACAATGGATATAAAGCCGCCCGTTTAATCAAATAAAAGTAAACTTGTATTTTGTTTTGAATGTCTTAGGTTTGAGATGAGTATCAACAATTCCTACCTCTTACAGGATTCCGGGCGAAGTGCGCTTCCATCTAAGTGGCGCTTAACATCAGTTTGATGAACGCCAAGTGACACACTTAAAAGCCGTAACTTACATACATACTTACAACTCATTTGTAGGCATCAAATTATCGGACACAAACCTATTAATTATACTCAATTTTAGAACTTTATAATTTATTTAAGCGCCAATGACGTACTCAAATGATCTACACTTGATTCAATGTTACCTAGGTTTCAATTTAAAAAAATATTTATAAAACTATTGTGATGAAATTAATATAGGTGGAGCGACAAGCTTTGCTAGGTGGCTGGCAAGAGCTGGAGCCGCTCATTGCACAGTGCCGTGCACTTAAGAGCGTTTACGCCGCACACTAGCGCCGCCAATGATAAAAAAAACATATCTAGTAATTAGAGATAGAAAATCAAATTATGCTCAACAAACTATTTGAATGAAGTAATTTAGCATTTTTACGTCACCTAATGAACATCTGACATGTTATGGTTTAGTTAAATAAGGCGTTATAGTTAAAAGTGGCCGTAGTGGCGCTAGTGTACGGCGTAAACGCTCTTAAGGGTCCGCCGTCTACGGACGGCGCTCCCTTATTTATTTAAAGTTGGGCAAAAATCATGAAAACGAGTGGCGGCGTTTAGTTGATATCCTATAGTTTATATAAATAATTATACCTACTTCTAATTATGTCTAAACATTCACCAATGTCACTACAAATCGCCCGACCCACATTTTCGATGTAAAAAGCGGTTTTTTAAATTATTATTTTTCAAATTAACACGTTAAATTCCCCATACAAAGTAAGTAAGTAACTACCCCCTCCCCTGTATCATAGCGGGTGTCGTAAGAGGCGACTAAAGGGATTTTGCTGGTGGGAGAGCTTTGCTCGTCCGGCGCTACCACCATGCGGACTTGCAAAAGTGTTCGGTGCTCAACACAGGACGCGTTCCGGGTTCAGAGCCGTAATACCGGAGCTTGGGGAGGTGCGGTGGCGGCAGGGTCAATGACCGGTGGGAGTCTTTGTGGACGCATTGTTCGGTTGACGCGGGTGGATTCGCCGGCCAGGGAGACCCGTAGAAACGGTGGTGCCGCTGGCCGCCCGCGGCATAGTACAGGAGCCCAACTATGGCTAACCACCTTAGGAGGCTGCTCCACCAGGCCGCGCATAATCCCGAAGTGGCTCGTCGTGCCGGTTGGTGACCGGATTGGTGGGACCCGGCGACTATTTTCGGGGGGGTACGGGGGCCCTTCCGTCCGGGGGGTCGATCAACGTCTTACCGAACAACTACATGCACTAGTTCATGAAAGTTTCCCACACCTTGTCTTTTCCTCCTTGCCGCCACAGCATCTCCTTTTACTCACGCCCCCATCCAACCACCATGTCAGTGTCTAATAACAATGCAGGTCAGACAGCGGCATCCCACTTCCCCACCACCAAGTCGCTGTTTGAGGTGGAGTTCACTAACATCCGTGGACTCCATTCAAACCTCAACGCCGTCCACCAACACCTAGAGACGGCCCGGCCTGCATTGCTCTTTCTGACGGAGACACAGATCCGCCGTCCTGCCGACATTGCATATCTGCACTACCCCGGCTACGTGCTTGAGGAATGCTTCCTCGCGAAAGCCGGAGTATGCCTTTTCGTCAGGACGGACTTTTGTTGTCGACGTTTGCGCTGCTTGGAAGACCCCTCCTTCTCTATCCTATGGGTACACGTAGATCTTGGTTCCGAGAGCCATGTCTACGCTTGCCTGTACCGTTCCCACTCCGGAGACCTCGAGACAACTCGGCTATTCGACTACCTGAGCCAAGCAGTTGACGACGTACAGGAGCGGTTTCCGTCTGCCGATGTGGTGCTTTTGGGAGATTTTAATGCCCACCATGAGACCTGGTTGGGCTCTTCCAAAACAGACCACGCAGGCTGAACTGCCCACGCATTCGCACTCACGCATGATCTAATTCAACTGGTTCTCCAGCCCACCAGGATTCCGGATATATCAGGTCAAGCGCCCTCCTTGCTAGACTTACTGCTGACGAGTCGACCAGCCGGGTACAGAGTGTCGATAAGTGCTCCGTTGGGCACTTCTGACCATTGTCTGGTTGGTGCCACCGTACTGCGCCGTAAAAGCTCTCCCTCAGTGGAGTCTAAACGGCGTTTGTGGCACTACTCGTCGGCAGATTGGGATGGTATGCGCGACTATTTTGCGTCCATCCCGTGGGGCCAGCGCTGCTTTGTGGGAAGGGACCCGTCGGAGAGTGCCTCTGCTGTTGCTGACGAGATCATGTTGGGGATGGAATATTACATTCCTTACACTGATGTCGTCAGCGGAAGTAAGGCGCGCCCTTGGTTCAATCGCGAATGCGCCAAAGCTGTTGAACTTAAACAGGTGGCGTATCGCGCTTGGACCAAGGCTCGCACGCTCAACGATCGTAACACCCCTTCACTCAAGGTAGTCTTCAACAAGGCCACCAAAGTCTGCAGGAGTGCTCTCTCAAGAGCGAATGCCCAGCGCGTTGCTCGCGTTGGCCAAGAGCTGTCGCACCCAACGGGTAGCCGAAGTTATTGGCGACTGGCCAAAGCGGTGCAAGCCAACTTTTGCGCGCCTTCTCTGCCCCCACTGCGGTACCCTGATGGCTCGTTGGCCCATCAGCCGCTAGACAAGGCTAACCTCTTAGCGAAGCTCTTTGCGGCGAATTCGCGCGTCGATGACTGCGGCGCGGAACCACCTACCATCCCTCACTGTGGCTCCTCAATGCCTGACGTCCAAATCAGGCAACGTGACGTCCGTGCTGTGCTGCAGTCACTTGATGTGCGGAAGGCTAGCGGTCCTGACGGTATACCGGCAGTCGTTCTAAAAAAATGTGCTCCCGAGTTGTCTCCAGTATTGACACGCCTATACCACCTCTCGTACTCTACTGGGATTGTGCCGGAAGCTTGGAGAAAAGCGAACATCCAGCCGGTCCCCAAAAAAGGGGATAGGTCCGACCCAGCCAACTATCGACCTATTGCTGTCACCTCTGTCCTTTGTAAAGTTTTTGAGCGAATCATAAACAGGCAACTCATTCGCTACCTAGAAGATCATTCCCTGATTCATGATCGACAATACGGGTTCAGACCGAAACGATCAACGGGCGATCTCCTAGCGTTCATAACACACCTGTGGGGTGAAGCAATGGACAAGCACGGAGAAGCACTGGCTGTTAGCCTGGACATCTCCAAGGCTTTCGATCGAGTTTGGCATCGTTCGCTTCTCTGCAAGCTTTCGGCATACGGCTTGCCACCTCGCCTATGCGATTGGGTCGCCGGGTTCCTGCATGAGCGCAGCATTCGCGTACTCTGCGAAAGCAGTGCCTCACAGTTTCTGCAGGTGAACGCCGGAGTGCCGCAGGGTTCTATAATATCGCCCACGCTGTTCCTTCTGCATATCAATGACATGTTATCCTTGGGTAACATTCATTGCTATGCAGACGACAGTACAGTTCATCGGCGTTATTTGGGTCACCCTGCGGCAAAGCAAGCCGATATAGTGGAGTCAAGACATAAAATTGTCATTGAGCTGGACGAGGAATTAGACCACATTTATAAATGGGGCTCTGATAACCTCATCCAGTTAAATGCCAAAAAGACACAGGTCTGCGCTGTCACTGCCAAAAAGTCCGCATTTTTCCCCCAACCCTCCTTCCAGAGCAACCTATTACCCATCCAGACTGGTCTAAGTCTCTTAGGTATGGACATACACAGTGACCTCAACCCGAAGAGCTATATTGAGAGCATCATAACCACAGCCTCACGTAAACTCGGAATCCTGAACAAAGTGAAGCGGTTCTTCACGCCTGAGCAACGTTGTCTTTTGTATAAGACTCAGGTGCGCTCCTGCGTGGAGTATTGCTCTCATCTTTGGGACGGATCCGCCAAGTACTTGCTCGAAGCTCTTGACAGGTTGCAAAGACGTGCTGTCCGTATTATCGGTAACGATGACGTTACAACCAGTCTGGAGCCGTTACAGCTACGTAGGGACATTGCTTCCCTTAGTGCTTTCTACCGCCTTTACCACGGTGAATGCTCTGAGGAGCTCTTTAACCTCATTCCTCCCTCTCCATTCCTTTCCAGATCGACGCGTGCAGGTCTGAGAAGCCACCCTCATACCGTGCTGACCATCAAGACACGTACCAAAAAGTTTGGACAATCGTTCCTTTGCCGAACTGCCCGTATGTGGAATGCGCTTCCCGCACACGAGTTTCCCTCCTCTTTCTCTCCCGGGTTATTTAAGCGGGGCGTGAAAAAGCAGTTATGCAGGCCGCCATAGTGTGAGCGTTCGGCATAGCGTGGTAGCGCTGTGATGAACGCTTTCACTTCTTGGGCTTCACTGGCTGCTTTTCATCAGGCAGGGTGAAGCCATTATGGCGTGTCACAATAAAAAAAAAAAAAAAAAAAAGTATGGCCGCGCGGCATCAAATAAATATGGACGAAGACATTTCAAATAAAATATATGACACTTGTCACTTAAGGACGCCGCTGCCGCACCCTTAAGCTTACCTTCTGGGTCTCCTTACCTTGTGCCTACACGGCCTGTTAACAACAGGGGACTAATATAGCATACATATACAATAATATGTAAAAAAAACCTTGTCCGATCTGTAAAGGTATCGAGATTCATTTCTATTAACGTAATTATTTTAAAATAATAAGTAAAAAAAAATTACCCCTACAAAAATTTGTTAAATGACAAAACTTACATGGCAATACTTTTGTCGGCACTTTGGTAGGTAGGACCTTGGCGCCGCCGCCATTGATGGGAAACGTGGTCACATTTATAAAATTAGCATTATTTTGGGGTAATTTGAGCAATTTCGCCGATAGGTATACAATAATATAAAGAGTAAAACGAGAGCATTTATATACAACCGTTTATTATTATATTTCATACCGGAGACACAAATGAAAACCATAAAAAAGTTTTGCTCATAACATAAAACCATTCCTAGCATGTTTTTAACAGGCACAAAGGAAACATAACTCCATAAGTGTTGAAACTTCTTACAAAGCTTTTGTAATGTTTATATATACTCGCACAATGTCGACGTCAAAGTGTATTGTATCCTAGTATCCTAAAAGGGGGGTTGACGGTATGCTTCAACAACAATATATATATAGCACAAAAACAAACAAACAATGTACAAACAATGGTGAGCAAATATGAACTTCAAAGGTGCGTTGAAAGTTTAAGAATTTAAAACAAAGTAAAAAACGTCAGCTAATTTCTATTTTTGGTCGTATTTATACAATTAAATACATAAATGCATAGAAATACAGTTGTTTTTATATAAACGTCGACGACTCATTGTAAGAAAGTGCGCGTGGCGGCACCTTTTTTTTGGAAAGATATTGCTGATTGCCTTAGTCGGCATTTTCAGCTTCACCGGGCTTGTTTGGAGACGGCGAGAACTTAATGGGTTCCTCAAGGTGGCAGCACCAGCTTATTTTATGTCCCTACTGCTGGGGCATGAGCCTTCCCTGCGGATGGATAGGGAGAACGGGCCAAAAGCCACCACGCGAGCCCAGTGCGGATAGCGGTTTGTTAACGACTGCATTAGCCAGGACCAACGACTGTACGTGCCTTCCGAACCACGGTGAACACTTTTATATCCTTACTATTGGCAGTGTGTTTTAAAAAACCAATAGTGAATCAAATAAACGTTTTTATCTCTCATCTATTTGAGCGCATGCAAAAATAGAAGGTCTCATACCACCGCAGACAAAAGGCCTTTCTTTTATCTCTCATTCGTTCCTGCAGTAATCTTATGTAAAACGCTCGGTCAATACGTCGTTTATTCGATTTGGTCGCATTCTATTACAGAGATTTTTATACAGGAAATTGGATTTGGCCAGAGCGTTCGCGTACGGCTGTGACGCGAACTATTTGTTTGCAAACGACATTCGCCCAGACGGTATTTCGAAAAACTGTAGAGATATTAGGTACGGTATTTACAGATAGAACACTTGTTTTGGTAAACATTAAATCCAATATACACTTTTAAACTTTCGCGTTCCTTAATTAAACAAAATTTAAACGGGATTAACGCAAACTAATTAGTAAAAAGGTATCATACGTCATACCTTCTTTATACCCGACGTTTCGAGCGATTTACAACGGCCGTCACGTCAGTCCGCCCGTGACCACGGCCGTTGTAACTCGTTCGAAACGTCGGGTATAAAGAAGGTATGATACCTTTTTACTAATTAGTTTGCGTTAATCCCCGTTTAAATTTTGTTTAATTATATCCAATGTTTTAAAATGTTTATGGTTTGCTTTTTATTTTATTTTTTAAACTAATCTGTTAGCAGTGCTTTTTTGCGTCCTATTAGCTTATGTATATTATTTTTACAATATAAAATCTAATAAAATAAAATAAATCATCATCATCATCATCATCATCGGCCTATATTAGTCCACTGCTGGACATAGGCCTCCCCTAATGAGCGCCATAGCGCCAAATAAATAAATCATATTTACGTATAAATTAGATAGCAGGATCTACTAGTGTTAGTATACTCGTACGTAATCAGTTGTCTTAGCTGAAACACGTCAACTGATAGACATACATATAAAAACGTGTGATGATGGAATATTTAAGGTCAACAACAAATCCTACCACCAATCAAACTGAGTGCAACATAATATAGTCTAGGTATCGAAACCGAGACCTCTTTAGGCCGTTGGTTTAGCTACTAAATTACAGAGGCGAATTAAAACGAATGGACTGTCATGAAAAAGGGCCTTAATATCGCATCATTATGCTTTCTCAAGTTTCTTTCAAATAACAGAGTAGAGTAGTCTACATTTATTATTCTGTTTGGCTCGTTTAACATTACAAAAATTATATGATGAGCGTTTTGCGCCGCACACTAGCGCCACTAATGAAAAAAAAACATATCTAGTAATTAGAGATAGGAAATCAAATTATGCTTAACAAACTATTTGAATGAAGTAATTTAGCAATTTTACGACGTTACGGCCACTTTTAACTATAACGCCATATTTAACTAAACCATAACATGTCAGGTGTTCATTAGGTGACGTAAAAATGCTAAATTACTTTATTCAGATAGTTTGTTGAGCATAATTTGATTTTCTATCTCTAATTACTAGATATGTTTTTTTTTCATTGGCGGCGCGGCGCTATTGTGCGGCGTAAACGCTATATTTATCATTATGCTTTCTCAAGTTTCTTCCAAATAACAGAGTAGAGTAGTCTACATTTATTATTCTGTTTGGCTCGTTTAACATTACAAAAATTATATTAAAATGCTTTAAAGAAAAATGGTTACGCCTAGTTTGTTATAAGTTTATGTTATGTTTTGTTGTTATAGTTTTGTGGGATTTGAAGCCGCACCTTTAGGCAATCCGACACAGGTGGTACCAATTAGAATATTGGGGTTAGCCATTTATTTTGGTGCTATAATTTACACCTCGTTGGTGCCCAAGTTGCAAAAGACTGGATGTGTGATTCAGATATTGATGCATATGCCAACTTTGTGAGCACCAACTCATGATGATGATGAGTGATGGATGATAAAGCCAATACCCATAAACTTTTTTTGCTGTAACTTGATTTTAATGATGGAGACCATTGCCTAGCAGTGGGTCAGTATATAGGCTTATAATTATTACTTTTACAACATTGACGACCTTCTTGGTCGAGTGGTTTGTACACCGGTTTTCATGGTGTCGCTATCTCTGAAGTCCCGGGTTCGATCCCCGGTCGGGTCAATTTAAAAATTATTGTTTTTCTAAATTGTCACGGGTCTGGGTGTTTTCTATGTATAATAAGTATGTATTTAAGAGCTTAGAATGGTATATCGAAAGACTCTTCGTCGATAGATAACTTCACCGAAATCACCCTTATTCGACCGTTGGTTTTACGAAAAAATCCTTCATCGATAGATAATTTCACCGAAATCACTCTTAGCCGACCGTTGGTTTTACGAAAAAATCCTTCATCGATAGATAATTTCACCGAAATCACTCTTAGCCGACTGTTGGTTTTACGAAAAAATCCTTCGCCGATAAAACGTTTCGCCGATAGAATGTTTCGTTGATTCAACGTATCGCCAATTGAATGTTTCGTCGATAGTAATAATCAATTATTACAATCGGTACATTGTAAAATTTATAAGTAATACTTATATATGTATACGTACGAATACTTAAATGTCCGATATTTCCACACACAAAATTCTATTGATAAACATAAATAAACATAATGCGACTCGACAACCGGTTCATGATGTTGTTTCTAGCGGGAATACCCCGGCCAGAAACTCATTAGTTACTCTTTTAAATACCATGACTGTTTACAAAAAAATTTTGTACTACTACTAAGTATGTTGTATATTATATGTCTATTTTGGTGATATTTGTATAGATACACTGAAGTAATATTTACTTTTTGGTTATTTAAACTGTATTTTCGTTAATACCCTTAACCCATTATTCATTACATCAAAAATAAAAAGCTAAATAATACTTAAATGGCATTTATAATTAAAATTTTAATCATTATTCTTCAACCGTGAATTTATTTCAACCGTGGTGTTATCTTATGCCTTAAAGTACATATTTATTCGTCACCCTTGCCGTGTCGTCGAGATAGTGGGCGCAGTCCCTTTAAGGTGCAACGCTCATCGGCAAAATAGTTATTTCGGATAACCAACTATCGTTGAAGGTTGATATCGGCGAGACGTCTATCGGCGAAACGTTTTATCGGCGAAGGATTTTTTCGTAAAACCAACGGTCGGCTAAGAGTGATTTCGGTGAAATTACCTATTGATGAAGGATTTTTTCGTAAAACCAACGGTCGGCTAAGAGTGATTTCGGTGAAATTATCTATCGATGAAGGATTTTTTCGTAAAAGCAACGGTCGAATAAGGGTGATTTCGGTGATGTTGTCTATCGACGAAGAGTCTTTCGATATACCATTCTAAGCTCTGTATTAAGGTATTTTAAGTATGTTTATCCGTTGTCTAGTAACCATTTAACAAGTTTCATAATGAAGCTTCTCTTGGGCTAGATAATTGGTGTAAGTGTAGGAATAAAAAAAAATAAAAAAATTAAACGAAGCATGTAAGATCCTACAGTAAAGGACATAAATAACAGCATTAGCTAATAACGTGTGACAAAAAGTTGTAGTCGAAATGAAAAGATCCAAAGTGTATCCGATCTAAAACTTGTATGTGTTTTATTAAGACATAATTATTAACTTTACTTGTCATGCAATGGTTAATGAAACATTTATATTAGTGAAGTGATGCGCGTCAGGCGCGCATAAGCAATCAGCAGTGATCATAAATGTAAGTACCCAGAGGTTACTAAACCACTAGGAGACTTGTTTATTTTGATGTGACGTCACAATAGAAATATTAAATTAAACGTTGCATAACACATTTTAAGAGCGTTTACGCCGCACACTAGCGCCGCCAATGAAAAAAAAAAAAACATATCTAGTAATTAGAGATAGAAAATCAAATTATGCTCAACAAACTATCTGAATGAAGTGATTTAGCATTTTTATATCACCTAATGAACACCTCACATGTTATGGTTTAGTTAAATATGGCGTTATAGTTAAAAGTGGCCGTAACGTCTTATTTAACTAAACCATAACATGTGAGGTGTTCATTAGGTGACGTAAAAATGCTAAATTACTTCATTCAAATAGTTTGTTGAGCATAATTTGATTTTCTATCTCTAATTACTAGATATGTTTTTTTTCATTAGTGGCGCTAGTATGCGGCGTAAACGCTCTTAAGTTAATAATCATGACTTAGTAACTCTGCATACAAGCTCTAGATCGGATATACTTTGGATCTTTTTATTTTGACCACACCTTTCATTTCACGTTGTGTAATACAGCTCTTAGTTATAACTATTGTTGGGCTTACGTCTACACTGTTGTTAGGACATATTGAAATGCTGTTTGCGTCTCTATGTGTATTCAAATAAGTCTTTGTTTTCACTGCCGGTCGCATCCGTTGACATAAACTTTTATTGAAAACTGGATCGTCGTTATGTCCGTCAATACGGATGCTTGTATGCACATCAAACGTTATTTTACTTTCGATCCACCTTTGTGGTTTAGTGGTAAAAAGAACCTGTCTCAGATCCAGAGGCCCCGGGTTCGATTCAAAGCTGCAAAAAAAGAACCAAACCGAGTCGGTGGTAGGGTTTGTTTCAAGCCCGCCTTGTTAGCTACCACCATCTTATTTAAATATATAAAAAAAACAAAAAAAAATTAACTACAAGTAGTTTTCTACAAATGTGTGGGTCTCTTCTGTTAAGTTTGAAAAAACTTGTTTTAGAAGAGACCCCTCTCTTTACTGTACAATCAATATATTTTTTGTAGTTAAGTACATAGGTAGGTCTTACAGGTTAGTGGTTCTATGATTTGAAAATAGTGTATATTTGATGTATATTTAGTTTTATGTGTGATATTGTGTGTATATATCACATTAACATCAGTATTAGTACCTAGTGTGGTCGGAGATAACATGGCCAATTTCTCAGAACCTAGTTGAGGCTTCCAGATGAAGTGCGCTTACACCTTCGGCCTTATCACTTAACGTCAGATGAAGTGACGTGAGATGAAGGCCGAGTGTTTACATAATAATCTGTACACTGCTCGCGGCTTCGCTTTACTGAAATGCTGTATGTCTTTGAAGTATTTATAGCGTAAGTATACGTAACGTAAACAAACTTTACTATAATTCTATAAACTCTTTAGACAATGGATTATGAGTTAAAACTAATTAAAATATGTGTATACCCTAATGCTCGTGACTGTATTAGACTGGAACAAAAATTATCGGACCCTCTCTAAGTAGAAGATCTTATCCTAAAACATGGATTTAGGTAAAATATATCGGTAATTAAACATTTGCCGAATTGATACTCGGGTTGATTGCAAGAATGCATGAAATCGTGGTTCAATTTCTATATTATTAACTCTTTTACACTTCTGATGTGAACCGATTCCAAACACCAGCATATTAGCTTTTTGGATAAGTAAAAAAACTTACTCATAAGCCGTAAAAAAAAGTAATATATACGGATGGATATATTACTTTACATATATAGCTCGATGGCGCAGTGGTTAACGCGCCCGGTCTGCGAGTGCCGATGTTAAGGAACTTTCGCCGAGGCCAGTCATTGGATGGGTGACCAAAAAGATATCATCTCGAGCTCCTCCGTGCTTTTGGAAGGCACGTAAAGCTGTTGGTCCCGGTTGTTAACAACCACCAATCCGCACTGGGCCCGCGTGGTGGTTTGTGGCCCGTTCTTCCTATCCATCCATAGGGAAGGCTCGTGCCCCAGCAGTGGGGATATAAAAAATGAGCTGATGATGATGATGATTGGTATTGGCTTATTTAGCACGCTTCCCAAATTCGGGTTGGTGTTGAACCCGGACCTTCGGGTATCGGGCCTAGCACTTAGCCACTCCACCACCGAGGCGTCCATCCGTTAATAGCACATTCATTGATTTCTTTGTAAAAAACACAGATAGAAACAGTAACATTTCAAACCCAGTTTAATTGTAGGACTCGTTTTGGAATAACAGAGTTGAGGTTGGAGTAATCAATTATTTTGCGACGCCTCAGGTTTCAGCCATCCGAACTGGTAGTGGAACAAACAGTTATGGCGTCGCGTAGCAAATTTAATTTGCGAAAGGAAACGTTTCACACGCGCCGATTGAGGGAAGCTCTACTCCTAACAAATAATAACAGCAAATGAAATCGAGACCGCAACATTTATAGCTTCAGCGATTCACACACGATGACGGATGTCAGAGCGACGTGCGTCAGTGCGAGTTGCCGTAATAAATCATGTCTTCGTAAAAAATATAAATCTTGTAAAACATTGTTAAAAGGTGACCTTTGTGACTGATACGTATATTTGAATTTTGGATATGTATACTTGGACTTTGAGGTTTACTTGCTGCTGCCATATTTGGGCAAGTGTAGGTACTATAAAAACTATACTTCATTTTTAGGATTTTTATACCTAATAACTTTCATCTCATATATTAGCCTCAGTTCCAAATATATTAGACGCTACTATAAAAACAGCTAAATTCTTTTTGATTTTCCCTTTCGGTAAACTTTTTTTTGGTATGTACTGTTTCGTACCACCAATGTTCTTTCCTCTCAAAATGCCGCATGTCAAGAAGACTCCCGTGTGCCATACCATGCGTCATCATTACATTATCGTACTGAAGGACGACAGTCAGACAGTCGCGTGCCTGTTGCATTGAGCGCGACGTGAATGCGCCACCCGTGTGTGCTTTTACGTGTAGTTTGACACAACTCCTTGCGACGTAAAAATCGTATTGACGCACGCCGTAAAGTCATCCGTCATCGTGTGTGAGTCCCCTAACAACGCGCCGGTACACTTGTGGTGATTCTCTAACCTGATTTCATTTGAATGTCAATGTGCTGTGATGGTGCGGGATCTAACTTTTCGGTAACTACGCAACGTAGGCTTTTAGGTGTTCAACTCTCGCGAGAATGTACTCGGAAGTTATTTGACTAACTTCTCGACATACTTTTCTATTTCGCAGTAACGTTTTCTTGGAATTGCTTAATTCATTTATGACTAAGAATGAGCTCTTGGGCTAGTCTACAGTCTTAATAATATTTAAAAATTATCTGCCTGTTGCAATACGTTATTAAAAGTGTGTAAAATAAAAGAATAAATCGCCTTATGGCTTTTTTTCAATTTATTTTTTTCCTGCAAAAACTTTTCATCCAATGGTCCAGTCTGCATTTAATCCCCATTTAACCGAAGCTCTACTACTGAATACAAAAGCAGGTAGCGTAACATTATATAAGCACTTCTCACAGTTTCCGAGTTCCTTCTTACGATAACAGCTTAATATTTTATATTAAATTTGTAAGATTAAACAATGAACTGCCATAGCAAAAACCATAATTTTATTTTCTGTATAATAATAATAAATAATAAATTAATTTTTTTTCAGGCAACAATTTAAAGTAACAAAACAGTCACAGGTATAAAACAGTCTCAATACACATCATCATCATCAGCTCATTTTTATGTCCCCACTGCTGGGGCACGAGCCTTCCCTATGGATGGATAGGGAGAACGGGCCATAAACCACCACGCGGGCCCAGTGCGGATTGGTGACTGGTTGTTAACGACTGCTAATGCAGCCGGGAACAACGGCTTTACGTGCCTTCCGAAGCACGTAGTAGCTCGGGATGATACATTTTTGGTCACCCATCCGATGACCGGCCTTTGCGAAAGTTGCTTAAGACGACGCATTAGTAATTTACGTGGCGGGGATCTTGATTTTTCTCAACAATTACAAAACATATGAAAATGATATTTGATGACATGATTTTTCATTTAATTGACTTCATTTTGTTAGTTGCAGAAACACAATTTTTCAACTTTTATAACAGAGAAAAAAATATCAAAGTAACCTCTTTTAAAACATAGATTCACATTTTACAGGCTAACCAGACCGATTTAAGCATCAAAATTTTCTTAGTAGATTAGTCTTAACACACACTTTAAAATTGTAGTTCATTTTTTTTTAAATAATTTGTAGTTTTAATTTGAAGGAAAAAAAAACAGTTTTTCTTATGGTACGGGGCGCAAACGCTCGTATCAAAACGTATGAGATTTATTGTTTAGCGATGCGTCGCCTTCGCCTCAGCACTCGCAGACCGGACGCGTTATCCACTGCGCCATAGAGCTACGCGATAACTCAATACATCAAACTTATTTAACTGTGTTATGTAACATTCCTTTACGTAATAATAAAATGCATTTTAAGTGTATCTTTTGCTTATATTGTGGTTTTAATATTAGGGTAGAGTTCAGTGCAAAATTAAGAAAGAAAAGAAAGAAAAATTAATCATTAACGGAGCATTTTAAAACTAAAATTACTTAAATTAAATTAAAATTAAACTAGCAGCCGACCAATTGGTTGCCACTCAGCATAATACCTAAACTAAGTAAACAAGTTTACGTATCTAGGCATCTATTTAGATATTAATCCTTAGACGGAAGTAGAACCTCTATTCAAAGGGTTGCTGTACATTTGTTGTCATGCTTCCAATTATTTTCAAAGTACCATTATGTTATAATGTTAGTCAGTAGTTAGCTTTGTAACATAGGTTTCTAAATTTGTCACCTTGAAAATATTTACAAATATATTTGTTTTGTTTTATTAAACTTAAAGTTTATTTGGCAGCAACACTGCAACTTTATTTTTCTTAAATAACAATAAAGCACACTAACATTGACTGTTTCTGGTTAGTCTCGGTTTTTTTTACAATACCTACAGTCTGTTCATTTCAAAGGCTATGGACCTGCCAATGCACCAAGTGATTTTAAACCTTAATTATCCTATTCTCAATCTCCATATTATTATGACCAAGGTCCTTGCAAACGGTTTGTAGCCAATCTGTATAAAACTAAACAAAAAATATATCTTAAAGTAGACTTACCCCACAGTGATGCATGTGGCGCATTAGATAAACAATACATACTTTTGGAATGTATAAACTTTCAATCTGAAACAGTTTCTCTGTATAATGAACTGCGACAAAATTCTCTAGATATTGCCATATTACAAAGCATCCTGGCGAAACCATCTTCGAGTTCCGTTAAGACGATGCTATGATCTCGCCTCTAAATGCAAATAAGGTTAAGGTACACATTGTTATTCTAGTTAATAAGGTTCGATCGAACTGACATGTTTACAAAAACAAAAGTTTCTAAATTAGTTTAAGAGAAAAAAAAATGCGAATCCATTAAAATAATAAACTAAAAACACAGAAATCATTCGATGCAAAAACATCAGGAAATTCATATCTTGATTCCCTTAATGTTAAGCTTTAATAGTCGTATAAACTGCAATTCCATGTTCAAAAAATTAACGAATATATAAGTTACATGCAAACCAATCCTAACGAAGTCTCGGCACTAATGGCTTCAGCTTTCTTGGTAGTTTAATTACAATGCTGTATTTAGCCCAAGGAGTCTTGGCAATACAAACAGTAATAATATTTAAACAAACCTTACTCTTGGTCGCATATTACCTTAACAGCGTAGCAGAGCAGTGACCATATTAGGTGGGTTTGAAGGCCTTAAGTCTGGTAACTTATTTAATTATAAATTATATTTCTTTTTATATCTTACCGGTAAGGACAGTGCTTTGATCTCACCCGATGTTAAGTGATGATAAGGCCAATGGTGGAAGTGCACTTCACCCGGGATCCTTAACTACATAGTCACTGGCTATCTTATCTCTAGCAGCTGCCGGAACATAACAATGCTACAAACATTGATGTTATTAATGTTTAATCTCGCCTATTGGTATGTGACGATAGGCTTAAGGAGCTCGATGGCGTAGTGGTTAACACGCTCGGTCTACGAGTGCTGAGGTAAAGCAACTTTCGCAAAGGCCGGCCATTGGATGGGTGACCAAAAATTTATCATCTTGAGCTTCTCCGTGTTTCGGAAGGCACGTAAAGCCGTTGGTCCCGGCTGCACTAGCAGTCGTTAACAACTACCAATCCGCACTGGGCCCGCGTGGTGGTTTATGGCCTGTTCTCCCTGTATCCATGCATATGGAAGGCTCGTGCCCCAGCAGTGGGGACATAAAAATGAGCTGATGATGATGATGATGAAATGAGGGAAGGCTGAAGTAAGCGCTTAATTTAATCACTGCTATTTTAATTTTTTGAGTGCTAATAGCGGCACAGTGCGCCATCTATCTAACGGTTACTGCAACCCATGGCTATGCAGATTCATCTTTGCAGATGAAATACCACAAATTTAATAACACAACGCTATAGTAAATTTCAATGAAAAAAAAACATATCTAGTAATTAGTAATTATTAATATTTTTATATATAAATAACATAATTTTTCTGATCGCCCTTGGAAGCATCTGACAGGCGAAAATCCGTTTTATATATCTGACAAGCGATAATTTGATACGAGCGAAAGTAAGAAAATAAACAACACAAGCAAGAAGGAACCTACACATGGCCAGTGCTGCGTCGAAATCACAGAACATTGTTCTGTGGTCGAAATGTATCGGTGAGGCAGCGCCCTAGGCCGCCGCCAGTGCGTCTGCGTCGCTCCCGTCACACTTGTCATCGGTGTCACATAGACGTTTTAGTGTTTTATTTTTAGTGATTTAGTTTCTATACACAAACTAGGTAGAGATACTAACGTATTTCTATAGTTATTATTTTTATTTTTGTTTAAGTGTAATTTAATATAATTTGGTCCATGCTTAGTGGCAGCAGCGATGTGGTGGTTAATAGTGTCAGTGCTAGTCAACTTTCGACATCACTGAGCATCCTGGAGAGATGTCCGCTGTGTACCCAAGCTCGGTTTTTTAACACGTTAGACGCCATGGGGGTCACCGGTGACCTCATCTTGTTCAGTTTATTGCGCCGTGGGGGGCACCGGTGACCTCACTAGAGGGGTAATTTTAGAATGCTTTTTCACGCCGCCGGTCACTGTTTCCGTACATTTCGTGTTTGAGAGTGGCCGGCATGGCGCCTCAGAGCAATCCTTTGAAATGGGACACATCTATCAAGTATATTTTAGAAAATAGATACATATTTGTAGATAGTTGTGGGGAATGTATTTATAAATAATTATCAACATATTTTTTTACCATATTTATTTAGGTTTACGTTAGTTTTACAAAAAAAATTATAAATGCAAATGAAATAAGAAATAAAAAGAAAGAATTAATCAAAAAAAAATATTATTATTAATAAAAGTTATGCATAACGGTGGAGTTTATTAAAGCATGGTAGACATATATGTGGTTCTCCTTCACACTGAGCGCAATAAGTGTTTACTTTCTTCGCTTTATTTTTAGCTAATTTACGACCAAATTGTTGCACCATATTTTTGTAGCATTGTATGCAAAAACGTCTTGTATTTCGAACTTTCCCCGACTTAGTTTTCAACTCATGCTTTAATCTTTTCGGCCTCGGAATCAATACTATCGACTCATTTTCTTGGAGTGCAAATGAACTTGTTAGATACTCAACTAGTGATTTTCTGAATTCAATAATGGATATTTTAGACTGGCAAGTTTCGGTAAACATAACCCAAGTATTAACTATGGCTGTATTCAACAAAAGTTCGATACCCAGCTTCCTATACCATTTTACGGTTTTGCGCAGAGGTGATGAGTATGAACCCATCTGATCGCTCAAGTCGACAGAGCCTTTGGATTTATTATAATCCAATATAATTTTAGGTTTAGTTATTTCTTTTCCTTTCTTCACAATTTTACATATTTTATCCGAATGCTTAGTAGACAACATAAAAACATCGCACTTGAAAATAAAAAAGTAAAAATTAACAAGCAAGAAACTAAGCAAGTACATTTCTGATAGCATTGTTGACATGGTGAACATTTTAAGACTTCGAATTCTAGTAACAATGAACAGTTACCGTCTAATCAGAGAACAAAACCACTTTTAACAACTTTTCTCATTCTATCTGACGCGCCTTATTTTACTATCTATTATACTATCTATTACAGAAAAAAGGGAGCTGCGTCACCCGTCAAAATGTCAACTGATAACTTGGGAACTTTCTGTCTGCATATTTCAGGACCCTAGTAATAGCCCGCGATAGTATCTAAAGAGATTGAAAAGCCTTGACAGGGCCATTATGGAGGGATGTGAGCCGGGCAATGTTGAAGTAATAATAGTTCGCCCGGGTCTAAATCTTAAACCCTTTCTTGGCTTTGGCAGTATATTGTTGGGCGCAAACCTTGCAGGTCGGTTTCGGTAAATTCAAACGATTTTATTGCGGTCACAAGGTACCAAGGTAGAAAGTCGAAAAGTGTTGACGTTTAATTTGTGTTTTCACAATTTCGTTTCCATTCGATTAATGGTAAGAAGCTAAACTTTTTAAACTCGTATATCGATGTAAATAGAATGTAACTGTCCCATTGTTGGGCAAAGGCTTCTATCGTTAAAATCAAGTCATCACTACAATTGATGGTTAATGGCTTAATATCCTACTAATATTATAAATACGAAAGTTTGTAAGTATGGATGGATGTTTGTTACTCTTTCACGTAAAAACTACTAAATGGATTTGGATGGAATTCGGCATACAGATAGTTTATAACCTGGATTAACATATAGGATACTTTTTATTTCGATATTCCCTCGGGAACGGGAACCACGCGGGTGAGACCGCGAGCGGCTGCTAGTGGCTTTATAACAACACTTTCCAAATGCGGGTTGGTAATCAAAAAACCTGGTCTATGCATCGAATAATCCGAAACACTTTGTCCGACCTGTGAATTGAACTCAAGACCTCTGGGTATCGGGCCGAGCGCACGGCCACAGAGGTTGAAATCGATCAAATCTCTGTAAAAAAATGAAGTATTGTTTTGTTTTGAGGAGGTACTGTAGTGATCGGGACTACTTGGTTGGGCGAGCCTACTGGCAGCCGTCGCGTTCTGCGTATGAACGTAATTGTCCATTAAGAAGGAATGCATGGAAGCAAAAAGAAGACGATCGCGGTTCTTCTACGCCTGCCAGCCGCCGCGATAGGGCAAGATTATTGTATTAGATTCACAATAGTACTTAAATATAAATATATAAAACACTCGTGTTTTATTTAATAAACGCCCCCGTTATTATTGTAAGTTCAACCACGTCGGTTGTAATAGTACCTACCTGGATGGATGACTAAACTTAAATTTATCGAGCAGTTTCGTGTTTCGGAAGGCTCAATAAGCCTTCCCTGTCGTTGTTATAAAAAAGCAGTCGTTAAAACCCGATCACTCCATTTGTTATTATTCATGTGAGTTGGCGTGAACATAGCAGTTAAACGTTTATAGACTGACGGTGATGCGTAATTGCTTTTCTTTCCATCACACCAGCTCATTTTATGTTCCCACTGCTGGGGCACGAGCCTTCCCTATAGATGGACAAACAGAGGAACGGACAATTATCCACTTCGCATATCGCAGGTACAGTGCGGATTAGTGTTTGTTGACCACTAGCAGTCGTTGACACCCATCCGATGACCAGCAATCGTAGACCAAGCCGCCTCTGTGGTATAGGGGTTTAGACCTAGAGGTCCCAGTTTCGATTCCCAGCAGGGGTACATGTTTGTGTACTCGGTTTGGTTGGTGGTAGGGCTTGTCTGTCCGCCTGGCTAGCTACCACCATCATATCTAAATATGTCGCCTTATTATAATGTTTGTAGCATTGTTGTGTTCCGGCAGCTAGAGATAAGATAGCCAGTGCCTCAGTAGTTTTTTTTTATACTTACACCTCAAACATAGTTGGAGCTCTTTTTAATCTTATTACTCTTTCATTCCAGTTCTATTTTTCATGCCTCTCGTACTTCCATACTTCATACTAACTCTTTCATACTTCGTCTTTTATACGGTGGGATTCCCGTCTATGCTAAACCTATCTTTAATTTCTTTAGTTATTATTACAGGTTTTTATTTTAACATCTGTTTTTAAAAAGCTAGGGTATGGTATCATAAACTACCTACTTATATTCTATTACATTTGTTACTCTAGGTATTACGGTACAGTTTACAATTTTTTACAGTTTACAAGTTTGCCTCAGTGGTTCCGGGTGAAGTGCGCTTCCACTAACGGCCTTATCATCACTTAACACCAGGTAAGAAGGCCAAAGCTTACCCGTAACAGGTATAAAAAAGCGCGTTAATTACTGCGCCATCGAGCTCCTCAAAGCCATCGAGCTTTCCGATGACGTAATAGGCAAAATGGCGATTACCTCGACTACCTGACGTCGATGTTCACAAAAATAATGAATATGTTGCAACCAGATCATATTTTATCAATCTGTAAACGACAATTTACTAATTGATATATTTTCTCCGGCAGGTATCAAAATAAATGTGATTACCGAAATAGTTTATTAGTTCTACATGATCAAACTATTTATTCTAGTAAACTTCTTCATACAAAAGTAGACTCTAACTAGACGTCATAGAGTCGATCGAATTCGATCGCTCAATTGTCAAAAATTGACACTGAATTTTAAAGAGGTAGACGCACAGAGCATAAAATGTTGGGGGGTTTAATAAACGCATATTTACACTAGTTTGTCTATAGCCAAACTGCTTCAAACAAAAGTAGGCTCTAAATAAGCAAAATTTTATATGAGCGCTCGGTTGTTTACGGAATCTTGTTCACTGATCATATATGATCGGTTGATGACTGAGGGGTTTAATTAAACAAGAACTAAAATTACACCTACTGTAAATTTAAATGCTGTTCATTTTTGTTGCTAAAGGCAGTTAGAGTCATCAGTTTTAAACTAGGTTTTCCTTTATTAAAAAAAGGGTTACCGTCGTTCGGTTCATGTAGTATCTCAACTGATGGAATACCATAAAGTGTATATTATACTTTATGTAATGTAAATAAACCTTACGAAAACTTTCAATACAAAATAAATATTGAAATACAACATTTTATAATTGACTTCGTCCCAAATACTCCGTAGGTTTATCAAAGTTACTCATCTGTATGATATCGGTGAGCAGGATTCTCATTTCTGGCATGTTTGTGTAGCTTTCGAAATTTAAATGTTTAAACTGAAACGAAAAACAAATGCCGACCAGAGAAACTGTTTTAAAAAGGTTTTAATATTCTTTTTTTTTGCTACTGAACCGTGTCTTTTTACCCAGAATAATGGCAACAGCGACGGAAGCTGTGGCAAGACATTTAGGGAGGTTTATTTTAATTGCCTTCACGCAGTCTTTTAGGGTCGTTCTGGCGGTAAATGCTCGCTGCTTAACATCTTAAAATAAATAAAAGAACTGGCTTCTTGCTCGTGAATCCGGCACAGCTTTCCATTTAACGGTAGAAAAGCTTGAGCTCGCGACAAAATATACGAATCGTTAGTGTGCAAATAAACAAATTTGTTATTTGTCGTATTTGCGGTTGAACAAATAGCTTTATCTCAGTATTCAGCTTAGCTGAAAGACGTATACTGAAAATGGCACGGGAATAAGCATGTCTTGCGAATGGTCTACCCATACCTTGGGATTTATTCGTAAAATGGGCGACTGCTTTTCAGACTGAGCTACCGAGACAACGATTACCTTAATGACTTTTGCAATTGCTTGAATCCACGAATTCAGCGTTTTACCACTTACGTTACCGTTAAGAGCGTTCACGCCGCTCACTAGCGCCGCCAATGAAAAAAAACATATCTAGTAATTAGTAATTATTAATATTTTTATATATAAATAACATAATTTTTCTGATCGCCCTTGGAAGCATCTGACAGGCGAAAATCCGTTTTATATATCTGACAAGCGATAATTTGATACGAGCGAAAGTAAGAAAATAAACAACACAAGCAAGAAGGAACCTACACATGGCCAGTGCTGCGTCGAAATCACAGAACATTGTTCTGTGGTCGAAATGTATCGGTGAGGCAGCGCCCTAGGCCGCCGCCAGTGCGTCTGCGTCGCTCCCGTCACACTTGTCATCGGTGTCACATAGACGTTTTAGTGTTTTATTTTTAGTGATTTAGTTTCTATACACAAACTAGGTAGAGATACTAACGTATTTCTATAGTTATTATTTTTATTTTTGTTTAAGTGTAATTTAATATAATTTGGTCCATGCTTAGTGGCAGCAGCGATGTGGTGGTTAATAGTGTCAGTGCTAGTCAACTTTCGACATCACTGAGCATCCTGGAGAGATGTCCGCTGTGTACCCAAGCTCGGTTTTTTAAAGGTAAGCGGGGTCTGAATGTGCATATTGGAAAGGTACACAGACCACAAAATGCACTCATTTCAGACCCTGTCTCAACATCAACCTACTTTCAACACCGACTACATCAACTTTAAACCCGTTTTGGAAAACCCTTTCAAAATTCAAAAACTCTGTTTCTGTTTTGAAGCGAGTCCCCCGCAGCGCTAGACCTCTAGTGGCACAACATCTAGCAGGTTGCATACGTCTTGCCGCTCAGGAGAACTCGCAAAGTGCTTGGGAACAGCTTCTCACCTTCCCTTACAGAATTCTACACGTACAAAAGGATTTGGCAACCAAAAAGACTTTAACTGCACAAATTAAAGAAAACTGTAATATTTCTGTAAGAATCTAAGTTAGGGGAGGGTGACATTAGCGGAGCAGCCAGGATTCTCTTTAGTCACTACTAGTCACTACTAAAGAGAATCCTGGCTGCTCCGCTAATGTCACCCTCCCCTAACTTAGATTCTTCCAGAAATATTACAGTTTTCTTTAATTTGTGCAGTTAAAGTCTTTTCAGAGCTGCGAGCGTTTCTGGAGAACACTGTGCCACTACATCACTATGTAGTGGCACAGTGTTCTCCAGAAACGCTCGCAGCTCTGGAGAGCAAACACCTTGCCCCAGCGGATGGCCTTTCTTTTCCCGACCCCCCTGATTCAGATATTCACTCCCTCACCATTACAGGTCGAGAGTTGGTCACAGCCGTTTGCTCCTTCCGGAGCGGCTCTGCTGGTGGCCTCGATGGCCTGACTCCTCAGCACCTTAAGGACCTTACCTGTTTAGGCGCCGGGGCTGATGGTGAGTTGCTCTTGAAGGAGCTTACGGCTCTGATTAACCTTATGCTCTCCGGCAAGGTGAACGAGGCCGTCATCGACGTACTATATGGGGCCAATCTATGCGCCCTGCGTAAAAGCGATGGTGGTGTTCGTCCCATTGCCGTGGGAACTACTTACCGTCGTATAGCAGCCAAGATTTGCTGTAAATTTTATGGTGAGATAGTTTCGGAAAAATTTCAGCCCCTGCAGCTAGGTTTTGGCTCCAAAGGGGGCTGTGAGGCTGCCGTACATGCTTTGTCGACCTACCTAAATTCTGGTAAAGGAGAGGTCATCCTGAAAGTTGACATAAAGAATGCCTTCAATTCTGTTAATAGGAACATCTTGCTGATAGAAATTAAAAAAGAAATACCCCAAATCTATAGTTTTCTTTGGCAATGCTACAGATACCCCTCTAAATTACTGTATCGGGACAACCTTCTGGAATCAGCTGTTGGCTGTCAACAAGGTGACCCCCTCGGGCATGTGATTTTCAGTTTAGCAATTCACCCAATTATTCGTCAGCTAAATTCCAAATTTAACGTTTGGTATCTTGATGATGGAACTCCAATCTCCAATCTCCTTGGGTCTCCAATCTTTGAAAATTCCTTTCCCGTTTTAATCGAGGAAAAAATACAAAATTTTAATGACGTTTCGGAAAGATTGTTCCAAATTAACATGCATTCGGCTATAACCTTAATTCGTTACTGATGTTTCGGCCCTAAATTAATATATTTCCTTCGCTCTTCCCATTTATGGATGCACAGTCATCTATTAGATAAAATGGACCAAATTATGCGGCATACATTAACGTCGATTTTAAATGTGGCCATGGACGATCGTTCTTGGGC